>JAYKQN010000004.1:22845000-23445000 GCA_036785175.1 Eupleurogrammus muticus | reverse complement strand
TCCCTGAGGACATAAATGTCACTTTCCTAACACTTATTTTACATTCTATTTTCACTTCGGTTACATTTTTAACCAATTTCAAACCTTATTATAGCTTCCAAATATTCGCTCTTATTTCAGAATTTTACCCTTTCATCTCCCGTGCAGTGCATGTGTGTGTGTGTGTGTGTGTGTGTGTTGTGTGTGTGTGTGTGTGT
Organism: Eupleurogrammus muticus; assembly: GCA_036785175.1. Lineage (NCBI taxonomy): Eukaryota > Metazoa > Chordata > Actinopteri > Scombriformes > Trichiuridae > Eupleurogrammus > Eupleurogrammus muticus. The sequence continues at coordinate 23,444,803 of JAYKQN010000004.1, read as the reverse complement.
GTGTGTGTGTGTGTGTGTGTGTGTGTGTGTGTGTGTGTGTGTGTGACACAGGCAGAGAGAGAAATAATAATGTTACCTTGCAGCGGCCTGCAGCCCATAAATTGTGTCTTTTAGCTGCAGACATTCACACTCCAGCACACATACGGTACACCACTCTGACATCCCTACCACCACACACACACACACACACACACACACACACACACTGAGCTATTTATCGGCCTGCAGTGGGCTACACTGTTGGACAAACAGAAACCAGAGGATTGCCTGTAATTCATCCATATGCCAAACATGAGAAAATGGTTCAAACTGAAGCTGGTGGTGAAACTATATACACATCATGAAGCCTTAAATCCAGGATGAAAGCATAACATCACAGAATAAATGATTTTATGGTGGAGAAACAGAGTCAAATACTTAAAAAAAAGGGATAGAAGTATTTACAGTTTTTATACACAGTGTATTATAAACAGATTAACTCGGTTTCCTCCTGACAGCAGATCTAGTTCTTCTATATCTACCCGCTCAGATGAAAAGTGTCAGGATGGACAGATTGGAAATCTGGAGTGTCTGTAAATTAAACCCAGACACATCCCTCAACTATTAGTTTTGTGCAGGGACTCCATTTCCCATCATGCTGTGCTGATTCATCCCTGAGTGATCTGAACCAGATATCCAGTGCTTCACCGTGCAGCCCGTCCTGGAGATCCCTCCCCGCCTCAAGAACAAACCGGTCCCTGACCAGATCATCAAGTCAGAATTAATCAACTCATCATTTTTTCATGAGAATAAATTTCAGTTTAAATAATCACTGCGACACATTTCTCTCCGTTTCTTCTGGTAAATGATTCATTTCATGTTCTCCCCTCTCTCTCTGTTTGACTTTTAACCTCTTGACTTTCACCTTCTTCTTATATAACGTAGCTTCTACAAATCCAACTACGTGCAGCGGTTTCACTATTCCAGGCCTGTGAGGAAAGGACCCGTGGACCCAAACAATGAGTTTGCTGTGAGTTAAAATTAAAAGATTTATGATCACAGGGACTAGGGAAGTCTTTTAGGCGCTTATTGTACACTTTATACCGTCTTGTCATCAGCCCTTGAAAAAATCTAAAATAAAAGAATCTCATCCAAAAGCAGAGTGCAGGATAACTAAATAACATCAGAATATGCATTCAGTTTATATGAACACTTGTAATGCAATATGCAAAAATTGTGTAATAAGTGACTCTAATAGTTTTATATAAAATATGCAGTAATATCAAAAAACATTATTCACAAGTGTCTTGCAGGCTTTATTTAATTCCTCCCATACATCGCTGTGTTTCAGTCTATGTGGATCGAACGCACAACTTTCACCACTGTGTACAAACTGCCTGGGATCCTGCGCTGGTTTGAGGCGACTGACATGAAGCATGTAGGTCTGCAGGGCCCGGGGCCGGGGCCCGGGGGGGTTTAATCCATGTTTGACTTGTATGTTTGCTGTGATCTATTGCTTCCAGGCGGCACGTCTTCCCAATCCCACCACCACTGATTGCATTTCCTTCTCCGTCGTCCTTGTTCTCTTTCCTCTCAGCCTCCACCGCAGTTTAATTTCTGTCCTCCTTCCCTGTGCTCACGCTACTTCTCTGCCTAGACGACGTTGTCCCCATTGGAGAACGCCATCGAGACCATGGAATCCACCAACGAGAAGATTCTGACCATGATTAACCAGTATCAGGCCGACTGCAGCCTTCCCATCAACCCCCTCTCCATGCTGCTCAACGGCATCGTAGACCCTGCCGTCATGGGGGGCTTCGCCAAATATGAAAAGGTGAACTGTCAGAGATCAGCTGTTGAAGCACAGCATCCCCCTATCTATCAAATCTAACGTTAAATTATGAATATTTAATCTACAGATTTTAGACAGTTGAGTAATTAATTAGTAATTAATTGGTAATAAACACGTGTCTTCATGTATAAGTATAAGTATTCTAGAGAATTGAAGTGAGAGAGAATAGCTTTTTTCCTTATATTTTAAAAGGACTGTGACTGTGCATGTAGAAAAAAAGGGGTTATGAGAAAAGATTCACCACCTCAGTACCTAATTAAAACTTAGTGGAAACTCCAGTGAAGAGTAAGCACCTACAATGATATCTAAGCTGACGAGACTTTGAGGTTCATCTCTCCTGACGAACTGAATTAAATCCATTTAGTACAAAAATAAACACTTTATCTCCTGAAGCTGGATGTGATCTGAACCCAATTTGTCAGTCTGGTATCTTCACAACTTTAAATATTATTACTGTTCACACTCAAATGCAATTCAGTGTTCTACTGCTATAGGGAATGGGATCATTGTTCTTACAACCTGCATGTGCAAGTGGATATATATATATTTACATATATTCATTTTGATCAGGCGTTCTTTACTGACGAGTACACCCAGCAGCACCCAGAGGACCGGGACAAACTGCTGCGTCTTAAAGACCTCATCGCATGGCAGGTACCAAACACATTTCTTTTTTTTTTAATTGCTGCCTCATATACTTTAATGCTGAGCTTCTTTAATCGACACTCCACCATTCGTACTCATAGATTCCATTACTGGGCGGGGGAATCGCTCTTCACGGGAAGAGGGTGACCGATGACCTGCGTCCCTTCCACGAGCGCATGGAGGAGTGTTTCAAGCAGCTCAGGAAGAAAGTGGAGAAGGAGTACGGAGCCAGAGAGCTGGTAAGAACTGGATGGAAGAGGAGGAGGAGAGAAACTCTGCGTATGAAAGGATTTTTTCATCTTTCTCTCTAATCCAAATATTTATTTATTTTTTTTTACCCGCAACTTGGACGGAGCAGCTGTGATAGAGTCGCGTTAATTAAGCCGCAAAAGAGCTGACTGGGCGAATTTTCAAAGATCAAAGTACTCACTGAGTCCGCCGAGAGCCCGATGATGTGGGATTTGTATCTTTAAATATCTATACCACTATAAATAAGGGTTTGGAACGGTCTGACTGGGGCTAAATATGGTCATTAACTTGTAAATTGGCTGAGCCTTCAGGAGGGAGCGAACTAATGATGAGTAGGAGCTGTGAAACGCTGCTTTACGAAAAGACCTCACTCCAGTTTGCTTCAAGCACATTGATGCTTAGTTTCGCTGTTGATGAGCAGCTCTTTATATATTTTATCTATACATTTTTTTCTTCTTCCAGCCGGATTTGGATGAGAGGAAGTCCAGTCGCCCTCGCTCCATGCTGCGCTCCTTTCGTCAGTCCATCATCTCCATTTCCTCGTTGCAGGGATCTGACTGTGGGACTCCAATCAGGCCTAATGCAGACAGGTAGCGTGGTACTAGTGATGCATTTTGTTATCATGGTGTGTTTTAAAGCACACAATAACACCACACAGGTAAACATTTAAAAAGGGAAAAAAACAAGCGATGATATACAATAATATGTATTAGTATATATAATAATGGTATTGTTGGAAGGGGTCAGTCGTCCACAAAGGTCGTGAAGGTGTAGCATTGAGCAGGATGAACACAGGTGTCTGGTGGCTGCAGAATATTACTCACCGTCGCGGTTCCTTTTTGCCTGACCTAATTAAATTTGCATAATATGTAGATTTAGCCGCGGAAAGAGCAAACAGATGACAGATGCTTTTATCTCGAGGCGAGAATGAATAATCACAGCATCATAACTAACTATGGTGTATAAAATCATCAGAGATTTGTCTCAATTAGCGGCACCGGGTCAGGCGTCATCATTTCGAAGCGTGAAAACGTATTTGTCACGAAAACTAATTTCTCCGACAATAAGCATTATTCAAACGATTTCATTTCCTCCCCCCATGCCTCCTCCTTTTTCCTGTCTCAGGGACGCCCCCCCCGACTCGCCGGTGTCCTGGACCTCCTCTTTGCCGCGCTCCAGCGGCAGCGTGAGCGTGAGCGGCGTGGAGGAGGAGGTGGTCACCGTGGGCGACACCGAGGTCAAGCTGAGGAGGAGCAAGAAGAAGAAGAAGAAGAGGAGCAGCATGATCTTCATCACGGAGGAGAGGGAGCGGACCAGCACGCTGGACTGCAAACGGGTGAGCGTGGTGACGTGGGGGGCCCGGAGGAGACGGTAGAATGTGGCATGGTGAGCTCTCTTTTTTTTTTCTGTGAACTCTGTCTCCCTCTAGCTGTCCAAGAAGCAGGAGTTCCGCAGCGACACCAACTTGTCAGAGGCCAACGACGGCGGCGTCCTGCTGAGCAATGCAAACTCCAGATCCATGCCGGCCATCACAGGTGATGACGGAGGCGTGCACGGAGGCAGCCGCGCTTAAGTACACCCACGACCCACAGAGTGAAAAATACAGAGTCATCTCCTTTTTCTCTTTTGTTAAGCTGACTATAAAGATACACGCAAGGTCACGGCAGGAAAAAAACAAATCTGTGAGCCGGGGGAAGGTGGCAGTAATAGCCCGACCCAACACCAACCCCGATGTAAGGCGGCAAATTAGCGAATCATTCATGTCGGTAATAGTTCCTCAGATGTGGGCAGCGCTTTTATTCGTCATATTTCACTGTTTCAATTGCATAACCCCCCCCCCCTCACCACGCACTCTTTTTTAAAATAGTGCAACGGAGCACAGTTCGGCGGCGTTCCGCTGGCGTCCTGCCTGGTCGGCTCAGGCCAGCTGAGCCAGCAGCGGCCGTGACGTTAATGTACTACCTTTCTACTTCTGTTGCCAGAGTACATAGGTCATCCAAAGAATAGCTGCGAGGGCACAATCACTCACGGGGATGTTTCTCTCTCTCTCTCTCTCTCTCTCTCTCCCTGGCCGGTAGGTCTGTCCTTGGCGGTGGCGGGGGGGGCGGAGGAGGCCGACCACCCCAGAGCCAGGAGGGACAGCAAGAGCATGTCCGTCTGTGACCGGACGGCGGACAGACGCTCGAGGGGCGTCATCAACCTGCTCTTCAAGTCCAAGGTAGACGGGCAGATTGAATGCAAACGTGACGTGAAACATACAGCATATTCCTCTACATGTCAGCCTGTGTTTGTATCAGCATGAACATATTTGTAGTCATGTTTACCTTTGATGGAAACTCAACTTTGTATTTTACAGTCTGATTTTTTTTTGTTTCAACAGATCTCCAAAACGGACGATATGAAGTCCAATGATGCATCCAAAGATGGCGGCATTCATTTCTAAAATCCATCATTTTATTTTATCTCGTTTTTGCTACTGATTCATACACATTTCACACACACACTCACACACACACACACACACACACACTCTCACCCTGCCTGTCAGTCTCAGTATTGCTGTTGCCTTAACATAATTGGTTTTACCTATCAATAAAGGTTATTTTTGTTGAGTGTCCTTTTTTTTTTTTTTTTTTCCTACCGGTGATTTAAATGATTCCCACTGTAGCTAAATGTCATCTCACGGCTTTTTCAATCAATTCCGCTTCTACAAGAACGAGCAAACACAAACCGTCCCTGCCGACGCGCCTGATTGGAAAGCTTCGTGTTACGCGGGGTTCGGGCATTGTTGTGACCGACGGACGTTAATGGGAAAATAATCATGAGATAAAGCAGAGAAGGTTACAGTGACCTCGCAGTAAGGCTTGGCCGTTCAGTTCAAATAGAACAGGGCTACTGTGCGAATGTTGAAATATCAGAACAACATTCAGCTTGAAGGAATGGTAAGGTAGGTTTTGTGAGAGTTACATGGGAGGTTGTTTAGCATAAATAGTGGAAGTAAAGGGAAACTGTTTTAGTGACACACACTTCACTCAACCTGCTGTGGGACTAAAATATCGCTTGTTGCTGTTGTTGGATTAAAAAATGAGATATAATTTGGTAATAACTGAACTTCACATGTGCTGGTTTGTGAATTTGTTTTACTTTCTGTCTTTATTCTAAGACACGAGAACGGTATTGATATTCTTTTATCTTACTCTCGTATTGAATGGTCATGTTTCCTTAAAAGTCGAGTTATTCCCTGAAACACAAAGACAAGTTTCTTACAATAAACACATCTTGGAAGATATTTGTGAAAACCGGTCGAGCTGCTTCCTGAAGAGTCTCTTATCTGAATGTGTGTGTGTGTGTGTGTGTGTGTGTGAGAGTAAACAGCTGATTTACTGTGTGGCAAACTGCTCTGTGGAGGAGAAATATTTCAACAATCCAGTGATCTGGAGCTTTTTCTTTTCTTTTTTTTTTAAATCTCTTGCCAGTCCATCCAAGCATTTTCTGATTCATGCGTTTTTGCATATGAATTGAGAGACAGAGGAAGTGAGGTGGCCAGGTGCTTCATTCTTTCTTGACTCCGGTGACATTAACACAGATATTAAGGCTTAATTGTTAAAAGAGCAGACTGACTGCAGCGTGTGATGAATAGAAAACAGCCGGTGCACTCGTTGAGGGAGTTAAAAGGTCATCACGTTAGAAAATATCATTTGGAATTAGGCTGTTTTAATGATTTGTGAGTGCGGATGAATATCTCATTTTTTCACCCAGTGGTGATTTTTATTTTCTCCACGGCGCTCTGTGCGGTTACTGCAAGAGATGATTAAACAACAATGGAGACATTTCTCTTTTTCTTTCTATGAACACTGCCACGTTGACCACCAGGTTCCTCCAGAGGCAGTTTAGAGCCGGAGACACTGACACCACGTCCTGTTCAGCAGTTTTTCAGTCTGGATCACAGATCTATCTCATCTCTGCACAAAAGGATGAGGTTTAGTGTGCTGAGTTAAATGATATATATACGTATATCTCAATGAAGGAGCCACAGATTTATTAGTACTAGCAAGTTTACCAAAACAGTGATTGCCAAAATCTTAGTTTGTGTGCAGGAGTCTTTAATCATTAATGACCCTGCTCTCCAGCTTCTTTTGTTTTCAGATGGAAAACCTGTCGGAAAAGTTATGTAAGTGTTACTTGTAGTTTCTAAAAGCATCTGAGTGGCTTCTCTCACTTTGGATAAAGCTTTTGTTGGAGCTGTGGTATTGTTTAATGATATTACTTGCATCTCATTAACTAAATTAGTAATGCTCTCCGATGGCATCACTTTATATCTTATATTTATGTGATTTGTAGCTCTGGTTTTATTTTGTAGAATACTAGAACATCTTTATGTCTATTAAAAAACTGAATATATCCTCTACATACAAACTATCAGTTTATTAACTCTATTAAAAGGCATATTAATATCCTGCTTCCTCAGAAAGTCTTGAATCCTCTTTTGTTCTGTGTGATACAATTTGCAGTAATAATATGCCAACTCACGATTCCTCAGTGACATGACGGCTCCATCTGATTCCAAAGTTTTTTGAAAACTTAAATGTCTTCTCTTCACACAACTCTCGGGAGTAGAACTTTTTAATGGAAACACTAAAGGTTAACATCGCCCAACAGAAAGTCTGTCCCCGGCTGAGTCCGATTGATCCATATGAAAAGACGTTTTTGCTTCATTTGAACTTGGCAGGATAAAAAGCGGTGATCCTAGTTAAAGCGTGGATTTATGCAGCGGTGGGTTCCTACCTGATTCACTGTGATGTCCATATTTATGATACAGCACTGTTTAGGAAGAGGAGGAACCCAGACAGCCGCATTATTCACACTAACTGCTAAAGACACGTCTCTGTGGCTTAAGGCTCGGGGCCAAGAGGAGGATCTACAAAAAACTCACACAGATCTGTCCACCAGTCAGTTTATAGAAGAATAAAACTACAGCCTCAATATGTTAACATTGTAGTGAATGGTTCTTAGTGACAGATGAACTCACTTTGGGCTTTTGAATATCTGGAACGCTAACGGTCTGCTGCAGAGTGGCACACAGAAACCATAATGAAATTCATTATGAACAGATGATGGGAAAAGTAATGACGGTGGTAACATGACACAGCGATTCTAATAACTATCACCTGCTCATTTGCAGCTAATTTCAAACGTATTATAAGTTTGCAGCGGGTGTTTCCTGGCGAGCTCTGTTCTGATTGCGGCAGAGCAAACTCAATATAGCGTCGCCATAAACGAGTGTTCGACCTGAGGCTTCATGGGGGTTTCTGTCCACAAGAGGGCAGTACGACACTGATCTATGAAAACTGGCCTTAGCACATCATTTAGAGTGAAATAGAACAAACATCCAGTCGTTTAGTGTAAAGTTCACAGCTCCGTGAAAGTGATTAGCTGCAGTTTGAGAGAGGTGAAGTGGATTGTTCCTGCACAGACAGTGTTCTCACACATTAGAGAAGACGCCCGTGGGAATCATCATATCACGGCTGCAGGGCCTTTTTACAGCAGCACTTTAGTAATGCACAAGTATGAAACTGTTCCAGGATATTCCTGAAAAGTTATTCCTGTATGTGCAGTAGTTAAAATAACAGGTTTCTGCTTTGGCTAGAAAGTTTAGGAGAGATAAACTGTGTTACCAGCTTTAAAATGTTAGGAATACAGTTAATGTTTCCCTTCTATTTGGACTCACACTTTAAATGGACAAAGATTAAAAGGAGGACTAAGATGAATGATTTTCCAATTTCCACTTTTGCACTTTATGTCCGAGGACGGATTTCTACCAGCAGCAGCATGTTTGCTCAGCAAGGCGTTGATATGCATCCTCTGCACCATCCAAGGTCTAAAAAGGTATTTGAGAAGTCTTCAGCACGGGTTTGTGGGTAAGTAAAGGATAATTGGGGTTGGGAGAGGGCCTAAATGTTTGTCACATCACAGAATTTGTCCTTGGCGTGTGTGAACTTGCTTTTTAATTCCTGCTGAAACTGCAGCTGCCGTTTGCTCCAGTGTTGGATGTTGTACATCATCAGACAGATGTTGTACTTCTCATCACGTCCGCTTGTTCCTCTGTTCTTCTCAGGATCAAAAACACGTCTGAAGAGCAGTGGGATCACTGATGAGTCATTCTGAAGATCCAGCAGCGTCGAGCTCGCTGTTTCTGGTTCCGCGTGGCGTTTGCAGACAGTTCCCTCTCCAACCCACAGAGTGCAGTGTTGAAATGCGCTCGGGTGGCTGAGCTCGTCCACCGCTTTTTTTTTTCTTTTGATGGAGGAAGCCGATTTGTTGGGAGCGTAATCGTAACCGTAGAGTGGCCTACACAACTGTGTAAATCAAGGCCGCTAACGTGTGAGTAATCAGCCATCCCTCCACCACTTCACTCTGCCTCGTCTTAATTGTCTGTTTTTTAACTTTGCCAAACACATCATCCCTCTTCTGGCTCCTTCCCTCCCGTTTCCCTCCCTCTGATACCCTCAGTGCTCCCTCCATCTCTCTGACAGGTTTTAGAATCAGCTGATGGGGAGTAGGAAGTGGAACAGTGCCGCTGTGAGTTTTAATGACGTTCCTCTGGTAATCCATAATCTGACAGCTCATCAGAGCACACTGTGCCGCTCACATCGCCCTTTTTTTTTGGGGGGGGGGAGATATCTCAACAGGATGGAGGTGAGCGCGATGCAGTACAAGTAATCTGTGCCTGGGCCTGCGTGTGTGTGTGTGTGTGTGTGTGTATAAGCATAATCCATCGCACGCATGTACCACATTCTAGAAAATACAGATGACACTTCATTAATCGGTTTTTACCGTAAGTAGCGACAACATTCGAGAGGAATATAGATTTCTGTGGCGCTGAAGCTTAGTTTCCTGTGGCTCCCTGCGAACTGGTAATTTCAGGCTCGACCAGAGCCGGAGAACAGGAGGGATCAATACCAAACGCACAAAACTGGATCAGGCGCGAGAGTCGAATGCAAACTACAATGCAGCGGTGCAGCCACCGCCATCATCAGCAAATGTAATTATCACGTAACGTGGTTATCTGACATGGCCAATGTGACGCCTCCTATAGTGTGTATTGACCAGGAGGGGAAAAAAATGAATTCATCGCGTTAAACTTTATGACTTTCCATGGACTTATAGAAAACCCACAGAATATCAAGTGTCATACATTGTGTTTGTCAAATCCAGAGGCTTCTACACAGATTAGAAGGCGTCCAGATGGTGTTTAATATTTAATGCTGGTAGATATATGTATGCTAACTTTGCAGGAGGCAGGCAGGCGTACTGTACTGTAGGGGACAACTAACATCACATCATGACACCTTGGAAAAGTGCCTCAGGGGTGAATTTTCATTATAACATAGTACATGAAAGAGACCTGCAGCCAAACTATTATTTTGTTCATATTTACAACAAACTAAAGCTCTCAGGTCAAAAATGTTCTCCTTCCTCCAATCGGAGGTTTGAGCTTCTCTGTGCAGAACACTAATGTGTGTGCAGGGTTTGACACTAGAAGGCTGTTTGTACATTCCCCTGCTGAAGGCTAGTTGTGTTTTGGTGTTTTCACTGTTATACTACAGGGCTGCATGCTCTAACATAGTGGAAGAATAAAAAAAAAACAACTCTCTCTGTTGATGCAAACTGTCATTCAAAAGTTTGGGGTCACCGAACACAATTATGTGTTTTCCATTAGAAGACCCCATTTTTATTTATCTAATGAGTTGCAAAGTGAATAGAAAATATATAGTTAGTTGACAAGGTTTCTACTCATCCATTGGCTTTTAATGCAATTAGCAAACACTATGTTCCATTGGAACTCGGTGCTTGCTAGAAATAGGCCTCTATCCACCTATGGAGATATTGCATTACAAATCATTTGCGATTATAGCAATCATTAACCACATTAATAACGTATGAACGTGTATTGCTGATTAGATATTTATCCCCTGTTTTCATATTCACAGAACTGACTGTTCTGGGCTTGTTGAAAGAAAGAGTGAGTTTGATCATAAACGCTGCTGGTGGCTGTCAACTTTTCTAAACGTCTCTGGTGGAGACAGAGTAACGAGTTGAACAAGTTTCGAGCCAAAAATGTGATGGAAAGTTAAATCCCTCTGTGCACATAAACTGAGAATGGAATTTACAGCAGCTAAACTTTCACTAAAGTAAGTTTAGCTGTGAAATATTAAAGTAAGAATTGCAACAAGAAGTAAGGAAGAGGGGAGAGTTTACAACTTGAATAAAAAAGTACTGATTTACTTAACAGAATATCTTGATATAAAAAATAAGATGGTGCAGGGCTGTATTGAGGCTTATATTAAAAAAAATAATACCAAGACTTGACAGAGCTGTAAGACACAATCACACATTTAATTTCTACCAAACCGAAGCTTCTCCTCTCTCTGACTGGTGGCTGGAATTAAAGTTGGGTAAGTGTCACACATGCCATCCTGTAGCCGACTTTCTAAAAGCGAAACTAATAGGTGTGACATCCACAGGTAGCAGCGGGGCGAGCAGCAGCAGGGAGCGATGCGTTTGACGTCTCACATTACCACCTAATTGGTGAGCCTATGAGATCTGTCTCAATTTAATGTGAGCACAGCTGATGCAGAGTGCAGCGCCACGTCAGAGTGTGTGTGCATGTGTGTGTGTGTGTGTGTTTGTTATGTGCCACTAAGTATCAAATATCTCCTTGGCATAATGGAAGACTGTGGGACACACTGGCTGCAGAGTGCAGGAAATGGAGAGAGAGGAAGACTGAAAGTAGAGGATGTTATCTGTGGGTGGAAGGAAGAAATAGTCAGCGAGTTGCTTTGCGTCGAGCATGTTGGATTAACATTAAGTTTTCATGGAAACAATGCCAAGGAAAACACATCCCAGCTGAGTCAGTGGACGTCATGCGCATCAAAACCTTGAATGTTTTATGACATTATTAAATAACGTGTACGGCTGCGTTTTCCCCTGATGGATGCTGCGCGTTGAGGTGTTAACCCTGTCAGTGTTGACCCCACCAGGGGGATTTGGATGAAGTGTATATAGCAGATCACCTGTCACGGCAGGCCGTGACCTCTGACCCCAGTCACCAAGGCTGTAAGCCGTGCACGTCCTCCAGACGCGCTGGTGCTGGTGTGATTAATGAGAATCCCACAAGGCCAGCACGCCCTAATGACCAGTCAAATTCCTTGTGTCATACCCGTGGGAGAAACCTGCCCTACGTGGAGTTATTCATTTTTTTTTTTTGACTTTGAGTAAGTACTATTTAAAGCTTCCCTTCATGCATCCACACTGTCAGCTAATTGGAATCCTGTCATGCTTTGCTCCCCAGAGCAGGCTGACTTCCTGCTTCTCAACCATGTTGATTGAACCATTGACTCGTGCTGAGGAGATTGTGTGTTGTGCTGCAGCCTCTGGCAGCACGAGGACGACCTCGTTCTAATGGAATGTGTTCTAATGATGATTCCAATACATCAGGTGACCACAGTCTGACTTATCGATTTTAAAGAGAGCCTGATGTTATCTGTATCTGTACCTCTGTTCAAAGGATGACAGATCACAAACATCTAATAAAGTTTCAGTGTCCAGGTCAAAATAATCAGTAGACAATGAGTGCATATGTGTGTGTCTTATTTTTATATGGAAGACAGTATAACATATTAATATTATTGGCTGCCATTTGTAAGTTTTGAGCTGTCTGATGAATAAAACAAATAAGGTTCTGTAGCTGGGTACAGCTACTTTATTCTCCAGGCTTACAGGATTACATAAAAATAAAGTGACTTATAATTAGTTAATGCATGATTGTATGCAAATCACAGACCAGTGCTGTGTTGGATTTGAGCTTTTTGTGAAACAGAGAAAAAAGAAGTCATATTTTAGACATTGATGTAAAGTAGTTGCAGTGATGCATGTGGGAAATGAGCACAGGTCTCTGGGGGATCACCCTGCGTATCAGGCTGTCCACCCACTGATTAGGCAGTTGTCACCAGAGGCCCGGTTGCCAAGGTAACCGCCCTCTGTCACCTCCTGTTCTCCTTCACTTCCTGCTGCTCTCCGATCTCCTGCTCTCTTACGCTTCTCCGTGCCTTTTTTTTTTTTTGGTTTTTCAAAGGGGGAGTGTTCGCAAATTTCTTTCGCAAACAATCGAACGTGGAGGTATTTGTCTCTAGGCTACGTGTCTGTATTCATCATTGTGTTTGTGCATGTGTGTGTGTGTGTGTGTGTGTGTGTGAGTAGCGGCGTGTTTGTGTTATCAGTCATGCAGAGTGGCCGCTGTCTCCCCTGGTGATGGACTGTGATGCCAATCTGTTGCAGGAGCTCACAACATGCCTGTCAGTACCAAGACACGGAGAGAGAGACGTGTTCTTTCTTAACTCTTTCCTTTCCTGAGCTCCAGGCTTTTTTTCCCCTACAGACCCTCACATTTCTTCTCTCTGTCAAACTAAGATGTAAAAGAAGCCAGATTTAGGTGTATGGGCATGTGTGTGTGAAAGCATGGAGCAACATTATCCTAGCGCTATTTCTAAGGAATTACTGCAGCCATAACAATAGAGTATACTGTAACACTGAATATCACACACATCCATCTGTGGCTGACCAGCACATCTGCAAATGAGGGAGGCAGATCGCTTTTGACAGGACGAGTCGCGCCATGTCATGCGGAGAGGGAGGAAGTCACGCAGATTGAGTTCAGTCACACCTTCTCAAAAGACTCCGGGACATCCAGATCTGGGAGCGACGGTCCCGGAGTGTCAGAGACCGCCCCCCCCCCTTCCCCTCCCCTCGGCCTGCGTGTGCGTGGCTGACAGATGGAAGCAGCTCTAGCCGGTATCAGAGCTTTACAGACAGCATTAACTGGGAGTTAACCACCTGGAGTTGTGTGCGTTGCAGAGTGTGGCCCTCCTCTGCTGGGCAGGGCTCTGTTTTACATTCCATCCTCCCTCTAAAATGTTGTTTGTTAGGCGTATTATTGCGTTAATGTGATTGTAATAAAGTAGGCCTGAGAGGAAATAGAAGATACAACCACAGCAGAAAGTTCTTTATGATCTGAGGCCACTTTGGCCTGAAATATTCAGTCTTTCACATCTTTCATTGTCCTCATGTACTCTCTCTCTCCCTCTCTCTCTCTCTTTCTCCATTTGCGTATTGTTCTCAGGGTGTAATTGGTGCGAGAGTCCATGAAAGACTCGCGGGTGCTGCAGGACAGCGAGTCCTCCGTATGAGTCTAATTAAACACGGCTTTGTGGTCGGCGCCCCTCCTCTCTCCTCCTCTCCTCCCTCTCACGTCGACGTGATGCACAGTGGGCTCATTAATTACTCCGGGGTTTACGGATCAGCGTGCTCCCTCTCAATGTCATCCCATGTGCCGATGTACAAGCACGCGTGCTGTCAAGGGCAGACTACGACGTATACAGTAGCACTGGCACTGTTTGCATTGCTATTAATGAGCGGCTGCTGACTAAACTGCATTTTTTCTGTTTGTGTGTGTGTGTGTGTGTGTGTGTGTCACTTGGACGAGAAGTGTGTATCACAGAGATGCAGACGCATTCCCGGGTTCTCTCAGATCGAGACACGAGTGCCCCGAACCCGTCTTTCATCTGGCTGACAGCCAGGCAGATAAAAGGAGGAGGAGGCCACACGTAAAGAACAAAGACTGTTCAGAGAGGGAAATAGTTTAGACTGAGTCAGGATTTTAAAAAGAAATGCACGGGAAAAATGACCCTCTGTACGACTGTAACATATTTTAGTGGAAAACACCACTCCTGTGGACATGGTATGCTTTGTAAATTAGTACTTTTAGTTTCATGACTAGACTCAGATATCTTTTAAAATTCTGGCCTTTTAGTACAGAAACTTCTCCACTAAAACTCAGACTTCTAAAATCTTGGATCAACTTTTTATAAGTAAACCTACTTTATTATTGCCACAAAACAAATGTAGTTGATTTTGTCCCCCATCCCTCCCATTGAAATCACAAGTGATCTTTTAATGGTCAGTATGAACGTAGCCATGATTACAGCGTAGAGAAAAAAAAACCTCTTGAAGGGGCTGATGCAGAACTGGCCACTCACTGTCTCCGCTGGCTCCGCTTGCTGCTGGCTGCGATTACAGATGAGCAACCGCTGCCAAACGGCTGTTAAAGCGCTGGAAAAGTGAGCCGTAATGATGCATGATCTCTGCGGTCGCAGCCAGGTACCGTGTACGGGCACGCGAGCGACGCAGCGAGTGGGATAGATGCAGCGCCATCCTTTCAATCAGGGGGAAATATGATGACACACTGAAACACAACCAGTCAACATATGCAGCTGTCATTAAACCAGAGCTCTGCTTTGTGAATTATAATTTATCACAATATGTAAGTAAAATGACATCTGTTTGTGATGTTAATAGTGGTGTTTTGTGAAATATGTTCATTGAAGTAAAAGTTCTGAATTCTCAACATATGTAACAGCAAACTTTTTTATCAGTTTAACATAGACGTATCATCGGAATTGTTCAGATCTCTCCTACTGTCAGAAGAAAAAGGATCATTTATGATTTCTTACAACAACTGTACAGACACCAACTCATTCAGGCAACATTGGACATAATTCAGGATCCTTTTAATCTGGTGCAGGTGGCTGTTGACTTAATCCAAGAGGTGAGGCGGCTGTTTTATTTCTTTTTCTGGGGGAGGACAACCAGTAAATCCTTCCAACTTTGCTCCCTCGTTTTCAAAACATTACCAGGCATCCATGACGGGTTTTCTTGAAGAGATTGATAGTGAATGAATGTGCTGTGTGTTTGATTGCCAAGGTTAAACAGGATTCTGTTTAGCAACCTACGCGGGTTGAACAGTCTCAATCCCCTTTTCTCTGAGCAGGTGCAGAAGTGTTTTAGCACCACGTTCAAAGGCTAGAAACGCTCGCTGCTGCACAGAGGAGCAGATAGATCTTCTTTAGTGCAGCAGCTGTGGACAGATGTGTCTGTCAGATCTCTGTGATCCAACGGCTGCAGGTTGTTTTATCGTCAGTATGTGGAGATGCTGGTTCATATGAGGGTTCACTATGCAGATGTCCAGGATCAACTTTAATTTGTTTTGCCTTTTGCAAACAAAGGGAATATTAGGATTAGAAGGCACTGCGTGACTCTTACAGGACAAAATGTGTGAATTTAGGCAATGTGAGTGAACAGGGGAGCAAACATTTGTCTTGTTAATGTAATGGCGCCCAATTCGCCAAGGCGCTTTAGAGGGAGGACAAGAAAAGACATCTTAGAAAAATGAATTTCTGTTTGTTCTGCCCTCCAACGAAAAGCTTTTAATTGTGGGTTGTAGTTGGATGTTTGGCTCTAGATTTGTAAAAAAAATATATATATATAAAGATATGTGTATTAACTAAGATGAAAGTTACTATTAATACCTAAAGGAAATAAAATTCCCCTGATGTCTGTGGGATGAAAAAAAAAAAAGAAAGCGTGTAATTTTGCCCACACAGTCAAAATAACAACATCTTTGAAGAGATCTCCCTCTGGGAACAAATGCATTACTGAAGATAAACCTCCCATGTACCACTGATAGGCTTTAACCAAAAAAAAAAAAAAAAAAGAAAAAAGGAGGAGGAATGAAAGTGAAACCCAGGTGGAGCTTATGAAACACGAAGCCTTGAAAGGCCTGTCTGACGTTGGGATCGGCGGGGGCCCTCCCGCGGGACAGTGGTGTTAATGTGACGGACGTTTATCCCGTATCAGCAGCATCACCCAACACGAGTCTCCCTATCAGCTTCCCCTCTGGTGCTCTTCCAACCCGGTCTCACGGCTTTACGTGTTAAGGTCACGAAAATTAATCTATTATTTCGTGGTCGGGTTACGAGTTGGGCTCTATTTTCGTGACTGGACAACGGTTCCTTACCCCATGCGTTTTAATAGGCAGTCGATTGACGCTCTTTTTCGTGAGAGGACAACGATTCCTCACCCTGTGTATTTTAATGGGCAGTGCGTACACCACCGCAATGGTAATTTGTGCGCGTCAGCTCCAAAGAGCTTTCGCCGTGTTTGACCCATTTCATTTCAAATTGAGTTAGGCCTATAAAATCTAGCACTGTTCTAATTTGTCGACGCGGTGGTTGTAGCGTTGTCATACGTGGTCAAAGAAAAGACCAGTCCAGATCGCGGGCATTTTAATTAGCCTTCTAGTGAATGAGCGCTTTCGGATACAAAAATATAACCGATATTAAACTACACATTTGCTGCTGGAGGAGTAATGGGTTGATTCTTGGTTGTGTGAGTGAAAATGTAATGGGTGGTTTATTGGTTAAATCCCATGTGTCCGATCGATTTCAATGGCTTCTCTAAAATCTTTGGTTGGACTCTGGACTGTCTGCATAAAGGGGGATATCCCTAGCGTGCTACTCCCCTTGAGAAAATAAATGACGTTTGAAGCTCAACCAATCAGAGGCAGAGTACGGCGACGGCTACGCCCCCCAAGATCCACAGCGCTATTTTTCGTGACTGGTCAACGCTATCCATGGCACGCGGCGTTCGCCGTACTCTGCCTCTGATTGGTTGAGCTTCAAACGTCATTTATTTTCTCAAGGGGAGTAGCACGCTAGGGATATCCCCCTTTATGCAGACAGTCCAGAGTCCAACCAAAGATTTTAGAGAAGCCATTGAAATCGATCGGACACATGGGATTTAACCAATAAACCACCCATTACATTTTCACTCACACAACCAAGAATCAACCCATTACTCCTCCAGCAGCAAATGTGTAGTTTTATATCGGTTATATTTTTGTATCCGAAAGCGCTCATTCACTAGAAGGCTAATTAAAATGCCCGCGATCTGGACTGGTCTTTTCTTTGACCACGTATGACAACGCTACAACCACCGCGTCGACAAATTAGAACAGTGCTAGATTTTATACTGTGATTTATTATAAAATATGCTGTGTTTAAGAAGTAAATAACTGCATTTTTCACAGTAAGGTTTTACAGTGTGACTGCAACCATGCATATCCTAAACTGGTTGATTGTTGCACTTGATGCAACTCAGAACTGATTAGTGATTGTTCTGTTGTGTCCTAATGCTATATTAATATAGCCTATACAGTATATTGTTTTTCAGACCAAAGAAAATAAATCAACGTGCAGTGTGCATCAACGCAATGTTCAAAAATACTACTCATTACCGGTGGCGTGTTTGCTTGGCCCTCATAGGTGCAGCCTGTCGTGTTCACTGGGGCTGAGCCTGTTCAGCCATTCCGAAAGTGCCAGTGAGGTGAGGCTGATTGTTTGGCCCCAGCATTGTCGAGAAACGCTTTTCGCAGCCTTCTGGAAAAAACCTTTCGATCCGATCCGCTTCACACTTGATACCGCAGGCCTTTGAATGCTCTGCGACACCCAGGCCAAGTGCGAGGTCGTTCGATTGAGTGCTTCTTGAGATATGTGGAGGTTATCGTTCATAAATGCACAGGATGTATCGTGTCCTTTATAGTTATATAACGCTGCTACAGCTCCACCTATTGGCCAATTCACTCCAAATGACATGGTCACTCACAGTATTTCAATAGCACAAAGCATTTTTTTTGCAATATAAGCCCTGCCTGAGGTATTTCCATTAATTTTGATAGGTAGCCTGAAATGTAATTATATGGAATGTGATAAATCCAGAAAACCCTTTTCTGACTTGATCCAGACATGTTTCCAAGTAGATTTGGGGGCGATTGTTGAAACTTTGGAGGATGAGTGGTGAAAATTTGGTTAGAGCAAAATTGGAAAAGTGGAAAAATCATCATTGCATGTGGATGCAAATGGACTTATGTCTGGGTTCACAGAAGCCAAGAAAAAAACTCATTATTGAAGTCTCGAGTCTCAAATGTGTAGAATTATGTTATCACTCTTACTTTCTCTTACTTAACTGTGGGACAAAGTGATGCGGTGAGGTGGAGAGAAAGTAAGAAAGTGATAGAAATGTGTGTGTGGGCGGAATGTTATCAACGAATGACACAGAGGTTAACAAAAGGTGTAAAATAGAAAAAAAACAAAGTAATGTGTCTGTGAGAGATGGAATCTCTTTTACCAAAATGGTAAAGGTTGCTGAAAGAAAAAAAATAGCGTGATCTGGGTAAAATGATCGAGAACCAGGCAGCCAGGACAGAAAGAGGTAGGCGGTCAGATGACATCAGCCTGGGTCGGAGCAATTATCACTGAGGCAGGTGTCGTCACATTAGTGGCAAGATGTTCACGCCAGCACATTTCAGGAGTTTGAATCTTTGCGATGACGATGCATTTCAAATCAAGGCCCAGATAGAATAATAACGCTACCACTGGTAAATAGAAAAAGGCACGAGTGCTAGAGCAGCCTCCGGTCATCACAAAAGAAAAAAGGGCAGACAGAAAGCTGCAAGAGAAGAATAACGGAGAAATAAAACAGAGAATGAAACAGGCAACATCTAAAGTAGATGATGAAACGTTCATCATCTCAATAACTGTCCACATGTTCGAGTATTTACCATTTACCTTGACAGTTGATGTTTTTGGTTGTAGATCAAGTAAAGATTCTTTACTCACAAAGTAAAGTGCAGCACACGATGACACCTCCAGGTTCACTGTTTTGTGTCATTTTATCAAATTCCTGAATGGTCTCTTCCTGACCACTTCTCATACGATACGTGCATTTCTTCCATTCGGCATCCATTTGTATTTAATTTAAAATTCTGTGTCGTCTCTCGTTGCTTTTGAATGTAAATCGTATTAAATGATGCAACACTTTACAAGTCTGATATGTGTTGCACTTAAACAGCCACTGTGGAGTTTTTTTTTTCCATTCGAGTGTTACACACCAAAATGAATTATTGCATCCTTCAGGTCTAACCTATTGAATGCATTTCCTGCTTTATTAAATACATGCAATGATCCCCCATTGTGTACTTTCCACTTGTCTAGACTACAGTAGTCTCCCTCTTCTCTGCCTCTGCTGTACTTATTGGCACATGTATCTGCAGGACGATGTATCATGAAGGCCATGGCAAAGGGTCCAGAATCAAATAAATAAATGAAAACATCTCATTTTGGAGAAACGCTTTCTTGGGCCCAATAGCATCATGTGATGGACACCATAGTCGTAACTCCACAGTTTGTCCACAAGAAAATTGGCTGTAATGCCCTGTGCACCCCCCCCTGGGGGCCTGATGCACATGAACAAGCACACACACACACACACACACACACTAACACACACATTTAACCCTCCCAGGGTGAAGCAAATGAGGGGAACTCAGCTGCTTTTTTTATCTTGTTGAATATTTCATCAAAATGTTTTTGCTTTATAAAATTCACTCCAGGTTCTTGCATCTAATGGCAGAACAAAGCCGACTCAGGTCAAGCATACGGTTGTGTAAAGGCATATGATGACAGTCGTGCTAATGACTTGGGTTCTTTGCGGGTCTTCCTGTGGGTTATTTTGCTTGCAAAGCAACATCACACAACACAGTGTGGTGTGTCCCTTTGAGATACACATAATCAATTCTTGAAACGTGGCTGAAACCATCAGCATGAGATCAATAATTAATTGGGTGTGGTATTGCACATACCTGCTTCTGCATGCAAAGTGAGTATCTTGAACATACGTACAGGAATAATAAGGAAGGGAAAACTATCGAATCGATTTGATCAGGTTTCAAGCAGCTTTAGGACACAAAAATAGCTGAAAGTGAATCGATTTATAGCTAATTGCAGTTAAAATGGATTATAGGCTATAAACATGGAATGTTTAATGTGTGTGGGCCATTATTGTTGGTGCCACTGACCACCACTGACATCCTAACCAACCCCATTATTCTATTTTTAGAACAATTCAGAACGCGAGGCAATAACACAAACATTTGTGGATAGGATGCTGCATTCTCCCCCCTGCAGATCACAGATAGCAGCGATGCTGCACCACACGTCAGTAGATGCCGATGTTCATATCCTCCAGTGGATCAAAACTGTTGTGACGGTGGGAGGAGATGGAGACAGATTGCATCATTCGCTCCCCCAGCTCCTTATCACAACAGCCGCACTTATCTACTCCCGGTGGAATGACGTTATTAGAGGCCTGGGCGAGCAGCGGGGAGGGAGAGAAACGAGTGGAGATGCGAAAAAAAAAGCAACAGAAAAACTACAAGAGCTTGATAAAAGTTTACAGCCAAAGTCATGAATCAGGGATTAAGTGCTCGCAGTGGGAGAGGAGAGAATAAATTATTATTAGTATTATCATGATACAAAGCAGGTGCAGACTATTATTCTCTGTGTATTGACTGATCAGTTTGTCAGGGCCAACCCGTCATCATTACAACTATGTTCATTAACAGGAGAATTGTTTCGTGTCGTGCAATCTGCTCTGTCCATCTAAAGCCTTGTAAGAAAATCGGCACACATGCAAATATTTAACTCAGTAAAAACTTGGCTCCAGCTCGCTGAATCACCGTTGTCATTGTGATCTCAGCTGTGATGCAGAGGAAGTGATTTTCTGCTTTTAATAACTTACGAAAAGACAACAACAAACGCTCGAGCTAATAATCTTGCAAACAGGAAACGGGATCGGACTCAGGTCTGAATCAGAGCACAACATCGCGGCGTAATGAACACTGGTATCTATATTAAAATCCTTTCAAATACTGATTCTGATGCTGTCGCTTAGAAAAACATGAACATATTACACAAGCACTGTCACTTTGAAACAATATTGATTCAGGATTTCCCAATTTAATCCCCATCATGTATTTGCAGTTTCATTCCACAGCACAATGTGTTCATATTGGAGACCAAACAGGGACGTCTGGAGGCTTTGCAGCTAAGATTCACACCATATGAGGAAGCGTGAAAGCAGCGATATTACTCTCTCGTTTCTGTTACCGCTCTATGTTCAAATAATGCACCCAAAGACATATTCTTGGGGCTATAATTGAAAATGGTTGATAAATGGTGATAGAGTTTTTATTAAGAAGCTTCTATATGGTGTATTTAATACAAACTGTAGTTTCTGTGTAAATAAACACCCATTACATGAGATTTATGTGGAAGTCGCAGTGATAAATATACATAGCAGTGCATTGTTTTGCCGTTATGACTTTTCTTAATGGTCTGACAAATACATGTAAATTACGCCATAATGAAAACCTCTGAGAGGCCGGTACCTGTGAGGATTTATTTTTTAATTATTTCCCATTGGTACTGAATGTGCACAGAGGGAACCCGACATCCCTGTTGTTGCTACATAATAAAATAATTCTCCCTGTTTTCCAACAGATTAATAAAGTAAAACAGTGGAACTGAATACATCAAATTCAATTGTAACTGCATGTGTGTGATATCAGCATAATGCACATGCCTGTTATTCTGGGGAGGCTTGACAGTCAGGAGCCAGGAGGTTCACGACAGAGCAGTATATTCATTCTCATTGATGTCAGGTTGTTCACAGTGGGACGATTGTTCTGATAGAGGCCTCATACACATTTTTTTTTATTCATCCCCACAACATCTGGCCACCCAGAGGTGGCTCGGTGCTTCTGAGACCAACGCTGTGTATCTCCACAGTATCAGGCGAGCTAACGTTAGTCCTGTTTTAGATGAGCTCTGTCTACGTTATGCTGCTCGCATACATTGCTGTGATGTCATCAGCCCAGAAATCACGTGAGTATAATTATTTACCTCGTAAATCTTGGTTTGAGAAGTTTATCTGCAGACTTCCTACCACTTCCTATTTGATAACACCATGACACTAATAAACTGTCCCTGTTAGGCCTTTATGTCTTGTTTGCTTTTAAATTGATATTTCTATGAGGAAGCATGGGTGTGTGTTTGCATGGGTGTGTGTGCGTGTGTGTGTGTGTGTGTGTGTGTGTGTGTTAGCTACCTGTAATGTGATAATGGTTATCATAAATTACCAGTGGGTCTTCGCAGGGTCTGATGTGAGCGATGAAGACAAGGCGTTCATTAATCAGGAATTAATGGTCTCCATGGAGGCATCAGTTTCTGGTCTCCCTGTCCATTAATTTCTGACAATGGGGGCCTTATCCAGCTTATTTTTTCTAATGGAAAATAATTAGGACAATTTATTTATTATTTTCATGCAATCAACGTCTCTCTCTCTCCCTCTCTTTATATATGTATGTGGTTAATTAGGTCTTGGTTGTATTCCCTTATTCCCTAACATTTGGCTGTGTTTTCCTGCGAGTTAATGATTTATTTATTCATGACTAGCCACCTGGAACATGTAAATATATAATATATTACATATAAGATGAGTCCACCGGAGGAATTCAAAATTGGATAATAGATATTCTACAACCAGGGTTGATTCTGCACATTCAGCAATTACTGTATTATTATTACTATTTATTTTGTTCAGTGCACCACTGGTCTGTGCATATACTGCATACGTTTACAGTACAAATTGTATGCTATTGTGTTGCCACGTCTATTTACACCCATGAATCTGCTTTGCTTGTAGGTTTTAAATGCTCCTACACATTTGACTTGCACTTCCCCAGTTTGTTCCCCCCATAAAAGAAAGCACATATATACAGTATATACTGTATATGACTGCAACAAGTGAGACAGCTGACAGCACACCAATGAAAAATATAAACACATTAATGAAAAGAGAAAAAAAGGAGTGTTTGATGACAAAAAAGAGAAAAAGAAAGAATGCATGCAAATATTGTTCATGATATTAACATGCATTCACACACTGAGCCATAGCTAGATCTATATGTCTGCAGAAAAGTCATGAGCAGAAACTCGCAGC
This sequence comes from Eupleurogrammus muticus, assembly GCA_036785175.1. Taxonomy (NCBI): domain Eukaryota; kingdom Metazoa; phylum Chordata; class Actinopteri; order Scombriformes; family Trichiuridae; genus Eupleurogrammus; species Eupleurogrammus muticus. Next base: position 23,421,285 of record JAYKQN010000004.1, on the reverse strand, counting down.
AGCAACAGAAGAGGCCTTTAACTACAGTACTGAGCTGACATGTTGGTGTTTGTGTCCAATCAGCTGACAGTAGAGATGGATGATGTCCTCCATAGATCGTCCTATGGTCACCTTCTGAGATCATGATCAATGCTTTCACCCGGGGGGGGGGGGGGGGGGGGGGGTTGATGAGTAAATTTAAAGAGAGACTTTAAAGAGAGCAATCAGACATTTCTCTCTCAAATGAGAAGATCTGGTGCACAGAATTCCAGGTCAGATCAGGTCAATTTAGCATATTTATGCTGCGGCACGAGAGCAAAGTTTTGATTTAGTCAAGCTTAGTTCTGATCGTTAACCTTTCTGCTTCAGGGTTCAGGGTCCTGACACTATAACCTGGAAGTAGCGTGGAACGTGGTGTTTGACCGAGTGCAGGGAAACATATGTTTGAGTTGACTGATTCCTGTGCATGAGTTTGGCAGGACCAGGACAGCAAGCTATATATATATATATATATATATATATATGTATATTCAGTATATACTGCAGCTACTATAACTTAGCTGTAAAGAGCGAGCACTTGCCAAGACTGCAACTCATTAAACAGGTGCGTGCCTGTACGCACAAACACATACACACAGGCACCACAGTATAGGCTACACATTCATCTTCATTAGAGCTGTGATTAGGAAATGAGGCCTGGGGGTGTTGGTAATAATGATCCTGCTCTCTGATGTCTTTCACTCTATCTCTTTCAAAACAGGAGTTCGACCCCTTTCATCTTCCCTTACTGAACTATATCTGCTCCTCGTGTCTCATGTCTAAGTCATTCTAAAATCACATTAAACATGGGTGACATTAGACCAGACCTACCGAGTCCCCCCCCCACCACCAGGAGACTTCTGTAGGCTTATTCATCATCAGGAAGATCATCGTGTTTTATGCTGGTTTTGATGTATTGCAGACGGCTGGATCTGTAAATTGGAAATTTAAAAGGAGGCTGTCTCCCATTACAGCAGTGAATGTATGGTGCATGGTGGCTCGGAAAAATAAAACTAAAGAGTTTTAGGCATTTCTTGGCAAATTTGTTATTGGCGATATAAGGGAGGAAAAAAAATACTTAATAAATAAAGTCAGTGCTGCATAACTGTTAAAGTGCTCATGTCTCATGAGCAGAAAACAAAAAATCCACAAAAATCCAAAGATGCTTAATCATGCAGATGAAATTACGTAACGTAATGATGTTTTTTTTTATTCATAAATTACAGATTTATAAAAGTGCAGACAGAAATAAAGCACATTTGACTTACACTTCCCCAGTTTGTTCCCCCCATAAAAGAAAGCACATATATACAGTATATACTGTATATGACTGCAACAAGTGAGACAGCTGACAGCACACCAATGAAAAATATAAACACGAGAGCATAAATGAAAAGAGAAAAAAAGGAGTGTTTGATGACAAAAAAGAGAAAAAGAAAGAATGCATGCAAATATTGTTCATGATATTAACATGCATTCACACACTTACAGCAGTGAATGTATGGTGCATGGTGGCTCGGAAAAATAAAACTAAAGAGTTTTAGGCATTTCTTGGCAAATTTGTTATTGGCGATATAAGGGAGGAAAAAAAATACTTAATAAATAAAGTCAGTGCTGCATAACTGTTAAAGTGCTCATGTCTCATGAAAAAAATCAAAAAATCCACAAAAATCCAAAGATGCTTAATCATGCAGATGAAATTACGTAACGTAATGATGTTTTTTTTTATTCATAAATTACAGATTTATAAAAGTGCAGACAGAAATAAAGCAAAAACCTTTGAGTTAGTTCAGCCTGAATCAATTTCCCACTCCACCCATTAGGCCCCCTTACTGCTCCATACAGAATATACAATGCACTCTTAGAATCCTCAGACTTTTACTGCTGAGCTGGTCCTTGCTGTGATTAAAAAGCCCTGCCTGTACCCCAGCCTGCACCTATGGACTCTATGGCGTCTACCGTCCCCTAAATTAGCATCATCCCTTCCCTCTGGCTGCTGTGCTGAGCTCAACATTATCTTATCGGGAGCAATGAGGTCAGAGCCGTGAGCAGCCAAACAGTCACGTTGCACTGTTAGCCCCACCGCGAAACAACACCCCGTACACGTTGTGTTCAAATCCACAGCTTTCCCTGAAATAACCCCGCTGACTTTATAAGTTTCCCCCAAAGCAAGACATCATTTCCAGCATTCAGAGACATGTATTTGTTACGAAAGCGATGACAACACCTTATTTTCCACTGCGTCCAGCTGCTGTCTGTGTTGTGTCTCCATTTGGAAGTCGGATGAAATGGTTTGTCTTTCTTTCCAAATAAATAGGTGATAGAAAAATAAATAGTTTCTGGTGTTGAAGTTGTGAGCATGGCTGGGTCATTATCTTTCTTTTTTGGAGGCAACAGAACTGAACTGTATGTCAGGCTCACAGGCTACGCAGAGATTTGGGCAACTGATTTAATTTGATGCAGATGTGTTTTAATGGTCTGGCGAGCTCGCTCATTAGGCATAGTCATGGAGAATCACACAGACACACACACACACACACACACAAAAAAAACTCAGTAACTATGGCCACCCGTTTCACTGTACAGGGTGATTTCTCTCCTTGTTATCTCTCACCTTGCTGCCTTGCCATCTATAAACATGTTTTTTAATATGAGCCAGTCTTGCTCTGTTTGCACGGCCCTGCCTAATTTCCCAGTCAGATTTGTTGACTCTTCATGCCTAAATGATAATGGTAATTATAGCTGCCAGCTTGTTTTTGGCACCGTTTCAGCAGCACAGTTGTACATTCTACAGGTTCAACTGATGTCAAGGTCTTGTTAATCAGGGCCTACTGTAACTGGATGACCCCTATAATCACCTATGATAAAAAGAGCAGTGTGACATATGTCACTTGGTGGGAGTGGGAACCCACTGTAATGAAAATGTTACGTGTGCACCAGGTGGACTTCACAGCATTAATAGATGCACTTTTCTACTAAAATTGGAAAAAAAAGTAAAATAAACTTTACGCACTCTGAGGCAAGCTAGGGATTAGTGTGCAATACTACACTGTATATCAAGTAATTCATTAAACTTAATAAATTAACAATTAAAATAAAATTTAAAAAAGAAAAACTTACTGCATTAAGGATGAAGTAAGAGAATTAAAGAAACAAAAAAGCAAAAAAAACTGCACTGCATTCACCCTCTTCATACTCCGTGGCAGCAACAGCAATTCATTGCCACTTGATAATTATAATGAATTAGCACTGTTGAAAAATCACGTTAAAAATACACGACATGACATGACAAGACGCCAGCCTGCTGAAAACAAAGGATACTTCAGCGTCTCCAAAGCCTCCCCCTCATCTATACCACACTTGGCACATTCCCCCAGGAACTTGCCCATAAAAGGAGCCAAAACGGGAACGGTCTGGTTGGGCAGTTCCTGAGTCCAAAGCAGAGGTGATCCAGTTCTGTGTGGAGCACAGGAGACGAGAAGACAGGTGAGAAACACAAAGGTTATGTAAATACAGATGATAAAACTCCAACTTTCCATGATAAATGATGTGAGTGTGACACTGAAGTAGAAGCAACAACTGGCCTTCCCCTCCAGTGTGTACAGGCGACTGATGTGTCACATGTTCACGAGTGTTTCCAAATGATTCCCTGAATTCACCTGATTGAGCTTGAGCTTCATTTTCCATTAACTTAAAACCGATTTCACTTACATAGGGTAAAGGTATATACAGAAATAGACGGGATGGATGTAAATATGCATCAGAGGTCCCTTGGATTCTATTTGTCTCACAATGAGTCAAAGTAAGACATTCAAAATGTTAAATCGTTTTATTGCATTGCAGCAGGAGATTGACAGTTTAATTCTAAAATTGTTAAAAGGCAGGAACATGTGATTGGCCTTAATGAAAAGCTACAAGTGGTAAGTGACAGGTAGACGTTGCGGAGCTCAGCACCCGTTTACGCTCCCATTTGTTATTGAGCAAAGAGCGTGATTGGATTCTTTTGCTCCCGTATGCGAGCTGTCTCCCCTGTTTAAACGCCTTTCCACCTCTGTCTCCTTGGAGTGGTTCTGCTACAAACTGCAGCCACTCGTCTCCTGCCCATTTCCACATAATTCCTTGTAGAGTGTGAGGACTCTCGCTCACCGGTGAACGTCTCTTACTAAGCGGCCATTTGTGTTCATTCTCCGAAGGAAACGCTCGTACCTGTGTCCCTGTTAATTAAATTTGGCTGCAGAAAGTTAGAAATAAGAGGAGAGAAGAAGGGCCGTGGACCTGGGTGCTGGGACAAAAGAGTTAATCTGAGTGGAAAGGAGGAGAAGGACAGGTTGTGAGCCACAGAGAAGTCTGTGATGAGTACTAATGAAAAATAATTCCGCCTTTAGAATAGGATTGGACGGGAGACACGGGGAGGGCCTGTCTTATCCTCCCCCACTTCTGCCATTCCTCCCCTCATCATCCCCTCGCTGCCTTCCTCCCATAATCATGAAATTCTTCCAATTCTGTCTTCTCTCTCTCTCTCTCTTTCTACTTGACGGCTAGAAACCAGATAATAGGGGAATGTAGAGGCAGAAAAGAAATGAGGCTTTCCTAATAAATTATATTTATCATGGCTGGGGACAAAGCTCTGCAAATTTAATTAGCTGTGAGGAAAGACCCTTTCGCTACTGAATAACTTTCCTCTGAGCCTCATTTCACTTCGTCCTTTGAACATGTTCTAAATCTCTCCCCGTGTTAATGTCCTGTGCTGTGTTTCTAGTGCTAAGTCACAGCGGACTGTACAAAATGGCTAATAATAGGAGGAACAGAGGGGTGAGATAAGAAGCTACATAAACTACACATTTTTCAGCAGACATGGCATTTGTCATATTTAGCATTCTTGGCCTCTAAGGAATTCATTAAGTATTTCCTCCAGCTCTTAAAAGCTTTTTCATTCACAATTTCCTGCTTATTCTCATCATTCCTCAACTCAAAGCAAGAAGCAATGGGACAAATTATCTACCAGACACATTATTGACTTTGTTGTCAGTGTTGACAACAAATTGGTCAATTAGCCAAGGTCTGAAAGTTTTAAGTTGTAATGGAGGCATCTCATTTAGTAGGATTACCAAACCGATGACTTTGTTCACACGCGTGTCCCCAGCAGAACGGAGCGAGGAGACAGATTCTCAGGAATGCATCCGGACAAACGGTTGAAGTGGACCCGACGGCATAAGTCGGCCAGCGTGATGCGGCGGTGAGTCGGGGACTGTGGGAAAGAAAGAGTCAAGTCACGCTTATTCCCCTTTTCTAAGCATCTCGACTCAAAGGAGGAAAAATAAAAAATTCAATAGTGAAAAACTCCTTTAACGGGGAAATTATTTTTTCAGCCTGCCCTTTATATCAAATAAATGCCAGAACTGAAGCATGGATTTTGTAGCTCTGCGGCCTTTGTCTTAATGATTATAATGGGAGGCATCACAATTTCAGTGGCTAAACAGATCTTTCAGCTCAGGGTCCAAAATAATTCACTTTGTTTTCAACATCTCACGGAATGTCATGTTTGAAATCTCCAGGGACAGTTATTGACCGGTCAGTTTACAAAGGGAGATTATTTCCTTTTCTCACATAACAGACGGGTTATTAAAACATGTATATAACTTATTTAACATTAGAATATGGTAAATACATTTCTGTGGTGGGATTTTTTATTCCCATTATCGTCCCTATCGGGGACAAAGCGGAGACTCTATGGAATATATGAGCTAAAGAGAAGACAAAAGAGGAAGTAGTAAAACGTTTTAATTTCCCAGCTCGACAAGAGCAGCCAGAGTTAATTAAACTTTGGGTCTTGTTTAACACAGTCTCAATAATTTATTAAGGTCATTACAGAACACGAGGAGAAGGAGGAGGACGGTGAGAGCGAGGCAAAAATCCTCTTTCATGTTTCATTTGTTTTCTTTTTCATTGCCTACAATTAACAGCCTGCAGATTTAAATCAGAAAGTTTAACTTTTTGGTGAAATGTGCTTTTATATTTTCTTGCTGACAAAGTCTGAAACCAAGGAAATAAAGCCTGGCTCTGTCCAATAATATCCATCTACCAGCTCCTATACAGCTCACTTTTCTGTCTCGTTTGTTTAATCTATACAAAAGACAAAGAACAAAGAAACCCCACTTTTTCTCCCATAGCCTCACATTTACAGCACATGGTATCAATCCTCCATATTAAACCTATTCCTCAAAGGTTAAACTAACTCATAACCGCAGCATTTCTACTCCAGGGCTTTCGAGTGATGGACAAGTAATTCTGGTTCTTTGTAGGTTCACAAAATGTCAAAAGTGATTCATGAACACGTAATACCTTTTTTGGCCTTTTAACCACATCCCCATAACATCAAATTCTTCAAAAGCGTGTTTCAGTGCATAAAGCTGGATTTCTATTGGATGGACAGCCTCTAGCACCGACGTTAGCTGGGATAGCAACTACAGAACCCAGAGGTCACAGCATGACCCCTAAGATGCTCCGCCTGGTTGAGAAGTGAAAGAGAAGAGATTTTTAATGACAGAAATCACAGAAAACGTGACAGATCGGTGGACCCGTGTGTGTTAATTCCTCCAGAAAGCAGCAAACAGCTGGTATAGTTCATTGAATCGTTTGAATCAACATTTGCGGTAAAATATTTTTAATCACGAATAAAAATGCAAGTACCTTAAATAAACAGCATTAACAACTTTTATAGAAGCTACTCTACAAATTAAAATACTCCTCCTTGACTAGAGAAGGGCTTAATGTTCTTAGCTCTGCCCTTAAATTATGAAGGTGAAGAGATGCCTCCTTGTTCTAAAATATTTAACATTAGTGCTCGCTACTATAATATTTTAATGCTCTTACTGGTTACGTGAGAGAATTGTCTAATTGATGGATGAAGAAAGATAACTGATTCATTTACTGCAGAGCTCCGGTATCAAACCTGTATTTCACAGTGTGTCAAGAGTTAAAATTTCAGGCTACCGCTCTTCCTTGGTCCAGGTCCATTTTGTCCATCCTTGGCCCACCACCTGCCCTATTGGCTTTGGATGTGATTGCTTCCTCCTACCCGCAATTACCTAATGTTGCTCATTCTCAAATGTAACCTCATTAGACAAGTAGACAGCCGTGTGAGGAGAGAGGCCAGGAAGCCACGACCGGGGACGAGGACGGAGAAAATTGAAGACGAGGAACAGGCTGTCAGGCCCGAAATGTAAAAAAAAAAAAAAAAGGCCAGACGAGACAAAGTTTCACCCGTGGCTCCACCACACACTGTGAACTGTGAGAGACATTTCTCAATTATGATTAGGATACCACCTTCAAAAAGTAAGATCTGAAATCCTAGATTTTCATTATCCAATCCTATTTTAAGGCGAACAAAGACGTGAGGAACAGACTGCAGGGGTCCATCTTGCATCATGTATGCTTCTGAGTATTAAGGTGCCAGCTCTGAGTAACAGAGAGGCTTTAAGAAAACAAGATATACGAACCACTCTCCGTCTATAGGAAGCATATGTATGAATAAATAGAATAGAATTTCTACTTTTTCTGCAGTCAAGTGTCATTTCGGATCATATATTTTAAATTACCTATTGATATTCACTCTGATGCTGGTGGCATGTGTGCACAATACTGCACTTTCATCATGCTACTGAAAAACTATAGAATTTGTGTGTTTTCTGCTTTCCTTTTGTGTTTCGCCGTCTTTTTTTCCCCGTACAGTACAGTAGATTCTGCTGTATGGTGCAGAGGAATACATGTTTTTTTGTTCACTCTGTGCATCTTAGGACTATGCTTTTCTTTTTTAAAATGTCAGAAGTTTGATGCCCCAGGGCTCCAACCTCTGGGGTCGTTACAGCTCCGCTACTGCCTTCTGTCAGTCAATAGCCTACAACCTTTAGAAATATCACACTCTCTCCACTGTCTGTGTGTGTGTGTGTGTATGTGTGTGTGTGTGTTTGTGTGTGTGTGTGTGTGTGTGTGTGTGTGTGGGTGTGTGGGTGTGTGGGTGTGTGTGTGGTCGTCATGAAATTGATTTTATAACCCGCAACTATGTACTTTGTTCTCCGTCTCTCCCTTTTTAACATTTAAGCATCGCCGCGCTCTCTGACAGAATGTTACGTGCTGACGGTCTGTTGAAGGTCAACCTGAGGTCACGTAACCCCGTACAGTAGGGGGGGGGCTTTGTTTTGGTGCAGAACATAATTGCACACTTGTAATTGATGTTTCCATGTCTTACAGCGGCCTCGATCATATTTCATATGTGGTTCAACTCGTACTGTGTTTATGTCTGTGTCATAACTTCTGGTTAGGTGGCAGACATTTTTGGGAGTTATTCAACTATTACTCAGACACCCCATCCACCCCCCCCCCCAGCCCCAGTGACTGATTTGTGCAGGCCTCGGTTGAGCTGACATTCCGCGGTCACCATATTGTGTTGCTTGGTTACGGGCTGCTCAACACATGGCTGATTTCGCTATGTTCTTCATGACAACAGCCAAATAACAGATGTACATTTAAACCTAATGTTCCACCCGTTGTGCCGTAAGCACTCTCCAAATCTGTCCTTGGAAAACTTGCATCCACCTACCCTGAGGGGATTGTCTCCGGAGACTTCATAGGAAAATCCATCCAAGAAAGCAAAGGTCATGGGGTCATCTGCAGGGAGCAGTAGATAGATGTGCCTCTCGCCACCCAGCTGATGACCCTGCATCTGGCCCAACAGCACAGACAGAGGGGCCACAGGTAGAATATGAGCTAGCATAGTTTAACAACTATTCAAAACTTGTCTTGCCTATACCTAGTTTAGAGAAACTCAAACCAAATCTCGCAGAGACACATATGCATCAGCCTTTCTGTTTTTTCCTCCAGTTGTTCTGTTTGCAAAAGAGGCCATGTGCCACCAAACGGCTGATAAGAGACTGTAGGATGAACGGGAGAGAGACAGGGGGAAAAACGGAGAGAGCGAGACAATGTGACACAGACAAGTGCCTGCTTCGCGCCTTGATAGATAAGCCAGGCAATTCTCCGGCAGCTCCTCATATCTCCAATTAAGCTTGATTGTGCTGACAGAATAACCTTTTAGCGTCCCTCCTCTCCATCTTTATTTTTGGCCTTCAATTTAGATTTCACTATTGAATCTTTCAACACACTGGAGAGGTATTTAGATTCAATTCTGCATGCCTCCATGCCATTTCCAATCAGCCTTACTTCATATACTGAATTCGATATAAATGCGTTAAACTGGATCACTAACGATGTGTGAGGCGATCTCATTGTGGGTGAACCTTGGGGAGACATGATGTGATTGTAGGAGGGTGGCGCTGCTGGTGCTGCGGTAACAAAGAGGGAGACAAAAGAAAAGAGAAGAGATGAGTTTCTGTAATTAATCGTAGAGTAATATTGTCCCATTAGTAAGTTGGCGCAGTGTGCTCCTTCCCTGTTGCCGTAGAAGAAAATCAAGTTGATTGGAGGGAGCAGATGAACTGAGAAAAGTAAATTGAATGCAATTGCATGTGGAGTAAATTCCTCCTTTACTACCGTTGCCTGTGAATAGAATGTTTTCCTTCTACATTTCAGGGGATTAGAGTTAATCAATATAATCAATGTGGTTTCTAATTATTCCCTTGTCTTTCTCAAATAACTGGTGGTGAAGTTTATCGTTGCTACTGTGAACCTCCACCTTCTTCTATGTTCCTTTTTTTCACTTGCCCAAGTCTGATTCAGCCAAAAGACTCCTGTAGATCACAGTATGTGTTGTCTGAAAGAAATAAGTCTCATTCCTGGGTTATTTTCTCCCTCTTTCTCTACCTTCCAGCCTTTTCCCCACCAAATGCTCTGAAAGTCCACATCGCCTACACTGTGACCCCCTGCCTTTGCCCACCTAGCTATCTTTTTCACTCTTTTTTTCCCCAAAACTCTGTACTTTGACTCAGAAGGTCACGTTGAGTAGTATGTGGAGGAAGAGGAGAAAGGCTAGACGTCACGCCTCACAATGGAAGCTGTAGAAAGAGGGGAAAGCGACTCATAAAGCAAAACCAGAAGAACTGAAAGGATTGAAACCAACACTACTGGTACATAGATTGATGTTATTTGACTTTATATGTGTGCACAAGAAAAGTCATACCGAGGTCAAATTACTTGCATAAGCCACCATTTCTTGTTTGCCTATGAGGGGAAAGACTAGCTCGCAGCTCTTTCTGTCTTTCTGCACACAGGTAGAGTGGCCAGAAATAAGCATGAAATTAAATGTTTAATTCATTTTACTCTGGGATCTAGCATATCATATGCATTCCTTCACTGTCTAGTAAATGCCACGTCTCTCCAAGTTTGTATTTGTTTTAATATTGAAGAAAGTACATCTTTGAGAAAAATACCCCTGTTTCTCCTGGTAATCTGCCACTCATCAATTTTAAATGCTCTGCAACAATATAGCGCCGCCACCTTTGACCCCTTGAGAATCGAGAAAAAATAGCGTTGCGACTGCAGGTCAGTGTGCGTGGCGCATGCTGTGACATGACATCATCGCACAATTACATGAGGAGACCATTGTCGCGGACCACAGGGTGTGGTATTCCGTGTGTGGTGCAGCTTGTCATGCGTGGTGACAGGCAGTACAACTCCCCAACTGTCTTCTGATGCATCAGCGGAGGTCAGAGAAGGCGAGAATTGGCTTATTAACTGCAGTTTCCTTCTGTTTTTCCTGTTGTTTCTCATGTGAACAGGCCAATCCAACACCTTATTGAGCCTGTCGTGGAGAAAAGACATGCAGGCATCAGTCTGTGTATTTCCTAATGTCAGCGGCCTGCTCTTTTGAGTTAAAGCAGACATATGCAGTGATATTGAAATACAAAATTCCACTGTTTTTGTATGAAGACTAGTGTTTGAATTACAAGAGTTAAGTTGCTGCAACACCATAATAGGTACCATGAACTTAATCATCTAGTACAGATGTATGAGTACTGGTTGTTTCCAGCCAGCCAATAGCTGATGCTGATGGTAATCTATCAGACAGTGCAAAAACAACTGCAACTGATAACCAATCAGTTAATACTTGCAGAACATCAGTGTTATGCTGGTTACATTGTGAGACATGTTGGGGTTGAGAAGTGTTTTGCTTTAAGGTAAATCTGGTAGTTTTGGACATTGAGAATTAGTGTTCATAGTGGTGAGTCTCCTTTAGATTTAATCTTAATCAATTAAATCTTGATGATGTCAGCCTGGTGTAAAAATATCCATCCATCCATCCATCCATCCATCCATCCATCCATCCATCCATCCAGCCTTAGCAGAACGGCCCAAACGATCTCTCCGACTACATCATCCAGCTCTTCCAGGGGAACCTTACGGCATTCACAGGCCAGCGTGTCCAGGGTCTTCCATAATGCCACGTCCCAGAGGGACGTGCTTAGACCACCTCATCCTGACTAGATGCCCATGCCACGTCATCTGGCTCCTCTCAATGTGGAGGAGCAGTGGTTCTACTCAGACTTCTCCCGAATTACCAAGCATCTCACTCTATCACCCTGCAGAAGAAACTCATTTCGGCCGCTTGTATTCAGGATCTCGACCTTTCGGTGACTACCTAAAGCTTGTGACCAAAGGTGAGGGTAGGGACGTAGATTGACTGGTAAATCGAGAGCTTCACCTTTCACCTCAGCTCTTTCTTCACCATGACGGACCGACCCAAAGCCCACATCACTGCGGACACCCTGACGATTCACCTGTCAGTCTCCAAATCCATCCTTTGCTGACTGAGAACCATAGCCTTGGAGTTAGAGCTGTTTATTCTCATCCCAGCTGCTTCACACCTGGCTGGACTAAATATCCAATGAAGCCAACAGGATCAGATCGTCTGCAAAGATAAAAACAGCGATCCACTCCTGGGAAATTCTGTCTTTAAAGGTTATTGACAGAGGGCAGCCCTGGCCCAGTCCATCTCCTGTAGTGTAAAGATAAAGTGTTCTAATACACTCTGTAAATTTGCTCTGTGGTGTGTATTTGTATCACTCTGACGATCACGCTGTCTTTTACTCTTTTAGTTAAACATGTCAGTCTACAGGTGTGACCATTAGGTGACAACCTATATTTATTAATATGCAATGTTTTTTAAATCTGTGTCAGTGTTTGAGTTTTGAGCAGTTTTGGCTGGCCAATACAAGGCACTAGTGTGCCTACATGATTGAAATGAGGATGATAAGTTATTTACTGGCTTTTGATAATAACGTCCCAAGGATTTACATGTTACAGTGACAGAATGTATAAAACTCATTCCTGTCTGTTTTACAGAGTATTATAGATCACAGAGTATTAGTGGCAGGGATTACCATCAATTCCACCTTCATTTTCATTCATTCATTCAATCCTCATATATCATCGCCCAGTTGGTACAGCAGTTTTGAAATGTTTAGTCAGGAAATGCAAAAATAGATGAATACATATATAAATTGATGATCACATTTAGTTTTAGCAAAGTTTGTAAGGTCACCTGTTTTGCCCCCACCCCCACCCCACCCTCTGCCACCACTGTTTTTGAGCTGATGCCTTGAGCGAATTATTGACATGCTTGATTGAGAACTATAATAATAGGATGGAACTACTTTATATGCTAATTGAACAGCCGGCAAATCTCTAGTCAGAACAGACAAAGCATTAATATGAGCCTAAACAGCAGCCACATGCAGCTCAGCCGTCCTTACATATTCTATATAGTTGTAGATGATGATGATGATGATGATGATATCTTTGGGTAAAAACATTTTTATTCAATAATGGATAAAAGTTTTTTTTTTTTTTCATTTTCTAGGGAACTTATTTAATTTTGTCGAATGATTTCTTTCTGTTTGTCTCATGATATTACATGGCTAAACCAGCAGGGAAGCTGGGAACTATTCTAAATGATCGTCCGTGCGGTTCCCTGACAGGTATCTGCGCTTTGTTTGCTGTTCACTATACAAGTTGCAGGGCTCGCAGTGGTTGTCCAGAATACAGTAAATATCAGTGAGCGGTGGGCAGTTAGAGGCTTGGGATTGATCGTTTCTGCTTGCTTTCATGCACTAGCGATCAGCTTTTCGCCTCAGGGCAGGCTGAGTCTGACCTTTCATTTAATGTGGAAAAAAAAACAACTGAAAGCTTCTCAACGGCCTGATGTGGAGCGTCTTGTTGGAGGCACGTAATGTTCCTGTGTCCAACCAGTGTACACTTTAAAATGACCTGCATTATAGTTTTATTTAAAAATATATATATATTACTTGTAGTTACTTGATTTGTACATTCCTTACAATTGTTAATATTTTGTGGACATTAATAGAGTCTTGACACCAAACATCTTCATATAGGATGTGAAACATTAGGATTTGAGTTCTATCATTTCTAGTTTTCATATTTCTTCTTTTCAGTTGAACAAATTCAGCCCTGTCATGGAAACATATTCACCCCTGACTGCACAGCCTTCATTTTATCCCGGCCTTTTTTTTCAGTTCACGCCATGGATTTCCAATGGCTGCAACCATCGGGTGAGACTGAGATGAAGGATTTTGGCAAAGAAACCTGAGGTGTAAGAAGCGGGTGATATAAAGCTTGTGTGGGTTCGCCGCGAGGCTGGAGGCAGTAGTAATTTGAGGTCATTTACAGTTCAGAGAGGACATTCATGTCACTGTCAGCGTTTGTTGCATGGACACAGAAAACCTTGTGGGCCCTTAAAATGATAAAGTGGGGTCCATTCGAGGATATTCTAGTGGGAATGGGCAGGGTTTGTAAAGGTCTGCAGCATCTGGCAGAACAGATTTTGTAAAAATGGAATATAATATTTCTACATGTTTTTATATAATTTAATAAAATATATATCTTTTTTATCACCTTACATTGAGCTGTTTTTATGTACATTAGGAGCAGGCAGGCCCCATGTGAGAACATGTGCTGGCCTGCATGTCTGGGCCCCCGTGGGATTTAAATGCCATTACCTGAGCCATTTATTCCTATACTCCACGTTGACAGTCAGGGGAATAGGCAGGCCACACTACCATTTCTTCTTGGAAGTAGAAGAATTTTTTGCAAAATGCAAAATGCAATGTATCCCTGTGTTTTGTGAAACAATTTTCTGTCAATCTTTTTCATTGGTTTCCCATACACTACCCAATAACATTGAGAAAAAACGTAAGGTATTAAAGGTGAAGTGATTTGTGAAATCATTCAAATGGTTTAAAAGAGTCAGAGACCATACACAGATTTCATAGTTTTTTTTAGTAAGTATTAAAGTTGATGCTGCAGAACTGGAAATACTGTACCTTTCTATTACACATATATATTATTTTTTTTAGCTTGTCACCTAAATAACCAAAATGTAACTCCACTGCTGGTAAATGGAATTTACTCTGACTTTACTGGGCTCAAGCAGAGCTCAGTCTTTAGCTCCAACTGATGCAAACTGACGTCATATAACTTGCGACACTTTATCAGACTCCCACTGGAAACATGAAAGGCTTTTCCCCTTTTTTTTTTTCCATACATCAATTAGACATTATGTAATGTCTGTACTCTGATATGTAAATTCGATGGAAAAAACATCAGTGTCATATTAGTTATAGAATCATTAACATCTGGTTAGACGACAAAACCACTTGTTAGACGATCATAGTAAAGCTGAGGTCAGGGCTCACCAAGGTATATGAAGTTAAGAAGTTAAATGCTTTGTGCATCCCACATTTTTTATTTTTGTGCATTATGGGAATATCACACTACTTCCTACATAAATGTGGCCCATTAACATAAACAACTCGGCAGGCTAATTGCATATGAAAGTATGCATGTAACAGACAGGGGGGGTGGATTCTATTTGCATGTATTTTGCATGATGCTTTCATCAAACACCATTATAAGTACATATGATTGAACATGTATGTTTGTTTTAGCATACAATTTTAGCATAATTAAAGGAAATTTTCTCCTGTGTTCCTGCTAGGCATGATATATTTAGCCATAAAATCATGAATTCATGGTACGATTTTAAAGAATACGCCCCAGATAGATCACACAGTCTGCAATTAAACTAAGCATGTTTATGCACTATAGGAGGAAGCTGCAGAACAGACGACATACACACTCCACACAGAAAGGTCCCAGCCCAAATCTTTAAACCTGTGAGGTAACAGCACTACCCACCGTACTTGCGTGCCACCTGGGATGATATGAGTTGTTGTTTTATCTCTTGGCCCTGTGGGGGCATTCTTTATTAGGCACTACAGCGTAAATACAAAATTACAACAAGCGACAACAGGCAGTTGTGTTGTCTTTTACCATGACATTAAAATGATCAGTTCATCCAATCATTGTTTCTCCTAAATTCTTCAATCTGCTAAATTTGGCCAGGTGCACACAGTGCCAAACACATTTCAGCTGAGCCATAAACACTTACCATCACTTTCCATAATGACTTCTTAGCCATGTGTCAAGGTGAAAATGAATCGAGGCGAAGAGAACGAAATTAAATGTAAACTTAACACCTGCCTCCCGATCTGGCTTTTCATTGGGACTGGTTATAGACATTATTTATTTTATTTACTTGTTACATTGTATTCATGCTGTGAAATTTTATTCTATTGTATAATACTATTATTTTTATTTCTGGCTTGTTGTGATATGTGACCCTGAATTTTCTATAAAAGGTACAAGTTTGTAGGATTTGGATTTCTTGCATGTAGTTTTCTTCTAATACATTAATGCATAATATTAGTGCATATAGGTGCATATAGGTTTCACTCTGGTATTACATCCATGCAGTGAGTGTGTATGCTGTGTAGTCACTGGTGAATAGAGATAGTGTGTTTATGCATGAATTCTGAATAACAATGACCCATTCAAATGTTTTTCAGCACGGCAGGGGCTGTAAATATGTTCATGTAATAAGGAAAGAGAGAACAATTTATGCTTTGCATGTGTGCACACATGGCATGGATGTGGGAGCGCAGTTCAGACGCTGTCTAAGACCTGTAATAAGGGCCGGTTGGCAGAATACCTCATTAATTGCTCTGTCACGAGTCATTCATCAAACTCAGGCAAGCAGACATAATAAAAGTTTTAAACACTTCAACGCTTTTCCTCCTGCTCTGCACCACTGAAATATGCATAGAGTTTGTATTGACTCATATCTGCCTGCTACTATAATCTAAGCTGTGAAAGATCCCACTGCTTGGAGTAGTAGAGAGCGAGGATGAAGTAAATACCGACTAAACGAAAGCACGGTTTTACTGTGAAATGTCAGGGGGTGTACTGTGTTCTCAGGGGGGCTCCCCTCATTAAGGACGTGTCATTGATCAATTTCACCAATAAAATGATATGGAGGTTACCAGAGTTCGGCTTTTGTGTCCCTTCTCCTCTGACACATTAAGTGATTGACCAGTTGGAGTCAATGAGACAGGAAGGCAGGTTGCTCGTGACTGAAGGCGCCATTGTACAGCTTTTAGCCTCATCTCTGGTTGGTTTAATTTGGGTCAACCAATGTTGATTACTCTTTTTTCCTCTTTTTCCCCACAGACACCATCAGGAATGGCTCATAATGGGGAGGGAGAGAATGTGTCGGCCCCTAGATCTGCATTTGACCTATCAAGGTACTGAATCTTAGATTGCGTGTGTGTGTATATATATATACAGTATATATACAGTATATATATGTATGCAGTCCATTATTCTTTCCACAAATCACCTTCACAATAATAAAAACCAGTTTCTGTGAAATCTGCTATATTGACTGTAATGATGTTTCTAATCCATACAAGCTATTAAGTTGAAGTAAATGTACAAGAAACATTTTTTTTACTAGACATAATGGTGTTGGGGGAGGGTCTTTTCATTCCCTACAGTCAAGGGAATGAAAAGAGGACAGGATTTGAAATAGCGGGGGACAGAGGCAAGGATAAAAGTGACAAAAGACTTTGTATTATTGATTTTTGTCATCTGTCTCTGCTCTGCTTTCAATCTCCGTCTTTTGAATTCTGTGCACCACCCTGTCTTCTGAAAATGATGTTCAGATCCCGTAATTTACATAATCAGATTGTAGAAGGAGCTATGGAGCATAGATTATGATTAGAATCCACTTACATAATGTCTTCCATAATAAACATACAGTGACAGCAAACAGGTACTGGCTATAATATCACAGCTTAATGCAACCAGTTAAGATTAGGGAAAGATCATGGACTTAGTTAAATGTTGAAAATGAAATGTCAATGCTGAGCCAACAGAACAAGATGAGTAAACCTGACCCTTATAATATATGTTTATAATAGGAACCAGCCCTCCATAGTCCTGTTGGTTTGCTACTTAAAATTGAAAAGGAGAATAGTTTCTACAATTACACATATTGGAAAGTATTAATTGTTTCACTTATTTAATAGCGCATTTTTTCATTTGGTGCTTGCATCCTATTTTTGAGAAAGTCAATTATGGGCTTGAGTGCATCAAGTTAACAAAAATGGATATGTGACCAGTCCAGCTTTGCTTTGTGCACCTACATGTGTGTTTCTACATTTTCTTATGTCCACTACACTCTTCTTAAAAATAACCATTGTTCCACTAAATCAATAACTCCAGAAACTCAGTTGTACAGCAGTGGGTATTCAAAATGGACAGGCCAGTGGAGAGCCATAAGAATATATGGAATCTACCGTGGTCCAAATACAGGATCATTGCCGATGTTCTGCTGCCCCTTCTGAAGGGGGGGGAGGGATAATGGCTCAGTGAACCCACTGGGAGGGCAGGGCTGCAGCGCTCCTTCTCCAGGCAGCACCATAATGAGCTCAGGCTGCAGGAGTTGATAGCTATTTTTGATGGACTTTTTGTCTGGGTGCCATTGGTTTGTTGAGCGGAGGATGTGGAGCCAGGAGAGTGTGTGTGTGTGTGTGTGTGTGTGAGGGGAACCTCTGGAGTATGAGATAGCTGGCATCACCAAATATGCACATCTGCTGTTTCCTCTCAGAAGAGGATGGAATCCCTCCAATAACTTGGCCAACAGACAGGACTGACTCAGCTGCCCAATGTGTTTTTTGTTTTTTTTGCTTCCCCAGTAGTGATCCAAGGCCTTGGACCCACGACCTTCACGAAAAGGTCCAAATGTAGCAATAAGAATCCAACATAGCATTAAAATAATAGTCAGAGAATAAACATTAGCTACTGTTAAAGAATTAAACATGGATCCTATACTAATCTATTGTTTTTCATTACGTAGAGATTAGAATATAATTGTCAAAAGTTAGGATGCAATTGTGTCTAGTTGAATTTCAAAGTAGGATAGGATAGTAGGATAAACATCTCTGTGCTGGAAGAAAAAGGCAATTAAATGTAAATATTAAATATCTCATACTGACCAGCCAACACCTCCTGTGGTGAAGGTAGAGCCTCATTATAAGTTATGCTCAGCCGTGTTTCAGTTCCAAAAAAACTAGATATGCAAATGGTGTACATCATACTTCTTCCATTATGCATAGAAATCGCTGAAACAATCCAGGTCTGGTCAAATCTGAGTGAAGTTTGTGGTTCTGCATTGCCTTTTTCTGATTTCGATTTCCGTTAAGCTATAAAATGAGAAGGGTTGTAACCCACATTTGGTGCAGATAATTCATTGTCATTCTGTCATCTCCTGGGTCATATACAGAGCTCTCTACAGCAGCTAAAAACCTATAACAGATTGATAAAGTTAACCTGACGCAGCCAGACCCCCCTCCTCACACACACACACACACATTAATTGCTTAAGTTTATAGCAGAAATAAACACGTTTTTACAGCCTGGATAAAAAAAATCTGGATATTTATCTGATGTTGACAGCAGCTATACAGTCCCATTTTGTTGAGTTGTGAGTGGGCAAATTCCCAAATAGACGAGACCGGTACATACTTCACACGGTGTGATGGCCACATGTATGAATGCATGCTAACATTTTGAACCAACTTGAATTATATATAACCTCCACCTGTCTGTGCGATATCTCACCCTTCAGGCTCCATCTGTACGCGTGGATCAATGAACCGGCACAGTGGCCGGACATCGCTTATCCACATATCTGTGTCGCATAATTGATGAGTTCACCAGGTAGCATCGTACTATGTGTGTGTTTATTTGTTTTAGAACCTGCTACACAGGTTTCCTTTAAGTGAAGCCAGATTCTTGATCACACAACTCCAGTCTGGTCTGTCGTACTGTAGCTGCTGATAACGATTGTACGGGACGCTGTTCCCTCCGCAGACAGCGGGGGCTCCAAGCTCCATAGGGGAAAGATAAAGGGAAATCTGAGATTGGTCTCAGCAGATTTCAGGCTATAATTTATGGGTGTATCTTTCTCTGAGGCATGGGCACAGATCCCAGTGGGGGTCAAGTCCACCTCCACCTCCAACTTCTGGAAAAACGTGAAGTTTTCTCTGCCAAAATTTTTTGGAGAGAATTCTGTGATTGAATTCATATGCAGTATTTATAGAAGCCTGCTCCACTTTTGAATTAATTCACACAAACACTTTTTGAAGGTTTTGTTTATGTCCCTCATGTATCCTGCTCAGTAGTCTGAGCTGCTTCGTATGCAGTCTAGTGACTGGGACCAAATCCCAAATGGACTGAGCTGCTGCTGCTGGAGAGGAACAAAGCAAATACTGAGCCAGCTGCTCTGAAATAGGTAGATACGTGTAGTGCTGGACGAGGAGTGATTCGTTTATGCTGAGTGTCAGCTCCTACCATCAGGATGTTCAAGCCTGTGGGCTCATAATGTAGTTCAAACAGTAAAAAGTCTGTTATCATGTGTTTGGTGTTTAATGTGATCCTACTAGCTTCTCACTGGTGTTTTGCAGGATCTTTAAATAAATCACATATCCTGACGAACACTTTTAATGGATGGATGGATAATATTTTCTTTTTCATTTTAACAAGTCACAGTAGGAAATCCAAGGTGTAAATGCACAGATGATGCTGAGTGTTGAATGTACGTAGAGGAACGGCTTCTTCGTGGTGTTGTGTAAACTATTATTATTAACACCTGTGATCTTCTTTTATGTTAGAAATCAAAAAGGCTGCTGTGGGGGGAACAAAAAGCCTCAGATGATGTGCGATACAGTGTGTTGCAAAATACAGCATCCTGTCTTTCTTCTGATTATGACATTTCACGCTGGATCACGAGGGAAAGAAAAGTGGCGCGCCGCCTTACGCTGCTGATTGAAACTTTCAAGCATGTCGCTTTTCTTTTTTTTTTTCTCGAAAACCAACAACAGACCCAAACAGTGATTTCACAGCGGGCCCAAGTGATTTCACAGCAGGCGTTCTGTCTGTGACAGACAACTGAAAACACCTGCTGTGACGCCAGTGATTGACTGGGTAGGTGCAAATATATATGAAACCTTTTTTTAAGATGCTACAAATCTGTTTTTTGAACTAAAGGTCTATATAACTCTTACACTCAATAAGACATAGGCTGCTTTTTATTGAACATTGCACCTTTTATAACACATTTAATATAAACATGGCTGGTTGTTAAAGCCATAAAAAAACTCTAAATGTAGCTGTTCTTTCTAAGTAGTTATTGTATTCACAAATCACACATACACTTACAACACCATTCTTTTCAAAAGCCCAAAGAGGAACACTGGCAGACCCCACATCACACACACACACACACACACACACACACACACACACACACACTTTCTTTCTGTCACTCAGTGGCTCTTGACTTTCGCTCAGGATTACATGTACGTATGTTTCCCGCAATTCTCCCTAATCTTTCCTGTAATACCTGTTGGGTCAAACTTCAAATGGATTTAGCGTGACCTCCGGCAGCAATAATGCATCACTGATTAGATGCTTCTTCCGTTGAAGGTCACCGTGTTTGAACGGGTAGAGCGTATTTAGAACCCCTGGTGTTTAAGCACAAGATTTTAGTAGAAGCTTGAAAAAATGACAAAAAAATGACCTCCCAGTCAGATGGAGTGGCTCGTGTCAGTTGAACAGCATCAGTGTAAAACATTCAGCTTTATACCTGTAATTAAACCCCCAGGGCTGCTTCGCTGTTTTTTTTTCCTTCTGCATGCTTAATATTCTAATGATGAACATAAAACGTATTCGAAGGGCCCCCTAGTTTCATAATTGACCAGGAAAGAATTTATATGTTGCTCTCATTTCCAGACATTCTCTGGAAATGACTTGGTAGCCGTTGCCTCGAGCGGTGGTTGTCAAACTTTCTTGGCCTCGACACCCCCCGTCCCTGATTTCTGCATCCGAGCATGCCCTGCAAGAAGAGAGGAGCACAGGCTGGCAATGAATGAATGTTGAACCCGGCTTTTGAGGAATATGACATTGCAGATAAGAAATGGAGTGAAAGAATTTCAATAAGTGGCCTCTGAGCACATTTATTATAAGACTGCGGCCAGCCAATAGCTCTGATTAAATGGAACATGTTCTTTTTTTCCTGCTTCTGAATGAAACCATTCAGAAGGAGGATTATCATGCAAGTGCTGGCATGAGAAACAAATGTGATGATCATATTAAATGACCCACATCCCTTTACAAGTTGTTACTATCAATTTTAATTAATTGATTTTTAATGGTTTTGATAAAGTTATTTAAACCAATGGTCAGAACACAGATCTACTGCTCAACCAGATATTAAGCATGAGAAGAGAAAATTTACTATGATCATAGGACAAATAAGCAATTACATCTTAAGTCTTAAGCATTGGGCAGAGGTACAGTCTCAGGTTTATTCTTATGTCCATGTTCAGAAGGTTATAATGGTTTCACTCAACCCTGTTCATTATTAAAATCATTTGTAGAAATCCTGCAGTACTTTCCAAATCAATTAGATTCAGAAGATCCTTCACAGAGCTTTAATCGCTCCCTCCGGGCTAAAAAAAAAAAAAAAAAAAAAAAGCCCTGAGCTCCCCTGATCTCTGTCCACTGTTGGACAAGTGGCGGCTCGAGTAGGGGCTCATATGTTATGGCTGTGCTCTGCAGTCAAGTCCTTTTGGATTCAAGTGTTTCATTCAATTTCATTCATTATGAATCTCCCCCTTGTCCTGCTGCTCGGGCTGCACAGCTGGAATAAGGCAGACAAATAGGAGCCTCAGCCATGATTTTGCTAAATTGGAAGAAAGGCAATCCTTGCCTTGTGGCTATTTGAATTCTACAATCTCCTTGGTGTGGAAGGAATAGCTGATATGTAGATTTGCCTCTGAATGCAATCATGGGAGCAGGTTTAGAAATGCATTTCTGCATTATATATTTAAAGGCTTCAACAGACTCATGCTGAGCAGATTATGTATTTATCTATTTATTTTTTATTCTTTGTGTTTTTCTCATTGTTGATGCTGTTTGATGACGTCTTTGTTGTTCGTCTTATAGGTTGTTTTTTTGCCTGTGCTCCTTGTGTAAGGACAAATGTGTAAATGACGACATGTGTTTGTGACGTGTGTGTGTGTGCGTGCACGCATGTCCCCGGTGCATAAACACAGGAACAGATCAAAGAGCCGAGGACTGGTTATTGTCTGTGTGGCGTGCAGCGTCTCCATTGTGACTAATGGGTCTCTGCCTCTAATTACAGGATTACGCACACACACACTGAGTCACATTCAATATTGCGTCTTCATATTTAAGGACAGGGACCCATAAAGGTTTGTGGCCAAGTGTGTGTCAAGCGTACGCAGACTTAAACAAACCACTGTGTTAAGATACGTCCTGTATGAGCTGGTTGTTCATTAAAGACAGAACCAGGAAGTGGAAGACAACAGGTGGCCATGTTTAACCCCTTCACTCCTCAACTCTAAACTGTAAATAAACCTTTGCTGTGAAATCTGCAGTTATTAACAGTGTCAAACATAGTAACATTACCGTAAAAGATTATTGCAGGAGATTTCTGTATATTTCACAATAAATCACAGCAGTCAAAGTATTACTGAAGGAAATCACAGTAGTGAAGAATCACTGTAGTAAATCAGAGTAGTCAGAATTACTGCATTATAATACAATTAAACCCTAATACTGTAAATTCACTGAAAAAAACTATTTACTTATGTTTTTATTATTTTTCATTTAATTACCTAATACTGTAAATACAACTGAATTACTCTGCAGTAAAGACTGTAAACAGAAGTACAGTACTTCTACTGTAAAAGAATAAAATAATAATTTTAACACTTTTTGGATCATTTCTGCCAATATTTACCATAAATTTTAGCATAAATTTCTCTCCTGCACTCTCACAATCCGCTTTTCACAACTCCAACATGATTCCTTTCACATTGCAGGAGTTTTTGATAATCTACTAAAAATGTGATTATGTGAGCTGCCTCCAGGAAAAAAAGAAATAATCCAATTACCTCTCAGCTTCTGTGTGTGTGTGTGTGTGTGTGTGTGTTTTGTCTAAGCGATAATGTTAAAGGTTCTATATTGAAGAAGTTCAGATCTAAATTGCTTTGGATTATAAGGTCTCTACTTTTCCATGGTTCAAAACTCTCTATCCACCAAGAAATCCAACCCAGCTCATATTTAGAAACAGTGCCCTAAAACAAGCTGTTTTTTGTGAAGACAACTGGAGGTCACTGCCCACCCCCCATTCACAGCCATTCCAATCAGAAAAGAAAAGGAGAGGTTTGCTAATGTTAATGATATTTTCCTTTTTTCTAGAACTCTAGGGTTCTTAAACCACAGGTATAAATTGTTAGCACTACCAACTCATGCTATTTTTTCTCAATAAAAATAGTTGAAACATGTCGTTTTGTAGGTCACTACCATGTGTGTGTTAAGCTCTGATGTGATGGCGCCACTTTTTCAATTATGGGCAGGCTCTGTGCGCGCTCCCGCTCCTCTCCAATTAGAACGCGCACTCTGGTGAAGCTGCAGGTTGACTCATCCGCCGCTGCTGTAACTTGTGGGTCCAAACTTTGGCTAACGTCGCTTTAATGTCTGTCACATAGGTTAAAAAAAAACAACTCTACCAATGTCCGACGAGGGCGAAGAAAGCGACGGCGGCGAGAGAAGCCGCCTGTCCGAGTCTCCCTCCCCGCCGGTGTCCGCCTGTCCTCCCCGAGGATCTCCGTCCTCTCCGCGGCCCCTGGACCTCTTCTCCTCCGCCTCTCCGCTGCTGGGGGAGCCCCACTCCCCTTACCTGGTCGCGTCTCCGGAGAACCGGCCGGCGGGGGACTCCCCCCGCTTCACGCCGCCAAAGTTCCGCCGCTGCGCCGGGGACGCGGGCTCCGCGCCGCGCTCGCGCCACGATGTGCGCTTCGACGCCGGCTACGACCGCCACGGAGAGCCGCTCCCCAAGTGGAGGGGACGCGGCGCGGGGAACGCGGAGCGCCTTCAGCACCGCGGACAGCGGCTGCCCGGCCCCTGGGCTGCGGCGCTCTCCGGCAAGGAGAACTCCGTGGAGGAGCACGTAGACGCCGAGTTCAACTCCGAATCCCGGCAAACGTGAGTCCCCCCCCGCCCGCGTCAAATCACAACTTCTACTCACGAATCGTGAAAAGTCTTATTTACTAACTACTGCATGTTAGAAAACGGAGACGCGTTTAATCCGCCTGCAAATGTCAAGAGGCAGAGAGTCGTTATTCACCTTTCCTGGCAAATCAATGCATTAAAGCCATCAGTGCTGTGCAGGTCCTGTAAGGATTAACCTACATCAAGGGGGATCCCACTGTGCTGTACACGAAGCTAGATTGTCATAATGGAAGATCGATTATGTATATTTCTGCTTAAATCACAGTTTAATGACATTCTGCATCCTCTCAGTGCCATTTTTTAACTTGTGCTGAAATGTAGTATTTTACTCATCAATATTATGTTTAGTTCCCATATGACTGTAATGTCTGAAGCTTTCTCTCCCACGTCATTATATTCATGGGAGGCTGTTGTGTTGAGATAGAGTGTGTGTGGACTGGTGTGTCCCCCTGTGAATGTGAATGCGTGCATGTGTGCGTGTAATGTACTGCATATGTAAGGAAGTGAGGGATGGAGCGGTCGACCCGTGTCAATCCCCCCTGCTGACCTTGTGTTGACAGAGAAAGCATCTTGATTGGTTATGGTGCATTAGGCAGGAGTCAACTGGGAGCGTGTGTCATTGTGTGTGCGCGTGCATGCGTGCATGCGTGCATGCGTGCGTGTGTGTCTGGACACGTTTGTCAGGTATTAGCTTGAGCAGGGGAGACGTCGAGGCGAAGCCATGTGACACTGAGCAGAGAGCGACTTGCATGGTAGCCTTCATCCACCACAATGTCACACACACACACACACACACACACACACACACACACACACACTTCTAAAACGCGTTGTATAATTTCAGGTAATTCTTCTATATGAAGATGAATTGTTTTATTGTGACATAAGTGCTCACAGGATCATTGAGTGGATCCAGTCCAGCACATTCATGTAGGAAGTGTCCTCAGAGACTAATGGGACTTAAATGGTGACAGTCAATGAATATTCATGCAGCACTTGGAGTTTCGCTATGACTATCGGAGACAGGGAACGGCAAACCTCGGCGTTGGGTCTTTGATCTTCTCTAGTCTACCTCTTTGATACACCAAGTGTTCAGCTGAAAGGGCCTTTGCATGGAAATGAAGCATGTGCCTGGAAATGTTGGAAGTCTGCGTGTGTGTGTGTGTGTGTGTGTGTGTGTGTGTGTCTGAGAGAAAGAGAGGGCGAACACGCGTGTTTGTCATTACCAGTAAAATATGGTGAGCACTTCATCTTTGATCTAGAAAAAATGCCAATTTACTGCTTGAGAGAGTGTGTGTGTTTGTGTGTTTGTGTGTGTGTTTGTGTGTGTGTGTGTGTGTGTTTGACAAAGAACGGGGGAGAGCCGGGAGTGTGAGTCTTTTCAAATATTCTGCTCATGTCTGTGTACTGATAAAGTACAAACTCATTAGTCAATTCTGTAAATATTCTTGCAAAGTTGAAATTTCTTGCCATACACTCTTGTTCTCTGCAGTTCACTGGGGTAATGACCTTACTGGGTCGATTGCTTTCACTGAATATGGATAAGTCGGTGGACCAACGTCTGAAAGCTCAACTGAAAAAGATATGCCTATACTAATATTACTTACTTATTACAGAATGAATGCGTAATATCACAGTAAACCAAAATTCAATATCCAATACCCACAAGCAAGAGACTTAATTTAAAGCAATTGCAGTATAATTCAAATTCAATACATATTCTATTAAAGAGCTATGGCTTGAGAGCTTTTCATAATAATGGAAGTTGCAGAGTTGGAGTCGGCATCACCAGTTGCAGTGCTGTGAGATGGACTCTCCCTTTTCTGACAGTTCTGTTGTTAATAGGAGAGGAAGCTGCTGGTTTAGACAGGGCCGCCAAGTGATCCAGCACGCGCTTTGACTCGGATGCGGCGTCAGGACGAGAGCTGTGTTATCTGAGTGAATCAAATGAAATGTGAGAAGTTCGCTAAGAGCCGAGACTCAAAAAAGTTAGTTAATTAGATTTATCCGTTAGATTCTTCAGCGTGTGCAGTTGGACACACATTACATTAGCTCACTGAATGCATAGTGGGTAATATGGGTGAATATAAACAAGTGGTTGGCAAGGAAATTCAATCTCTGCAGTTTTGTCAGGTATGTGTTAACAAAAACAGGCATTAAAGGTAGGTGAATATTACATTTAATGTATTTGGGAAGGGAGTGGGAGTTGTTCTTCCTGTGACTTGACATCATGTTCTGCTACAGTCGTTTATGAGAACAAAGTCGTCTGGGTTGCGAGGAGTTAACTTTAAGAAGTAATGGGTAGGAACACAACTGCACACACTGTCAGCAGATATACATAAATATTACTTCTTTCACACGCTCCTTTTCTCTCCGATTATCCATTCGTCTCACTCCCCGCTCTCTCCTACACATGCACATTTTCTCTCTATCTATCCATCTCCATTGTGCCTGCCCCCTCCTCTCTGTGTGACTGTAATTCCACGCAGAAATGATGCAGGTAAATTCTATTTCAGATCAGAATCACAAACAGTCAAAGACAGATGGAGAGGAGGATAGAGGAGGATGGAAAATGGTGATTCGCTGCCTGACTATAAGGTTATCTAAATGGGCTGGAAAGGCAGGCTGTCCCTTCATAAGGAATCCTGTGTGTGAGTCTGCGTCTGCGTGTGTGTGTGTGTGTGTGTGTGTGTGTGTGTGTGAGTGTGTGTGTGTGTGTGTGTGTGTGAGTCTGCGTGTGTGTGTGTGTGTGTGTGAGTGTGTGTGTGTGTGAGTGTGCGTGTGTGTGGCATATTCAGCTGCAAACCTTTTATATAAGGGAGGACAATTAGGGTGAACACATTGTAATATATGTACATACACAGCATGCACAATGTGCACACACACACCGCCTTCACACACAGCAAGATATAAGCTGTGTGTGTGTGTGTCGCTGTGTGTGCAAAAAATAAGGGGCCTAGATTTAAATTCAGCCTGCTGTCCTGTTGCACTACAACAACTTCTGCACACACTGACATTATTTTACATACACACACAATAGGGGTTTAACAGTACACAGAAATCATTGTTTAATACATTTTCTATTTACTTTTAAAAGGCTAGTCGTGCAAATGACCTTTAGTTTCACCTGACAGCGTTTATTCCCTGAGGTTGGTGGGACAGTGACTCACACTCTTGCATAGGTCATATTTCTGTGTGGTGGTCAGGCTGTTTATGTTGCCTGTTGAGCCCTGGCTTCTCTGCTACTGTGTGTTCTGCATAGCCAAATGAAATGTATATGCTAATTTCCTCTGTAATGTCTTAGTTAAAAGCTGCATGCTGTTCTGCACTCCTGTCACTTTTTCTTTCTCTCTCTAACCCTGGCGATTGGCACTTCTGGGTCATATTTCCACTCATATACTGGACAGCTTTCTAAAAACACTGACATCCACCACTCACTGTCCACTGCTGACATAGTGAACCCAAAAAGTTGTCACACCGCTGATTTAATTATTTATTCATGGTGGTTGAAAAGCAACTTTGAACATTTCAGTATTTTCAGTGAGTGTGTGCACATTGTCAATGTTGTAGGTGTATTTCAATGTGTTTACCCTAATCTGCCTCTCATATTTATAGCCTTTAATCACACACTGACAAAAAGACCCTCCTGTGTCTTTTTCTTCTCAGACACACACACACACACACACACACACACAAGTGCACTCTCCCACAGTGACTTCCTTTGGTGAGCTGAGCTCCTCTCTTCATCTTCTCAGCTCACATCCTTTGAGGCCCCCAGGGAATATTTCCATTTTAACCAGGTTTCCATTTTCACATATTCTTTCAATGTCCGGCCTTCTGTGCACACCCAGCTCTGCCAGCTCCAGCTAAGCCAGAATAGACATATTTATCTGTGGACGTATTAATTACACACAAACACATACAGATGCATACATGCACACACTGTTTCCATTTATACCCAAGTTGAAATGAACGTAGAGTAATAACAATGATTCTAGTTGTGCTGTGACATGGGTCTACTGTCATATTAGTAGTAGGCTTTTTCTGAAACCTTCATTGTTCTGGGATAATGACCTTTATTCCATACATGTTAAATATGTCCTGTATCTCATTTATACCGTTGTAGCTTTAGGAAGCATCACGGCTGTTTTCCCGCTGTGTGGTTCAACGTGTCAGGCCACACAGCAGACGCAGGCTTTGTGATATATTTATGTGCTTCTTAATTACAATGGGAGTACAATTATTCCAATAATATTAGTCTTACAATAAATAATAATGACGGTGATTACCAGGGATACCAGGCTCGTTGGCCCAAAGAGTCTCTTTGAACGACCACTGACTCATGGGGTGAGTTTGTCAAGCCAGAGCCAATTAAAGCGACCGCTTCAACTGCCTCTCTTGACAATCAGAGGTGTTTTCCGAAGATGCAATGACCTTTGACTCTGGCGGTGGTTTGTTTGCCTTTCTACACTATAGTCAGTTTGATGTAACTAATGATACCGTCTTGTCCTCTTGTTCTCTCCACTTTACATTCCGTCTATTCGTCACTGCTTCCTCTGAATGCCAATGTTTTGTTTTTTTTGTTTTTTTCTCCCCTACCTACATCTCCCATCTCCATCATATTAATCTTTGTTATTCTAAGTTTGCCTCACTCAAAAGGGAAGGTCAAAGTCAAATGAATTTATAAAGCACATTTAAAAAAAACTCACGTCGACTTAGAGTGCTGTACAGATTAGAGCTGGGAGAAACACTCACACGACGGCAAAGACGAAAAAACAGCCCAATAATCAACAGGTCACACAGATCTTAATCACAAATAAACACATTAGCATAGTAATACACATCAAGAAGAATGAAACACTGCTGAAAAAAAAATTTGAGCTTGGACTTAAGAGTCAGTGGACAGGGAGGGGAATGCTACTCCACAGTGAGGCTTGTAAAACCCTGACCTTATATAAAACTAACGTTTATTCTAGGGAATGATGGATTATTACCCTCTTTTGCAGGAATGCTCCAATATTCATGTGGGCAAGAGGAAACACCATAATAACGATAAAATGTCACACAAGGGCATAAGTTTAGACAGCCAGGAGGACCAAGTCAGCCACCCCGACAGATGTGGTGCAGAAAAGTGGTTAGGAGATATGGGGATATAGAAGGGGCCAGCTCATTTGAAAATAGGTAAAATAGATAAAACAATGGCCATCATTTGACTGTAAGAAGTTTTGGGCTCTACTTAGAGCCCATTGTCTTTATGCATGTGCGGTTTGAGTGGGAAAATGATTCACACAGTAGCAGTGAACCAGTGTAGGGTAACTCCATCAATACCAGCCCTGTAATGGAGTTCATTGAAATGTCATTATTCACTGTATTGGACGTCACACTGAGGTCAAGGAGAATAAGATGAAACCGGAGTCAATAAAGAAGAGCAGGTCGTTCACTGTGCTTTCCAAGTTGTTATGATCCATGTAGCGCAGCAATTGACTGAGAAAAGGCTTTACCAGAAATAGAAGTCTAGGAATATGTGATTACTAAGGAAGGGCTGGACCGTTGCTTGTTTAAAACAGGTTGTAACTACCATCACTATTTCCTCCCTCTGTGCCGTCTACAGGGTGGAGGCCATGCACCGCCGCCACCCCACGCTGAGGGAGAAGGGACGGCGCCAGGCCGTGCGGGGCCCGGCCTACATGTTCAACGAGCGTGGCTCCCCCCTCACTGCCGAGGAGGAGCACTTCCTGGACGCTGCCGAGTACGGGAACATCCCCGTTGTCCGTAAGATGCTGGAAGAGTCTAAAACCCTTAACTTCAACTGCGTGGACTACATGGGCCAGAATGCTTTGCAGCTGGCGGTGGGCAACGAGCACCTCGAGGTGACCGAGCTGCTGCTGAAGAAGGAGGGGTTGGCGCGGATCGGCGACGGCCTGCTTCTGGCCATCTCCAAGGGTTACGTCCGCATCGTGGAGGCCATCCTGGCCCACCCGGCGTTCGGCGGCGGCCTGCGGCTGGCGCTGAGCCCGCTGGAGCAGGAGATGCGCGACGACGTCTTCTACGCCTACGACGAGGACGGCACGCGGTTCTCGCACGACGTCACGCCCATCATCCTGGCCGCCCACTGCCAGGAGTACGAGATTGTCCACATCCTGCTGTCCAAGGGGGGGCGCATCGAGAGGCCGCACGACTACTTCTGCAAGTGTTCCGAGTGCCTGGAGAAGCAGAAGAAGGACTCGTTCAGCCACTCGCGCTCCAGGATGAACGCGTACAAGGGCCTGGCCAGCGCCGCCTACCTGTCGCTCAGCAGCGAGGACCCGGTGCTCACCGCCCTGGAGCTCAGCAACGAACTGGCCAGGCTGGCCAACATCGAGACAGAGTTTAAGGTGAGTTCGCCTGACTCTCGCCTGACCCCCCTGGGTTTTTGTGTTTTGCATTTTCACCAATATTTTAGTTTTTCTGGCCCCTTACTTTCCTGTCACCACAATTCACATAAAAGTTGTTTTCTTTGGGTTGGCAAAGAAATGACTCTGGCAAGAGGATAAGGTGTAAGGAATATTCTTTTCTGGAGACACATATTTATCTTAAAATTACATTGGAATCACGCTGCAACCGTTTCAGTCACTTTAGATGTTATTATGGTTGCATTTTTTCTAGAGTGCAGGCAGAATATAGTGCTGTATGAAAATGTGAAGTCTTTTCCAATCTTTTAAACCATTCTTGCCAATGATCCAGCTATGTTACAAAACCAAGTACCCCCCTCCCACACACACACACACACACACCTTTTCATTACTCTTCTCATCAACCTATTACCAATGCAATATTTCCTCAGGTTGTGGTGAAATAAAACTTGGAAGTGGTTAACGAATCGCTTGATGGAAGTGATGACTGGGAAAAAGGATTCATACAATACGCAATAGCTGTGTGTGTGTGTGCGTACGAGAAAACGAAGTTGCTCATGTGTGTAATAGAATGATGACGTTCTTGCCTCTAAGGAGCAACAATTAATGTCTGGCTGGAGGCAGAGAGGAACTTCATCTATTTCTACTGCATCAGCTGGTAAACCTGGTTTGGGATATTAACGCCACCACACCCGCTGCCAAACGAGTGTCAGAGAAAGACTGTACTGTCTTGTACTTATAAGTGTAGTTGGTAATGTTACAAAACCACTACCTGAAGTCGGGTAAGAAATCCCTCCAGCAGCACCTGAAGCTGCATGAACAACGGGTGGTTTTCATTAGGGGACACAAATATCGACAGAACGATGGTCGACCTCAGGCCTGCGCCCGGGCAGAGCCGGGCTGAGACTCCCTACCACGAGCGGTGCCCTAGATCCAGACCAGCTCCCTGGTAATGCCCCGCTGCTCGCAGTTCTTCCCCGCTCGCCATCCCTTTATAGAGGAAGACGCCAAGCATCGGTACCAATGAGATCATTTCAATAATGGATTCTAAATAGCTTCCAGCTGTGCAGGAAGGCTGGTCTCACTCCCACATGTTGTCTCTCTCTCTCACACACACACAAACAATACAATAATGAATACTATCATATATGTAATTGTTAAGGTGACATAATAATCCATTGTTAAATATACAGCCATTGGTGTTGATACTTCCTGGATGAGTTTGCACTGTATTCAGGGTTTCCATTAGACCTTTGGAGAGATACATGGCTACTTTACACCCTAATTTGTTTTATGGTTTTGAAGTGGTAATTGTCTGAAATACTAATAGGAATAGCCTCCATTTGCAAGCAGACCTTTTTAAAAGCCCATGTCAATGGATCTGTGGCATGGCTTTCTCTGAAAGATCCACGCGTAATTACTAGTGACCCTCACTGCAAATGTCCAATGTTGGGTTAGTCAAATGCAAAATTTTAAATTTGTGTGTGAATAGGACTGAATAAAGACACTGTTTAGCTGCAATTGATCTAAACTAAATTATATTTGTATGTGGTGGCACTTCTCTCCTGTTACTCCTTTTGATTTATAGTAGTTCGTATGTTCTTCTTGGTGTTTGCCTTTCTGCTTGTCATTCTTTCCCCTGTCTCCAGACAAGTTAATGAGAAGGACTCACCTGAGGGACCCAGGTTGTGCTGGAGCTCATCGGTCTCATTAACATCTCATTATCACCCCCATGTCTTCGCTCTTAATTTGCCTACCCAGCACTCCTCTAGGTCATATTCTCATTCTGTTCAAATATCAAATAATGTTAAGACCGTCATGTGGTATATGGGGAAATCAAACATGGAGAGTAAACGTTAGATTAAGGCATTGTGTTTCTGAGAATGAATGTCATGCTACAGGAATAAATCACTACTTTGTCATTGATGGCACTTTTTTCTAAAGCACTTTAGAGCCATGGTTGTTGCTTTCATCCCTTTATGTAATATGTTTGTGTCTGTTTTTGTCTCTACTTTGGATCAGTCTCCTGACAGGAATTGAATCAGCTTGCTTGATGCACAGGTCTGCGTGACACATTGCTGAGATTTAGAGGGTGTGTGTGTGTGTGTGTGTGTGTGCTGTGACCCACAATTGCCAATGACACCCTTCGCTGCATAACGTACATTCCCAGACACGTTTAGGTGTATCTTCAGAGAAGCATAATTCCTGCTAAAGAACAAGGTGCTTCTCTGTGGTTGTGTAACCAATGTGTTCCTTGACTGACATGCGTAGTTGCACATTTAATTCAGTTTGATTCAGAGTGAAATATCTTGGTACAAACACAAACTTTTCTCCAGAAGATAATAATCATAATGTTGATTATCCCCTACGTTCAAAGAGACACAATTTACTATTTGTGTGACACATAAATTCAGAAATCTTGCATCTTGAATCTTTGTTCAAATTTGTCTGAATAGTTGATAACACATTTTTTTTGGTGTGTTTCAATCAACTCACATATTTATTATTCCTTCACACGGATTTTAAATCTGCCTCAGCTACTGTATGTACTATTCAATAAGAAAGCCGTCGGCTGTCGCCTGACGAGGGATTATCCTCTGGGGATGAGCTCCAATATCCAATATTTGTGTGTTACCGGTGGAGTCGGCAGATATTTCTGGTCCACGGCTTGGATATGAACATGTCTCTACTGTCCAGTAAACTTCCATAAATCCAGAGATACAAGCTAATGCTAAGCTAAACAAACCGAAACCCCCCGCATAAAGCCTAGGACTCATCACTTGCATACAACCACAGCTCAAACAAGAATGGTTATGTGGACTGCAAATGGCTCCATAACTGATTCCAGTCACCAAATAATTGTCTCTCGCCTACAGATTCTGCATATTTACATGCATATCCATTTATTGAATCCATGTACTGTACATATAACACAAGCTAACATTGAGGTTACATGCTTAGTGTTACAATGCTAACCTAATTGTATGCAAAAAGTAAGAATATAGTGACATTCTGATGTAGCCATGTTTCGTTGCAGAAAATAACATTATAAACACACACACAGTCGAGCGTTAACACACACACCAAAAACCACGTGTCAGTGTGCAGGGGTGAGTCGTGCTCGTGGTGCATGCTGTTTGTTTAGGCACATCACGGCCTCCCAAACAGCAGAACATTTATCTCCAAACATTTTATTTTCCAAGACATGCATCACTTTCTCTCAAGCCGGTGGAAACACAGGCACATAATATCCTCCCTGCAAATATCCTCGAGAGAAAGAGAGAGCGAAAAAAAGGCAGACGAGGGTGTTGCTCCATTTAATTAAATTTGACTTAGTTCTGTATTGTGCCAGTTTTAGTTTAATTTGGTTTCTTGTTATAATTTACATAATTGAGACGGATCCAGTATGAGGAGGAAAAAAAGCAAGATATGGTGGAAAAGAGCTGGGCTGGGTGCTGGATGGCCACTTATGTGCAATAATAGAAATTCTATTTCTTATTTTTTCCCCCTCAGACCTCCATCTTACATTTCCTCGCCTCTCTCGCGTCATGTTCAAGGCTTAGCACACGTTCCCCTCAGTTCACTCATCTGTAACCGTCCTCTGCTTCACACCACTCTCCATTTTAGGTCTCACAACATCGTTGCCTTTGAATTGCGATGCCAGCGTCATCGATTCATAAACCCCAGGCCAATATTTCAGTTTTCCTGCTTTATATGTGACGATAAATATGGAATATCACTCCATCCACAAACCTCCTGCAGAAGGTTCAGAAGCAATTTATGTTGTTACAGAGAAAATATAGCTAGAATGTTGCAAAATAAAATCTAAAATTATCTTTTACTATAGTTAAATACAAATATTTTTAAGACCTAAAACAAGACCAAAATGATGTAAATCAGGAAAAAAAAAGTGAAATAAGTTAAATTGGATGCAATGCAAACTTCATGATTAATGAGATAAGAGATCAAAAGGATTCCAGACAGGATTAAATACTATTTCTGGCAAAGTCAATGGATGTATGGAAAGATTGACAAGCTCCATAGCAGAGTTGGTCGGTTACAGTGTTATCCTTACACGTACAGTCCAGAACTAGACTAGAAAGCCCAGTTCTTCTATAAAATACTAGTGGATGTTCACTCACAGCCATGCGGGGTGCAGAGGCTGCAGAACCAGAGCTTATGGGATTATGAAGGGTTCTCAGCATCGGCTTCTACACTCAATTTACTCCTGATTGCCTCTGTAGCTAAAAATCCAACACGGAGAAACAACCTCTTCGTTCAGACCACCAGAGCATGTACGCCTGAGCATATGAAAGTTTTAGTCTACCTAAGAAAATGTGCATTTTATATTTTTCTTATTGATTTTTTTTTTTCCCCCCACTGCACATTAACCTTTAACAGATCATCTAGAGTATGCAGCCCCTGCTTTTCACTGCATATGTTCAACATGTGAGTGTGTAACCAAAGAATCTCTGAGCCTTATTTCTTAGATCTGCCAGAGCCACCAATTAGCCGAATGCTTCTGTGTTTGACCGAGCTGCATAAAAGGAGGATAAATAGTGAACGACAGGGGCCGTAATACCAATTGGGCAACACGCTGAAATCTGAACAATCATCGCAGAAGAAGAAGAAAGGCCTGACAGCACTGGAGTAGTAAAAAAAAACCACTCGTAACCCCAGGGTAGAAATCTGTCAGCGTTAGATGGGCGACAGGCTTTTTGAGCAATTCAAACACTTTGATGGGTAAAACGGTCATGAAGGCACGTGGGGTTATTAAATCACAGGATGTTGAAGAAGAAAAAACATCTTCATCTCTTATAGAATGTTATTTCACTCCATCAAGAGTGCTCAGATAAAGACATAAATCATCAAGAGCAATGTCTTTATTTGATTCATGTATAACCGCTGTCAAAATAACATGTAACCCAGTGTGTTTCCTTCGACTATTTTTCTGTGAATATTCTAGAGAGGGCCTTACACGTCTGCACCAGCAACTATTAGTCTGCTTCCCTTTGTTGGCTTCCAGCTAAGAAGACAGTTATTGTTGTTGAATAATTAAGTTGGTCTCCTGTGTTCAAGATTCCCTCTGTCTCTGTCTTAAGCTGGAAAGTGTGTTGTTTTAGCAATCGTGTGTTTATGTGGAAGGTGAAAATATGCTCAATTTCTGTGGGAGAGGAATGCACTGAATAAGTATTAATAATAGAATAAGTAAACTACAGTTTGTCTCATCAGGAAATTACTTCAGTAAAAGTTACTCACCTGTTTTACCCGAGTAAAATATGATAAATGTACTTAAGTTTTGAAAGTATGAGTAAATGCTTTTTGTTAAAAAGCCTAATTGAGTAAGATAAAGTTTATTCGCACTGCTTGTGTCCATGCATCACTGGAGGCTTCAGGTTTCAGCATCATCATTAGCTTCCAAATGATTTCCAATGTCATGTGTCATTCTCTGCAATCTGTTTTCACCACATCTGAATTTTATTTTGGAGTAAGTAATAAAATGTTTGGGAAACCCAAAAGATACTGAAGTACCATAACAAAGTACTTCATTATAGTATCCATATAGCAAAGTGGCTCCATTTCTTCAGCTGTTCAGAGTTTATGTTCTGTTGTATAAAGATAAAACAATTCAAGTTTAGTTTCTATATTCCTGCACTCTGCTTTGCATGTAAAGCCATTAATTATAATAATAAATAAATAAATCTAACTGATGTAAAGGTCATGAACTGAATCCAATTTCATTCTTTCAATCCCTTTTATGGCCAAACTATATTATCATTGCAAATAAGAATAAATCCCATTGAAAGGTTGACTTTCCTTAATTTAGTAAAAGAATGAGTATGGATATGAGTATGGATGGATAACATCGTAACTAAACTTTTTTT
This sequence comes from Eupleurogrammus muticus, assembly GCA_036785175.1. Classification (NCBI taxonomy): domain Eukaryota; kingdom Metazoa; phylum Chordata; class Actinopteri; order Scombriformes; family Trichiuridae; genus Eupleurogrammus; species Eupleurogrammus muticus. The sequence continues at coordinate 23,384,516 of JAYKQN010000004.1, read as the reverse complement.
TTCCTCACTTGAATGCATGATGTGACAACATCTGACAGGCACTGGTAAGAAGAATTGGGGGGAAAAAACAAAAGCAAAGCTATGAACCAGTAGAAAAGATGAAGGCAGATAGCATTGACTTCGGTTGCAGGCTCAGTGGTGATTTAATTACTCTTCTCTTCTCCGATGCTCACATTGAAACATCTGAAGGCGGACACATTGTCCGCCACCAGTCGGTGACGCGGCTGACTCGAGCTTCTGTTTTCCTGTCCGTGCGTCTCCGCCCGCTGCAGAACGACTATCGTAAGCTGTCCATGCAGTGCAAGGACTTTGTGGTGGGCGTGTTGGACCTGTGCCGGGACACGGAGGAAGTGGAGGCCATACTGAACGGCGACGTGGACCAGTGTCCGCCGAGCGCCTACAACCGCCCCTGCCTCAGCCGCGTCATACTGGCCATCAAGTACGAGGTCAAGAAGGTAAGACGGATGAAATGGTTGTGTTTCATTCACACGCATGACCGGCTGGGACAAACACCGCCAGTGGTTGTTTGGTGGAGTTAGCCTCGATGTCAGAGAGCTAATCTCAGCTGAGCAGAGGTTTTCCTACGAAATGTCAAACTGAATCCTTTTCCCCACATTTCCCCTTTCCACTTCTGGCTCTCGCTCTGTTTCTCTCTTTCTTTCTCTCTCTAAGTGTGTATTTGTGAGTGGAAACGTTTGGTGCGTGTGCAAACAAAGACACTAAAGAAATCAAGTTAGAGAGGCCAGGTTGTAGCAGATATCGATGATCTGTTGCTCTCATCGTAGATATAAAGGGGAAAAAAAACACAAGCACCAAGTCTGATTCGTACACCAGTTAATTGCCAGCTGAGCATTGATTGCTCTGCTGTCCACATCCTTCCTGCAGCTGGAACAAAAACATCCATCCTCTGCGTCTTCACCTCTCGTTGCCCGTGCAGCCTCACCAGACCAGTAGGGGCTTTCATTTATCACTTCCTCTCATGGCGTAAAGCGATTAACAGATGCTGAAATGCCAGGCCTCGTCTCATGGAGAAAACATGCATCAGTAATGAGTGTAACTCTGCTGCTTTTCCTGTCCACAGCGCGCTCTGTTTGGCACACGTTTTTTTTCTTTTTTCCCTTTTTAAAAATTAAGCCGAGTGGTAGGCAGGACTACAAACGTGTTGTGAATAATCAATTTGATTTGATGCTATGAGGACACAAAAGGTTTGCTCTTAACACAATGGTGGCCTTCACACCCGGCTATGAATGCAGTACCTTGAATATTTGCATAAGTTGAAGCACCACGAGCCCTCCAAATGAATACGGCATGCAAGTATCTACCCTACTATTTTAATTGATTCAGAGATTATCAGCGAGAGGTGCCTGGCAGGTTTTAATCTTTTCAGATTCAAAGGTTCAACGAGCAATAGCACCAGTTTAAACACAGCAGTGATTGATGGGAATAAACGTCAGAGAAATCTATCAACCTGTGTGTCCAGTGACCTTGTCTTACGTTGGTTGGTCAGCGACAGTTGTCTGTCTGTCTTATGTGACTGAATGCAAATCAGTATGGCTCCACTGAAAATGTCCTTATCGATGGCTGCCGCTAATTGCACCTTTCTCCTCATCCCTCCTCTGGCTTTGTCCTCACTCCCCTTGTTCCTTTCTCTCCGCAGTTTGTAGCCCACCCTAACTGTCAGCAGCAGCTCCTGACGATCTGGTACGAGAACCTTCCAGGTCTGAGGCAGCAGTCCATCGGGGTGAAGTGCTGGACGGTGCTGGGGGTCACGGTGGGCCTGCCCTTCCTGGCTATCGCCTACTGGATAATGCCGTGTAGCAAGGTACTGTATGAACACACAGCACAGCCACAAAACACAGACTTTCACAAAGTTTAAAACATCACTACAGAACAATACACACGGGGAAAAACAATTGGATTGATTAGGAATGGAGAGGGAATCCCTGCCACAATAAGAGGATTTCTTCGGCTTACAGTCTGAGCTATAGTTTGTCTGAATGTAGGCTCTCGTATGCTTTGATTTGGAGGTTAACATGCGACACAACACTCTAACTGCACCTCTAACACTACCTGCCTGAGTGCATGAAAGACACACATCACCAAAGTCATTGGGATACGTTCTCTGGTGACGTGACGTGAATGTCGGTGCCAAATTTGATTAAAAAAAAGCCATAATGGCGAAAACGGCCGACATATGATATGAAAGAGAGAAGTCCGGCTTTTGTTCAGTGACTGGAGTTCACAAATTTAATGGATTGGTAAAGTGAATGAAAGGAAAGGTCAAAAGCCCTGGAAAGGATAATAAATTTTTCCTGTCGAGGTCTTAAAAAGCAATAAATTTGATTTCAGAAGTGTGCAGCAACCCCGCTAGATGTTGAGTTATTTCACTCTGGGGCAAAGTGTTGGACACACAGACCAAATGACTAGCGTGGCTAAAAACATCACAGGTTTTAGATTTGAAGAGCCCTGGATAATCACTATTTGAATATAGGGCCTTGAGGCACTCTACCGCATTGTGTTAATACTCCATCAACCAAATTATAATCTGTAAAGTGACACAATATGCTACACCTGCAGTTATGCACATCTGTGGTGTGTGTGTGTGTGTGTGTGTGTGTGTGTGTGCACGCTAAGATGCAGGTACCATGTCGAGGACGTTTTGAGTGGTGTGACTGACGAATTAGTAATTTTCTATAGGGAGAAGGCAGATGTCAAGTGTGTGCATGAGGAGGGAGAGCAGTAATGCTGAGAGGGCATCTCAGGGAGAGGGACGCGGGATACTCGCTGCTCCTAATCTCACTGTCCCAAAAAAAACGTTGCATGTTGAAGCGTGTGAGGTGTGTGTGCATGTGCATGCATTCATGATTACATTTCATCATGAATCAACCAACCGGTAACCTGGTGTATCACAGTTGCTGGTGCTGCAGGTCTGGTGCAGCTTAGAGGGCAGGAAACGAGATTGCAAGTAGTAGTAAAATCATACAAATTAGGATGCAAGGCACCTCGTGATATTATTTTACTTACATCACATGCTTTTTATGATGTAAAAGGTGAGCTTTATAGATCAGTTATTACTAATAATAGACATTTAAGAGGCGGGCAAAGGGTGGAGAATGAGATATTAAAATAGGTAAGCTAATAATTGAGAGAATAAATGGGTGAATATGCATGTCACTAACAGGCTGATGGCAAGTCCACAGAGACAAAAAGTTCCATTAATTGTTTTGTCAAGTGTGTGCATGAGGAGGGAGAGCAGTAATGCTGAGAGGGCATCTCAGCAAAATAAAAAACAATAAAAACTAATGTATTCGGAGGAATACGTGAATTCAGGTTGCAGGGAGGAAGCTTTGATGCATTTTGCTTGATCATGTGTAGTGTGCTCACCTGCATCTAGTGCTTATCATGCGTTCTTGTCAGCTCTCGATTTACGACAGCAGGGCACACAAATATCAGAGCCTCCAACCATATTACATTTCATATCAGCCCGAATAGTAATACATATGTCAGATAGAAAACATCAATATAATCAGTTTAGGAATTTCCTTCAAGAGAAAATATGAGCTATACTTTGGAAATGATGGAAAACGGATGTATATTTAGATAGAGAATATTTCTTATAGGTTAAAGAGAGTGAAACGTGGGTGGAAGACGTGCGTGTAGGAGCACGGGGGAATAGTTGGAGCCTCCCCCCACCGGCAGGAAAGAAATGAAACCTGGAATTAGAGGGGAAAAAAACGAGATAGAAAAGGGACTGCCTGGGATTGATTCATTTTACCGTCCTACTGGAACAAGCTTCCTGTCCCCACGTTTGACTAAAAACAGCAGCAACAGAAGACTCTGGTTGTAGTAATTTATTGTTGATGAATAAATTATTGCGTTAATTGGTGCTTCATAATTTGTTCTAATAGTTAACTATGATGACTATGATGTAGTTTCTTTTACAAGCCCTTTGATTCCATTTTTTAAATATGTTAGCACAGGACAGTAAAGTATTCCCCTGTTCAAATGTAGAGTGACATTGTCGGTATGTGTGAGAGAAGACAAATCGACACATCAAGTACTAAATGCAGCGTTTTGAGACATAGCTGCACTCCTTCTGCCACAAAGAAGGCGACTATTATTTATGGTAATTACACCAGCGATCACAATCAATTTGACAATGATACATTTCTAAATCCTACATGTTGCTCCCACCACACTCCCATATTAGCCAATCATTTCTCCTTTAATTACTTCCCTGCTGTCTGTCATCCATTTAATTTGCTCTAATATCACTTTGCATGCGAGCTGTGACCCCGCGGTTTTGTGTTTGATTATTTTATTCATGTCTCAGTCCCCCCCCTCCCCCTCCCACATCTCTGCCCTTTGCTCTGCCCTTCTTTGTCCTTTACACTGCAGCCTCTCTGGGATTCAAACCACGGTCACATGCATGGGACTTGGCCACAACCAGTTTGTCATGGATAGAATGACTGAAGATCATTTAATAGTCTGAGTAGCGTAACCTTTGACACTAAGGATACAAACAGTGCTTTTAACTAATAGACTTAAAGTGTTGGTGGTGATATAGTTGTAGCCCAAAGAACACCTTAAATATACTCACAAAGTAATATTTTAAGTTGAGAAAATTAACTACAATAGCAGAAACAGCATCAGCCTTCTGTCATCTCTTTTCCTCCACTGTCTGTGTATTTACAGGCCGGACACACACACACACACACACACACACACACACACACCCTCCCCCCTCAGCAAACATCCAATCACTGGTAGTGTAAATGAGCGTAGCCTGACGGGGTAGTGGGAGGTTTCGGTTCACTTTGAAGAAGCTGCAGCGTTTTCTCATCACAAGCCCACAGATAAGTGTCCAGGTCTGCTGCATGTGACAGACTGAACACTAATGACCCCTGTGTGAAGACCCCCCCTAGAATGGAGTTCTGCATGGTTAAGGGTCATGCAATCACAGCAACTTTAGCAAAGGCAGCTTACTTACGCTAAGCCTACTTCAGTACTGTAAATAATTGTGCAGGTTTTATTTAATGTTTCAGTTCAGTTGCCACCTTATTCTGTTTGGGGGGTGTGCATGCCTCAGTGCCAGCTGGACACCCAGAGTTAACAGGCCTGAAGGTAGAGGCCTGACTAAGTGAATCCACTTCTCCACATCCAATTCAAGGACAAAAGCACTGTTACAACAATATAAACACAGGGGGAAAAGAGCATGATGTGTATATATAATGCCCCCTTCATATATCTGATTTCTGAAATTCTATGTAGTTAAATAGGAGGCTGATCATTAAAATAATCACTCTTCAAATGGTGATTTGTGTGTGAGCGAGTCCCCCTAAGTCTGATCATTTAAATGCTCTGAGCTTAATAATCAGCCCATTATTTGCTCATATACTGTACAATATAGATGCATCATCAGTGGATGCCTGTCTGTATGCATTATATAGCAGCCGTGATTTTCCCAGATGCTGAATGTTAGAGAATAATAGAGCATTCTGGACCTGTGAGATTTGAATTTCACACCTGAACCCCTTTTATTTGGTCTGCATTCGGCTGCTGCCAGCTGTCAATATTTCGTTAAAGTGAAAAGTGAAGGTTCTTGTCGCCGTCACACCGACGAAATAGAAGAAGCCCATCTCAGACGAGCGTCTCATTTAACCTGCAGAATGAAACTGATCAGCCTTGTTAGCGCAGCAGCTGGTATAGATGAAGGCAGGAGAAGTCTCAGTGGAAGCAGGAGCAGGTTTTTCTGGGTTGAGTTGCACCACCTATTTCCACATGGTTTAGTAGCGTATGTGGCACATGAACAGTTATTGGATCGAATGTGTTAGTGTGCATGCGGAGAGTAGAGGTATCCTGTGGGTAGTTAATATTAAACACAGCAGGTTTAGAGAGTGGCAAATGATTGGATCTCGAATGTCTGTATGGGGTTGGAAGTGTGTGTGTGTGTGTGTGCGTGTGTGTTTGCCTTGCCATATTTTTGTGCAAATATAAGAGCGTCTGTGCGGTGGCATCTTTAAAGCTGCTTGTTTAGCAGCACCTTGCACGACTTTCTTCCCATATGCTGCGTTGCTGCTCACCGCGCTGATTGTGCGGCGTCTCGTTACACTGCCGTTATTATGGCGTGAAACTGATCAATGGTTAAGCTTATTCATGGATGGCAACAGCTGCTGTTTCTCTGCAAAGATGGTTGGGTAGTGGTGCATCTCAGATTTTCATCCCCAAGCAATTATTCCAGAAACTCTAAACTCTTTGTTTCTGAGCTTATGTCTCCGTCCTCTGTTTCAAGGTGTTTGCGCTTTGTTGCATTTGCATTTGTTTGTCATCTGAAATTCAATGACATGCAAATCACAAAAAACAGATGCTTTTAGCCACTTTCTACACTGTAAAAGAAACAACAAAAAATGTTTGATCCACATAATAATAGTAATAAAAAAACACTTTAACAGATTTTACCCATTTTTTTACAATCATGTGTTCCCTGAAATCTTTATCATTTATTCATACATACATAATCCGATTAAAGTGTTTTTTTTCCTTCCATCCTTTCCTCCAGCTGGGTCAGATCCTGAGAAGCCCGTTCATGAAGTTCGTGGCCCACGCCGTCTCCTTCACCATCTTCCTGGGGCTGCTGGTCATCAACGCCTCCGACCGCTTCGAGGGCGTCAAGAACCTGCCCAACGAGACCATCACGGACCACCCGCGGCAGGTGTTCAGGGTCAAGACCACCCAGTTCACCTGGACGGAGATGCTGATCATGAAGTGGGTGTTGGGTGAGTCGACTTCACACACACACACACACACACACACACACACACTGCAACAGTGTTTGATCTGCTCAGTTACAGCCAGTAACAGGTATACACTATGTGCTGGACAAATATGGTGCAAATATGGTGCAGATTCCTAATTAAGTCGGGAAATATAATAGAAAAGATAATAGAACCAACTTTGATAGGAGGTAGAAGTAAAGATGGTTGCAGCCCTGTAACATTGATAAATGGATAAACAGATTAAACAGAATTTGTCTATTTGGGTGCAGTGTGAGCAGAGTGCATGCTGGGTCCTTAAGATGAGCTCAGAAGGGAATTTGTAGCTGGACCTGAGCAGTGATGCTGAGGAACGATTACAGGCGGAGCGGGTGAGGAAACAGAGATGGATGAAATTAAAAGAAGCGCTGGTAGCATATGGCAACACGAAGACAGGCGAGAAGAAGAAGATGGAAGAAGGTGACGGGAAACCAAAGCCAACAGATAAAGACCCAAAGGCAATTTCTGTCGTCTGACGTCGGTTGCCTCCCATCTGCTGATGCTCTCGCTATCATCGCATAATAACATAATTTTGTGCACATATGGCCGTATTTTATTTGCTTGTAATGGCCTCATATTTTCCCATACACGGCTAATATTTTTTTTGGCAGTAAGTGCTCGTGAGCGTGCGTCTGTGTGCAGTGAGTGATGGTTCCGCTGGGCTCGGGCAATCGTGATTCCGGCGGAATGCTCTGAAGGTCTGGTAATTGCTGCAGAGATGATACTGGTCGGGGCGTCTTTTCAGCAAGCAATTTTCTCCTTGTTTTGGCTCCAAATTGAGATTGAACTGCAATGGTGTAATTGCAATTTTCAATCTCTAAATGGAAATGTTTGCATTTTTTTTTTAGGTTATGTTAAATACTCTTTTATGTGCGTACTTTAGAACACCTGAAAATAACACACAGAGGCACTCATTGATTCTGAATGTGTATTGCAGGGGAATAAAGACCAGAGTGTTGTATATATTTATTTTTCTGTGTGATTGCATTGAATTTAATTGTTTCCATTTCTTTTCCTTTGGTATGTTGGGTTTAGTTGGACTTTCTTAGTAAATTGAGCAACTTTTTTCAAACCATGCAAGTTGTCTGTAGCTTAGTCGGTATGAGCCTGTTTTGCCTGCACCACAGGTTAAACTGTAGGTGGTTTTCATACTCTCACACCTCCTTTAGGCATGATTTGGTCAGAGTGTAAGGAGATCTGGAGCGACGGGCCCAGGGAGTACGTCATGCACCTGTGGAACGTCCTGGACTTCGGCATGCTGTCCATCTTCGTGGCGTCCTACACGGCGCGCTTCATGGCGTACCTCAAGGCGACAAAAGCACAGCAGTACGTCGACATGCACGTAACGGACGAAGACCTCAGCAACGCCTCGCTGCCCGAGGAAGTGGCCTACTTCACATACCGTAAGCAGTAATTCCAAAAATATGCATCAAACTAGTATCCCCTTTACTATTTTGTTACTTTTAAATGAACATTCTAGAAGCTTATTCTTATTTCTTGTGGATATCACTCTTCATGATAACTATCCCATTCTTCTGATGTTAAGAATAATCTGCATATATATTTCTTGTTCATGCTTAAAGAAATATTTAGGTGCCTCACGCCTTATTTGTCAGACAGCCTGTTCTAGAACGGGCCAATTTTACAGCATATGATGAAATATAAAAGCTTTCATCAGTCACTGATAGGCGGTAGAGAAATCCAATGTGTGTACGTGCGTGTGTGTGTGTGTGTAAAAATGTCATGAATAAATAAAGTCAACAATTCAGTCAAAAGATTTTTCATTGAAAAAGGTTGCACGTAACCGATAACACCAGCTGAGATGCAACAGGGAATATTTTTTTTTTCCTTTAGAAAATCATTTATCATTGCATGAAGAAAAGATAAACGTATAGTACAAACACACACAGGTACAAATATAATACACCCTTTGGGTAAATGCTGAATGCAAGTAACAAACACAAATACACCAGTGAACAGCTGTAAATTTTAGGATGTGCAATATTCTAAGCATTAAGGTAAATAATTTAAAGCCTACCTCTTCTACTCTAGGATATATGCAGTCAAAATATAACAGTGTAAAAGTGTACAGTTACAAGAATTCCTTTACATTACATTACTACTTGCTTCAGCCTGTGTGGCCACTAAGAGAAGCTTCACCAGTGCTGCCATCTGGTGGTCTGACTCTGTCATGACACCTCATTAAATACATTAAGATATGCACTATAGTCATGTATTATGCCCATAATGCTCTCCATATGTCTCCACATTTGTATTAAAACATGCAGGATTTGTGCTATTCTTGTCCCGGTTACAGTTTAACAGAGATCAATGTAATGGTCTGTCTTTCATTAACTTTCTTGTCGTTCTGTGTTTGGTCCTTGCTTTATTGATCCTCCTTGTATCTCATTTTTCAATCTCACTCAATTAGCCTTAGCTTCCACATCCCTCCCTCTCGTCCTTTGTCTGTGTCCTTACTTCTCCTTGGACGCACTCTGCCTCCATCCCTTCTCTGTGCTGTCTGCCAGTCTCTCCCTTGCTGCTTTGCCGCCTCCCGTCTCCCTCTTGTCTCCTACTTTCCCCTTTTCATCTTTACTTAATCCATCTTCCTGCTGCGTTTTCCTCCCGTCAGAGTGAATGTCTCTAAAAACCAAAATTATACTCTTTAGGAATATTTTTTTCCAAAGCCTTAACGTTATCTCTATAAATACTAATACAGTCATTTGATTTTCTGTAATGCAAAGCTATGCGTTCAGCTTCAAGCCATATGATATGTTTCCATAGCTGAATATTGCAGAGTAGAAAGTATTATTTGAACCATTTAATAAGGAAGATATTTAAATTCCACAGAGGTATCTATAGATGATTATAGATGCCATTTCAATATTCATTTTGGAACTACTTTATATGTGCATATCCAATGCTTTTAACCAGCGTGGAAATGATAGCTGGGTCAAATGTCAACTATTTCCCAGCAATATCTGGTGTGACTCCGCAGTTCGCTCAGAATCAGACATTAACAGTCGACTCAGCCACTTGTCGTCTCCTCCGCCCTCCTCCTCCAGCCAGGAACAAGTGGCGCCCGTCGGACCCCCAGATCATCTCAGAAGGCCTGTACGCCATCGCCGTGGTGCTGAGCTTCTCGCGCATCGCCTACATCCTCCCGGCCAACGAGAGCTTCGGCCCCCTGCAGATCTCACTGGGGCGCACGGTCAAAGACATCTTCAAGTTCATGGTCATCTTCATCATGGTGTTTGTGGCCTTCATGATCGGAATGTTCAACCTGTACTCCTACTACCTGGGAGCCAAGTACAACCCGGCCTTCACCACGTGAGTTATCACCTGGACAGGAATGTGTGTGACGGTTTATGATCAGACAGCGAATGGTACAGGTCACTCACTGAAAGGGAAAGCCAGTAGTGAGTTATTGTTCCGCGTTACTTTCCATTCTCTGTGTCTGTGGCAGAGAGATGGGGCTCGGTCCTAGCTCAGAGACGCAGGTTAACAAACCTTGATTTTACTACGACACTGATCCGTTTATCAAATTTAAAATCGCTGTCATAAACACCCTAAGGTTTTTTCGTGGAGGAACGAATGTTAGAACTTTGGGGGCCCAGGGCATCAACAGAGCGGGCTGTCATGCAAAAAAAGGATGATCGCAGTTTGGTCTCATTTAGATTTTAAAAAAAAATCCAGCTCATCCAATACTTGACATTGCTTTGACAGTTCAGTAGTTTTATAAAGTCTATGCCTTTGTACCAAAACAGGAGATAGAATCTGAAAAAGAAGTTGAAAATAGAACTTAGGGGCAGCATTTAATATATATATTGGAATAATTTCAAGTTTAATGATGATCCAGAACATATCATCAGGTTGTTTTTATCTTTTTAATTTTAAATAAGTATGGATTCATGAATATTTCATGTTGTCATTCCATACCTATTTGGTAAAGTTGTCTGGAGGTAACAGACCACGGTTGTGATTAATAAAAGAGCAGCATGATTTATTGATCGAGTACATATCCCCTTCACACTGGCTGTGAGGCAATCTCTTCCGAGCATGGCTACAGGGAAAGATGGGAAGCAAAAAATCCAAAATCTGTGATGTGGCTGCTGTTGTAATTGCTAATTAAAATTAATTCAGCTGAAGTGGGTGATGATCACTCTTAGTATTTTAAGTACGCTCAATCTGTGTTCGACTCGATTATCAGAGTTGTTTATCTCATATGGTGCATATTTCAAACTGAGGAGACAGTTTGCACTTGTGCACAAGGCCATCTATGCATTAAGCACAGTATTGCATCGATACTTCTTTCACATCAGCAGCAACTAACTCAAAGTTTACTTTGTCACTTTCAGTGCATTGCCTATATATAGACAAGCTGTTGTGTTGCATAGCTATATATCTGTTTTAAGAGCAAGCTGTCCTACAGCACATCAATCTGAACCACGCCACCCGTGTCTCCTTCTCTCAATTTAGCTCGTCCATATCTCCGCCCGCCTTTCCCTTCACATTTGCTTCGGTCTGAGTGACGATGGATCTCTCATTGTCATTGCCTGGTGTTTGTAGGAAAGTTATCCATCTTGGGCTTGCTGACAGAATCTTTCAGCAATTCTGTTTATCATCGTCCGTCTCGAAATAAAAGACTCTCTGTGAGGTCTCTGTCTGTCACATATCGTCCTTTATTCTGTCATGGGAAGACATCCTTGGATTCGAGCGGATAACAAAAATGCAGATTCTGCTCAGTGCAACGAAGCCGAGCATCACGAGTTGTTTGTGTAAATGCATTACATACTGTGCTTTTGTCAACTAACCAGTGTTTGTTCTGGCTTGTTGCATTAGAATCTGGACTTGGAAAGGAATCATCTGTTTGCATAGTTTCGGTAACTAGTCATCCTGCCAGCGTAGATAAATTGACAGATTTAAAACCAATCTGTGCATTTCACTAAAGCAAGCAGGATGCTTGATGCTCTTTTACATCATTTACCATCCAGGTCTCTTATATCAGTTGAACACATGAAGAGGAGTGAAGAGCATCAATCTAAAGTGTGTCTTAAATTACTGACAGTTAATTTTCTTATATCAGGGCTTTCCAACCATGACAGACCGCTGCCAGCTATCAACATCAGCTGTCTCTTTGTAAGCACTAAACTTGTGCTGTGGGCTTGTTTGCTGCTGCTCTGATGCACCACAGTTTGCATGCATGAGGATTAAGATCTGCATTTTAATTATCTTTTGTGCAGACACACCTCCTCGATGGAATCAAAGAATGTAATTAAACCTGATAAAGTTTGAATGAACTCAGAAATACTTCAAGGCTGTGGGTTAAAGGTGGAGCAAGCTTCCACTAATCAGAAAATCAACCGTTCTATTCCTGGCTCCTCAAATGTCTTCTCGGGCAAGATACTGAACCCTGAATCATGGAGTGTGAATGACCCTTGATTAGAACATAATGATCTATAATGATAGCAGCTTCCATCGTCACTGCATGGATGTGTGAATGTAAACCTGCAGCGTAAAGCTCTTTGAGTGGTCAGGAGACCAGAAAGGCGCTATGCAAATTGCTGCTCATTTCCCATTTGTTGTTTTTACGTGCTTTGGCAAGCTGTGATTGTGATTCAGTTTTCCTGGCAGTCCACTAGAGCACTTGCATAACCATCTGTCTGCCTGCTGGTTCCTCTTATCTGGTTATACACCTGTCTGAGCCGCTGTCTGTGCTTGGTCCATATGAACACTTGATACTTGAGCAACTAGTAAATTAAGTAACTTATCCTAGTAATTCTGTTTATGCAGACCTTTGTTTGATCAGACACTAATTGCTGCCCCCCCTTTAACTAAAAAATTCTACATTGATTTATGCAAAGAATATGATCAGGAGGATGTCAAGTAACTTTTCTGCAATGCTTGAATCAAAGCTGCATAAGAGATGGTGGTGTTTAATACCAGAGACATTTGTTTCACTCAGTTTGTTCAAATGAACAATTGGTGTTTGTTTGTCATTATCCTCACATATTCCCATTAGCTGTGAAGAACGTGAGCACCGGGGGCAATTTCTTTTCTTTCTAATCTGAGAAACCTGCATTCCAGATAGAATCAATGATGATAAAATGAGTGGTATTGGACTTATAGTTTGGGTATTCCACTTTTTCATGCTGACTTACCCAGTGCATCGCTGCGGTGCATATAAAGTGGCTCCGAGCGCAGGATTCTTTGAGTTCAGCTTGACTGCCCACAAGGAGCCTGAGATCCAAGCTGTTTGACGAGCAGACAGACCTGACAGAATGGCAGATAAGACAGGTAGAAACAGGCTCTAATGGAGTTGAAATGGATCTTCAGAAAGAGCGCTGTCACAACCCCACAGTCAGACGGAATGAAGACTTCTCTACTAGTGAAAGACAAGGACAGAAAGGCCCTGCATATGTAGGAGTCTGTCCATTTCCACGAGGATGAGATCCTGCTGTACAATGTCCCCCCCTATCATTTCTCAACTTAAAAAAAAAGCATTTTTGCCGATACCATGTCACTCAATTGCTTCTGAATGAGCCACGCAGATGCTCCACCGATTGTGTTTCAACGGCTTTCTCTGGCAGTGAGTGCTGGTACAGATGATTTCAGCATGGCAGAACCTGTAGGAGGCTGATGCAGTTGTCACTCTGGCCACCAGGGGTCAGTCTGGCCTCAAGTCTCACCCCATCACGGCCGAGTTTGTCAGAGCTGGACCCAACTACACGGAAAGACAGTCAACCCTTTATTTTTGTGCTGTGTCTAATTTTTGTGGTGTAAATCTAATCAGAGCTTCTGTTCAGCATTTCCTCTATAAATGTCTTGCAGAATTTGCATTACGTGCACTGGTGTACATTCTTGTGTCTGCCTTTGCATGTTCATTCTTCTGTCATATTGGATTAATTTATTAATCGTGACTGCAATCTGTTTACCATAACTGATAATAAGCACTATCTCGCCTATGCTGAGAAGATATGCCTGTATTGGCGTAAGTGTGTGTGTGAGTGTGTGTGTGTGTGTGTGTGTGTGTGTGCAACTTCTGACCATCCGACAAGTCATGTTGCATGGCAGGCAGAAGAAAAGGGCTCATCTGATAACGCTGATACTGGAAGCCGAGGAGGGAGCAGGTGGAGGTAGTAATGATGCCCCAGGAGGGGCTACTCGAGCTGGGAGATGGAAGGAGGCACGCGAGGGGGAAAACGGTGGAGGAGTGCGTCCGATTATATCTGTCTCACACACGTGCGCGCACACACTTAAATGCACAGTCGGAAAAAAAAAGGAGGGGTGGTAGAGAAAAACTGAGCAGTAATAGCCACGCATACCCAATCCCCAGAGGTGCAAAGACTCTATGGCTATCTGACTCACATGCTTTAAACACACACACACACACACACACACACACAGCACATGCTCGTTGTTGAGTCTCCACACAGTTACAGTCTGTTCTCACATTAAGCTGAGATATACACAGCCGCCATACAACAGGTGCTTATGTGTTCACACAAATATGTATGTACAGTACACATAGACACACACACACACTTATCTGGGTTTTTTTTGGACAGAGCTGTTCTGTTCAGCCGTGCACGACATCACTGCAGAGAGGGAGACAGACACAGAGAGAGGACAGTGGCTCTAAAGGCAGGAAGGGGGGGGGGGAAGGAAAGGACAGATGAAAGGAAATCATTTCATATTAGTCAGAGGTTGAAGCCGTGCATATTCTGAGGGACACGCAGCGGGTTGTCAGGGACCTTCAAAAAAAAAAAAAGAAGAAAATCTAAATAATGATTACGCTGACGCTGAGGTGAAACGGGCAAGATAAATGCCAATCACAGGGAGGGTTAATAGTAGTGGTGCGGCAAAAGTGAGGAGGCCAAGTCCATTGGGGAAAAAGGAGGAGGAAGGCAGGGGGCAGATGGAGGGAAGGAGGGATGGGATGCAGACCACAAGGATACATGCAGATGCAGATGCAGAGGAGGACGTTTTTTTTTGGTTCAATTGTTTGTTCAGGCAAAAAAAAAATGGGGGACCAGCCATAATGCAAAGACGAAGGAAGGGAAAAAAATGAGACTATACATTGTACTACTAACAACTACTAACTATTTAAGAAAATCATAAAATGTAGTTTGCACAGTGCAAACATTTAGTCCGCTGCTCCTTCTTCCAGCAGGTACTAATTATCATTTGTTCACTTATTACTTATCATTATGACCATTATATTCATGTCATTCCGTCAGCAACATGAGCCTATAAACAGAGGAATTCCTGTCTGTCTGTCTGTCTGTCATTTCCCATTCCCAGAGGTATTGAGTGTCAAGTGTCGAGTGCAAGCTCATTGTAACTGATGAATTATTAAAAATGATTCACTTTTGACTGAGACATTCCACTTAAACCCTGGCACAGCTTATCCGGCCTTCTGGTCAGGCTGAGCGTTCATTGACTCGGAAAGCAAGACAGCGGTGTTTTGTTCAACCATTACCAGTCAAGCACATCTGAACGTTGAAGTGAGGATAGGAGAAGTGGTTAGAATTAAGGCAACGGAGGAGGGAAAGAACATAAGACTTAGTGCCAGTATTCAATTTAGTTCAATAAATGTTTCTATTATCATGCCAAATTATGTCAGCAATTTACTATTACTCTTGGTAAGATCGCTCTGAAAAAGCAGTCAACTGATACAAAATCTTTGTGTTGAAATACATTCCTATTGCTAATAAGCTCTAGGAGGTGAAATAATGCAATACAGTATGTAAGACCACCACATGAGAAAAGATTTAAAAACAGAGACGTTAATAACATCAATCGTTAGATTGGGAAATAGGAAAACTGCTCATCTTGTGGTGTTGTATTCCCCACCTAATATTTCTTTCACAGTTTGCCTAAAGACACAAATAAAAACAGCCTGATTTTGCATATATCAGGCTCATTTTCTATCTTACTGTCGCACATTTACACACATACACTTTTATTCAAACCTCCCTTTCCTCTTTATTCCTCCATATCTAACATACACATATCTCTCAGGGGCAGTATTCGTTCATTTATTAAAAGAAAAGATGGCTAAGGCCGCACCCCTGCTGTCGCCATGGTGACTGCTCCTTTTGGTGCAACAGATAGAAAGTTAAACCTCCATTTAATATTTAAAGATGTTTCATCTATATGTGCCCATCCATCTGAATACTTGACTGCGTGCAGGAGAGAAGAGGAGAGGAGAAATTTAATATCTTGCTAATGACTGAAGGGCAGAAACGGGGAAAGAGAGCAGAAGGCTGCACCGGTCATTCACCTAGGCTACTTTATATTAGCATGAAGCCAATGTGATAATCTTGCAGCGGCTGAAACAAAGACGAGAACAAACGACAGGGACAAAACAACGCCTATAAATCAAAAAGAATCGATTGAGGGACGAGAAATTGCAGAAATCTGTCGGGAAAGATGGAAAGAGCGTGAGAGGGGAAGGGAGGGTGATTTGGGAGGGAGATAAGAGCAATGGCAATGGGAATATAATGAGAAAATCTGCGACTGAGATAGAGAGAATGAAGGAGAGAGCAAGAGAGGAGCTAAGACAATGACAGAGACTGAGAGCGCGTCTCCGGGGCGGGGGGGTGATTTGGGCCTGTCGGTGATTGGGTTTGGACTGCAGAGCCGAGGTGACTCACCATTCTTCTGTGCTGTATGTGTGCGTGTTGGTTGGAGGAGAGGGTGAGTCAGTGCAGCGCTGCTAGTGTCCTGCAGAGGTAATGCTGTGTGCGTGTGCGTGTGCGTGTGCGTGCGTACGTTCATACGTTTAGCCGATCGGGAGCTGCCACTCTTAATAAGAGATAATAGCAGACTGTCCATCTCTGTTTCCAGATGCCCACTGTCCCTGCTGATTCACTGCCCGCTGCACAACGTTGTTAGCGCACACACAACCGCACACACGCACAAACACACAGAAATTGATGAAATGAAATAATGTCATGCTAAGGTTGTTAAAAAGTCCTCCATTACCCAGAACATCGAGCATCTCATCCATCTCAGTCACGGCCTGTTGCATAATGAGATGACCCATAACTTCTCTGACATAAGCAAGAGGCAAACACGAATTTATCAGTGTTGTTTGAGTTCATTTTTCGATTTTTCTTCGTGAGGCGACACACTCATTTTAGTGCATTGAATAAGCCTAAAACAAGGCGATCCAAACAAACCACGACGCACAGCAAAACCGTCTTGGCCATGCATCAATATTATAGCAGACACGCCTCCACTCTCATGTGTACTTTCAATATTAGCGCATTATGAAGTGAGAAGATGTAATGCATTTTTCCATCTATATTCATATAGGTTTGATTTGAGTGGTCCTGTAAACAAGAGGGGGTTCACCCCCCCCCCTACAAGCTTTATATAACAAAACACTTCCAATGTGCTGAGGGGGAACAGATGAACAGTGTATAATAGGCTGTGTGGTGAGTGTGTAGTTTTATAAGTGTGTGTATGCATTTCTCCCTGAGAGTGTCTGGTTTAATGGCATATTAATAATGTTGTCTGGAACAAAGCCCGTCATCATTATCTACACTCGTGTTTTGTTTTTTGTACAGTGGGGACATGATATCTAAATTGAGCGGGCATTTCACACGGGTGGGACGGAGCGCTGGAAGACAGAATAATTTCATTAAAAAAGATAATTGGGATATAGCGTCATTCA
This sequence comes from Eupleurogrammus muticus, assembly GCA_036785175.1. NCBI lineage: Eukaryota > Metazoa > Chordata > Actinopteri > Scombriformes > Trichiuridae > Eupleurogrammus > Eupleurogrammus muticus. The sequence goes on along the minus strand of JAYKQN010000004.1, from coordinate 23,367,020 downwards.
GACTTGATAATTAGCCTCTTTTTTTTTTAATTCAGTTTTATATTTCAATGCGATTGGTAGGAATTTTATGTTGTACAAGCCCCCGGAGATAAGTGACGAGACGTTATTTAAAGAAAAAAAAAATAGCAGGCTTTCAAAACAAAGTCCACCAAAATCAGCTCAAATTTTGTGATTGCACGACCGGCTGCTGGAGGTGTGATGTGAATAGTGAATGAGAAGACGTTTTTGTTGAAAACACCCTTCGGTTGCCGGAGTCCCCGAGCGATGGGCCGCCAGATGTCACAGCCATCTATCACAGAAAGCGGCAGACAACCATCTGAGAAGCGCTATTAATGCTTGCAAATGTGTTTGTGTGCACGCTGTCATGTGTCGGTGCTGATGTGCTGAAAAGCCCGTGCTTCGTTCCTACTGACGAAAGGCTTCTTTTCTGATTGATTCGACGAACAAGTACCAGATGTCGCTGAAGATTCATTTTACTCTCGCAAATGATTTGGTTAGTCCTAATGCGAATCGTTTGTGTTGAAATAGTTGCATAAATCAATGTTTTGTTGCCTGTAATGATTTGGTTTTTAGAGCACTTAAAAAGAAATAAAGAAATAATCTGCAACCTTGTGATTGCATAGTGCAATAAATATCTAAAAATACAGTATGTGTGCAGGGTACAGCTTTAACAGCTCATACTTGTAAGTCTTGTAAGTGTGGTTTTAAAAGCGTAGTATCTCTTAGTGTCTGTAATATTATGCAAAGAAAACGAGCTTCAGGCTGAACAAGCAGGTGCAAGATGTCGCCTGTTTAAAGGTCCATTTACTTCAATGTTACCAAACAACAAACAATTCAGAGTGATTCAGAAATCAGGATTTCTTCCGGATGATTAATAAAATTGTAACTTTGGTCCATTTCCAACATTTGCTGAAAATTTGACAAAAATCTGGCCCAAACATTTGGAGATATAAACTCTGGTACAAACATAATATTCCTGGTGGATGCAATGAGAACGGGACTCAGATACACACTGAACAGGCTGATGTGATAAATATGTTTAATGATGGGTCTTAATGCTCAAATTATAAACGTCAGGCTCACAGGCCTCATCGGGAGGAGTAATTAACAGATGAGAAACACGAACTGAAGCAGGTGAACAGGTGGGTGCTCCGAGCGAATAAGGAAAAAAAGTGAGGAAAACACACACGTTCACTGTTGTAAATGCCGTGTCTCTTGAGCTCCTCAAGGAGGTCACAGGTCACAGGTCAGAGGTCGGTAGGGATTATAGCAGAGAAAGGTCAGAAATGAGAAAACGTGCCAAAGCTGGACTATGTGTCCCCAGGATTCTGCTGCCTGAACAAACCTTTGAGATTTATTCCTCTTCTCTAGTAAAATACTAATAAGTTAAAAATTAGGACTGATTGAAGTATTTCTGCTATAGAAAGCTGTGTGTTTTTTAAGGAAATGTGCTCGACATGACAGAGCATATCCTCACATGTTCTGCAGGGGAGTTGGAGAGAGGTGTGTGTTTTGATTCCTTTCTCAAAGGTTAAAGCTCAAGTACTCAGGAGGATCTCTGTTTTCATGTGTGCAAGACAAAGGGGGAAGGACAGAGTCTGTGTTTATTTGTGCCTCAGTCTTTTTATGAATCTGAGAGTGTGTTTTTCCCTTCTGTGCCTCCGGCTACCTTTCCTCACAGTGTCCCATGACACCGCGTCTCTTTGTAAGAGGTCGTTTAGAAAGGATTCTCGCCGTTCGGAAACCAAGAGTCTACAGATCTTCTTTCCTCAAGCCTCCTTCCACCTTCAGCCCCTTCCTGTTATCCAGCCAGGTGGCGTCTTCCTCCCTACTGCGTCCCCTTCAGTCATCTCCAGCCCTCCACTCATGGAATATTTAACGACAGACACAAACCTGAATGTCAATGTTTGCAGGCCGTGCGGCTTTGTGCTCTTCTCTGGCACACAGCCGCACCGGAACACTGATCCGCAATTGAACAGAGATTTAAATCTGGACAGCACATTTTTTAACCAAAATAACCTTTGCCATGCTCGATTCAAACATGTGTAAATGCCCTGGTCAGAATAAAATAATTGTATGCATTTCAGCCACAACAACTCTCTGGTGCCTCTAACAAAGAACAGGCTTTAAAACTTAATTATGCTCCAATTAAGCTGAAGAAAGTCAATTTCACCACAAGGAATTCTTTAAAATGTCCACGTCGTTTTTAATGAGATGGAGTTCAGTATCTCATTTGTTCAAAGGTCGACACAGTATTAGGCTACAACCTTAATGAACAGAGTTATATAGTCCAAATGATCTCTCAACTGCAGGAGTTTGTTCATTTCCGACATTTTCCATTTTTCAAGATGGTGATTTGGACATGACTCATCAGGTGTTTCATCAGTGCCACCTCATAAACCCCCATTAGACCGAGCAGCAGTTGGTGCGCACCAAACAGTCCATTCAAACCAAAGGAGCTTAGGTTAGCTCATTCTCGCTGGTGTGGAGGCATCAGTCGCTCTCAGGTGTGCATTAAATCAGGCAGACCGAGCCCTGCAAAGAGAGGTGGTCTGCGTCGGCTTGACGTGCCCTCTGGTGGGAACACAAACTCAGATGTAAATGAGCTATTGGAGATGCATCATGGTAGTTGCCCTGTATGGACCTAATAATCAAACTAGTCGTATGAAAGAGAACACCACGTCATACACAATGCAATGTTGTTTTCTCACTGCCATATTTCCCTTCTCTTCGCAGGGTGGAGGAGAGTTTTAAGACACTTTTCTGGTCGATATTCGGGCTGTCTGAAGTGATCTCGGTGGTGTTGAAGTATGACCATAAGTTCATAGAGAACATCGGCTACGTGCTGTACGGGGTCTACAACGTCACCATGGTGGTCGTCCTCCTCAACATGCTCATCGCCATGATCAACAGCTCGTACCAGGAGATTGAGGTACATCGATCAGATTGTCGATGCAAATCCTGTCAATGAGGACCAGTGTTTAATCGCCTCTGTGCCTGGAGGGGAACTAGAGAGTAAATTGAAAATATACAGTGGCAGCAAAACAAAAGGTGGAAGGTTGTAAATTATAAGCCACTAAGAGTAACATTCTCAACATATTATTTAAAACAGGATGTTATTAGATATTTGTAAAATAAGAAAAAACACTGCTGATAATGGATGACAGTGCTGAGGTTCAGGTTTATTTTTTCTTGAGGTAGCAAAGCACAAACAAGCTGAATTATAGCTGCTCTGCAGTGATGTGGTTTGACCAGGTAGAAGGTGAGACAGCACAGCCTCCATTGTTTATCCCCAACCACCTGGGACTCGGACTCGCAACCTCTGCCTCCGTGAAATGTGGAGACACAGAACACGTTGTGCCTGCAGAACAAATTGCAGCAAGATGTTATTAGAAGGAGGACAAGCACATTATTTGATGGTCCTGCCTTTAAAAGTTGAACAATGCAAGGTTTTAAACATGATAAACAATTGGAGTGATTCAATCTTTCATAACATTTCCGCAGTATGGCTTTGGCAACATGAAGATTTGAATAGAGTACCTTTGGTTCCTCCATGATAGGCTGGTACCTATCTGGGCTGTAATGCGCTGGGATTGGCTCCAGCAGACCTCCCTCCACCCTAATGAGGAACAAGCGGGTACAGAAAATGACTGACTCACCGACCTTTTTTTCTGGTGTCGTACAGATTGCAGCAGCAGGGAGATGTGGATTCTGGAGGTGGTTGAGCACTGTGACTTAGCCAACCACCGGGGGGGGGGGCATCCATGCATTTACAGGCCGATTTCAAACTAAACAAAGATAAGCTGCAGGCAACGGCTGATTTTAACCATGATTTCCCTCCAAGAATAATAACACAGGCTTGTTATATTGGGAGCTCCGGCTGCTCGGCCCTAATTAAATTTTCTAGTGCAATTTTCTGTTATAACGGTCCTTCTTTAGTTTTCAGTGGGTGATTTTTACCTGGACATAGTATTACATTATCCCATTAAAATCACACCTAATTTTTCAGTTGTTGCAATTAGTGAACACGAACCATTTACCTGCACAGGTAGTTAACTTTTGGTTAGTGCTAGGGTTAGGCCTTAAAGTAATTTTCAGTGCATGTGCTGAGTCACAGATCTGAGATTATGTCTAGTGTGACAGGTTTTGACACTTTCTGATTCAAATGACTGTGAAGGTGTGTCCAAATTTTTCACTGGTACTATATAATAATGACTTTGTTGATCTCTTAACTTTTGATTGGTTTATGGCTCAAAACTTTTAAGAAATGATGCAATCCCATCAGCCTGAGCTGTACTTTGTGTTGACTGCTACTGTAATTAAATAAAATAGCATATTAGCACACTAAAGGAAAAGGTGAATATGATCAATATCTTACTGAATATTAGCATGTTGGCAGGCTACTATGCCCACGTATAGCTTTACTAGCAATACTCTCAATGGTTTCTGTTTTTTTTAGCTTTCACATCTCGCCAACCCCTCAAATGTCAAATCCGCCCTTTGTCTGCTTGTCTCCGCAGGAGGACGCCGACGTGGAGTGGAAGTTTGCCCGAGCCAAGCTGTGGTACTCCTACTTCGACGAGGGCCGTACCTTGCCTGCCCCCTTCAACCTGGTTCCCAGCCCCAAGTCCTTCTACTACCTGGTCCTCCGCATCAAGTCCTGCCTGATTCGCCTCTGCAAGGCCAACAGCCGCCGACATAACGAGCTGGAGCTGGGCATGTTGAACTCACAGGGCAAGGTCAGTGTCCGGACCTCTTCATGCTTGATCTCATAACAAATGACAGCGGCAAACTCAACAAAAAAAAGGAAAGAAAAGTTATGTGTACATGACAACATGAAGGGTGGTTAAAAAAAAAGTAAAAAAAAAACTAAAACATGTAGCTACTAAATTATAGGCTGTGTTTTCCTGCATCTTGTCTAAGTGCTTTCGTTCAGCTTTTCCTTCCAGTAATTACAATATTACGACATGACAGTTATGCATAAATAAATAGTCAGAAAAGTTAGCTGCAATGAACTAAATACTCATTGATTTGTATCTGTCAGAAGTGCACTTTCCATAAAGGATGAAGGACATGCCTAATGACTAATTCCAATAAAAAGAAACTGCTGTAGACTTTCTTGTGTGTTTAGGTCACAGGTCCTTTACTTCACTTTAGCATATGTAGCATGCTTATGGGGCTGCGACTGCAGTTCAATTCATTTTCATCCTTTTCTCCCGCTCAGGAATTGCCCATCAAATGAAAATCATGTGTAATGAAAAGAAAGGGTTGCATGGAAAAAAAACAATACCATAGGCCGTTTAACACAGAATCAATCATAGCTGGCTTTGTCTGTGCACGTTTTCTCCGCTTTTCGCGCTGCTCCAACGTCTCACCTCAGTGGCTCGCCCTGGCTATTAGTCAGACCACTGCATCTGCCTTCGTCTGCTCGAATGCCTGGCCGGCTCCTGGATGGGGACAAAATGGGTTACAGCCCGCTGCCCGTGTGAGCTCCTGAAGTTCCGTGCAGGCCTGACAATTTAGCTGGAGAGGCGAGAAGTTGCAGCAGGCGATCGATACATAAACCGACACGGAGCAGACGCGAGAATGTCGAGTGAGATCTAGAGACAACGGCCTGCTCTTTGTGAGGCGGTACTTATAGGTCTGTGTCTCTCATGTGCAATATCCATTATTTGAGGAAAGAAGAAATGCTTAATTAGGTTCAAACAGCATATGTTACGAAAGATAACAAAGTTAGCGTTGGTGGTATAATGATAATTATATATATGTAAGATACAATAATTACCGCTCATGGATTTTCAGAGAAACTGACTGATCTTTAGTAGAAAGTAGTTCCTTCAGTAGTGATTTGTATTGTGTGTGTGTTTCTGGTCTTAGGTGATTCTCTTTCTTTGCCAAAAAATAAATAGTTTGAATATTATTCAAATAGAGACAGTAGAGTCTGACAAAGCAGGTCATGGACTGAATCACAGAGTACACGACACACACACTGAGGCCTCGGCATAAAAGCTTTGTCCTCACACTGAAACAATACTTCCCATCTGGCTGTGGGGTTTAATATAGAACTGATGAGATTTTTTTTTTAAGTCTTTTCAGTGGGTCAAAATCCCATGAGATGATTTTTCTGCAAAATGAAAAATCATTATTCCAGAATTTGATTATAAAAATCTATGAGAACAAAATATTGAAACCATGTAAAAGTATGGGTATTACTTTGAGTAAAAATCCTAAATTCATGTAATGACACCAAATCCACATTTTAACTTATATGTATGAAATGTGTAGTATGGAACTGTACAAATAGTAAATGTTAGTAACTCTTCGAGAAAAGAACAACTATTTTATATAACTATTTTATCTTATTTTATATACTATTTTTTTCAGTTTATAATTTAGTAATAATCTGCTTTATCAAATATTCATGTATTATTATTATTATTACACCCAGGAATTCTCAACTTAGCCCATAGGGCAACAGCTCACTACATTTCTCCACACTAAAGTTTAAACTCCTTTTGACACGACAGTGTTGAAATGACACATAAGCTACAAAGAAAGGTCATGGAGGTGGAAAGCTTCTAGAATTCAGTGAATGCTCATTCTGAGCGACGGAGGTTAACAATAATTATAATAAGGTTTGTTTCTATAGAACTTTTCAAAGCACTTCAAGTGGAAAAAATACAGGTATCAATGTAAAATAGTTCTTAGCCATAAATAAATAAAACATAGTGTGTGTATGGGTGCAAAGATATTTACAGCTATGAATCTGATCACTTTTGTTTAATCTGTTTTTTTTATTTCTTCCATTGCTTCCATTGTGGAAGATCACTTGAACACCCTGAATTGTGATTTTAGCAGCAGACTGTTATCTGTATCTTCCAACAGGATGCACACTTCAGGTCCTATCCACAACCAGGTGAAGAGTTCATGCCCAAAAAGTCACGAAAACACCCAACGAGATACGAGGTAAGACGGGGGGGATGGAAGCAAAAAGCTAAATGTGAGAAAGGGTGAAAGAGGAATATAAAACAGAGGAAACTGAAAAGACAAGGCTTTTCCCTATTTAACGTAGAATGCAATAGAAGAAGACGGTGGCTGAAGAGTGATGGCAGGAAGAGAGATTGAGAGAGTAAAGGAAAAAGGATGACAAAAGACTAATATGAGAGACAGAGGTAATGATAACAGGGTTCCCAAATCATTGCGAACGTGTGATTAGAAAGGGGAGAGGCAGAGTTGCGAGGAAGAGATAAGAAACGGCCTCTAATGAGCGGTTCGAGGGGGCGATTGGAAGTAGGTGCTTGAGAAGCGCGGAGGGTAATGAGGCTCTCCTCCTCTCTCCGCTGCTCGTCTTTGCCCTGAGAAAACGTTGCTTCAGCGGTCAACTGCGCTTCGCTCCTAACTCCAGCACAGATGAAATCACCAATTATTTAGATATATATTTGATAGGACATAGAGAAGGAGCGGGGAGGAGATCAATCCTACATGTGTGGTGACAGGTATCGACTTATATCCAGAATGACTACGTACCGGAATTGACCGCTTGAGCATTAGAAGCAGCTTCAGGATGTCCCTATTGGCTACAGATCAATACTCCAACACTGTCTCATGGACACAGTGCCGCTCTTTACTACTGTCTGCATGACGTTCTGTGTGTGGTGTGTGTGTGTGGGAAAAAAAAATGTAATTAGAGAGGTTTGTTTACCGGCTATTAAACACTGTAATATCAGCTTCTCTCCTCTTTATTTAACCCCGGACGCTCACAGAAGATCATGAAGCGGCTGATTAAGCGCTACGTGCTGAAGGCCCAAGTGGACAGAGAGAACGACGAAGTCAACGAAGGTAACATTTCCTCTTTCCACACTTTTATTGGGTCATTAGGTTCTCGGGGTGTGTGTGCATGTTCATATAAGGCCATGAAATGCAAAGTGACATACGGGGTTTATTGACAAGATTGAGGTGGCTGTAAGTCACAATAGAGCTCGCCAGCATGCACATCTGTATTCACACATGTGCTCATCTGGTCCGATTGCTGCGCGCTCACTCAGTGGTTCTGGCGTGTTTGTGCGTAACTGTCTTGCAGGCGAGCTGAAGGAGATCAAGCAGGACATTTCCAGCCTCCGCTACGAGCTCCTGGAGGAGAAGTCCCAGGCCGCAGAGGAGCTGGCTCTGCTCATCCAGCAACTTAGCGACACGTTTGGCAAGAACACCATGAGACATTGACAGGACTCGCAAACAGGGGGAAGGACAGGGGCGGGGGAGGAAGAACGGGAGTGTGAAATCAGGTGAAAACAGGCAGAGGTCGGGGGGCAAAACCAGGGGCAGGGTATTTTTTTAAGATGTTGACAGGGGCAACAGGGTGTTGATGAGGGAGACAAGGGTTCAAGTGGAGGAAAGGCATTAGAGGAACTAATGGATGCAGAGTGAAATTTGCTTACTTAAGGCAAAACGCAGTATTATGTATACTTAATGGCCAATTAGGAAGGCGTGTGAAAGACAATAGCTGCGGCCTCAAGTGAGAGCGAAGTCAGAGGTGAAGTCAATTCAGCCAGGGTGGTTTGTGTTGACAGCTGAATTCTAATTAAAAGCAGCATCTTCAGGGAGTGAGCGAGGACAGGATGACGGAGGCTCGCTAGGTGTGGGATAGTGGGAGACACAGGGAGGAGCGGAACACAAGCACCGCGAGATATAAAGAGGCACCGCGGGGCAGGAGGCCGAGGGGCCCACGCATCCGCTGCCACCGTGGAGGAAGAGGAAAATCCAGGGTAAAGATGCTGGATGGGGAGGCGGGACGAGCGGCAAAAGAGAGCTTAAAAAAAAAACTGCCAAGTGTTACTCACGCCAGACTGACTTTGCTTCTGTGTGTTCTGTTTGTGATGACAAGCGTAGTGACGGCTGCCAAGACACCGTACACCCCTTTAAACACGAGGCAAATCTAATTAATGCATTTCCATCCACGGTGCACAACGTGTGATCGGGAGCGAGAACAGCCGGGAACAGCGTAGGATTTATTCACTTGTTTGAAAGTCTTTAAACAAACACCTCAAAAATGGGAAATTATCTCCTCATCCTAACACAGTCCGGGGATTTGTATGTTAACATGAATCAAAGTAGTAGTGCAGCACCAAATGTGCAGAGGTGATGATAAATTTACAGACAGCGTCTCTTTTTACCTCATTCAGAATGAGTTCGTGTACAGTGTGCAACATACTGCCAGCTAATACAATATATAGGATCAGTTACCATGAAACATTATCATTTTGTTTAAAGTTTGAGCCAATAAATGTGATGACATATAATCTAGGAAACTGATGTAGATATTCTCCTCTTCGACTGTGTCTTTGCAGCTCAGAGTGGCTCTGTGGGACTCGCTTTCTTAAGTAGCAGCCAAAAAAGCCACATGTCCTCAAGAGGTTCTCTTTATAGCTGTAAAATGCAAGAGGTCAGTGCTTAGGAGGAGCACATGAAGGCAGCAGAAAGCTCCTCTTGGATCGCTTCAGGGCGACCAGACATACAGTATGTGCGATGAGATAGCAGGCGATAATAGGAAACAGTGCAATCATCTGGCTATGAGTTTTTGTCACTACTAATTCAACTGACATGAATATAGTGATCGCTTAACAGTTGCTTCGACTAAGAAATAGAGGAAATAATTGTGCAGGGTTTCTATAAACAATTTTGCCCTTTAAAAACTAGATGTTCATCATACTTTACTGGGCTAATTCGTAAAGAATATCTACAATATACAACAAATAAACAGGGTTCATGTAGCAGCTTAGAATTGGATTTTGACAGCAGAACAAATAGCTATTAACAGAACCCTGAGCACTGTAAGGATTGACCAATTTGGACGAGTTTTTGATTCTGTCAGATTATGCTCTTATGTCTAGTTGATGGATTGCTATTTTTTCCCCCCCATGAAATCATTGCACGTATTTCCGTGTTGCCATTTAAAAAAAAAAAAAAAAACATTCTTGTTGTTTTTGGTATTTTAAACCAATTCCCCTCTGGATTGAGAAAATTAGAACAAGCGTTCACTCATCAAACCCAGCCATCCCTTTCAAAACCATAAAAAAGCTGAAGCGCCACCATGTTATTATTCTATTACTGTGTGGATGCTATTAAATGTCATTAGCCCTATAGGGAAGGATCAGCAGGGGCATATTGCACCTATAGCACATTGGGAGCTCCGTCATTACACTCCATTTGTTGTAGAAGGGATAAACAAACCAAATCTTGTTCATCATAACATCATTAATCATTACAGTGAAGTTTTAACTTTTAAGACTGGAACAACCAGAATTAGCAAGGAGGCTTGTCTTGGGCTGTCTTGTGCTCTATTTGGAGCTTAGCACATTAAATCATATATATTTATTTCTTTTCATTTGTATACTATGACCTTTGTCATTTTTTTAAATGCAGGGAAATCCACCCAACATAGTTCCAAACAGCTCTTTTGCTTGTAATTGTCTGTCTGTGCATATATCCGTTTCCTGTCTGTTTTTACTAATGCCCAAAATCTAATTGCCTTTGTGGATTAATCAAGTTGAAGTTAATTCAATTCAAACTACTACCATGAAAAATCAAACTGTATATGAATACATTAAGGTAGTCTTTATTCAGGTTGAGAAGGGTCACTTTCGAGACAGAATTTAGTTTCAGATACATGAATGTTGTTTAAAACCAAGTTTTCATTGAAATAAGTAGTGGGACTTAAACCTGTGTCTTTGTTTATTTGTATGTGTCACAGAATGAAAGAGCAGCTAACTATTTTCTGTGTGCAGAACCAGGACAACAATAAGAAAAACACACAGCCAGAGAATATCGTATGATATCCACAGGGGCTACAGCCAGAAAGACAAAATGACCTGAAATACTGTATTTTTAACTTGTACGCAGGAAATATTGATTAAAGTAAACTCTTGTACTGTATATTGTCATATTTTTGATCCTTGAATTAAACAAAGTAAGCTCTAAACTGGTTGTTTTATCATTGCAGTGCATGTGAATGTTTGTGCTGATATGTGTTTAGGTATTAATTAGTTAAATATTTGAATACAAATTGATAAAAAAATACTTTTTATGGTCTATTTATAGGAAATATTATGCTTTCATTATCCAAAAGCCCCTTGTAGTTAGACCTGTAGCAGCAACGTGTCCTGTTGTGACGACACAACAGGGTCCAATTCTAAATGGCCTGTGTTCAGGAACAGAATGAGTGGGTGGTGTCATTTCACAGTGTGTGTGTTGCCAGGAACACCACATACCTAAATTGGACCTAAAAATTGGAACCATATTGCCAACCTCAGTTGGCGACAGATTAAAACTGGCAGCAGTATGCACGCACATTTAGAATAATTGCTCCAAATACAGAGCATATGCGCAGCCTGGAGAACCCAAACTGCTGAAATGTACACTCGCACAAGAACACCATTACAGGAACACACTACCATAGCAATCAATGACAAAACAAAACAAAGTGTCAACAGGCTTGTGTCAATCAGTGATGTGCACTAATGCAGACAACTGGTGGGAAGGCAGTCAAACAAAAGGCATGTAAATGTTTATTTTTCCTGGCATCCCCACAGCCCCAAACCAAACCCTCGTATGCCAGTGAGTAGGATGATCTTTGATAAATGCCTGGGAATTAGAAGTCATTTCTTTTAACACAAACTACTGCAAAGGCATTACCTAAAGTCGCTGCTGCATGCTGTGCTTTAGAGTGCCATTGACTTTAAAGGGTCCTAAAAGCTAAAGAGCCCCTCTGTGATGGATCAGTGGGTTTGACTGTGTGTGTGTGTGTGTGTGTGTGCACCTCCAGCAGTTCTATACCTGTGTGTGTGTTGACCTCGCCTACATACTTGGCGTGTCAGAGATCTTGAACACTGCCCTCTGAAGCAACGCTGTAAATACTCAACTCATGTCCAGATGTTTATCAGACTCTGCCTTGTTTCAGGCTGTCACTGTCAGACGTGCTCATGTTGTATAGTCTACTGTCCAGCTGTAGTAGCAGCAACGAACGGCCTCAGACTTTTAATGCGAAATTTTTACCAGGTTTTATGGTAAGAGGAGCCAGGTTTTGCATTCCTGTGTACTTTCTCACTTTCTCACATGACAACAGAATTTTGTAACTCTAAACTTTTATGACGATTCTACCTCCTGTGCAGACGTCTCATAATGACCCACTATGCTTTTCTCTGACAATGTGTTCTGGAGTAAAAAGAAGTAGGAGCTATTAGTTGTGATCATAGTCAATTTAGAAGGTTTAACAATCCACCGTGGCTCTTCTTTTTGGCAAAAATCCATACAGCGACATCCAATATTGACTGTTTTACTGTCAATATTTCATGTACTATCAATGCTATATTGCAGCTAGCATTGACACTGGCGGCCATATTTGTTTACCATAATGTTTTGCAAGAATTCTTTGACCAATCAGAAGCTGATCCAGCTGGAAATAACTTTTCTTCTCGTCTTTTTTTTTTAAACCGCACCCCGATCACGCCACCTATGGGCTTGGCATGTGTTATGTCGTTGCTGTTTGTCACTCGTTGTCACGTTGCCATGGAGATGACCTCCAGCAACATTGTGTGTGTGTGAACACAAAAGCCACAAAGAAAAATCTCACACTAGTTGCTAGTTTGAGTTGTAGTTGGTTCTATGATTGTTCTTTAATAATGGGAGCTGAGAAGCCGTTTGACCCGCTATAGAATATCAAGCAGTGTTGCTAAATATTCAGAATTTATTGTTTTGAATGAGAGACTTTTAGCAGATTTATGCAGGACTGTCATTTCAAGGACATACATGTTTTTGTTGGATCTACACGTTGGACTTTGCTTGAGACAGAAGTTTCAAAAGCTGCAGATTTCACACCGAGCATGGACTCAGGCAGTTTCCCTTGAAATCCCCCAAAGAGTGATCTCTACCAGATGTAGCCATAGAATCCCTGCTTTGATGCTAACTATTCATTTCCACAACACTGCTGGAGACAGCCCATCTTCCTCTTCTTCCGGACTCCCAACATAGAAGTAGGTGGAAAATGAGCTCTGTTTCCAGCTCGGCTATTCTCAACACCTCGCCCTCCCTCGCCCTCGGTGAAACACCACCTTTGTGCTCAACCATGTTTCTCAGATCCAACTATGAGAAAGAACTGCTGTTTGCAACCCACCACTCTCAAACTTTCATGCAGAAGAGAAATGCTTCCACTTTATTTTTGTATTTTATGTACCGATACTATGAATAATATCTGCTGCAGCCTCTACCTGGCCTGTTTTTCTCTTTGTCTCACTCATACAGATCTTTTCTGATTTCTCATCAATGCATGTGTGAAGTATAATATTTATATTCTCCAAGTTTTAAAGTCCAAAGGACTTCAATACCCACATGTAATGAAAAAATTTAATTGTAAAAGGAAATCCACTTGTAGTTTATTTAAATGACCAAATGATCGACCAAAATTCACCAAATTGAAACTATCTGAACCATCTGAATAAGTGGTATAAGGTAAATTTGTGGATAAAATGTTTGTGGCTTTCCCATGTGATTAGTGGTGTATGATGAGGATTTTTTGGATAAAAAAAAGAATAAAGATAGAGAATACCGATAACCACAAGTACAGTGGAGCATCCTTTCCTCTCTGTGTTGCTGAGTCTGGTTTATAACCTTTGTCAGGAGCTCTCTCTCTCCCCTTATTTCCTCCATTCCTCTCTCCTTATCATCATTCACCGCTGCACTTTGCAGGCCAAATAAAGCAGAAATGTCAAAACTGTCTCTGAAATAAAAGAAGACTTAATTCAAACAGTGAAATGCAGTAAAGTCCGCATATAAACAACAGCCAAGACCCTGGCTGGACTATCTCTGTAGCCACAGGACAGAGGGAGATGTGCTTTGGGAAGTTAACAGGAAATTCTATTATCTGATTTTATTGCTCTCTGTCCGACTTTTGATATGAGCCTTAAGGGCATTACCCAGCAACACATTCTATCAGGGTGTATTGATGTGTCTGTGTGTTGGACATGTGTTTGTTTTAATCCCAAGATAACATTTATGTGTTAAAGGTGCAGTAGCTCGTAAGTGGGTTACCCTCTCCCTCCGCTTCCAAGCCTGTACAAAAAACCATCGAATTCATGTAAAATGCAAAACCAGATAGAAGACGTGAAAGGTCCTCTCTGGAGCCAGCATTTGGTGTGTCAGTTCTACGTTACTATAGAAACATTTATATCTGACATCCCCTTTCTGCTGTAATTTGTCCCAGAGGCCGAGGGCGAGGAAGTGTTTCCGACCCTTCCTCTTCATCCTCCTCCTCCTCCCTCCCCGCCATCGCACCTCCTCCATCTGTCTTTCTCTGTTTCTGTCTCTTCTGGCGGGGCAGTGAACGATGTGACCTCCTGCCTCTGAGAGACAGGGATTCCAGAGATTCGGAAGGAGAGATTAGACTCTTGCCTACTGCCTAGAAGCCCCCTCGGGAGAAGAAGATTTGGCAGTGTGTACACATATATTAAAAATATGCTACTTGCTTGCATAAACATACACACAAGCTTATATCCTGTTCTTGTATTATTAGAAGCCTGAACACACACGTAGGTGGGCTGAAACACCCTCTCTGCCAGGAATATGCATGCATGCATGAGGCGCAAATACTCACTCACCCACCAGACAGTCTGTTAGATGCACTCCCATTTAAACAGTTAACCTGCACTTGCTCATGCACAAACAAACATGAGCTTCTGCTCAAATTTACTGAGACGCACACTCACAAACTCATCATTCTTGTGCACATTGGCTCACAGACACAACCGCTATCTGTTGCAGAAATAACGCCCTTCAGCCATCTCTCATTGTATCATTAGAGGAAACATTTCTTTCTTTTACTTTTACTCATTTGAAACCAGAAATTCATATATATTATTTTTCCCCAGTGTTAATATCTCATTTCTAGAGCAGTCAGGGTGATGGAGTGGGGAAAGAAGGGGTGTCAGGGATCAGGAAAAAAGACCTTTCAAGTGTTTATCAATTGTGCTAAGCGAGAGTTCCCTGGTTGAAGATGGATTGAGGGATTGATAATGACAACTCCCTGACAAGCCCTCAGAGTGGCTCCAGCGGCGCCCGGGGCACGTGAGCTGCCTCGCTGAGGAATAAGAGTAGAAACGGCCATGAGTGCACTCATAATTGCGATCGGAACGAACTGGCACGCACACACACACACAAGATAAATGGTGCAGGTGTGTGTTGTCATCATCACTGCCGTCACGATAAGAAATACCATTTTCTATATTTCAACAAATGTCACACGAACGTTTCTACTCTGCTGTTTGAGGTTCAGACTAAGAGCAAACAAATGTGGAGACAAATACATTATTGGAACCCCCCTTTGTAAATAAGGTCATCGGATTTATGAATGAATTTTTCCTTTTCCTCCAGTCAGTTTTTTTCTCTCTCTCTGTAATAGGGATTTAGTTTATTGTTATTCTTAATGTTCTTGCAGCTTGAATAATAAATTAATTATTCATTTTTCACAAAAAAGATTTCTGATCTGATTTCAGATGGAGCAATTACGTAAGAATAAATACGAGTGCAGAATTGCTGTGCTTGGATTCCTTTTCTACATTTGCATAAATATTTTTAATCAATTAATTTATTTAATATTGTGTTTCAAATTGCTTTCATTGGTGTGTTTGGTTTTATTGACGGCTTTTAGTTTAACTGCTTCTTCTATTTTTTCCACTATTGCTGGACGTGTGGTAAATTACCTGTGAATAGCTGCTCCTGGTAGAGCACTACCTTTTAAAATGAAGACATGTGGTGGAGGACAGGAAGAGACAGAATAGAGAAGGGGATAGATAGAAGAACAGTAGTGGCTCAAGCAGGAGATTACTACTATGCAGTTTATGGTCCATCATGTGCTATTAGGCCAAAAAGTATTCCCTCACATAGACATTGTCATAGGAAAAGGAACAGCTATAAAACAGTGGATTAATTTTTATGAGTGTCACAGCTTCCACAAAATACTTCGTTTCACAATCAGAATTCGTCCATTCAATGCAATAACATTTGGAAAGTCCTGAGGAGCTGCACATTTGGATTATTTGACCCCCATTCAAGTTAACCGCAGGGCTAAACTGGAAGTAGTGGTGGAAGTTTCTGCTGCATATGTATTTGTTCAGTTATGTCTACACAAGATGAAGTCTCCTTTTTTAGCTTCATGCACCAATGAGCAACTATTGTAGGAATGAAGGGGCCCCTACCTCCGATACTATATCCACTTCTTTATATAAATCCATGGGAAGGACCAGGAGGGATAATCTGACTGAGCTTTGAAGCAAATCTACTTTTACTCGAATATCTTCTGTGGCTCCTAATTGGAGAGCCGCTTCAGTGATAGATTCCTGGTTACGGTACACGCACTCTAAAATGTGACAAGCTAAGCTTAGTTATATTCGTGAGGTCGGGGTCTTTATAGTGAAGCTTCCTGTCAATAAAGTCATATTTTCAACGCATTTTCTTAGTTCTTCGACAGCATTTGTTTTTTCATGGAAAGTAACTTTTTGAATTTCATTTTCATCAAACGCTACGCTCACTGGCCTGGACTGATCCATGGTTAAAAAAAAATTAAAAAATACGACAGGGCCGAAAACAGACATGGGGGGTGCAGGGTGTATGTGCACTGCTGAACCTCTGTGTTCACCCCAGGAACACAAGCTCATTTCACTCAAATTAACTTAGTTTTAAACCTCTTCAAAAGACAAAAAATGGTATATACTCATCATCATGACTAAAGTGCACTATTATGAATTAAGTTAACATAGCTATTATAGCTATTACCTTTTAGAGTGCACTGTGTCTGTGACCCTCATGCTGTTCTCATAGTTAGAGTCCATAGGCAGTAGCTAAACATGTTGGTGAAAGAACTGTCCAACAAGTAGATTTTAGGTGCAAAAGAGAATTTTTTGACTGTTCTTTACATAATTTTCCATGTAGCAGATCTGTCAACTCTCCCATTTAGACTTTCATACACACTTAGAGAAACTCAGTTGTTTGTATTCTGCAACCCTGCCATGATCTCACGATTGATGCTCCAGATTCTTTGGTGGTGCTGATCCAGTATATGTCTAGCATTAAATAGAGTGTTTTTGCGAGGTGTTTACAGCCAAGCACATTTACTTCAATTTTGTCTGAGCTTAGAGAAAATTGCAGGTCAGGTTTTTATCTCCTTAAGACGCGTTTGATGTTTTGCTGATTGGTTTCATCTGGCTTCATTGATAAATACATTTAGGAATCATATGCATGATAATGAACATTAATGGAATGTTTCATAATCATAATACCTAAAGAACACAGGTAAACTTTGTAGAACTTCATGTCTAACTTTTTACCCATGGAGCATTGATCGTTAATGTTTAGAAACTATTGCTAAATAAGACTTAAACCAGCTTAATGCAGTTCCCTTTGGCACTGATTAAAAGTTCTAGTCTGTAACAGGATCTGATGCTCCGTGGTTTCAAATGGCCCCACTAAAGTCTAAGAAAACAACTTCAGAGATCGGTTCTTTGTCAGATGCAATTAGGTCATTTCACCTATGCTGTCTCTGTGTCATGATGCACTTTAAGTCCTGAGTGAAACCTCTAAAAAAAAACATTGTTATGTAGAAAGACGCATTGATTAGCGACTGCATTTTTCCAAGGTTTAAAAGGTCAGTTATAGGTCTGTAGTTGTCAAGAGCAGGTCTTAAACAATATAAATCTGATCTGAAAAGGTTTAATTGCAGGTGCTTTGAAGGACTGTGATACATTGCCAGTTAATAGGGACACGTGTTAGCAGAGAAGTGCTAATTAAGGCAAAGGACTTCCTTAAGTGGCCTGGTTGGTATGCTCTACGAGACAGGTTGATGGTTTAGATGAAGAAAACACTGATGAAGCTCAGGGAAGTCGATTGGAGGAAAATGGTCTAATCAGCTTTTTTTCTTCTTTTTAGCTATTTCTAAGGTGCCTGTGTTTATGGATTTTGGGGGATTAATAGGTTCCAGGAGAGGGCAAAAGCTTGTGAATTTAATTTTATCATCGGAGCTCATTAAATTATTACTATATAATACATTTAAACGTATAAGTCAGCTTATCAGTCTGACCAAAGTGCAGAAAAATAACCTTATTTTTAATGATGAGTTATAGGCAACAGGGCCTTCCTCGGTTTTTGGTCGTAACCAAAAACCAAATATTCAACTTTGTTGCTATACATTGAAAAGAGATTAAGGTTAAAACAGTTAGTGGGTTTATGTGGAATCTGAGAGAAGCTGATTTAGCCTCATTCATTGTAGCTGGCTATTCTTCATGATGTCAATTGTTGCAATCATGTTCATGTTAGATATTAGGTAATTAAAATTAGGTTCTGAAAGGAAGAGTATTATCTGGAGATTAACCACAGGGATTCTTAATCAAATGAGGCAGCAAATAGGGATGGTTATAAAAGATTATCTTGACAAAAAAATAATAATGAGAAAGTGTCCCCACTGATTCATTGGGATGCATGAAACTACATGATGCCCAGGTTTTATAACCAGAGATGCTGGAGACTCAGAGGCGAATATTTCCTGAATATAGCTGTTCCAAGTAGTGTTGCTGCTTAATAGAATAAAATAAAAACACAGAATCAAATAGAATTAGACAAGAAAAAGAGTGAAATCTGCTGATCTTTCTAAAATGAACAGCATTATAAAGTGGGAGGAAAATCAACTAAGCTGCTTAAAAGCACAAATTATGAAGTCAATAATGCTACAACAAGTTCCATACAGCACAATGTAAAAAAAACATAGTCCAGTCATTGAAAGGTTTTATTAATCAAAGGCAGACACAAGATAACATTCGCTAAACGCTCTTTGTGATTGAACATATAGCAAAAAAACAAACTCCAATCTGTCAAACCTTGCAGCGCAGGTAAATACACATTATATTATATATTTAGATCTATACATCCTAGCATACAGCCAAACTTTACTAGATAAAAACAACGGCTTTTATTCACTCGCTGTAAGGGCCAGGTACGTGTCTGAAAAGAGAATAAGTGAGACATAGAGAGGAAGTGATGTTTAAAACAATCCCAGCACCACTGCTCGTAATATACAGCAACATTTCCCCTCAGCGTATTTATGTTCCTAGAACATAGTTTGCCTTTTATGGGCTAGCCGTTGCTGTTGTGAGACCATCCATCTTATGACTCACTTTGCCTTTCTTTCGCTTTGTTCTGCTCCGTGTTGGGTTGCGTTTCACCTTGACCCTCTCACTCACTCACCCGTTTGTTTCTCCTTCTTCTGTAATCTCATTTTTTCTCCTCTGTCACACTCTCTCTGTGTCTCTGTCCCCTCTGGATATTAATCTCTTCTTTTCAGACACATTGTCTATTTCCTCTTTCCGTCGTTAATTTTGTCTCGTCCATAGGTTGTGATCCTAGTGACCCTGGTTTATTATGGGTAATTTTCTGTTTCGCCTCACCCTGACATCATACAGTAATCCAACAGGACCTCACACTGAAGGTGCTCTCATGCTGGAATCATAGATTCTGGCTTTTAAGGAATCCTGTTATTTCCCAATTGATCTTTTTGCTTTTTTTCCTCCACCTCTCCACCATCTTTCCACCCTCTCCATCCTTCCACATGCCTCCTGGACGAGGCACTCAGACAGACAGACATTTGCTTGGAACACTCCCCTCATTCCTAAAACCTCCTTCACTGATGCTGAACACAACCTGAAATTACTCATATTTGAAATGCAAATTAAGAAGGAAGGAAAGAGCGAATCTATGGCTACAGACAAGCTATTTGAGGCTGCTCCTCTCCTGTAATTTGTTGACCGTCATAAAGCTCCCACTTTAAAATGCTTTACATGCTCTCTTACTGTCTGAATGTTTACACATTTACTCAAAGACTTTTTAAAGTGTTTATTTATTTTATATGCCACTATTTCGTCCTTTCAAAATATGATTTAAATGAATTCAATGTGCATATTGTATTATTAGAAACGTATTTTTGCTAGGAGTGGCAATCATATGTTGTGTGCTTTAGAAGTTACATGACAGCTCCCATTAATCCAATTAATCATCTTTTGCTGTGCTAGAAAGTAAACGCTTCCCTTTTTATTCCTCCCTGAGAGGAGAAACAGCATTTCCTGTTCTAGAGAGATAATCAAGTGACTAATTGTGGAGTGTCTGAATTCTGCCATTGGGGGCGTTCTGATGCGCTGGCAGGCAGAAATCCTATTTTGACGACTGATTTTTTTCCGTGAGTCGGTTAGAAGGAAAAAATGCACAATTAGAGAAAATGAGACACGTGTTTGTCACATTTTTGTGTTTGTTTTTAAAAGATCCTTATTGGAAATCAGTCAGACAGAAAATGGGGTTGTATTGACATAAGGGATAATGGAGACCTAGCTGCCTCTGTAGCCATTAGTGATCATATTGGCTATGTTTTATGTGTGTGTTTACGTGTGGATGTGTGTGTTCCTGCTCTTTCTGCCGCGTGTAGCAGCATGTGGTTTACATGTATTCATGTGTCGGGTTTGTCGCCTTTGTGTGTGTGTGTGTGTGCAAATCTGTTTCAGTGAGCAAGATGGGATGGGATTATTGTTTGGAAATGTTGATCATTAATGATTCTGGAGCACTGGTAACACTGTGTTTATGAGCCAGCGTGCCAGCAGCAGCAGTCAAAAGCAAAGACAGATGGACTGCACTGACTGTGCAGTGGACTCCACTGTTCTTTGGATACAGCTTCCACATCATTCATCCCGGAGCAAAAATAAACACAACTCGGTCGACTCTGGCTATTTTGTCTCAGAGGAATTAGTGGTAATGATTGAGGAAAGCATTGCTCTGAGTGCAGATTACCACCACTTTTTGTTAGAGTTCTTTACTTCACTTTCACTTGACATTACATAATTTGATGTGACTGAAACCTTATTGGGTAGTAAAAAAGGGAGCAGGAGGCTCAGAGGAAGGATTTTCTAAATGTTGATGCTTTCATGAAAAATAATAGAAAATAGGCGTAGTAAAATAACCTACGGCGTACAGGAGTGCATATCATCGTGTGTTTCCCTAACTGTGTATGTAAATGAGAGAAAGAGCGGCAAGTGACATGGCTGGTGTGTGCAGGTTACACATACTTATTCATACTATATTTGCTTCGATTATGTCTCATCAGCAGGATTTTAAGCACTTCTCTGTCACCTTTTTTTTCCCTTCCTGTGAAACAACATTATTAAAGTCAGAAAACATGATTTCCAAACTTTTAGTGCTCTTGTTTATCTCCATTTTGAGCTCTCAGTACTTCATGGATGACTTGTCTTCCCTCCCTTTTTTTTTAGGATTAGAAGGATTAAGGAACAGAAAGAGTGGGTGTAAGGTAAAGGGTGTAGCAAGCGAGGGAGGGGGAAAGAGAGAGAAAGGGGGGCATAAGGGGCAGAGGGAATCTGACCAAACAGACCACAGCAGAATGGATGCAAGACATAAGAGAATTAGAAAGTAAATGTGTTTAAAAGATGTTTTACTGTCTATGTGTGTGCCAACAAAAAAAACGTGAATGGCGACAGAGGAGAGAGGTCATTGTTTTGCGTGACACAACGCCTGACTGAGTCGGGGAAGGTGAAGGGTGCTGGGGTCGGTCGGGGCCCTTAATGAAGGCTGCAGCGGTGAAGAATTACAATTCACTGTTCCTAATCAAAATTCCATTGTCGTGGGTTACAGCTAATGAGCTAAAGCCTGATAACTGGCACAATTAGTCACAGAGCAAGACATCAGTCAACATATAAGTCATGGTATATCGCAATCTCTCTCGACTACATCACCTGATGGGGATGGGCGAGTTATTTCTGTTACCATCCGCGCTGTGGGAGTTTTGCAGATATTTACAAACGTTAAAATATGACTTCGGGGCATCCACACAGATTTTGCGTTAAAAATGGGTCAGGCTTTTGTGCCTGTTTGGCATGTATGTTTGTGAATGTACGACGGGGGTGAGGACACTAGTAAGCCTGTGGCAGCAAGGCAGGGAAGGAGCTCCACATCCAAAAAAGCAATAGTAAACAGTAATCTCCTTAGCCGTCACAATTGCTGCGGCCCCTTCACGTATGAAAACCAGGCTTCAGGCTGAATTTGCCATTCCCTGTGCAACATGCACGTTCCCCAAAAACTCTGCTCTACTATAATCTTCTTTGTTGTTGAATACAAAGTTGATTTGGGGCATCAGGACACCGCTATTTGTTGTCAGTCCTGTTATTTGTGGGCTATGTTTGCCTTCAAACTTTTTTTTTTTTACTTTCTGCATTTGTCAATCTGGGGAAGGGGTTTAGAGGTTTTATTTGCTGCAGTTTGTGTGTGTGTGCGTGTGTGTGTGTGTGTGTGCGCGTGTGTGTTTGTTTGCCTCTCCGTCCCTGCTCTATGCCTGCCAGCCATTCTGTTGTGACAGAACAGGTGCAGATGAATATGAAACAGATCAGCAGAGCATTTAAGGTCTGGCCCTTTGTATGCATGCTCATGTGCGAGGCATCATAAGAGCAGACTCCGATCTCTATCTTTAGCACCTGCTTTTAAGTGTCAAGCAGCAATGCTAAATCTACTTCCATTGTGTAGGGGAGGCACTGTAATGTCGAGGGGAAGCACTGTAATGGCCCAACCGCACACGGGCCAGGACGAGATTCAGATGCAAAAGCAGTTTCTTCGCCCTTTAATTAGAAGTTTTAGAGAGGGAGAGAGAGAGAGAGCATATCCGACACTTCGAACGAGTCACTTTTCTATAACCGAATCACCTGTACACGATCTTACACACACTCACCAATCTCACACCCTTTCCTGTTCTCTCATCACTCCAGTGTGAGACATTCCCCACACCATCCCACAAATGGCTGGCTCCACTGGCTCTCATCACTTGTTATGATGTGATCTGATGAGATAGATAGATAGATAGATAGATAGATAGATAGATAGATAGATAGATAGATAGATAGATAGATAGATAGATAGATAGATAGATAGATAGATAGTCTTGTGACTTAGTCTCAGGAACAGATCTCTGTCCAGTGACGTGCCTCCACCTCCCTCCTTCCTCTCTCTCTCTCTCTCTCTCTCTCTCTCTCTCTCTCTGTCTCTCTCTCACTCCTTCATTCGCTCTGTCATACACACGCAACCCAGGGCAAAGATGGGAGGCTGTTTGCAACCCAGTGTGCAGCTGTTAATCTTACCTTTCATCTCATTTTGCTCTGTCGGATCAATAATCCCGTGAGGGCAGGCATCTATCTGAACCGTATAGACTTTTTTTTTTTTACTTGAGAAAAGAACCAGCGAAGAGCTGAAGTGTGTGATCCGGTGTACCCTTTTCCACTGCGCCCTGTACGCACAAATAGGGGCGATCTTGTTTTGCTGCGCACCGCGACGCGCATGAAGGATACGTGTGCGCAATGCTCGCCGTTGAACTTCAGCACCTCTGCCAGACCCCAGAGCCACTTGGATACCACCGCAGTAGCCGGCGATAACGCAGCGTGCGCCTAACCTCTCGCCGTGGCACGATGTCTTGGGATTAAACACCAACAAGTGGCGAATCGGAGCTCTGGTCAGCGGCCACGCATGGGTTTGATCGGATCTGCGTAACGCGGTGTGAGGGGACATTCTGTTGGTAACATCACCCCGGGCTGTGAGCGCGGATTGTGAAGCGACCGCCGCAGCAGCGCGTCCTCGCTGGCAGCTGGAGGAGCGGATCCGGACAGGGACGCTGAGGAATGCGGAGCCGGGATTGTGCCTTCTCCAGCTCACCTGCGGAACTCTTCGCAGCGCACGCCGAAGTAAGCGGTCTCCTTCACGGTGCCTCTGAGTTGGTTTAATGTTGCTGCCAAAGTCCCCGACAGGCAATATCACAATGTTATGTCCCATGACAGTATTTCTAGGAATCGGATCGACACTTAAAGTGCAATAACTCTGACCTGATACGTGCATGTTTTGGAGTTTATCAGTGGCATGAATACAAATTCAAAGAAATGCCTTTCTCCTTATGTGTTGTTAATGCATGACAAAGCGTGTCTATCTACAGTGGGGGGCACTTCCTGACCTCCCCCGTGTCTTTTCATCCTTCCAGCCCACCAACGCAGCCGGTGAGCCCTCGCGGCGCCATGCTGAGACAGATCCTCCTCAACTCCACCGACGCCCCGGACTTCGACCTGGTGCTCATGGCCCAGTCGTCCACGCACGCGCCCGCCTCGCTGAACGCGTCCCACGGCGGCTCGGTGAGCGTGGCCGCGCTTCTGAGGCCCACCTCGGGGCGGGGGGGAGGGCTCCGCGACGGGGAGCTGCACAAGCCCGACCTGATCACCTACATAGTCATGTGCCTGTTGCTCTTTCTGCTGGTGCTGTTCATCGTGTTCTTCATCAACTGCCAGCTCCGGAACTCTTTCTTCGCCTCCATGCCATATGACAGGTCGCTGAGAGAGGCCCGGACATCCTACAAGTAGGCTCGAATCCTGTGGAGACTGTGGGGGGAGGGGGTTAGGAACTCAGTGACCCCTGAACTTTGGCTGAGCACATACACACTTGCATAAAGTTGTTGCCTTTATCATGTCTCGTGGACTCGTTGGATGGATTATTATCAACAACATGACCTCACATGGTCGGTCAGTGCGTAAAGTTCTCTCAGACAGTCCATCAAACATCTAGACTGAAGACATGGGTGCAGTTCCAGAAGATGAGAGCGCTGGCTCATTGCAGGTGGTAAATTAACAGCGGAGGGAGAGGAACTTCTGATCAAATGAACGGCTCAGATATTTTCTGGTAATTACAGAATGAAATGTGAAACCATCCATCATCCCCCTCAAACATGGCAGTGCATCTGAAAACAAATTCTCTATTCCTTACTGATGCTCTCCCAAGCATTTCAAAGCCTAATGCATCTAGTTGCTTATAGGTCGCCCCAAAAATATCCAAAAATCAATGTTTTATTTCAAACTTCACCTTGACAAGATGAATCTGTTTTTTTTTTGTCCTGGGGAAACGTGGCCTACATTACATAATGTACATAAAATATTTTGTATAATTGTAACTTAACTGTTTGTCTTGTAAAATGATGCAGTGAACACACAATTTCCACGTTTTGATCCATTGTAAAATCATCATTAAATGACAGACTGCAGGCCTATATCATCACATAAAGATACTCAAATACTCTAATATGAGGTTTAAAGTGTTTTTCATCCACAACTGTTCATGAATAGCGATGCTGAAGATGGTACTGCAGCTGTTAATCATTTGATATGTCTGTATGGGGTGTTTTTTATGAGTGCCATAAGGCTGCCAGCGTTATCATGTACTTTCACTTTTTAATTAACCTCTCCCCCGCAGTTTATAGCGTCAATACCCGCAGAAGGAAGACTTGAGGCTGACTATGAGCCTAAGTGATGAGTGGTGAGCAATAAACCAAGCTGTACTCTGTTCCAGAGCCACCGGTGATGCGCAAATCTTGTTGTTGGAAAACATCTCTTGCATACCAGGGCAGATAGATGAGCCTATCTCTGTAATCCAGCGTATCTGTGTGTGTATCTGCGTGTATGTGTGCGTGTGCATGTGTGCGCGTGTGTTTGTATCTGAAACCAGGGCCACTGAAGTCTCTGAATTCCAGTGAACATGCAACTCAGTGCTTGACTGACGCAAGCTATATGCTGATTGATATCTGTGGTAGCCTAATTAAAATATGTAGGCCTACCCGATTTAAGGAGGGAGGACTGGATCTTCCACAGTCAAAAATAAATGTATGCATTAATAAAAGACTCAATATGGGTGATGAAATACAGAAATAAATGCATATAATAATAAATAAAAACCTAAATAAATGTAAATGGAAGAATGTAATTGTGAATTAAATTAAAAGAATGCAAAAATAAGTAATTTGTCAAATAAGTTAATACATTTATTTTATATTTCTTTTATTTATAACACTTTTTTTTTTCAAATTAACCTGCATATGTATTTATTAGTTAAGCCTTCTACTTCTACACTACTTTCTTTATTATTATTTCTTTATTTATGGATGCATTTATTTATTTTTGATTTTGTATGCTATCTGGAAGACATTCTGCTAAGAACTGGTTTACTTAGTCAGCACAGTCAGAAGAATAGGCGGTGGGTTTTCTCAATATAAGACCTTGCTGCAATTGACTTGTAGCCCATAATTTACCGTAATTTTTCTACAACTCTGTCACCCAGTGGCACTTGCATTTTTGAAAGAAACACAGAAACCGAAAGGTGGAATGACATAAACAATTACAATCCAGTTGCTCCCTATGAAACAATGATGCATGATAAGCTGGATGCCTGCAGTTTACATATTAACAGCTTGGTGGAGCTCTAACTCTGACTGTTTGCACAGTGGGCTGCGCTCACTACAAAATAACAGCACCAAAACATACTAACCTAGGATATTTGCATTGCAATAAGGCGAGGAGGGTTACTAGTGGTGATACACACAGTCTAGTCAATTTCCTTTATAACTGGATTGCTTATGCAGTGTTCATGTTTGCAGTCATATATTTCTGAAAAGAGTCAATGAGACATAAGTGTTTGTTGGACCTATGTGATATTGTTTAGGTTATCACCAACAGAGAAACAGCAGAGGTGAACAGGAGACCACACTACAGTAATCTTTAGCAACAGCCTAAACATTCCCTCATAAAGCTTTTAGTCCACATGTTCTGAAACAATAATAATAGGAGGGGAAAACTAAACAACGTATTAGTGTAGAACTGTAAAACTGCTTACAAGTGTAGGCCTGCCGACTGTCATGCTTGAGTTAGTGTATGACATCGCTCTTTCCAATTCTGTTTTACAGTCTCTGTGTGGGTTTTATATTTCAGATCATGACGCAATTATGGCACAATGCATTCCTAGTGTTAGACACAACATTATGCCATTGTAATAGCCCATATTAATATTTATTAGTCTACAATTTCTTTCTTTTCCAGCATTTGGATTATTTCTGTCAAGTTCACCCCAAATTCAATTCAAAACAGTTTTTTTGTCTCAATGTGCAAATAAAAGGCACAGAGACCAGCAACATGGAAGTACAAACAGGACATCACATGCAACGTGCAAAGTGCAACAGATAAAATAGAGATAAAGCATTTTCTCAAAAACACTGGCAAGTGCTCACAGGCAAAGTGCTGTGTGCGCTTAAGGAAAGTACAGTCAGTCGAGGGAATGCGCAACAATATGATGCTTGGGCAGGCTGGGGGTTGAGGAGCTGGACTTCTGTGGGGACAAAGGTGGCCCTCCTCCTTTCTATCCTGCAACCTGGCCAGTGCTGCTGGGGCCTGAGAGGAGCCACTTGACCAGAGGGTATAAAATGTGTGAGGGGTCATGTGGGAACCTGTGAGTAGTGCAAATAGTCTGTTGACCACAAAGGAAAGACAGAACTCCAACAGGGAGGGCAATAAATTAAGAGCAGACAGTGAGTAAGTATGCTGGATTATTCAGGCTGATAATAATAAAGCTGGTCAGGTGAATGAGAAGGTGACCACTCTCTCGATGAAGGAGTCATAAAAGGTCATGAGAATGGTTTTTATTCACGCCAAATAACCTCACCTTCTTAAGCAGATAATTGTCTCTGATGACATTTCCCCTGAGGATCTCCTAGAAGTTAAAGGAAGGCTGTTGAAAACTGTGTCCACATACCACTACTCCTCTGCTACCTTTACTTTAGTAACAGCCCAGCTATATCTGCTTGATAAGATAGAAGACAAAAGAGGTGACAAAAGAAGTGATTGTGACATTCCCGGAGAATGTCACAATCACCTCTTTTGTCTTATTTAAGTTCCTCTGGAGACAGGCTCCCTCACACCAGGTTACACGTCCTGTAGAACAGAGCAGGACTGTGCTGTCAGCAAATTTTACCCATTGACAGTTTGGCTGAGTGAACCTGCAGTCATTAGTGTAAAGGATGCAGAGCAGAGGCAGTGAGGCACAGCCCTGCGGGGAGCCAGTGGAGGTGTGGAGGATGTCAGAATGGGAGTTGTTAACAAGCACTTTATGTGACCGCTTGGTTAAAAAGTCAATGATCCGCAGGGTGAGCGGATGGTGCATAATGAAACGGGTTGTTAACTTCACAGCAAGAATGTGTGGCGGAATCCAGAAGAGAACTCTGCAAACAGAAGCCTGGCAACGCTGTCGGAGGTCTCCGGGTGTTTGTGAGTAATATCCAGAATAAGTATCGTGGCATCATCCACCCCATGGTCGCAGCCCTGTATGTGAACTGGAGCGGGTACATCAAGGGATCAGCCATATTGGTGTTGGAGCTTTCACAATCTTCTCCATAGCCTTCATCCCCAGCAAAGTCACAAACACATGACTAATCACTTAAAATAGTCCTTCTTTTACCAGGGATCTCTGACAAAGTGGCATGGTGCTGTGAAAATCAATACACCCTCAGCTCCATTGGTGTAATGTTATGAAGTAATAATATTTTGGTACACGTAATATATGTAATGGGAATATCTGTATTTTTTACTATATTTATCCACTATGTCTTCTAAATAAAATTTATAGTTTTAATTCACTACATTCCCTGTGTATTTTCATCTTCCTAAATATTTCTGTTACCTACTACAAAATAAAATCTAAATTTGGTGGACACAGGCTGCAACAACCTGATATGAGCATGATTTGTGACATCACAAATAGTTTGGAAAGCAATTCTGGATGAATAATCAGATTACATGTGAAACCTAAAGCCTCCAGTGAGGGAGAAACACTGAGAATAACCATCATAATCCTACAAATAGTGCTTGTTTTTTTTTTTTTACTAATACCAATTTCCAATCCTCAAGTAAATTTATTATCGGGATCTTACTTTGGATACACAAGTACAATAATCAAAATCAATTGCTTTAACAGTCTCCTTAATTCATTAAAACATATAAAAAGACAGCTTGGAACAATCTCTTTTTTCTGACAATATAAAAGGGTAATTACCATAATATAATTCTTAATGGAAACTTCTCCCTCATTAAAAATCCAATAAGAATAATATGCAAACATATTTCATGTCAGGTTCATTATATCACAGAAGTTGCTTTCCACTTCACTATGAAGTGCATTCTCTGTGTTTGTGCAGTGGGGGCGTCCAGTTTTCTGATCACATGTATGTAAGTAGGAAACCAAATACTTGTGATGTCACAAATCGTGCTTATAGGCCCGTCTCATAAGAACTGAATTTTCAATGAGCTCAGAGGAACTTCCTCTCTATGGCACATTCTAGTCTCAAACACTTAATATACATGACTTTGTATAGAGAAGTATCAACTGTAGGAACAGGAAGGAACAACTTTTTTCAGAGGAGGGGGGCTTTTAGACTCAGAGGTGACTTGAACTTCCACCAAAGTAGTTTTCTTGCTGCTGAACTGCGGCTTTCTGGTACTTCCTCCTCCGCTCAGCCCTGTGTCTGACGGTGTAAACCTGTCAGGTGTAGCAGCAGCGCGCAGGCCCCGCCCCCTCAGCCCCGCTCGGCCTGTCAGAAGAACAGGAAGACTCTTCTGGAGCTAAAGACGCAGACGCTTTTCCCCGGCTGTCAGTCAGGGGTTAAAAAAGTTTAGATAAACTCGTAAAAACAACATGGAAACTAATTTGGGAGACACCGTCGAGTCAAGTTATCAGTGACACCAACTCGTCGCCCGTGTTGGAGTCGCCGAAACAACTTGTGGAAGAAGTGGGGGGGGATAGATTTTTTTTTTTTACCCAACGGGGACTTCACTGTAGCCAGACGAGCTAACCTAGCTGGAGCTAACGTTAGCTACCGTATACTTTCAGGACTTACATTTTCCTTTGGTCAAAGCCTCGGTTGTGGTGTAGGGGGATACTTGGTCTTTGTTGGCGATTAAAGTTCTTATTTTGTATTCTATAGACGCAACCGGTTATTTTGTTGTACTTTTGCCCCGTGTGGACTTGTGGTTGCGCTTTGAATTTCCCTCCTTCAGTCACACAGACAGGCGGATTAAGTTAGCGAGGGGCTCGTTCCGTGTGGCTGGCATTCTACCAAATCATTAGCAACCTTGTGCTAATTGTGGCTAACGTTGTTAGCCAGAATAGCATAGGCCCGAAGGGGAATAACAGTTGATTTTTTTTTGTCTCTTGTAAAGAAACAACGTAGGAGGAAACACTTGCTTTGTGATTTACTTCTGAGTGGAGGGAGATTACCCGCCTCACGGTTTTATGTTGACACTCGGTCCAAGGAAACGGATTAATTTATGAACATGGATCCAAACACGGGAAGTTCTGCCTCAGCTGCTGCCGGTCCCAAGAAGGACAAAAAGTCAAAGAAGAACTATGAGGATGGAGATGGAAAAAAGAAATTCGTGAGTATTCAACTGGTTCAACTTTCTGTACTTTGGTGACAACTTTTGAGAAGTGTTTGTCTAGAACAGCTGTATCAACCTTCACTGATGGCAGTGGTGGATGAACTATCCGAGCCACACTTCAGTGAAAATAGAGGTATACAGCAGAAAGTGAGTTTAATAGAAGTTACATATTCGAATATTTCTTGAGTGAAAGGCTTATATTATTTAATATATGTTGTACTTAAGTATTAAAAGTAATTTACTGCTGCTTTGTATTATTACTTTGTTACATTACACTATGACTGATGATTACTTTTCATCATTCAAGTGAATCTACAAAGCTTGTAGCACCTCCACACCTGTAATTACTTTCACCCCTTAAAGCTGTGCACCAGCTGTCAGACGAACTTGAGTTGTTACCCTACAGGATTCTAGAATCAAGAATCCAGTAGGAAGTAAGTTGAAGTCTGCTGGCTCTCCAACTTTGAGCACTGCAACACTTTACATGACATACGTTTTCTTGTTTTTCAAAACTTTGTTTCGTCGGGTTTTGCAAGAGACAACAAGTGTCATCAAAATATTTGAGTACAAAAATATGTAATCCCTTTTAGAAACAAAATAAAAATATCACTACTGACATATATATAATATATATATATATACAACATAACAGAACCCAAACCCACAAAAATAAAGTACACAGCAGAAATAATAAACTATCTCAAGGTTTTATTATTTTTTAACATCATTTGAAAGGCTATAAATGCAATATGGCGTTTATCTAAGCACTTATACCAAGTTATTTGCGTTATTCCTTGTTAGGTGTTGCGATGGACTGAAATTTCCCTAAAGCTGAGTCAAACATGATGACATCATGAGGTGTGAGGCGTCTTTTACCTGTGTCAGCATGTGTCATTTAGTGTGGTGTCTAGGGGCAGGGCTGTAGAATTCATCAGTAGTGATGCCTGTCATCAGGCAAGGAGTACTGTGGCGTAACTTTACCCCTTAGCCATGTCTAGCAACAGGTGAAAACTGATATTGTGCACACTAAGAAACGGTAACCGTAGAGGATACTACAGAAGACACATCTGGTCACCGAGTAAACAATTCCAACACACACACACACACACACACACAACCACACTAGTCTACTGTTTTGGATTGAACTCTTTGTGCCCTACGCTCTCCCTCTCTGTTCCTCAAGGAGCTACAGTATCACAGTATCAAGCCAGCATCTCTGATATACTTTCTTGACCTATACAGCCACACTCATATTTAACTTTTTGGTAGTTTTCAGACCCTTTATTTGTATCACCCTTACTTGTTTAAACCACAAAAGCAACATATCATGACAGCGGACATTAACAGTTTCATAGGTCACATACAGAACAGTGTATTTATTTATTTTATTTTTATGAGATCTATGTCACGTAGATGGGAGTAAAACTAACAGCAAGTTTACATAGCAGAAGTGGTGGAAGCCTGAATTTAGTTTGTTAGTGGAATGGTAATTAAAGAACTAGTGCAACATTATAGTCCATACTGGCATGCAATATCTTTTGGGTTATAAGTTTTCCTTCCATATTCTACTATAAATGCATATTTTTTCAGCCTTTGAAAATGACCAGTATTTACAAATACTAGATTGAAAATTAAGTGAACATAAATAAATGATTGCGACTTATGGGATGATGCTACGTTACTGCTACTGTGTGTATTAGTATACATTGCCTAAGTTACAAGTAAACCTGAGTTATAGACAGGAACCAATTGTGCAATGTCCTTCGATAATTCTGTTGAATCTCTGTTTGAGTGTGTGTCTGACTGAAAAATTGTGTGTGTGTGTGTGTGTGTCTGTGTGTACAACTAGATTGCCCACCTTCGTGATGAGGCATGTCTGTTTCTTGAACACATGCTACCTCTGAATTTTATTACGCAATACACACACATCAAGTCATGGTCAGAGTTCAGACAGGGGCTAAGGGGTGTGTGACCATGTGTGGTGTATTTAATCTACTGTGTAACATCATCTTTCTCAGTGACACTAGCTTATGTATGACTTCATCTCTTTCCTCTATGGCCTCTCCGCAGGCATTCCAGACTATAACTTAATGCGACATGCAGGCTATGACTTAGTGTCTTGTGTGTGGTGTTTTCACTCAGCTTGGCATTTGGAATTCCAATTCAGAATCATCCTTGTGTGAATGTCTCTCCATTGTGTTGTCTATGACTGAATGAATCAGTGTGGGTGGGTTATCCAGCTTTAGTCACCGTCACGTTTTCTAGAGAGTGGCACAGTTTTTGAGTGAATCTATGATTGGATGGATTCATTCTTCTCTACAGTGTGGTGTTGGAATAACGCCACTGACTGATTTCAAATGGGTTTATGGATTAAGACAAATACTGTAATCGGCTGTTTGTAACATGCGTATTGGATGGTGAATGAACATTTCTTTATATTTTTTAATTAAAACTAAAATTAGGCTATAAATTACATTCTACTCCGACATGTTTATTGTAGTTCCATCCCACAAAACAATGCTGTATTGTGGTCTATAAGCCTGAGCCTGCGTGTGTATCAGTTCCCACAACAGCTGGTGGTTGGTGAATGTAACCTGTAGTTACGTCTCACAGGAATGCTTAACATGATTCACTATGGTTTTGAGTACCCCCGTAGCTTAGCATTACTTAAGTATTTTGTCAAAATTAAGTAATTTTAGCTGATCTCCCTGACCAATACAGACAAAAAGGATCTGCATTCATGAATGTTGTTTTGACATAAATAGGTTTGCTCAACCTCAGCAGCCAGACTCAGTGTGGATTAGACAGGGTTCACTGCCTCGGACAGTTATTTGGTATACAAGGTGGATTTGTAGATCACAGATTCTGATTCTGGCTGGGACATCTTGTTGTGTTTGGCAGGTTATCTATATCAATATTTATCAGAATATTCCAAAAATATATGGTAACGTTTCTGGCAATTGATATAAGTTATCAAGGACTAAACTTCAGCATGCGCTGGGACATCTCTGCATTTCTGTGGGAGCTTTCTTGTGTATTTAGTGGTTATTGACTTTTCCATCAATTTTGATATGCCATGGGCTGGATCATGGGATGGAAATACAACTTTCCTTTCATAGATTGGAAGCTGTCAGCTTGAACCATGAAATTTGCAAAATTGTACTCTTAATTGGAAAGACTATAGACAATTCTGATCATTTAGTATGATCAGTATGTGACTTGCAACCTTAAACATTAAAACTATACAGATAGACACACTTATGTCTGGAATTTGAACAAGACCAACCTGCTATTGATGCCAAGGGAAACCTTGAGCACGTAGCGGTAGGTATCTTGTCTGTTGAATATTTATAGTTGGAACATGTGTTGATGTATGCATGCATGCACTCAACCTACCAGTTGGATTACTTCTGTTTTTAATGGATTATAATGCAATCATATGTTAGTATTTTAATGATTTTTATATTGTGAATGTGGATATAAAATAAGAAAATGTATATATATAAAACGGATACATTGGGAGTTGTTTTGTTCATTTACCAATGGAGCTCCATAAATTAAATATTTGACTTTTTGTGAGACTTTGATCCAGAATACATATGGTATAGGCTACAATACTGGATTCATGTCTTGTTTCATGTCTTTTTTTACCCTGCTTTCCTATCTCTTTAACTACTGCAATAAAGCAAAAAGCCCAAAAACTATTTATAAAAGAATGTGGCCGTTGTTTGTCTACTGAT
Source organism: Eupleurogrammus muticus (assembly GCA_036785175.1). Lineage (NCBI taxonomy): Eukaryota > Metazoa > Chordata > Actinopteri > Scombriformes > Trichiuridae > Eupleurogrammus > Eupleurogrammus muticus. Next base: position 23,332,921 of record JAYKQN010000004.1, on the reverse strand, counting down.
TTTGTGTTGGGGTAATTATTCGACTCAGATGTTTATCATTAAAGGTCTGATTAATAGGAGTGATAAGTGCAACTTCCTTCAAGCATAAAGCCTTGTGCTGCATGTGCCATTGTGCAGCACCGCGCCGACTTCCTGGGGGAACCACCTCAGCGAATGCTTCATTTGAGATAGAGCCATGATTTAAGCTTGCCACAGCAGAGCCTGAACTGCATAATGTGAGTCAAGTAGAGTAGTTTAAAAAATAGCCCCCCCCTTTGCCCTTGTACTTTTTAAGTTTACGCTATTCCCCAAAACACACACTTGGGGCACACATAGACATAGTGTTCCGTTGTGTACATCTCACGGAGAAAAAGAGCATGCTGTGAGCTGGAGAATGAGATGACTGGGTACCAGCGTGAAACTGGAGTGGTTAATGGATTGCTAGTAGCAGGGGCCTCTTGGCTCTGAGTGAATAGGAATATTTTAGAGAGCAAGGCTCAGTAAAGGAAAGCAAGTAAACCATCAATGAAGAGAGGGAGATAGAGAGAGAGGAAAAGCCTAAATTACAGAGTTGATTCTAAAAATGCAGTTAATGGGTAAATGAGTGTTGAATCATACACAGCAAAAAACCTCTGTGGTAAGGCCCCTTGAGGCTGAGATTTTCACTTGTGGTAAGACCCAGTCATTTAATCACAGGAGCCTATTAGTTGACTAAAAGAAAATTTCTGGTATGCCGTCACAATGAGCAGCCCTAGCTTTTGTGATAGATTTGAATGAAGAAACATTATTTTCAGATACGTTTCATTCACCCACTAAATAGACTGATATTCTCTTTAGATGCCAGTAATTAGACAGAAATAAAACTATCCATAGTTTGGCATAATTAATGTGCAGAATTATTGCAAGCCAAATCAGATTTGGCCATTCTCGATAAACATTTGAATATTTGTTGATGATTTTCAGCCACATATAACCTTGTTGACAGGCTAGAGTCATTGGAAAATATTACATTTAAAAATAGCAGATCTGATACGTGATTTATATTGCAGGCAATACAGTGCTAATATGCGTTTGCCTGAATAATGAGAGAGGAAGCACGTCAGTATGTCTTTGAATCAAACATTTTTTACCAATCACACATTGAAAAAACATTTGATGTGGATTAATGTGGAGAAATACATACACAGCGAAGAATACACAAAATGCAGTTATCCAACATTATATCATTCATATGCCTGACCTCTTTTAACATAATTTGAACATTAACTTTAGACTTGAAATCTTTAGAATAAAATGACAGGCATTGGTCTCCAGTTTCTTTTCCTGCACAGCAAATACAGATGTAAAACAAATGATTGGCCTATCAATCACATGGCAGACAAAATTATCTTGTATGCAATCTCATATAACCTTGGTATTTTGTGGGAGAGGAAAACTAGTCTGTTCACATTACTTGCAAAATTCTTGTTAACTGTGAAGCAAGCTTTTAAACATATTTCGCTGGTCTGGTGTAAAAATGATATATAAAATGCAGCCGTAATTAAGACTCCTTAATTAGAGATGGTTCTTACAGCTTTTATAATAACAATTCCACCTCAGATTTCAGCTTCTTTGCATCAGTGCACGACCAATTGTATTTTATTTTTTAAGCTAGTGTATCACCCGTGCAACACTAATGAGTGCATTAGCATTTGCGGACTGCCTGGTGTGGGTAGAAAATTGTAATCAAAATATTTTTTTTATTTCCCTTATTTATACATCTTCATTGGTGCCATTGTGAATTTTTATATACAAAACATTTATAGATCTTTTTTTTTTGTTCAGCTGTAACGCAGACTGAAAAGCAATACCTAAATGATTGTCTCTACGAATCTGTTGATATGATCAATGATTTTAATCTCAGACTTTCAGGGGGCAGTCGTAGCTCTTTCCTTACTGTATTTTACAGGTTGGAGTGAGAAATGAGCAGCTGTTGGCTCAGCTGAGGGCTGTGTTTGGTTTGAAGCCTGTTCTGACTGGATGTGAGTTGTGTAATAAAAGTGCCAGTGACCAATTTATTTAGGCAGGCACATGCAGGAATGTGGAGTCCCTAGACTGTATGTATCATCCCAGAATGGAATCTTACCATCATCTGGCTGGTAGTTGTGTAGTTTCTCTTATGTAGTTTTAAATAGCTGATGGCTGTTTTAGTTTTAAACTGTGCCATGAATGATTAGCCAGTGGGACCCTGTAATGGGGGTTGTTCTAGCATGTTGCTTCAGGTATTCAGTGCTTTAGTAATTATCTTGCCACTTCAGTGAACACAACTAGGGAATTTCTGGTCAAACAGAGGTGCTTATTTAAGGCCATCAGTCGATTAATCCTTACACTTTATTCATCATGCTTTTATTTAATTATGTTTTTCAAACATCATATTACAGTACTGATTTAACTACTTTCATGAATGATCATGTAGCCTTATTTTTTCCAACTAGTTTGATGGTTGACTATAAGGTGCTAGCCCTTGTTTAAACGAAGCAACACTTAGAGGTGACAGGGCTTGACGTTGGACATTGGCAGAACAATTGGTGAGCAGGGCTTTCCACTAAGACATGTTGTTAGTGGCTTAAATGTAATATTGGTATTACAGTATTCATAATGATTTTCATTTATTGAAATAGTAAAAACACATGACTGCCTACAAAACAAATGTCTAATTCATGCAGCACATGATTAGAATTCATTAAATCACATTCTGCAATTGGAATAAATAATCTGAAAACATTTGAATTTACAACAGTAAATGTCCCTTTGTGAAGTGGTTAAGAATCCTTTCAAAGTTGGCTAATTTGATGAACTTTAAATAAATGTTAATTTTTTTTCTTTTGGCATCTTGTCTTTCTTCACACTTATGAGCAGGAATACAATGGAGCATGAACAATCAAAGCAGGAGAGCATTTCTCCAAAGCTGTTCATGTTATTATTATTTTTAACCTACGTGTGCCTGCACAAAATACAGGCTTTATTAATTTATCAGACACATCATCAGACTCAATCTATCATCATCATAATCATCATCAATATCCTCTATATATTATAATTATTAGGACAACACAACATTTTTTTTATTTTTTCCTGTACCAATGAAGTGTTTAAAAATATGGGTGGTGTTAATTGAATGCTTGAAGAGAAGAATGGATTACTGGTCTTGTTATAGGACAGGGCTAAACAGCGCAATGCGGTTAGGCTTTCTTTTGGAGTATTTTTTTTTTTTTTTTAATACGAGCACATTAAACTGATGAAATTTTGCGGTGGAAAGCCTGAGTGAGTAGGGAAGTATCATTTTTATGGTGACAAAAGAACCATCTGGTGAGCTCTTCTTCTGTTGCCTCCGAGGGCTCTGTCACATTCACTTCTGAACACACACACACACACACACACACACACACACACACACACACACCATGTCAGAGCAATGAAGTCGTTGGTGATCGGACTAATTTGTGGTTATTGCCAGTACAAGCAAAAGCGTATCACAACTTTAATGAGTGCGGTTCAATTTGACATTATTGTCAGACTCCTAGAACACATTTAAATTTTATTGAGTTGGAAAAATAATATTTATAGGCTATAAAAATAATAGTCATTAAAGTAGCTGGCTGGACTTAATCGTGTAGTCGGCTGTATGGCCTGCAGCTGGCGCTTGTGGAAAGCCCTGAGTGTTGAACAGCTTACTGATACTCAGGAAAAAAATGCAGTGTCATAGCTTTCCTATGTTCTTGTCAGAGCTGTGTTAATGTGTTGTTTATGCACGAAATCAAGTCTTCCGGTATGTGTTTGGTAAGTGCTATGCATGCTGCTATGCGTGTATTGTAATGTTGCACAAAGAGACTGTGAAGAGAACGGATCATTCTGTTTCTCTGCATTTCTTTCTTCATCACGCTTATTTACTTTTACTCTCGATAGGCATGTTGAACAAATACCTATGTGCACATGTTGCTCTGAGCTATTGAATATTTACCAGCAGTCAATTTTCCCCGCCCAGATGTTTCTCAAAGGCCTCCACTAGGTGTAATGTGTGTCAACAGGCTAGTCCAGGGAGAGTTTTCACTTTGTTTGTTCACTTTTATGCTCAAACTACTGTACAACCTCTATAGGGAGTGAAAACCTATATTTCTGCCAAACCAACCCTTAAATCATCCCTTGCTTTTCTAGTTGCGTATGTGAGCATATGTGTGCACGCACACTCATACAGATACGCCAGTCTGTGCACCCTGTCATATTATTACTCAAATTCTGTGGGCGGTGACAGGAAGTTGTGCAAAAATAGCGAACAGGATGCGTTCTTATTCTTCCCCATTACTGCTTACCCCTTATCTCACTTCTTCTCTCCATTCCATCCATTGTGCTAGGAGGTACCAGTGGGATAGTAAATATGTTTACACACACAAGCTCTCTCCCAGGAATTCAGAGGTCTGGATGATGTTAAACCATAGAGCAGGGTTTTTATCATTAGAGACTAATAGACAGGTTTGAAACATTCCAGAGGCTATAAAAGACTAACACAGACTAACTGTATTACACTGTGTCATCGGGACATTGCTTTTTTTAAAGATAATATTTTAATACTTTGTGCTGCACAGATTAAAGGCCATTTACCTTATTCATAATGGGTGAATGGGAATTTGAAATATTACAGATTTGGGTAATGTTTGTTTTGTTCTTCACAAATTCCTTGTAATGATTGGGATAATAGATCAAGCTGGGTGAAGTTATTGGACTGAAATCTATCTATCTTCATGTCATTTTGGACTATTTTTTAAATATTTTAAAACATAGATTGGGGATTTTCACCATGCATTCAGACATCAGCAAGAAGAACAGTAAAAGAATGTCTCTAGTATATTGTGTAGTAGCCCACTTCTAGTATAGAGGTAAATTAACTTATTTCTATGAAAATATAAATGTGATGATGTGATCTCTGATGACATGCACTTACAGTGATGGTCTCAACTTTACCTTTTGTGAATGTTGGTGTGTAAATGTACTTGCACGCTGCCTTTTAACAATTCTTGTCAGCAGTTAGTTAGACAGCCCGGTTGACTGAACCTCACTGATATCAGTGCACTTGACTGTGTGTGTTACTTACTTTGTGTATGGGGGTTTATTTAGGATTATAGTTCAGCACTCCTCTGTGAATTTCCCTAGTCGCCCTTGGACAGATTACAGCTAACCTCAGACTGCTCTCAGGTGTGTAAACATCGCATGCCTACCTGCCAGTCTCAAAACTACATTCGTGGAGGTCTGTGCCTGTCATTCTGAACAGAACAAGACAGTAGAGAACAAGACAGTAAGACATGCAAAGCCATTTAGCTGCTGGACATGCATGCACCCTGCAGTGTCTTCGTGGGAAATTTAGGAAACTATCTGTCATGACTTCAGATTACAATAACTATGTGAGCTGATGTATAGCAAAGGCTTTAATAGCCATAGTCTACAGAAAAATGTCCAGAGAGCTGTACAGACCATGGGCATCTTTGAATATAGGAGTATACTTAAAATAAAGCTGGTTTATCTTAATATCTCTCCAAAAGAGGGGAAAACCATGGTTAACAAAGGGTTTGGAAAAAGCTTCTGAGAAGACAAATATGCCCTATAGGGATTTTTATCAAAAGTCAAAGTTTTTTTTTTAATTTTAATGACACTGTAAAACTGACAAATCAGCTGTTTCAACAACAAAAAACAATGCCACGGCTATCTGGAGTATGCTTAAAGGTCCCATGTCCTACAAATTTCCATTTTTCTGACTTTTATTTTTACTCTAAATAAGGACTATGTGGTATATGAATACTATCTCATGCATCAAAAGCTCAGACAGACCGAGAAGTTCGCACAGCCTGGGTTTAGACATGTAGCCGTTCAGCAGCTTATTTTTACTTTTATGATTCCATATAGAAACACTTTGGCTGCAGCAGTTCCCAGCATAGTGCCGTAATGCTGCACCGTTCCACACTTTTTTTTTTTTAGGGATTCACTGTTTTTCACCTGGCTTGAGTTCGCAAACCCTGCATAGAGAATGCGTATCCTTCCCAAGATTAACAATATTATTTTTTTTTCCCGAAATCCAGTGGTATCAACTGATGATCATGGATAAAATGTGTGATTAAAATAAGCTGTCCTCTCAGTGGTTGGGGCTGTGGCAGAGAGAAGCCGTCTGCGTAGCCTGCGACCTGCACTGTGAAGGCAGCTTCAATCGTCTCACAACCTGCTGCTTCTGCCAGAAACAGCACCTGTGTCCCATTCTCTTGCTTATAAAGGCCATCAATTTGACTTGGTCTCTATGAGCTTTTTTTTTTTCCATATCACAACTGTTGTGCTTTCCTGACACATGAGATGTTAACCATGTTAGCTTCACTGGCAGGATGCCTTTCTGTCTTTTCTCTACCTTCCAGCTAATCTGCTTTTAGCTTCATTATTAATGCAATTTGTCACATTATGACAAGTATGGTGGTGATATTGCTAGCATTGTTAACAATAATAGCTATCAGGGGCATCCTGCTTATGGCATTTAAAAGGATGGGATGTATATAAAGTTTTTTTTTCTTTGTTAGTACAAACATTGTCTAAACCTGTGTGTGTTTGTGTGAGCAATGTGGCTACATACTGTGCTGATGTATGCTCGAGTCTGCTTGTGTGTATATAATGTGGGCAGGTAGTTTTCAATAAGCCTTGTTGCAGCTTCATAACTTCTCTACTACTAGAGATGAGGTGTAAGGAAACGGTCTTTACTCAAATGACTCAATGACTGAGACAAAGTAAACTGTAGTTCATGAAGTGTGTCATGAAGCATATCAGCCTGAGAAGGTAAAGCTAGTTTTTGGGGCTTTTTTTGTTGGGCTAGGTTACAGCAGTGGTAGTGAACCAGCATTATTAGTGCTAAAGATGAAATTGTACTGGCAGGCTTAAAAAAAAGAGCTGTGCCATATCCCAAGAGTCTAAAATTAAAAGGAGTCTTAATGATTAAGTACGCCTAATCTAATGATATTAATAATTTCAACATTTTTTATATTGTGAAGGCATTTCAGGAGATGTATTCTATTTTTTTCTTGTCATTTAATTATGACAAGAAAATGCCTGCAAAGTGCTTTTGATAGTCTTTGAATTGACAAAAGGCCAATAAAACATGATTTCTGAGTATGAAATATAAAGTGGTTTTTGTAAATGATTTCTGAGAGTTGGCAGTGTTGACTCCTGGCTTAATGCCACTTGTGAATGTCACAGGTAACCGGCAATTTCAAGTTTCTGTGTGGTTTGTGATGACGGGGTGGATCTGGGTAAAGGGCAATTTGTAGAGAGAGAGAAGGTTCATGATGTATCCTTGTGGCACCTTGTTTAACTAGCAAACTGGCTTTAATCCTGTCAATTTAAATACAGATTTTAACAGTGGATTACTATTTTTAACTAATGGCTACTTGCTACCGAGTTTATGTGTGCTTTGTCTAGTTTATTGTCAACTGGTGTTGCTAATGTTAGCCTCTTAGCTGATGCAATCAAACATGCTACACTGGTTCAGCCTGAATTAGCATTGCAAGTGTTTCCTGATTTAGTTGGTGTTACCCGCACACAACAACCTTTTTACATATGAGGCGTGTGTGTGCGCGCATATGTATGCGCGCGCGCGTGTGTGTGTGTGTCTGTGTGTGTTAAATACTGAATAAGGAACCGGTACCAAAAGTACGGTTTCTCCGTACCCATACTTCTTCTGGACTGTACCTACAGAGAACTATGCACATGCAAGAATAAGCAAACTGAAAGTATTGATGAAGCTTTAGGGAGCTGTTTGTAAGACAAACATCAACTTTCATATTACAGTGATATTAATGTTTCAGTTCTTTTCCTGATTCCATCCAAACGTATAACTCCTCCTCTCAGTTTTCTCCTGCCTCCTGGGGGCATCATTTAATTGTTTTGTTTGTGAGTCAGGTCTGCTTCCTTTGACTATACCTTACTGATTCTGTGAAACACCAGAAATAAATTCCCACTCCTCTCCAAATTATAGGCTTACTCTGTTTAATTTGCCCTCTCCAATTTGTTTCCTACACACAGCTTTGTGTGGTTGTTGGTGTGACGTTTTCATTGTGTGTTATGTTTGTGCATGCATATCGGGTCTATCTGTTTGCCTGTCATCTTGATTTATCTACATCACAAGCACTCGTCCCAAACAGAGCTGACCAGTAAGTTGTTTTTTTCATCATTAGAATATAAACATATCAAACACATTCCATTATTTTAAATTATGGCCATTGTTGCATATGAACAGTGAATAATGTTCTAAATGTACAGTACATGAAAGGAGATGTTTATAATATGTATTGATTGATCTATGAATTATTTTATTGATGGACAGCCTTTATTATAATCACTTTAAATGTATCTTCAAATACTTTGTAAGCTAGACAGACATTTCTCCTTGCTCAGTGCTCAAAATATTCTGTATGTAGGTAATTGCAGGAGCTGCAAGAGCCCTTCCAGTCCCTGCAGAGACATAGAAACCTCCTGGCAGGGTGTGCTTTGTAAGTGAAAACATTATTTTTGACGTCACCCCTACTGCTATAGCTACATCCTATGGGAAACACTGCCCCGATAATGAGTTACTGTAACGTCCAACACGAGACGAAGAAAAAAGTGCTGAGGGGCGCTAGATTGAAAATGTTGTAATTTTTTCTATAGCACTGGCAGTTCACCTGATAAAATCAGAAACCTGCTAGCAAAACCATTCAAGTAATGATTTTATTCTAGATCTGGTTACAAAGTTCAAGAAGGGGTATCTTGATAGGAGAAGTTTCAATATTGCTTTTGTGCTGTTTTTTTCAGGCAATACCTTAATTAAAAGGTATTAAGAATTGATTCCAAGCTCCACTGCTGTCTAAGTAACAGAAATAGTGAATGAAGAATTAGTGTGTGGAGCCACGAGCGGTGATGTATTCAGTTCAATCAGCTGTTATAAAAAGAAAACTGTTATTTTACCACTAAGGCGCAATTGCCGATTTGGGACTTCCATTAATGAACTGAAGGTGTATTTATTTGACATTTGGATATCGAGGTTTGTTCTGTTGTGGAGGCGTACACTGTGACAGACACGGCAACAGTGGCCTCCCTTGTTTTACATAGAGATGTGTGGGGGTGGTTGGCTTTTGTTTCTCCATTAAGAACAGTAAAACAAGGACACGAGCAGTCATGCAACAAATGTGCCCTACTTGGACGGACGTAGAAATATGACGTCTCTTCCACAGTCTGTGTACTCGAATGCACCTTAAATCAGTAGGTCACTGGGTGTGGAGCTGCAATAAAAGGTCCAGCTTAGAGTTTGGCTGTGAAAGAATCCAATGAAGAGAATTTTCCAGGGGATGTGGAGTCTCTGATCTTTGAGGGTCCGTTCTCTTGGGGTAGTTATGAGGATTTTATAAATACCTCTTATTGTGTTGGTTATTTCAGTGATATTGTATTGCTTTTTACATTTCAAAAAAATATTAAAAAAAGAATAAACTCAGAACAGGATTAGAAAGAATTTATATTCTAAATTTTTCAAAGCACTTACTTCATGGAGACTGGTCTAAAATGTCAGTAACATAAATAAAATTCCTGACATAAAAAGTACTAAATAAAATTGAAAAAGAACCTGCAGTACTGCTGGTAAAAGGATGAAGGGCTGGTTTGGAGTTGGGGCTGCAATTTTAGTTAGTAGATCACTCTATAAGAAATTGACACATTTGACAAAGATAAATGACAAAGTAAAAGACAGTCTGATAGGCAACATACAGGCAGGTTTTATTTTAGCTTGATTGCAAAGAGTTGCTCTAAGCCAAGGACTTTTAGCTCAGTCTATAAATGTGGTGTGAGGAAGAGTTTCTACTCTGGAACACTGTTAATCAAACATCTCTTTGTATGTGTCATAGGTTAGGGTTGTTGCTAATTTCCTGCTTCGGCCGTATAAATAGAAAACTTTTCAGTTGGATTTGGGTGTGCCTTTAAACGAGCCGCTTCCCCTTCTGTGATATCAGTCCGCTTAGCATGTCGCTGTGGTAACCTTGTAAGCAAAATAAACTTGGTCAACACGATGACACACATACCCGCACTTGGCCGGAACAACACAATGACACACACTTGGCCTAGTCAACGCGGTGAAGTACACACACTTGCACCCACAGTCACACACACACACACACACACACACACACACACACACACACACACACACACACACACACACACACACACACACACACACACTGTACTTTCTTCAAAACTTGAAGTAAAATGAATCAACACTTTGCCTTCTGCCTATCCTCAAATGTCGACACAGCCTTCTCATTTTCTGATTATCCCCACCCCCCTCACTTCCTAGTACAATCTTATTCATATTAATGTCCAGAAAGATTAGCAACCTAATACCATCACAGGTTATACATTACAAATTACATTGTCAAATAAACAGAATACAATCATCAATATGAGTGTGCAGTAATTCAATGGCAATCTCAGCTGACAGGCCATTTGTTTTCTTTCTATTTCTACAAATGCTACATGCAGTCACGAGTCTAAAGTAGTTTCTGAGGTAATACGTCATGCTCTGTACACTTAATATGTAGAACAGACGATGATGGAGACAGCCTACATATAGAATTGTGAAAAGATGGAAAGTGGCACAAGACATCGCACAAATTCCCGGCTGATGCCTGATTACTGAAGAAGTAAATCATGTTGACAAAGCAAATATTAAAGATTAACACTATTGATTGCAAAGTCCTTCTGCCATTACTTCATTACATCAGGGATAATGTACCTTCTGGTGGTGAATGTTCCAAACTCTGTTATTGATTGGCATCATGGCAAACCTCAGATACGGTCGTGACAGTACCGTTGAGTATGTTTATAGCATGGCTGTAGAGGCCTGTATGTTAAATATAAAGCTACTACACAACTGTTACTCGCGGATGTAATTAGAACTAAAACGAATAAAAAAGGAGGTATTGGGCCAGCCCTAGATAGAGAATAATATAGTATATAAGATTGATATAATACAATATTATTATGTTATTCACTTCAATTTGTAGATTTTGCCCTAAGGCAAATTCTAAGGCTTGTCGTATATTTATCACATTTACAATATTTTTTCAAAAGAAAGATCTGATTCGTCCATATTATACAACTTATATGTTTATTCCAGTGTCACAATTCTGAATAATTATCTGAAAGAAATGTGAATGTTTCACTCATTTGCCTGTGAATATCCCCATCCTGCTTTCTGCAGTTTGTGTTTCCTTAGTTTTTTCACTCTTGGTCTGATTTACATAATGTCTCTCAAACTCAGGGACCTGCAACTTGAATATATAAGAACACACATCAGCAGCAGCAGTAGGTGATTGGCTCATTTGTTGCTGACACAAGCCAGATGCATCTGCTGATTTGTGTTCTCAGTTCTCCGGTCGTGGATACACACCGATCCCTTTTTATCCTCCTTTATTTTTGCCACTGCCATCACGGCTGTGTAATTACGCTCCCGTTTGTAACACTCATGACTGTGTTCATGTTTGTGGGTACATTGTGAAGGGATTTGCATCGGGGCACAATAGGGAGTCGTCCTGCACAGTAAACTGTGAAGCAGCAATCAATGCACCAATTTTGATTTCTTTTATTAAACATACCCATTTGAAATTGTACAATTTCCTTGACAGTATGAAGTTTTGAGTGCACCTTTTTAGTAACCCATACGCGTTATATTTCTAGTAGGACTCAATGATATGGAAAATCAAATATCACAATATTTTTGATCTGAGTTTCAATATTGTGACAATAATATTGTATAGATGACAATCAATGTCATGAATGTTTGCACCATGAGATTTTTGATAATCATCAACAATACAATGAGTAATGTGAATACAATGACTAAGTGATATTAAGACGACTATCAAACTTTACTGATCTAGTCTCATAACATTATATTGATATAATCTCAGGATTTAGTTCACTATAGTTCACCTTTTCTCATTTGAGCCCCATTTAAAACATCTCCACCTGTTTGAATTAGCAGACATGAGTGTTATATCTGCAGACAGCTGGCTAGCTCATAAAAATAATAATAAATATTTAATAATAGTAAATAAATCTACACAATTTTAGTCTGAGAGGTTTACATATAGCAACTAAAGCAAACTCAAATCAAAAGCTAGCATGCTTGGATTAGTCTGTTCCAATTGTTAATGTCACATAAGTTGATCAAACCAGATAACCACACACATTGTGCATATAGTATTAATGTAACCTTTTGACTCATAAGTGACCTTTTTTATAACAGCCTACCTGCAAAGTATTGTTGGCTGCATCAATAATAGCCACTGGACTTGAGCTGTGAGGCGGAATAGGCAGAAGGGACCTGCAGGAAACAGAAAGATTAAGTTGTGTGAAAAAATTCTAGTCTGTATCTGCATGCTGCTCTCGTGATGCTGAACTGTCCATCATCTTCTTCCTCACTCGCTGTTCCGACTCAGCTAGTCTCTCCTGTCTTTGTGTTTGCCTGATAAAAAAATAGAGCCGCTGTGGATTTTACACTTGCGAGACATAAAACATGTACATTTCTCTTCATTTGATAATGTTGGCTATAGAACTCCGCTTTGCCGTGGCCATAATGCAGTGGTTAGAAAGTGTCTTATTCTGTCTGAATATTTGCTCATTCCTATACATGATTTTAAACTTTATTGCACGGAATTTAAATGAGAGAGATCGAGAGCTGACATGTACTTGGATCATTATTTTGTATTTTATTGACAAAATAGAGTACAGTACTCTTGGTAGTTCTACAATTGTTTTTAATGACTAATTTTTATATTTCCATTAGGGTTGTTCTGATCGACAATATCATCAAAAGATTCTGGCAAAGCATTATGAGAAACAAAGATGACCATGGTAGCTGCAATATATGTGATTAATAACTAAAAAAATATGGACAGTAAAAACATCAAAATTTGATTTACCCCAGAAAAACTACTTCCAGGCTGGATAGAAAGTTTTCTATACGGGCTACATTTATTGATTATCACTACTTTTATTATTACTATTACTACCTCAAAGAGATCGTGTGGTTGGCGCTAACAACAATCATAATTCTCAGCATGCACACACACCCTCTCGATATTATCGTCTATCAGGATGATTCACTGTAAACATTGTCAACTGCTCAAAAAAAAGGGACATCGCCTCATGGAGACTTACATGGATTTTAAAAATGTATTAAATTCAAGATTGTGTTTTTTTTTTTTTAGTCACTTCCTCCCAGTCTATCTTCATCACTTATCTTAACACTTATGTTTTGCTCGCTGTACGATTACTTCAAATCCACTGCACTTATCAGCTGTGCATTTCCATTTTGTGTGTTGAATTGGAACGCAGTGTTTGTGTGCACGTGTGTGTGTTTTCTTCCTTCACACCATGTATGGGTTGAGGCTCTGTTATTTAAAGGCAGCTTTGTAAGCGGAAGCATCCTTCACTTGAGTGCTATCATCATTATCAGAGGGCCGTATTTCTCTCTATCTTTCTTCCTCTCCTCTCCTCTGTCTTCTCTCACTACAGACGAATGTCCAGCTGTGACAGGCACATGATCCCACCATCACGGTTGTTGTACTGAACAGAAAGTGTTAATTTTCCCGTTGTTATACAGTCTTAACAATAAAAATTTCTTCCGTGAGGTATTCGTCAGTAGGCTATATTTTGCTGGGCCAGGTGATTGGGTGGTTGATTCAAATGATTCAAATGGAGACCTGGGAGCATTGCTTTTGTCAGCAGTCAATTTCACTGCAACTTCAGTTCATTTAATTTCTCAACTGGATCTATTTGATCCGATTTATGTGGATATGAAGACTGCGAGTTGGCTAATGCTCACTCCCTCACTCATTCATGCATATCTGGTAAAAACTGCTAAAAGAACTAATCCCAGGTCATGGTATATCGGTCTATACCCAATACTAATGAGAGCATGCACTGTTAGATCCTTTAGAAACATAGACATTATCACAACATTGAGTTTCTGTTGCTACCAACAGATGGTTGAAGTCCTGATGCTACATTTGTGTTAGACTTTGTTTCAAAAGCTTCTATTTATGCAATCTCTATGACCTGTTCGTTCATATGATTTTAAAACTGACAGCTACAACATTCGATAATAATTTGTTGATTTTAACAAACTTTTGAACACTTGGAGAATAATTAGGTTAAGTTGTGAGCATACACAAAACTAAATAAAATTTGGCTTATGGTTTAAGCAACTAAAATATTGAATAAACAACCCTGTTTAAAACAGAATACAAATATTTTCTTACTCCTGAATTAGACTGCACATTCCCATTTTGTTCATGTCTGTGTCTTTTAGGTGACAGATCTTTACACGTTAATGGTTTTCATTTATCACAAATCTGTGAGTATTTACAGTGTCCTGTCAGACAGTCTGAGCTTGCGCGTGGTATTTTTTTAATCCGATTCTTCAGGATTCTAATGTGAGTTCCGGTTCTACTAAAACTATTTTAAGTGTTACAGGCCTTTTTATGTCATGTGTCAAGATTGGTATAAGCATTTTTGTTGATATTGGGCTAATGTTCTGCATCCGTGATTGCACAAATGTCTGTGTGGCATGACTGCAGACTTGTCTGTGAGTGCTATGCCAGCAAAAAAACTAGGCGCTGACATACTGTGCATCTGTGAAAAAGAATCGGACTACAGAAAAGAGTACAAATGGAATAGATTGTCAGCTTTAAGGGTGGGTTTGTTAGGTGTTGCCTGACACCTAGGAGCAGGTTGCAGTATTACCTGTGCTTTTCAAACCAGCAAAATCAACAAGAGACAACAGGCTTATAACACTATGCATTGCCAGTGGATTTTCTGTTATTTTGTTCTGATACAATAATCATAGTCAGTATGTAAACTACAAATGGTGTTACTTATTGGCCTACTATTTCATTTGTTTCTACACACACGTACACACACTCACACACACACACACACACATATATATATATATATATATATATATATATATATATATATATATATATGTGTGTGTGTGTGTGTATAAACTGCAGCTGTTCATAATACAGTGCTGTAATACAGTAATGTACAGTAATATACAGTAATGTACAATGAGATGAAGAAGCAGCAATACCCATTTTTAGTTTTCAACATCATGAAATTTGCAAAAAGACAGCTAATAGGAAGAAATAATTGTTTTTCCTGCATTTACCAATTACTTTATTCATAGTAAACAGTCTTTATTTAGTTTAACACTTGGGGGTTCATAGTACCTTGTGCAGTCCTTGATCAAATACATGGAAAGCATCGTGTCAGGATGGATTTGTTTGAATACTAAGTGCATTTGCAATCCAGATAAAACATTGAAATGTTGCCTTGTTTTAACTGATACAAAAACATGTTTCACCCTGTGCCACCGTGTGAAAGCGTTACTGCTGGCATTGGGCATCCTAGAAGGACATTTTTATGTGTAGCCTGACACCTAGTGGCTGAGTCTTTACAGTGCGTATAAGATATAGCATAATGGTGCCACTTTCTTTGCTTTATATTAAAACTCTAAATTCTTTTTTTTAATTTAATCTCTTCTGCCCCACTTCTGAACATTGATGAATGTTGATTTGTTATGTCACACTTGTCATTTACTTCCTTCCACATGCAATATATTAAGCAATTTAGAGTGATATATTACGATTTGGAAGTATGAATCCTTTATAGATGTGTATGCAGCTTTCCCACAGCATTGCGTGGCACTAGGACGGAGTGTTTGGGGAAACACTGGTATGAATGATCTGACTGAGTAGTAACAGTGATTTACAGCATGTTTTCCTGCTGTGACTTGTTCAAGTAATTGTTATAGTTTTCTGTATTTAGTCCTCCTGTAATTGATTCCTGCTAATAGATAATTTCCTTTTCTCTTTTGTCCCCTCCATCTGCATCCCTTCTATCATCGCTTTATCCTGCCGTCTGCTTGATTTCCCTTACTCTTCTCCCCCCCCCCCCTTTCATCTGTTCATCCTTTATAGAAGCTCAAACGGCTGATTCCTGATGAGGTAGGTTTGTTATTTCTTGCCACCGGCACCCATGTGCTTGACTTGCATTGTGTGATCTGTGGTCTTTGATAAAACCAACTTACCTTTATCTGTTTAATGTTATGTAAAAGTCTGTCACAAAAAAACTAACAAATACCTAACATAACACACCTGTGAAGTATCTGTGTCTCGTCCTGTGCTGTTCTCACGTTGGCTGTGCATGCTATGAGGACGCACAGTCACAACGTAAAATGCTTGGCATGCAGACTTATGAACTCTTCATGTGCCTGCGATGCAGAATGCCAAAATCATATCCATTGACAGATAATTATTCATAATATTCTTACGTGTTTTTTTTTGGCAACAATAATATAAGCAAATATTGTAGGTTTTTTTTACATACTCACCATAAAAACAAAGGCAGGATATTCTATATTAAGTATTTTGCATTCTTGAGTTTTAACTGCCTGTTGCCTTTTATGTAGCAATGCTTGTTTTCAGAAATGGCCTCCCTTGTCTTCTCACATTGTTGAAAGGTTTATAAAGTTGTAGAAAATAATATCCCAAAACCAAAGAAGAAATAGCCTGTGGTTTCATTATTATTTTACTATTACTATTACTATTTTATCATGGGCATTAAGACTGTGGACCCGTCTTCATTCTGTGAGATGATTAGGGTTGCTACCTTTCTGTGGCCTAACAATAATAATGATTTGCAGCTTTTCTGTCTGAACCCTTTGCTCTAAACTGTGCTGTGTTGCCTGCTAATCCAGTTGGAGCGTTTCACCAGCATGAGGAAAAAGGACAAGGAGAAGCCCGGGCAAACACCGGGTCAGCGTCATTCTTCAGCCGCCAGCTATGAAATCAGTGCTCAGAGTGCCATGCTGCACGACCATTCTGATGAATACGTTCTGGAACTCTTCGAACAGATGCTGGTAAGAAAGCAAGTTATATTCAGTGTATGGAAGATGAAGTGGTTACATCAATTGGTTGCCAAACATAATAAAGAAATAATATTAAAGATTAATTGAGTAATTTTTAAGATGACAATGTTGAACAAATTATCTGGTTTCAGCTTTTCAAATCCGATTATGTTTTGTCTTCTTTAATAATAAACTGATGATCTTTGGGTTTTGGACAAAAAAGTCATTTTAGGGGGACTTATCAGCTTTGGGAAATGGACATTTCACAGCATTTTATAAATCCAAAAACTAGTTTTATTAATAAATAGATAAATCAACTACCATAGTAGTTGTTTATTTCAGTCCTAGACTATTTTGACTGATATTGCTGTGTTGTTATTGGGAATTATATTTTGTACATCATTATTCTCACTTTAATTGAAATTGTATTGAAATGATTGTGGTTCGTTTTTGCCAGAATCTTTATCAAAGAATGATTTTTCCCCAGTCTGTACAATATAATAGGTCAGGACGCAGTATTCATTTAAATGGTATTTTGACATGCATTTCCCCTTTAACAAATATTAAAGGAGAAACCGCTAATCCTAACAGATCCAAACAACCAGTAAGCATCTGTAAGCATCTGTAACCATTTCAACTGGGGTTATTGCTTCCTTGCTTCCAAAAAAGGGTCTAGTTGATTATTGACTAAATGTAGTAATTAACATATTTTAATGTGTATTTTGTTATTGAACTGCTTGAGTCTATAGAAATTGTATTATATTATCTCCTTGTTCCAAATAACTTTGTTTATTCCTAAAACCTTCTTGTTTGCTTTTCTTTCCTCCTCACGTCTTTCTCCAGGTGGATATGAACCTGAACGGAGAGAAGCAACAGCAGCCTTTAAGGGAGAAAGACATAATGATTAAACGGGAGATGGTGTCCCAGTACCTTCACACGTCCAAAGCAGTTAGTATCAGAATAAATCTCGCTGATACAGCGAGCTGAAGTGAATTTACACATGAAGTCCCATTTCCATCTGGTATTAGCATGTGGTCTGTATCTAGTTATATTATCTGCATAATGACATGCTTTAGCTGCTGTGCCTTTGGATATATGAAACCAATATATTCACTACTGAAGTGTAGATAAAATATTACCATATCTAACTTTCTACTAATCGGGTTAAATTATTTAAAAATCAGCAGTTTGGAGGAGAAGAAGAAAAACAAACCTTCACTGTATTAATATAGTGTCTTGCTATATATATTTTATTTTGATATCTTGATATATTTGTCTATATCTTTTGAGAAAACAATCTACATTGAAATAGACTGCTGTAAGTAAAGGACCCCTTTAAACTAGCCATTGGAAAATGTGTTTGCTGACTCAGAATATATAAAGGGTTAAATCAATAAATTTTTTGTCTCATGTGATCACACTAAAATGTAATCCTGTTGGTTTTGGAGTGTATAACATGTGTGTTTGAGTGCCTGCTATCTCCATATTTTCTCAAAATTAGGGCCAAAACAAGAAGGAGAGTTCCAAGTCGGCCATGATGTACATCCAGGAGTTAAAGTCAGACTACAGAGATGCACAGCTGCTGAGCTGTCTGGAATCTCTAAGAGTCTCTCTCAATAACAATCCCGTCAGGTGATACACACTTGTACTTACGTACACATGCTTACACCTATAAAATTCAAATGTAATGCCAAATATTTTCAGGAATGCATTTGAAAAACGTTAAAATGTAAATGAACAAAACACAATGCATTAACTATATTAATCATATGGTCTTATTACTTGTAGCTGGGTGCAGAACTTTGGAGATGAGGGCCTGGCCCTGCTGTTGAATTTGCTTAGAAGACTACAAGAGGAGAAAGACGAATACCCGTAAGACACTGAAACCGCAGACTAGTCACTTGTACATTTGAGCAATGTGTTTGTAATGGGTTTGGTTGTCTGTCCTATTCTAACTAGACCGATGGGTGTGAAATGTCAACACGAGATCATTCGCTGTCTTAAAGCCTTCATGAACAACAAGGTATGAACCTTAAGTGTCATTATTTCTATAAAGATACTTTTTTATTGATTATAAGAGTTCTGTTTTTTTTTCTGGATATTCATTATTCCCAGGTGTTCCTCAGATGCTTTAATGAAATTAGTGAATAAATAGTATTTATTTTTAAGATATTGATTTAGTATTAGATTATTAGGTCCTGGTTGTAGTGTAGCAAATCTTTCACTAGAGGGCATCAGTGTGACCAACTTAGTTCAATAGAATAAATTTTGAGCATTCTATCTGGTGATATGTCTGATAATTATTATAAATGTTTCAAAAAAACTGATGACTTGAAACTGAAAACTTGATGATATGGACTTTCAAAACATTTGGCCAATCCAACCTATGATTACAAGACACTACTGTTTTACAAAGCATACAGAACAAAACACAATTCCCAAATTACTATCTTAAACCAGTTTGAGAAACATTTGTATATTGATGTGTTAATAAATGTTGGCTGAACAATATATCTGTATAATGTGGTATCAATATAGAGTATTAAAGTATATAGTATGAAAGTCTGCTTTCAGATTAATGAAAATGTAAGCAGAGATAGTATTTTTTTACCTGAACCAAGAAAGACGTGTTCTTCTGGTGAAAACTATGACTACAATCCAGAAAGCTTCAACTTTACTTAAGGACGTTAAAGGATGTTACCTCATTTTGCTTTCTCTCTTCCTCCCCCCTCTCCCTCACTTAGTATGGTCTAAAATCCATGCTTGAATCAGATGAGGGGATTCCGCTGCTGGTCAGAGCCATCAACCCAAGGGTGCCTCACATGATGGTGGATGCTGTCAGGCTGCTTTCTGCCATCTCCATTTTGGAACACCCAGAGAACCTGTAAGCATTAATAACAGGTTTACACTGTTTGGTTCAAAACATGTGACAGCCAATTCTTCCCCATAGGTAAAGTGTGGTGCACAAGTCACAAGATGCAGTCTTAACAATTTATTCCCTTAAACTGCTCTAATCATGATTATTATCAACTTAGACATAATAGCTAAATGTTTGCCATTTTTCTTTCACTGAAATCTGAATAAAGTAACAAAATGTACTTTTTTCATTTGGTATGCTCTTCATCAAAAACATATGTCTGTTTGTGTTTTTTTTCATGTAATTGCATACAACAAGTCATGAGCGTGTTTTGGAGGCCATTACAGAGGAAGCGGAGAAACGGGACATTGAGAGATTTCAGCCTCTTCTGGATGGCATGCACAATCACAACATTGCTCTCAAGGTATGCCCACACACAGATGCACTCACAAACTTCAATGTTATGAATCCCTGTTTGTGTTGGCAAATGATGCAGCACTACTTGATTCACTCTGAAGTGTAAACGAAGAACTTGGATGACAGATAGTTGTTTTTATTACAATTAATATCTAACCAATCAGTCTGAATTGTGAGGCTGATGTTATGTGTTTTGGCAGGGTGGCTGCATGCAGCTAATCAATGCCTTGATCAGCCGGGGAGAAGAGTTGGACTTCAGGATTCATATTCGCTCTGAACTGCTAAGATTGGGACTCAGAGACCTACTGACGGTACAGACAACACTCTCCATTAACATACACATGCGGTCTTATTCTTGGTCTCTCTTTCTTGATGCCTTTGAACTAAATGCATACTTTCTCTACACTGTACAACAAATGTTTGATCACCACTCTCATTCTCCAATTCTCGCCCTTCCCTTTTCATCCCTCCACCTGCATCCCATCCCTCTCCTTGCAGGAAGTGCGAAACATAGAAAACGAGGAGCTGAAGGTGCAACTCACTGTTTTTGATGACCAGGCCGAAGATGACTCCGATGACCTCAAGCAACGTCTCGATGACATCAGGATTGAGATGGAATATCCTTCCACTAGGCAAAGTGTCAGGGTCGGCTTTGACCTTCCAAAATCCAAAAATTACCAACATAACAAAATCTATGCACATGGTTACGTTATAACTTTGCATGCTTAAAAACACTGATTTATTTAAATTGCTACTTTAATTGGTGAACTGAATAACCTTCATTTTGTGTTTTTTATAATGAATATATATACAGCAGACAGATGGTATATTGAATTGTAATCACATTCAGACTTTTTCTCACATGATCAATCAGACCAGTGATGGATGCTAAATGATTTCCACAATTAATAAGGATAATTTTGCGGGCTCTGGGGATACATTTGACTTTTTTACATTCCAACTGTGTCACAAATTGACATGCTGTGGGCATTATTTACCTTGTGTTCTACTGCAGGTGTCTATCCTCAAAAAACCTTACTATATAGAATGACTGAATAAAATAGATGCAGATACTGTACAAATTTAAATGGAATGCTGCAAAGGATATTTTTTTTATTGTTTTATGATGGCCATTTTTTTATTCAGAAAAACTTACCTTTAATGTTACAGTGTAAAAATAATAATAATTTGATAAGGAATTTCACCTGTTCCTCCACACTTTACCTTACTTTTGAAATGCAGTTACAATTTCCAACACCAGATGTCTCCTAGTCTTCATCACTGCAATATCTTCTGCATGCACATATGGGGAAAAAAACACAGATAATGTTACATAGTAGGTCAAAAAGATAAGTTTGAAGACATTAACGTAATTGTCAAATAGAACTATTATATTTTGCCAAAAAATAATATAATATTTACTACATTTTTGTATATTTCTGTAAATCTGCAGCACACATAATAAATAACTATTTTATTTGTAAAGTGCTTTCAAGGACCCAAAGCTTGTTGGTTGTGTTTGCAGCCACGTTGGAATATTCAGTTGTTTCTCGTTTTGTAAAAGTGATTATAAGTGATGATGTGTGATCAGTATTTAATATTTGTTTTGAACTGTTCATTGTGTAAAGTGAGCCTTAACTTTTGCTTTAATGATGTGAGGGAGGTGTTTGAGATCCTAGTCAACACGGCCAAGGACTCCAAGGCTGAAGGCCACTTTCTGTCTCTGATGCAGCACCTCTTGCTGATCCGTAATGATTATTTGGCCAGGTAGTACACATACACAAATACTCACACACTCGTTCATGTCAAGATTGTCTCACTCATACCAAGCATGTGCCCACACACATTATACTGTATCATATAGATGAAATCTTACTACCATCTTTGTAAGTAACTATTTGCTGCATCATCACATCTTTATGTATTACTGTGATGTCCTAATAATATGGTGTTATAGCTCAAACTAGTGTGAGCAAAGCAGTCGTAACCGCTGTTGGCTGTGCAAAAAGGCCAGTAAAAACATAGTGCATGTTAAAACAATATGGAAGCATAATATAAAATGCAGTGTCTGCCTAGCTTTATGTGCAATATAAACCAAAATTAGGCAGCACTTAAAGACTGAATGAAGGGAATGGGATAGTAAATACTTTTGTTTATTATCTAATTAATGTGGCCAGAATCCGTGGAGTTTTTTTGTAAAACACAAGCGGACATATTAGATAGAAATTGTTATCGCAGAAGGAAATAAATTTCTTGTCCATTCCATCAGTCTTCTTACACAAGTATAGTTACTACAGCATAGACTTATGTCAGATAATTAAGAATATTATTTTGGCAATTTATTGGTCAATCATACAACTATACAGGATGTATTTAACTATCATTGGTATTTATTTTACAGTGCGTATTCACTTTTCTAAAATGTTCCAAAAATAACCAAGACCAAAGTAGAAGTTAGTAAGGAGAACTCTTTTCTCTCTTCATTCACTCTTTTCTCAGCCCTTTTCACAAGTTGCTGTTTGTTTTCTAGGGAACTATTCCAAAGCTGTGAAATTAATACATGCAAAGAAGTCCAATTCCATTTTAATAGAAATGAGAACCATCACCTCTTATCACCAGCAATATGCTAATGTCTCACTGTGTGTCTCCAAAGCCCTTGGGGTTTAGCTGTGGAAACAGAAGAGAAAAGAAGAGTGAAGGGTTGAATGACAAGATGGGGGTAGAATAATATCGAGGACAAGGCGAGATTTGTACCCACAATTAGACACACATGTCCGATTTCCTACATAACACAAAAGGAGGAATGCCCTGCTTAAATAATATCATTGAAAGCAAGCAAAATGCACATGAAAATATATAGGCAAGCACATGCTTGATGAGTCAGTTGTGTTGCTGGTCCTGTGTTTTTTTGATATTATCAGACAGATTGGAAAAAATGCTCATTTTTAACATTAGGGAATAAATGCTGTGGAGGGAAGTTAGATTTGGCATAATCAGACCCCAATTAAAGACTTGACACCCCCCCCAATCTGCCCTATCCTTTCTTCTCTGTCTTGTTCCGCTTTCTCCATCCAGGCAATATGGTGAAGCACAATAGAGTGCCTGTAATAGACTCTACAGAGACAGATAGTGAGGGTGGGAGGAAGAGCTTGTAGAATGGCAAGAAATACAGCTTGGTAATTACACAGATGAAAAGAAAAGAGACATGGAGGGCAAGACAATAATGAATAAGAAATTGAGAGTTGAGGTAAATTGCTAGGTAGAGTGAGGGAGGGCATACAGGGAATAGGAGGGCTATCATTTGTGTGGGAAAGAAGAAAAGACTGCTGTTAGGCTGTTTTACATTTGATCTTACTGAATTTCAATCTCAAAATAAGATAGAGGCCTGGTAATTTGCTAGAATATGATAACATTCAAACTTCAAAATATGAATGCTCATAGTAAGGTAAAAATGCACAAATTGTGCATATGTAGGCTGCAGAGAGATGAGTAGACGATGTTTAAAATATAATTTATTTTTTTATCAAATTTCTATAACCATTTTTTTTCACTGCCCTCTTTTCTACCTAAAGTTGTAATTTAGCATTTAGCCTTGTGAAGAGAATCATTTTTATTTTCAGACCAATACAAATTTATCTCCCTTGCACTTCATTTTCCAAAATGACACTAGATGTCTCCCTCGCTCCACGGATAAATCTAAGCTTTAGGAAAAAACAACAACTTGTAGCACAGTGAAGAAGTGGAATCAGTGTTAGACAAAGGCAGAGTGACTAAGAGAGACAGAGGAAGGAGGGAGTCAGTATAAATAAAGTATTGAGTTTGTGACTCTGGCAGCATCTAATGGGGTCAGGGAATAAGACGCCTCCAAAATTGAGTGTCTGTGTGAAACTGGTTTGATCAGACACAGAGTGCTGGACATACACCAACACACTCTTACGAACAGAGTTGCATGCAATCAATCTTTGTGACAAGAAACTCAAACTGTTGTGCTCACACAGACAGCCAATCTCAGCTGCAGACAAAGACAAAACGAATGCACCTACTTGCTCTCTGTCAATCCCATCCTCTGCTCACATAATGTGCCAGTTTTTTCTATGTTGAATGTCTTAATATTTACAAAACTAGACTAGTGTCGTTAAATGCATACATTAATCGATAGTTGTCGTTGTGGACAAAACATGCATCGTATTTTGCAGAGTTTATTGTTGCTCTCCCTCTTCCACTCGGATCTCTCCATTTCTTTCTGTCTGGCTTATAATAAATCTGTCACTCCCTCCTTCCAATAGGCCTCAGTACTACAAGTTGATAGACGAGTGTATTGCTCAGATCGTGCTTCACCGGAATGGGGCTGACCCTGACTTCAAGTGCCGTAACCTCAGCCTCAACGTTGAAGGCTTGATTGGTGAGTTGTGACAAAGAACACAAAGGGGCACATCTTCTCACGTGTGTCTCCCGAGTACATGTTTGCATATATTTCATCTGCAGGGACTAATTTGACTTCTAAATGATCTCATTTGGTTTGATGTTCATTTAGAATTAGTTATAACATTAGCCTGTATGTACACGCAGACATACGTAGGCAGGAACGAACAAATTGTCACAAATTCCTTAAATCATTGACACCATTTGTTGCTAGCAGCGAAGATGTCCCTGTGCTATGCCATTTAATTAATGTAGACATAAATACATCTATAAAGCATGCAGTCTGTGTGCAGGAGCCTAGAAACACCACAGGGTGGAGCCAGAGAGGGGTGAGTGCTACAGGTTTTACAGTGATAGATCAATGCTTTCAAACTAACATTTTCAAAAGGGTTAATGCATAATCAAAGTTAGCAATCACATTTTTTCCTTTCACAATATAGCAGGTGAAATGTATTTGCCCCCTACCATTTTTTTCATCCCAGACACACACAGTTGATTGTTCTTAGAGAAGAAGGCCTTGTTCATGGATGCAAGCTAAGACAGAGACATTTCTACAGGCATCAATAAACCATTAAACCACTGATGAAGGCCATTTCCTGTCACACTTTTCAATGCAAGCATGAAATGATTACATGTTGCTGAATAGTGGTGTTCACTGACATATGCGGGTTTGATCCTGAGTGACAGTTCTAAATGTTGACTAGAAAATAACTGCAGACTATTGTAAACTAAACCAGAGCAGTATGAAGGTGCAGGTCATGTCTCAAGAGTTCAATACTCCTTTATGGCAGGTCTCCGTTGCTCACCGCAGGAGGCTCTAATTGCTCTGCTTCTAAATGCGTCCTGACACACACACACACACACACTCGCACTCAAACTCACTCACACAGGCTGGCTGGCCTCCTTTAAGGCTGCCAGAGTTATTATCGGTGGAAAGCAGCCCAATTCTGCCCTGCATGCATTATTTAGTGTTTTTCTTTGAACTCTGAAATTCAGCACAGCTTTTTTCCCCCATATTCTGTCTCCCTTAGTGCTCTCTATTCGAAGTTTGTCCCATTTTGTTTCGCCACCATGACAGAAGAACACCCCCCCCCCCCATTACACGTCCAATAACCATGTAAACTCATAAACAAATGCACACTCTGAAATTGTATCTCGCTTGGCATAATTTCGTGAAGTTCTTTCATCTGGCAAAACCTTCCCTTTCGCAACATAGATTTCTCATTTTTCTCTGCCTTACTTACTATCTTATCTAGATGTAGAAAATCTTGTGTAGTTCCGACTCGTCTCCCACTTTCCATATTTTCATTGCAAATGAAGACTCGTACTTTATCGCTTCACAATTTGTAGGCTACATTTTTTACAAGTATGTCATTTTTTTATTTTCAGTTTCAGCTATTCGCAGCCCTTTTCTCGCTGCTATCTATCTGTTTGATTTCCCTCCTGGGCATCATTATTAGCTGTCTTTGATCTGTGACTTTGTGGCATTCATCTTCATGTTAATTAGGTCTTTTACTGCACATGCACGCTGATGACCTGGGGCTGGGCAATATATCAATATTATGTTGATATCTATACAAGACTAGATATTATTTTGGATATTGTGTCACTGCAAAATAATTGTCTCTTTCTGGCTTTAAAAGTGCATTACATGCAACTGAATGCTGCTAAAAAAATGTAATTTTCTGTACTTGCTTCTGTTCTAGCTGCTCTCTTTTTATCTTTGCCCACTAAGTCAATATATCAACATTACTGAGAATTATTTATGAAAAATCTCATAGAGTAAATATTTTTGAAAGCACCAGCAATAGTCATCCCTACAATATGCAGCAATAGTGATATTGAGGTGTTTGAGGAAAAATAGTGTCATTGACATTTGACTTTGTCCATATTGCCCAGCCCTAGAACCTGTAATTATGCAGTAAAAGAACCCTGTTGGTCAGTCTGTGTTCCTCACAACCGTCCATGCAGAACATCACACAATGGATTTATCTCTGTATGTTGTATGGTCTTTTAAAAATTTTTTTAGAGAACAACAACATAATGAAGTGGTTTATAGTCTTGGAAAAAAGGGAATCACTGTGCCCACATTTTCACATATATACAACAGTCAGACAAAGGTGTATTTGAGCCTTAAATTGTAATGCTGTGCAAAAGCAGCATGCAACAGATAGCTTCTATTATAATGAAATGCCTCCACAATCGTCTCAGGGATCTTGACTGTGAAAAGTGTGATAAGGTAAAAATAGAGAGAAAATTGGACAGTGGTTTAGCCTGTGCATCTGCTTATAAATGTATGCTTGTACACAGCATGTGCCAGACTGAAGGGTGCGATGTCTTCACGGCTAGACTGTTGCGTTGTCTGAAACCCTTATCTTATTGGCGCCTGGCTTTTTTTTTCTTTATTCCCTTGATTTTTTTCCAGACAACATGGTGGACCAGACCAAGGTGCAAAAAAGCGAGACCAAGGCCACTGAGCTGGAGAAGAAGGTGAAATACACACACATTCGTTGACATTGAAAATCATAAATGCGCATCCAAAATATAGCAAACCATACACACAGGCATAGTTATATTTTGGCCGAAAAGCATATAAGGCAATTATATTCATATAGACACAAAAGAAAGTCACACATTGTAAAAGTTGATATTTCCCTCTCACGCACACAGACGTATAATGAAATTCTGTGTGACTGGTGTGTCTTACTGATATGGGATGACAAATGAGAAAAGAGGAGGAACGAGGGTGACTAAGAGAATGAGCATACACATGTCTGACAGCCGCCCACGAGGCAAATACTCATATAGCAAAATACAAACCCAACACGCTCACATTCACACAAGGGGGTAAATGTGTTGATTGCAGTGTGCTGCTACACCAATGCTTCTGTAGCAGGGACAGGATAATTACAAAGATAGAGCTGAAAGTAGCCCTCGCACAGGCACACCTTCACACTTTTGGCCACATTCGCACGAACGCAAACATATTCAAACAGGCACACATTACATGAACACACTTGGTTTCATTTTCATTCACCACACACACATAATAGTGATAGTTTTGTATGATAGGGCATTTCCCAGGCAGCATCTTTGGCAGGAATTAGCGATGAGGCTGTCATGATGTTGACAGCGAGGGTAAGGGATCTGCTGTCTGCAAAGTAAACAGCCATGTGCGTGCGCATTCAAGTGTTGATCTTTTAAAGTACCCTATGCTGTTTGTCAAATGTCCTAGAAGAAAAAAATCCTTGAACATTTTCAACGAGAGAAAATTAAAAATGTTTCTCTATTTCTCTTTTTCTTTTCATTCCGTGAAGGCTTTAAAATGGAGGTGAGACGTGAGCTCATACAAGTGCACTCAAGCATTCTTACTCAATAATTGACACTAATTTGCAGTGTAAATTATACAATGAAACTCAAAGCTCTAGACTGCAGGAAATGGCTTCTACAGGTCTTTGAGATATGGAAACTGCTGCAGCTTCAAGGGTTAGGCTGAAAGCTATTTTGCACACTTGGCTTCAGTATGTCATTTAGGGCCAAGCGATATAAAATAAAATATTACCATACTTTTTTTTTTCTTTTTTTGTAGAAAATACCTCTATTACTATTGCAACAATATAATAAAGATAAAAAGATTGACACACTGAGATTTTTGATAAATAATGATTAATAATATGTATACATCATGGTTAAA
This sequence comes from Eupleurogrammus muticus, assembly GCA_036785175.1. Classification (NCBI taxonomy): domain Eukaryota; kingdom Metazoa; phylum Chordata; class Actinopteri; order Scombriformes; family Trichiuridae; genus Eupleurogrammus; species Eupleurogrammus muticus. The sequence goes on along the minus strand of JAYKQN010000004.1, from coordinate 23,304,544 downwards.
GACTAGAACTGAAAAATAATGTTGATTTTGTAATAAACTTTTTGTATATATATATTTTATTTTGTAAATTGTATATAAACAATTTATGTTGTAATAGCCCTACCAATTCAGTTATTCTAGCTTAAGGTTTATCAGCTACAAGTTTGGTTCCAGAAAAAGACAACAATTATGCCATATTACAATGTCCAAAATCTAAGATGATATCTAGTCTCATAACAAAATCAATATAATATCAATATATTGCTGAGTCCTAATGTCATCGGAATTAATTATTTTTCTGTAAGTGAATTCTTTATAAATGATTTGACCTTTGAAGCCGTTATTATATAAGAAAATACTACAAAATCCTAAAAGGGAATCCTTTATTTCTGCCAGTTTCACATTACGATTTGTCAAACACTAACTAAGTTTTCTTTTTCTTTTTTTAATTTTACTATTGAGGTAGGTAATCATTATTCAGTCATTCATATTTTAATATTTTATTGTATGGCTAAACATATTCATCATATTTTCTTACATGGTATCAGTACTATAGAACTCCTTGGTTGTTTAGGTTATCTTTGATTTACCTTAATTACATTTTATCCAGAAACACTTTTACAACAATGTACAGTTGGTATCTTCCATTAGGCCCTTTGAGTTGGATCACTACATAAAAATGGAAATGTCACCGAAAGGTCTCCATGGCATCTTTTAGGATGCTCAAACTCATATGTCTTTCTATTTATGCCTCTTAACATTTGCATTAGCTGGATGCAGAGTTGACGGCACGCCACGAGTTGCAGGTGGAACTGAAGAAACTGGAGAGTGACTACGAGCAGAAGTTGCAGGAGTTGAGCCAGGAAAAGGAACAGCTATCCTCTTCTAAGCAGGAGCAAGAAAAAGAGAACCAGGGATTACAACAGCAGCTAAGCAATCTGCAACAGCAGGTACACGCAAACACATACCCACCTGTCTGTGTGGTTCATTTGGATAACCCAAAATCTAACCTTATTTGTACCAGTGTATTGTATTGTCTATAAAGATGAGCTGAATTTAGTATCACACTTTCAGAAAGCTTTCTGTCAAGTTGATCAGCTTAATCAATTTACTATATGTATTCAATTATATTATAAATATGGTAAATACGCAAAAAACAGATATATTCAATGAAAACTGACAGATGATTTAAAGGTCCCATATCATACGAACAACCACTTTTTTGTATCTTTAGTTAAGGGTCATGTTGTTATTATGTTTTGTTGAACACTCAGAAAAACTTAAAAATACACACAGCCTGGACTTAAATACTTAGCCATTTCATGGCTAGTTTTCCTCTCCTTGACTTTATGATGTCATGCAGTAGCCCCCTTCAATGTAGAGGTTTCCATCATGGCCGATGACTGTCTCACCCGTTTTTCCTTCTAAATGAAAATCAGCCAATCAAGAGTTTCTCATGAATATTTATGAGACACATTAGAATGACCTCTGCATTCTGGAGGTCCAAAGAGGTGCTTGAGAGCACGCTGTGCAACTACAGAGTTGAATTTTTTAAATTGCAAAAATATATCTGCTAGGGCTATTAAAACTTCAAATGAAACCCAGAAAAGTGCATGATATGGGATCTTTAAACAGCCTTGTTTATTGGCTTGGAAACACACATGCACAACAAAGAAGAAGAGACTTTTGCTAAAGCTGCAAGCCTTATTTTGGGGCTTAGAGAAATATAATATCGCACATGTCTAAACACCAAAAGTTGGCCAACCTCTATGAACACTCACACAAACGCAGAAGCCCCCTTGGCCTTAAATGATTTACCCAACCGCTAGCATGGCATGAAAAGAGGAGCAAAAAAACTAAAACTATATTGAAGGAGAAGCCAAATCCTTTAGAGATTAAGACACTCGATGATAACATGGAAAGTGGGGGAATGGGAATATAAAGAGTGACTAAAGGAAGAAGAAAGAAGAAGGATGGAGATGGGACAAAAACATTTAAGGCCAAGATACTGTGCGTTCATTCGTGCGTGTGTGTGTGTGTGTGTCTAAAGATTAAGATTGTTTACCTGTCAGTGTCCTGCTGCTACACCAGCTGGACTCTGCCTCATAGTGACACCCGAGCTCACAAACAAACCAACTGACCCAGAACCGTCTGCTTGTGTGCTCATAGCCACATGAAGGTGTGTGTCTCTCTGTCTGTCAGTTAAAGTATGAGACTATGCAGTTTCCAAAATGAGCTTCATCCAAACTGGCTGACGCCACTAGAGTCATCTTTTTCACATGCAAAAGCCTTAACACACACACACAGAGGCACGCACATATGCACACGCAGATGTCCAAAGCATCAACAGCCAGGCATCAAACAGGCTTCTCATACTAAGATGGCTCACTCTCTTTCTGTTTGAGGCCCTTCCCATCGAAGATTTCTTCACATGTAGAGATCTCTCATGGTCCCTCTGTGTGATGCGGTGCCCAACTCTTCATCTGCTGCCTCACTAAGAAAGCCTTCCTCCCTTTATGTCCTCTTTTTAAATTTTGACGATACAACAGAATTAGTTTCACCACATATTCACACACACTATACATGCAGATAATTTACACTTTAAATATGTACATTAAAACATTTTTGCTATGCATTCAAACCCTAATCTGGGCCCAGGATTAGCTGGTAAATTTGAATGATTTGGACCGTTTTCTCAAGAATTGGCTCCTCATAAATAGTGTTGTATTTTAATGTTGAAATAAAAGTATGATTTAATGCTCTCTTCTAATTTAGAATTTTCTCCAACTCTTAAAAACTTTTCTTTTGAATTCCTCTATTGACTAAAGTCCCTGGTTATGTTTTTCTCTCTGCGCCTCGTCCTCCATTTCCTCATTGTTGCTCCCAAAACTCAATCCTGCCCAAGCTTTAATCCTCTCTGTCACTCTTTCCCCCTCTTTTGTTCTGCCTTTTTTCCTCCTTCAAATCTAATCTGTTGGCAATGCTGTTGACTGGAAATGGTAAAAATGTCTCAATCTGCACAAAAATAATGTGAAATTTTGTAATAAAAAAACAATAGAGTTGATGCATAATATGAAGAAAAAGTTCACAAGACATTCATCAAATTTTATAACAACACATTTTACCTTTTTTTTTTTTAGATTGAAAAACTGTCTAAAGATCTGGAAGAAGCCAAGACTAAAGTCATTACGGTTACTGTTCCTGTGCCAACACCCGGTGTGCCCCCTCCACCACCTGCCCCTCCTCTTCCTGGCCAGAATGTTGGTGTACCCCCTCCACCTCCGCCTCCACCTCCACCCCTACCTGGCCATGCAGCCTTGCCCGTTCCACCGCCACCACCTCCGCCTCCTCCTTTACCGGGACAAACCGGTATTCCTCCTCCTCCTCCTCCTCCGCCTCCTTTACCAGGCATGCCAATGCCTCCGCCACCTCCACCCCTGCCGGGCACATCAGGACCACCACCCCCTCCACCCTTACCTGGGATGGGACCTCCACCACCACCACCTCCACCCGGGGGTCCTGGTATCCCTCCTCCGCCACCAGGCCCAGGCATACCCCCACCTCCACTGTTTGGCATTGGGGGCTGGGGTGCCCCTGCACCACCTCAACTGCCTTATGGCCTCCAACCTAAGAAGGAATACAAGCCAGAGGTCCAGCTAAAGCGAGCCAACTGGAGCAAGGTTAGTCCTGCAATCAAAGCTATCTATCTAAAGCTAAGACATATACAGTTTTCTCGCATCTTCAAATGTATCAATTCCAGAGATTTTATTTAATTTGGCATTTCTTGATTTCTGCAACATGCTAAACAAATATACTCTCAATGAGAAGATGCTCTTTTCCGGTATTAGACAATGTAACACCCATTTTCATCATGAAACTATTCTGCATCTTGATGCCAAAGATCACAATTATGTTAAAAATGTCAATATCGTCAGCTGCTGCTATCAGCATGGTGTATTTCACCTCAGGCCAAAATGAGGATGGATTTTATCGTGAATAGTTCTAAAAACGGTTCAGAGATTATAAGTCATTATACTTTAACTATTACCATACAATTAGAAATAGACCAGGGTATGTGTTTGTATGAGAAAGAGTTTGAAACCGTGTGAAACAATGTGAAACAATGTGAAACAATGTGAGATGGAGCTTCAACAGGGAGATTCTGACCTAAAGTGATGTGCATGCACATGTGTATCTCATGACTGTGTGTTCATGTTCTTCTCCTCCCTCTCATCTGTGATGGTTAAAACATCAAAACGGCCCTCTGTCTTTCTTTAGCCTAAAGCTACTGTTTAATGGCTTCAGCAGACTTCATCAGCATTTAGGCTCTCTCTCACTCGCTCGCTCACTCACTCTTTTGCTCTCTCTCTCTGGCTGTTGAATGTGTTTGACGAGGATGTCACAGAAATTGCTTTTTAATAAGCCTTCTTCTTTTAACTGCGCCACTGAAAGATAATTAAATTGCAGCTAGAAAGGACAGTATTCTTTTGTAATTTAAATTAACTTTTTTCTGGCTTGGTCTCATCCTCCTTTTTGCTTGGTCCCTTCCTTTCTTTCTTGCTCCTGTAGCTCATCCACATATCACATATCCTTTCCCCACTCTGTGTTTTCCCCTTCCCTGAGGCTTTGTCCATAATGAAAGGCCTGATATCTGTAAATTTACCATCGCTGCATTCTCACTCACTCTCTGTTTCACTTTTCCTTTCTCTTGATGAGAACACTTGGAAAGTGGAGGAAGAACATACAGAAGTTAATTGGGACTTGTGACCAGAATAGAGACAAATGAAGGAATACAGAAAGAGCACCCAAGAAAGAATGAAGAAAGAAAAATGAAAAGGCAGAGGAAAAAAGTAGTACCTCATATACATCTTTGCATTTGTGTGTGTGAAGCTCTCACTCTCAGACCGCTTTGTGGTAGAGACAATGTGCGAAGATTAGAGAAACCTCCCTCTCTTCTTTGTGCCTTTCTTCCTTCCACCATCCTCCTCCCCTCACTATACAACTATTCTCTTGCCTCTTCTTTTAACAATTTCACTCTCTTTGTCTGCTTATATTATTGTTAGCCAGGTGTATAGATGACCATTTTTGATCTGATATCTCTCTAACCGATAAAGTACATCTCTCTCTTCATCTGGTGTCCCCTCTTTGTCTCATTCCTTCTTTCGTAAATACCTTTCTCTTGAAGATCGGACCTGAGGATCTCTCTGAGAACAGTTTCTGGACCAACGCAAAAGAGGATCAATTTGAAACCAGTGAGCTCTTTGCCAAACTCACCTTGACCTTCTCCTCACAGACAAAGAGTGAGTGTGTGACTTGTCATGTTTTTTTTGTTTTTTTTTTACCCCTTGCAGATATCACGTGTGTTTCACACAAGTAATAAGTAATGTTTTCTTTGCTTCTCACCTCTCTCATCTCTCCTCTGACTCCCTGACTGCATGTCCATTTCAATTCTCTTGTTCTGCCTCCATCAGCCACTAAAGGTAAGATATCACACACACACACACACACACACACACACATCCATTTAGTTTGTTTTCCTTGAACTAAAGCATTTCTCACCTTTCTTCTCCTCTGCTTGGTGGATACACTACCCATTTACATTATTCAGCAACAGTGTGTCAAAACAGCATCTCACACAAGTTCATGAATAAACCACCCACACCTGTATCTGTGTTCATCTCCTCAATGTGCCCATGACTTGCTGTGTAGACAGAGTGCTCACCATTAAGTAAGATTTATTGGGACTTTCTGGAGAAGATGAAGGGAGAGATAGACAAAAGGAAGAGAATTGAGGGAGGCACAAGGAGAAGGTCACTGATGTCCTTTGACTAGCCACCTGCTGTCCTGGCACAAAGCACTGACACAAGGGCACACACACATACACACACACACACACACACCTGTCCACTCCTATCACCTTGTCCCTGTGTCACTGAGCCTTCTGCTCTTACTCCTCCATATTCATATCATAACCAGGACACCAGGAACTTACAGACAGTGTGGCTGTGTATACGATTCCATCTGACCTTCAGACTCTTACTCATGTCATATACATAAACAAGTGCACATGCACACATGGCTGATGGTAGCTGATGTCAGGTAAATGTCAGTGTTGGCAGCTGTCCCGTCTACATTCACCTGTATGGCCAGTTCTAACGCAGCCTGTCACTCCTTAATTTGACCCCCCCCCCCTTCCAGCCTGTACACCCATGCTTCTCCTTTTCATTGGCCGAGTCTGTTTCAGTTGATATCTTATAACCTTTTCTGAGAGCTGACTCTAAAGACACCATGGCCTTTTCATAGCACCACACCTGTCTGTATTCCTTCCTGCATGTGTGTGTACGTGTGTATATCCGCGTATGTTTGTCTTGGTGGTTTCCTGAGCATTTTTTCCATTTTATTCAGATTTGGTAATTAGGAATAAAACAATCTTTGAAACAGAATTGTGTTTTCACTGAATTCTTGTTTAGGCTTATTATGTTCCCTTGTGTGCATGTGAGTACCTGTGTGATTTAATCCACTGTCTCTATTTGGTGTGCGCATACTGTATGATGTATATCTGTGCCCATGCATGCACAAGCAGCCCAATTAGCAACCAGCTCTAGTTATGCAAATTGACCTTCACTTCTTGTTCATCCATCTCTTGTTCAAACATACCACTCAAGGCCTAATAAATTCCTCATGACCTTCATATCCTGCTCCTTGTACCTCCCTCTGGAAGCTCAGCTTTACGCTTCTTCATCTTCTTGTTTCTCTTCTTCTTGAACCTTCCATTCCTCGTTACTCAGTAAAGTCGGCACAACATCAAGCTACTACTGACCCTCCCCGACCTTTCATCTTCTCCATCAGGCCTAGCAGCACATTTGTGGTTGTATGTACACACCCACAGACAAACGTGCAGAGGGTTAATGTGCCCAGGGCAGGGTCAGGGGTGTGACCTTCTGAGGCTCAGTGGAAGGGCAGAGAAATGATGGTGGAAGATGCACCCTCTGGCTGCATATGGCTCTGATAGACACAGTTCAACACTTGAAGAGACGTGTGTGTGTGTGTGGTTATATCACTTCACTAGCTTTATATTTAGTGGTGTTACAAATGGAGAATCGGGCAAGAATATCACATATCCAGACTACCAGTGGAGAAAGGCTCCACCTTGATTTCATTCTAGTCTGGTCTTCTGCATCTCAGGACTTTTCACCTTTCTCTTCTCAAACTACTGAACTTGCCTCACGAACAACCAGCAGCCAAGGCCACTGGTGCTAGTACTGTGCTGTTGAACATCTTATTCTGGAAACAAATACAAAACCAAACTGTCAACATTGGAAATCTGAAATTTGCATTTCATAGTCAGTTCTGGCTTTTTCAGAATTTTCAAGGTCGGAAGGACCTCTGTCTCAAGGAACTGTCTGTCTGTGGTTCAGTGAATTCATGTGTAATATTTTATCGGACACTTTAAAAAGTATAATTGCCCTTTTTGAATTTATTAAAATGACATCTACCCATTCTCCCTCCCTTAAAATTCCAGTACATACATGGGAATCTGCAAATATATTTAATTGTCTACTTTTTTTTACTTTTACTTTTACTCTTGTATGTATGTGTGTGCGTGTATGTATGTGTGTGTGTGTGTGTGTGTGTGTGTGTGTGTATATATATATATATATATATATATATATATATATATATATATATATATATATATATATATATATATATATATATATATATATATATATATATACTTTTTAACACCTAGTCTTTTTTTGTTTTATTCATTATTTTAAACCATTGTACAGACTGCCTGTTTGCCATACAGAAACCTGCCCAATGAAGCTGATTATGATTCTGGTTTAGAGAAGATATATCCTCAGTCTATGTGCACTGGAGGCTTCAAGTTTCCACATCACGCTTGTGTTAGATGCCTATTGGATCAGGATTGGACCTCCTGAAATGGGATCTTCAATGAGCTTGAAGCTTCCACTTTCAGCAGATGAATGTGAAAGCAGCCCTCTAGTGTCAAACTCAGCACTCGCATCATTCCGCACACTGGTGCTTAAGCATTCAACTGTTAGAACAAAAATAAAAATACACTTTAGAGTGCATGGGCACTTTAATGTGCAGAGTTTTGCTATCAGAGCTTTTAGAAGTGGTTGAACTGATTCCCAGTTTAAGATAATAGCACTGTACATCACTACAGCTTGATATGATATAAACCTACTTTAAGCTCCATCCAGAGCATTCTCAAGTGTTTATTATGACATAACTTGCTAAATTCCACTATAGTATTCTAGTGTTACTATGCTGCCATATTTTTTCCTGTCTGAATTTCTAAGAAAGATGTGTGGAAAAGCCTAGTATTATTTTCTCTGTTGTTGTACTTTGTGAGTATAAGAGCTTATAATCAGAGGCCTGGTGTGACAATTTGTAATTGGAAACCGCTAAGTTGTTTAGATGAGCAAGTATTTGTGGTTTTAAAGCGGTTAGTGTTCTGTATAACGTTTCAGGCAGAAAGCTTATCTCCACATTCGCCTTTAAGCTGCTGATTCCTAATTCCTCTCTTTGATGTTCTTCTGCCTGTTTCCTACTTTTAGTGTTTGTCCTTTTCTCCCTGCCCTTTCATTTCATAATATTGATGATGATAATGATGAAAATGAAAGAAAGGCTTTTGCTTTTCATATATGGATATTTTATTTTTGTTTTTCTAGAAACTTTAGCACAAAACAAGCCTAGATGTGTATATTGCTCATCATGTAAGTTTATATACATATATAGTATCTTAAACTGTGCTTTTTCACCTATTTCTAGTATTTGATGACGGGTCTCTCTAGAAGTCAGCACCTCAGATAGCCCAATTAGCAAAATAATGAGAGAGCGAGACAGGGAGGAAGGTAGGAGGAAGTGGTTGAAAAAATGAAGTGAGCAGAGGGAAAGGCTGTGCTTAGGGGAGCGGTGGTGATTAATTTGATTCGGGAGAGAAAAGGGCCAGGAGCATATACGATTATTAATCCTCATAATGGGAGGATCATTTTCATATCCCAATTCTCCAGCCTGTACACCCTGCCCTCTTCTTTGTCTCAATCGCTGTGTTTCTGTGGTCTGTTGTAATATGATGACCTCATTTCTCTGTTTTGTGGAGGATCCCAATCTTGTAGCCGCACATATCCACACACAAAACTTCCAGTGTCGCATTACCTTCCTAGACAACACAGACAAGTTTATTGTAAATGAATGCATATTTGTCAGTGCTCAAGCGAGTGGGTGGGTGAGCTCAGCCATATTTACAAACCAATTATAATAAGCTTTTTGATCTCCCTGTGTTCTGAAGAAATCAATTTCCTTCTCTGTAGGTGTATGTGTGTGTGTATATGTACTTGTGTTTCTGAGTTTTCTTTTAGGTCTATTTCATTCCCTTTTCACTTTAATGAGCCACCAATCAGCAAGAGAGTGCCTGCTGTGTATGTGCATCCATGTGTGTGCATCCCTGCCTGTGGTCTATCGAGGGTCATAGACAATCAGTTAAAGAGATGAAATGTAATATATTAACAATAAAAATAGCATTGACCATTGCAGTGCAAATGTTGTTGATTTTCCGCTAAACAGAGTTTATTGGTTTTTGTAACTGTACACTGGCTTAAAATCATTTTAAGTAAAAAAAAAAAATCCTGAATGAAAAAATAATTAGCTTAAAACCCTCTCTCCTTGCGTATTAGGTCTAGTAGACTGATTGCAGGACTACAACAAAATGTGAACTCTGGCATTGTGTGAATATTGTCACCAGAGATGAACCCGTTGGTCAGTTACAGATTACTACTTTTAGACATTGCATCATGTAGGAATGTGATGCAGATTTGTGTCTTTTCTGACGCTTTCAGATTTGACCTGTCTGATAAATAACTGCCATGTTTCGTTTTTTGTTTACCTCTCTTTTTGTCATCTCCACCTTTTCCATCTCAGCTTCATAATCCCCACTACAACACTTCCTGAAGATGTTTGTTTTTCCACTGTTGCTTTCCCTGTAGGTCACAGCCAAGAAAGATGTGTGAGCTGCTGTGTGGGTGTTCATTAGTGTACGATTGTTTTTAATCAGGGGGAGTTTTCGACAAGTTTGTGGGGTGTGAAGATGGTCTTCTGCATTTAAATATGGACTAATAAAGGAACTGGCATTGAACTGGCTTTGAAAAGCTTGTGCGTAATGTGGTTAAAGTCCCCTTTATATGTGTGTGCAGGTTTGTTCTTGCGTAGTCTACAGTAGTAGGCCTTGTTAATAAATCATGCTGTGTTCAAGCTTGGACTGCAGAAAGAGACGCAGGTTAATGCAAGGGTCACTAATGCTGTAGAAAGAGCTGGAAAAATATCACATTCTGCTTTCTTTTCATTTCTCGATGCAGCCATTTCTCCACTTAAATCTTTCTAGTCCTCGTTTTCTTCACACCTTTTGTATCACCAACAAATGACCATATGAAGGGATAATTATAGGTTTGTGTACAGAGGTGACGTATAAATCTATCTATACAGAAACTGCAGGAACTGGGGTTCAATGCAGCCTGTTAATGTTCAATGTTTATAGTTTGTGTTTGGTTCTGTGTGTCTGTGCGTACATTTAAGTGTTCATGTGTACTAGTGCTTAAGTTTCAATCCTAACTATTCCTCTTTAGACCTGAACAGTAGCGGTGCATTAGGTTGGCTCTGCCTGCACTCTAAGCCTCGGTGTGTATTCTCAGTGTGGCAATAACAAGCGTTCCTCATTCACCGTCTCTTTATGGTTGAGGAACAGCCACAAAACACCACTCATTCATCACGCCTTATCAGGTTCAAACACATCTGTGTGTGTTCACATGGGTGCTCGCTGCCAACTGCAACAGCTCACTCACATGCACAAACGGAAGCATACACTTATGCATTCACATGTAAGTGCACTCACACACACACGCTTTTGTCCCACTCATTCTCCTCTTTCCTACCCTCCATCCCTCGTTATTTCTCTCTCCTCTGTTTTACATGCAAATGAGCGAAGTGTACTCATGCCGGAGCATTACCGCCGTGTCTGCCTAATCTTCCTGCTGCCTTTTCTCTTTTCTGGAGATTATCCTGTTTTTAAACGGAATCTGCCTTCTTCGCTTCATTCGGCTCCTCTCCCAGCCAGTCGGCCAGCCAGCCAGCCAGCTAGTCCGCTTTCCAATCTCACATCCCAACACCATTACCATTTAAATATTCCCGATGCTATGACAGCTGAGCAGATGCTGAAAGCAGCTATGTGTGTGTATGTGCATAGGGATATGTTTGTAATCTTTGTATGTGTGTTTAATTGAGGGATTGGCTGATAAGCTCAAACGCTTGTTACAGATGCTAAGTATCCCTTGTGTTCGTGATTCTGTCTCTTTTCACCCAGGCCAAGAGGGAAAAAAATCATGAAGAGAGATGTGAGGATGAAGGCATATATATATATATATATGCACACCTACACTCGTTCTACCCACTCTTTCTTCTTGTTTTGCTCCTCTTGGTCACAGCGGCATACTCTTTCCTCCCCCTCTCTTTTTCTTATGTATGTAAGCTTTGTGTATGTGTCTGCCTCTCTGAAGTGTCAAGTATTCATGCAGATAGGACCACTTTATTTATTTATTTTTTGGTTTCGATGAGGTTGGAAGCCAAGGAAAGCCACACTGAGGCTGTATCTATTATGATTAGAAGGCACCATAAGAGAACCAAAACTTGGGTGCTGAGCAGAATGTTCAATGCAAACCTTAAAGGCTAGCTACAGAAGCAAGCAATCTCTGTTGATGCTCAACTTTACAGAACAAATATTTTGTGTGAGTTTTGTACTGTAACTCATTTATTAATATAATTAGGAAGATACAGCTTTGATTGACAGGTGGCTTGTAAGTGGGCTGAAGCATGTTGTCTACTCTATGTATTTCTCCCAGCGATGACCTCATCCAAATATGTCCATGGGAGAGACACTGCTGTCTGAAAAAAAAAAAGCATTTAAGCATCAAAACACAAGTCTTCAAACCAACGATATTTATACAGTCTATGACACACACACACACATATGCATGCAGAGACACATCCGCACACACACAGGAGACTTAGCCCACTTTGATGTCACTGATAGCACACACAAAAAAATGGAGCGGCAAAGAGCAACAACTTCAAAGATGGATTTGACAAGATAGGAGCATTAACCCCCATCTCCCTTCCTCCCTTTCCTCTTCCACTTCTCTCTCCTGATTACCCCATCTCTCTCTTATCTTACCTCCGCCTGATAAATGACTTCTAATGAAAAGAGACAATGAACGAGGGATGGCACCAGAGAAATGACAGGGTGGGTAGGGGGGTGAAGATAAAGCAAGATGTAAAATGAGAAGAGAAGATAGATAGTCGCAACATAGGCATTTTAAAGTGTCCTTTAAAGTCCAAAGCTCCTATCTCAGTCGAGTTGTTTAACAATAGCCTAAAGCTGCGACTGATGCAGTGTTAGCTAGCTACTGAGTTATTAGAGTGTTATTAGACTATCTTCCCCATCCTGCTGATGGCTCAGGCCAGATCCTCAGGGCTCTCATTCAACTGCACATATTAAAGCTATCCATTTCACCCAAATTCTGAACATACTTGTACCAACTTTCTTAAGGTAAACCTTACATTATCTTTTTTATTTATATTTGAATGCATTTTTGTGTGAACAGGTATCTTTTGAACCTGGCCACAATGTACTGTATGTGAGCTGTGTGTGTGTGTAGAGTGCGGGTAACCTGCCCAGCTTTTATTGCCAGTGATGTACAGTAAATTGGCTCCTGGTCTCTTGCTGTGGAGGATGTGTGTAATATGGATAACCCAGTGGCATTTACACCAGACACCGATGGTATTTACAAGGCCTCGGGGGCCAAGCCATGCTCCACTTTTTGACCTTAATCTCCCATAAGTAACCGTGTTATGGTGAATTCCTGCACCAAAATATATGCGTTGGTGTGTCATGGATGTGTTGGCACAAGAAATAAACGTTGAGTATGTGGTCAATTACACTTGGTTTGCTGCTATCTCGTCCTGCTCCCAGTTCATCCTGTTTATTTGTGTATTTGTATGCAGAACCCCTTTCTCCATTACTCAGTATCTGCATGTGTCGTGTTCTGCGAGACGTGGGTTCTGCTTTGCCCTGCAGGCACCTTAATTTTTCACCATGCTTTGTGCTACACTACACTGCACTGCATGAAAGTGTACGTCTACACCCTCCCCTGCTCTTTTCCTCTCTCTCTATTCATCTACTTCCCCCGTTCTCGTACCGCACCCCCCGCACCACCTCCACAATCACCACCCACCCCTTGCCACACACACACACACACACACACACACACACACACACACACACACACACACACCTAATCAAAGCAAGGAGCTCTCTAGATTAGCACTTGAGAAAACCCCCTAAAGACATTCCTTCATTTTGACCATTTTCAGGTACTCTTTCCTCCTCCCTTCCAGCTTTGAATTTTTAACCTCCCCACTGAATAAGAGATGTGGCCATCCTCGTGGGGAAAGTAAAGTTGGAGGGAGGGCAAGGAATGAAGGAAGGGAGAAGGCGGGGGAGGCAGAAGGGAAAAGGTTGTCCCTAAACACGCTTTCACATTTATCCCCTAAAAACCCCACTCTGTATGCTCAATAATGCATGGCCATCTCTCATTCTCCATCGCCGTCCTCCTTCCACTCATTCCGCACTTCCTTCATATTCCTCTTGTTGGTTCCCCAAGCTCTCATCACTCGACCCAGCAGATTAACTGCAGGGTGAAACTGAGACAGGCAAAGCAGGTTGACAGTAGCAGGGCATCAGGGACTAACAGTTATAGAAAAAGGAATAAAAAACATGAGTAATTTGTCATGTCAATTGTGAGTTACTACTTTAAGCATAGATTTCTGTGTGTGGACATTGGAGTTGTACCATTTGCGAGTGGCTTTCTGAGAGCTTGACTGGGCCTAAAAATTGGGGTTTGACTTCTCCCAAACCTCTCCTCATATATACTTACTTAACTTGAACAAATCCTGTGAAGTGACCAAAACCAGAAGGGATTCCCTTATCATTTCTCACCATCATTTTGCTGAGACAAAAGCAGCCCTGCCTCTTCTTGTTTCTTAGTGGCATCCATTTGAAATACCAGTGTATCCAGGTATAGGATGCTCCTTAATACAGTAATAATAATACTCAAAAGCGGGACATTAAATGGTTTCTTTTAAATTCAAATACAGTTAAATTGTAGTGTTTATAAAAAGCTGCAATATGATATACACAGGACGTACAGCTAATGCTCATCACTTGTTTTTCATATTGTGTTCTTGTTTCATTTTTTGCATTTATTGTACTTAGAAATACTTTGATTGCTAGAGCTGGTATGCTGTAGATGTGCAGCAGGTGGAGAAAGGTTTTCACAGCTTGATGTGTATGCACATGGCATCAGCAAGTCATCCCGTCTGTTTGGATGAGTGGAGTATAGCACCCCAGATACTTCTAAGGTCTCCTCATTTTCTGTTCTGGAAAGTTTTTGAAGAGTATTGCATTGCAAATAACAATAAAACGAGCATTGGCAGAAAATTAAATCCTAAACAATTAAGATGATGTACTCTTTGTATAAAGATAGATTTATTTGAAATCAAATTTAATGTAGATAAGGATAAAAAGTTATTGGCAGCTAGGTTTTGAAGATATACTGGGCTCTAAAATGTTTAGAATAGAGCTACAAAAATGCTGCTTTCCATTTCTTCCAGGCTTTGAGGAAATGTGGGATGCACTCGGTGGTGCAATGCAGCTTTTATGAAAGAAAGCTACTAAACTCAGTTCTTTTGTCAGCTCACCAAGCAGTTTTCCAACCCAGGCTAGATAACAATTTTATGATGACTATGGGGAAATCCTACATTTTGTGAGCTGGATTTATATTGGAATGATACATTCAGCTTTCTTTTTTCTTTACTCTGTTTATTTTTTATAATTACCCTTCAGTGTAATTCTGCAATACATTACATCAATATACAATTTTGAAACCTGCAGGTAGCATTTAGAAAATAAGTGGAGTGGGTATTATCAGAGATGCAGAAGGATGGAGATCGGTCTTGTTTCAATAGATGAAAATGTATTGAGTTATAGACTGAAGGAGAAGGGTAGAAAATGAATGAGACTATGAGTAGGATGAATGGAATCAAGAGTGATCTGTGTGTGATTGAAGAGCACAGTGAGAAAGGGAATGAATGACAAATGATCAAGAGGTGAAGGGATATGAAAAAACTAGAGTGATTGAGGAGATGGGGATTAAAGTGAGGTAGTCTCAGTTAAGTTAGTTCTGAGAGCATGACAGGGAAAGGTGAACTGAAAGAGTTTAACACAAACTCTGGTTGTTCAGGTTGGCTGCAGTGATGTACTGCATTGCTGGCTGATGTGGGAGCTGATTATAGCCGAATTCTTTGCAGCAGCGATGACTCTGCTGCTTTTAACAAAAGGTGACTTGATCGAGATGTGTGTCCTGCATTCCTTAGTTTCCTCTGTCAGTGCACAGCGTGTGAGAGCAAAGGCAATATAGACAGAAACCTTTCTCTGCCTTTTAACCTTTCTTTTCTCCTCTGTGGCGTTTCTCTCAGGTTTTGCTCTCTGGGTGGATCTTGTCTTAATTCCTCACTCTTCTAACAATGTTTGGCTCTCCACTCCACTGTTTCTGTTCTCCAAATAGGTTATTTAGGGATTGGTACTTAACTGTACACAGTTAGCGGTCAGTGAGCACACACCATGCACACTATGCTACCGGGCCTCCTTAGAGATTGTCTGCTTAATACTGCATAGCACTTAGAGGCATCAACAAGCCCTGTAGTGCTCCACTGAGGCGGAGAAAGCATGAAAGCATGCTAATTCCCCCCAACTCACTCCATCTATCCCTTTGTGGACCCCCCCCATCTATCAGGCCAGTCATCCATCCATCCATCCATCCATCCATCATCCCCCCCCCCAACCCAACCCAACAATGCTATATTCTCTGCTTTCATGGATTAATGAGCACTGGTAACACAAGACTATACACAAAATAACACACAGTACAACATGTTGAATGTCTTTAATTTATACTGTGGTCCGAATGTGGTTTCCTTGATGCATTCTGCCTTTTTCACCTTTTTTGCT
This sequence comes from Eupleurogrammus muticus, assembly GCA_036785175.1. Lineage (NCBI taxonomy): Eukaryota > Metazoa > Chordata > Actinopteri > Scombriformes > Trichiuridae > Eupleurogrammus > Eupleurogrammus muticus. The sequence goes on along the minus strand of JAYKQN010000004.1, from coordinate 23,288,418 downwards.
TAATGATTTATTTTTTCCTTCTGCTAATTTCTGTCAGATGAGGTTCAGAAAAATTGTGGAATTCCTTTCTAAAAGGGATACTAGGGATAGTATAATGTCAAAACTGGAGAGCAGTGGGGGGTGTAGAGAGAAAGGTTAGTGATCTGTGTCCTACCGTGCTGTATATATGTCATGCCCTCTAGGGTCGGTACCATCACGTTTGTTGCAATCACCACTGAATCCACTTAGGTGTAAAGAGCTGTACATTCCCTATTTTCCAGACTGTACACATGACATTAACCATGCAGTCTATCCATCCATCCATCCATTGTCTATCCCGCTTATTCCCTTTCGGGGTCGCAGGGGTCTGCTGGAGCCTATCCCAGCGCGTTAAGGCGAGAGGCAGGGATACACCCCAGATGGTCGCCAGCCAATCGTGGGGCACACACACCATTCACACACCATACACTCTCACACTCACACCTATGGGCAATTTAGAGTTTACCAATTAACCTGAGCATGTTTTTTTGTATTGTGGGAGGAAACCGGAGTACCCGGTGAAAACCCACGCAGACACGGGGAGAACATGCAAACTCCACACAGAAAGGCCCCAGACCCAGGCCCAAGGCGGTCTTGAACCTGCGACCTTCTTGCTGTGAGGCAACAGTGCTACCCACCGCACCACCGTGTCGCCCCCCATGCAGTCTACTCCTGGTGAATTGCAGCCTGAAACGGAAGCCACCTTGCTATAAGACACACTTCTCAGCTCATTTACAAAGTGCAATAGAACATAAAATGAATTCATTAGTATTTGTGTCTGTAGACCCCCCTGCTTTTTCGTTTCAGACTGCAGCGTATCGCTGTCTGAAATGCATCACATGGGACAGTTTGTGTGTCAGCTTTTAAACCAGGCTCTGTCTGTGTGTGTGTGTGTGTGTGTGTGTGTGTGTGTGTGTGTGTGTGTGTGTGTGTGTGTGTGTGTGTGTGTGTGCAGCGGCTGTCAGGGGACCTGTGTCTGTTCATATGAGTAAGCACATATCTCCCAAGAGTCCTCACTAAAAATGTGTAAAGTAATGCTAAGAGTTGTTGCTCTCACCACAATAATTCATAAGCATTTCAAGAACTGTGGTCTAGGGACTCCTTGCGCATTTGTGTATGCTTGTGTTTGTGTGTGTGTGTGTGTGTTTGTGTTTGTGTGTCATAGGAGACCTCAGACTTTGTCAGATTCATTTCTGAACATCATGTAACTGAGGACAGGCCGGCCTTATGAGACCATCAGCTGAAAACCAGCAAAGTGACATTACATACACACACAGTCATCAGGGCGAAGGGTGGAATCCTGGCCTTGTCATGCTTTTTCACCATAATCTAGTTTAGAAGGATTAATTAGGAATTAAGGAGTGTAATGTTATCGGTGCGTGATCCATTCACATGCACGCACACACATGCACTTACAGCACTGTCGGTGCATGTATATAGGGCAAGGATTATTCAGAACTAAAAAAGAAAAGTAAAGTCATATTTTAGGATTTTTCCGACTTTATTACTTTTTCTTTCAGCTTTCTCTCCTCTCCTGTCCTTTCTGCCCTCTCTCCCTCGTGTCTGCCTTACTTATTACCATCTCATACTCTCCATCCATCCTCACTCAGTTTCCCCTCCGACTTCCTTCCTCTCATACGTTTTAGGAACATACATAAAATTATTTTTTCAGTCTTTTCCTCGCCCTTGTTTTCGATTTCTTTTTTTTTTTTTTTTCCCATTTTCTGTGCTTCCATTATCCTGTATTTTGAAGTACTGTATAGGCTTTCATTCAGCTCTTTCATCCTTTATGCTTAGCTTTGGTATAGAGAGAAAGAGCATGAAAGATTTCTATAGCACTGCTATTCTTTCAAGAAGGCAACAGCATTCAGGTGTCTCCCTGGTTGTCCATTTTGAGTCTGGCTCGCTGTTTTTCATAGTTTTTCTTTATTTTCATGTTGAAAAGTGCGAGTGGGGAGCTGTGCTACATACAATCGCTTGACTTGTCTCAGCTCTTTGTTGTGTGAAGCAGCTCTGCTTCGTGGCGAGAAGTGAGTGGCTTACCTTTTTCCTTGAGATGATTTTTTCAGGCCTTACTGCTTTTTACGATCATAAAACTCAGCCCACAATGTTTTTTAGTCTTTTTCATGTTCCAATAAAACCAAACATATTATGTATGTGTGTGTGTGAGGGAATTTTTTATTATTGGCTCATGCAAATTGTGAAGTTCCATGAAATTGTCAGCAATATTAGGTGCTCTTTCTTCACCACCGAACAGGAAATGGCAAACTGGGTAGATAATAAACATGTTGCCAACTACTGTTAGTCTCAATTCTCTGGGATTGTGGAAAAGAACAAACCTCTGCTCACATAGGGGCAGCTGTAGCAAAAAGCTGCTTCTGTCTCTGCTCTATTCAACAGTTCTTCTTGTAAATTTCCACCAGCAGCAGGATGGAAAATTATCTCCAGAAAGAATCTAGTCCTATCAGTCCAAACAGTGACCCTGTCTTTGCAAAAAAGAAAACTCAGTGATTTATGATGCATTGTCTTTAGATGTAATAGGTTGTCAGCCTTTGGTCTTCCAAGTCTTTTCAAAGTCTGTGGTTCAGTAGGCTTTACACACTTGTAAAAGTGGATTGATAGATGTGAAATTCAGGGCAATGGACACAGAGTAAAAACATGTCTCTGTGTTTTTCTTGGACTGTAATTTTGTGTGTGTGCTCGCCTGCCAGATGCAGTTATGTGTGTTTTCCTTAGGCAGAGAGTAATGATATTGTTTTTATTAATGCCTGATTAAATTTTTAGCATGTTGCTGCAGGAGCTCTTAGTGCTTATAGAACACTGTGCCTCTATCAGTCATCGGCCCTCTTAACACACCAATACTAAATGCTGCGTCTAACTCTCCTGTCACTTTCTCCCATTATGAGCAGCGGACATTAAAATCAAAACAAGCAATACTGGACTCTATATTTTTCATCCTGTGACCACTGAGCTCACTATTTTCCATCCATCTCTCTGTTCCTGCCTCTGGTTTACGCTCTCTTCTCGTCTCCCTTCTTTTTTCTTTTTTTTTCTTACTGTCGGCCTCCCTCCCTCCCTTTCTCTTGTTCCCTGTGGCACTATTGGCAGCACTCTGTCTCTGTCAGGTGTGTGTGCGATAGCCTTCACGCCATTGACTCAGAGGAGATGGGCTTTTTGGATGGCTCAACCACTGTTCGACTGGTCTCCTAACTCTTCGTCTCCCAACCAATGAGCGGATAGTCGTTGTTTCACTCCCTGTAGATTTTATTGAAAGTTATAAGATATTTAATAGGTCGTACTAGATGCACTGCATGTTTTAGGCCTCTGCAAATTATGTATCATAAATTGTTGCCGCCATCCCTTTTTAGTGTTTGTTTTGATGTTTGTCGATTGTTGTCCTAGCATGCATCTATTTGTTCCTGTTCATTCCAGCAGGGTATTTAAACATGGTTTAGATAAGTAATCCATCAGTGAAGTGAAGTGTTTTTTCCCCCCAAAGCTATCTTTTTGCAATAATGCCGGTGAAAAATGGCTGAAGACTTGGCTACTCTGTACTAATGTATTTCTGGCATATCAGATGTTGTCAGAAAATCAAACCTCTCAGCCAAACAACAGGATAATGTTAGGATAATTTGAGTTAATATAAGTTAGGGTGCTTCGCCCTGGCACATAAATGCATCACATTTGTAGTTTCCTGGCAGTTCTACTGATGACAAAAATGTAACTTAGTTTGAAGAAGGAAAAAAAGCAGGCACAGTGTTACCAGTGATGGATTATGTACCTCAAGCAAGTTTAGAGTCAGTCAGGCAGGTTGATATTCATCCTGCACAGAAGAAAGTTTCACCACCCAAAACCACCTTATACCGTCAATTTATGAAATTATGGTTGTTGGCCACCGGCTCTTGCTTATTAACACATGCGGCCAACAGAGCACAACATGGGTTTTCCATTGGTGTATTTGGCCACCTGTTGTGCATTATGTTCAAAATTGGCTCGCCTCTTTTAGCCTTGGGCATCCAATTCGGAATAGAAATGTGTGTCTTTTTGCCTGGTCAGAAATCTGACTTTCTTCAGCCACACATTTGCGTAAGCACCCTGTATTTTGTGTTGACCAGATCGGATCCAACTGGCTTGTGTGAGCTTATTAGATGAGAGGAGAATCAGTGAGTGCTGTTAGAACATGAGGATATAAACTGATGAGCCGCAACAATGAGCTAAAAGCTGCACAGAGATGTAGTTTGTTAATGCTCTGTAGGATTAGCACTACTAGAAACCCTTTTACATTAAGGGGAATCATTTGATTAAATATTAATGTCAAAAATACTATGCAATGGAGTTTAGCAGGATCAAACATGTAACCTCACTTAAATAGGTCTAGTATCAGTAGAGGGATTTCTCATGTGACATTGAGATATATTTAATTAAAATGCATTATTATTAAAAAATAGTCATTCATTAAACAAGTGGTTATTCATTATAGATATTTTCATTATATTTTTATTATATGGCCATTCATTATTAATATCTTATCTGTTTTATGTGTTAGACATATTATAATTTGAGTTTTAATGTTCCAATACTTGGCTTGTTATAGTAGCTGTAGCTCCATTTGGTTTAAATTTGAGATTGTGTGTCTGTGGGAGAAAGAGGGAGGGAAAAAAGGGGGAGTGTAACAAGGCCAGCTCTGCCTCGAGGCTGTTTGGCCCCAAACTCTCATCAGCCTGCTGGTGCTGAAACAGAGAACCTTCTGCCCCTTGCCACCGTACTCTACCACGAGCACACACACGTAGGCGCACGCACTCACACACAATGACTACAAAGCCATATGCACACACAGAGAAACCTGCTCGCATTCCCAGCACACACAATCAAAGTTTGCGACAATCATCTTCCCCATCTCTCTCGCCGTCATCCATACTACTTTTATCAGTGCATCCTATCTCCTTTTATCCAGCTCCCTAATCTGTCCATGCCTCTATCAGACACTTTCTATTCCCATATCTTGCCTCTGAGACAAGCTCTGTTTTCTAACTCTTCCACTCGCTTCATCCGTATCTTGTTTCCTCGCAGCTCCATACATCCACTAGCTTTATGTATGTTACTTTGAAAATGTTTCTTGTCCCCACTCCCTCCTTTTTCCATTTCCCTCCTCCTCATCTTTCTCCTCTCCATGTCTCCCTCTCTTCTCAGCGGTGGTTTTAATGCATTATGAAAATGGACTGGGGCTATGAAAGCGAAACAGGACAAGTTTGGCTGTTTAATGTGACTCCTTTCACTCCTCATCTGCCTCATTGGCAGCCAGCGTTCGTGTGTCTTCGCATGTTCGTGTTGTGCTTTTTGTGTGCGTATTAGTATGCATGTGCACACACACACACACACAAGCATGTTCTTAGGTTGCTTTTTTTTTTTTTTTAGCACAGAAAGCTCAATGTGAGGGTGTGACCGACACCGAGTTCATGAGTCGGTCTCCACGTATGTAGTGACACGTTCCTGCTCTTAACAGACACATGCACACTCTGGGCAAGCGTTAAACTGCATGAATAATAGAATAGAGAGTCAAACAGCGTGGAACACATGTTTTACTGAGATGTGTGTTAATGGGAAGGCGTGTTGGCATGGATAGAAGGATGAAGGAAGCTGGGAAGGGGTCTTTATGAGACATAGGGTAGGTTTTTGCCCTACAGGGCGATGTGACCTGGATCCAAATCTTTCTATTTCCATCTCTTACACTCTTTCTCAGTCACATGATCACTATTGCTCCTTCACTCCCTACATTATTCCCACTTTGTTAATTTTCATGAAGTTAAGCCTCTTCATCTCCAGAGAGAACGAGACCATTCTGTGGAGAGATGGAGCGAAGATGAGCTGATTGGATAGATGTAAATTATCCGATGGTAGATGCGGTGTGGGGGGAATACAACTGAAGAAAGAGTGTGGAAGAATTGTTGTCATCATTGAGTTTTGAAACCAATGGCAACTTTTAGAGTTGCTTTTCTACTTATAGATTTTTAGTTGGTATGTGATGTTTGACTATGAGATTAAGATGGGGAATATGTGAGGGTGTGATGAGGTCACTGAACCTGCTCATACCTTAAAGTCAACTTACAGTATTTAAATTGCTGATTGTGTTTGAGCTAGAAGTTTAATTAACTTTTGCTGTGCTACTTGAGAGAACAGTAGCATTGATTTAAAATAGCCTCAGTCTTTTCTTGTCATTTTTTTTTTTCCTCCCTTCCTAACCTCCCTCTTTCTGCCTCTCCGCCACTTCTCCTCCTGCCTGCTCTTTCTTTCTGATGTAGCAGAGTGAGTGTGTGTGTTGAGTCTCTGTATGTGTGGCTGGCAGTGGATATTCTGAGTGCGGGTGGTGTATATGTGTACATCAGGGTTTAATTGCGGTGTGCATAGAAACAAGTGTAATTAGCCAGCGCTCGCTTCCCTGCTGCCCGGCTAACAACCAGCATCCCCTCTGTGCTCGCGCTTTCTCTCTCTCTACCTTTCTTCTTTGTCTCCCTCTCTCTCTCTTGTCTCACGCCTGTTGCCACAACGACAAGCCCCACTCCGCCATTGTTCCCCGCTGTTCTCCAAGAACAAAGGAGGAGGCTATTAGCTCCTTGAGAGAGGAGTGGTGGAAACAGAGGAGAGGATTGCAGTGAGGGTGGGATGATGAGAGTGTGAGGGAGAATCGGTGAACGAGTGAAGGATGGATGGAGACAAAGAGGTGGAATAACAAGGGAAGAGACCCAGAGTTTGGGAGATTTAAATAGAGAAGCAGGAGAAAGAAATGAAGGAGAAGCTAGGGAAAGAACCTGTGAACAAGACTTTGAGAGAATTAGAGGAGTGACAGATTAGAAGAGGGGAAAGACATATGGGCAATCCATTTCATCCCAACCATCTTTCCTTTTATAGTCTCTCTGCATTCCTCTGTCTTTTACAACCAAATTAGAGTCTTTGTGCGGGTTTCCTTCGCAGATGCAAGTGTACACACTTTGTACTCTTTATACACTTATTGCTTGTTTGCCCTTGTTCTCCTTGCTGTGTGTGTGTGTGTGTTTGTGTGTGGGTGTGTGTGTGTGGGTGTGGGTCATTAGTAGTGAGTGTAGGCGGGTAATGCGCTGTCTGCAATGCTGGCCATCTGAATGTTAACAGATTGTAATACAGGACAGAAAGTGAATTTGGTTTCCCGAGGAAAATGGAGCAAATTACACTTTTATAGCTCTCTGCCACTATCCTTTGCTCCTGCCATTACTCACTGGGTGTAGAGAGAGAATAAGATGAGGGGAGGAAGAGAACAAGTGATTGGGAAGATGTCCTTACTGAGGAAGATGGTTGAGGTGTAGTGGTGAAACTGCTTCATGTGGAAATGCAGGGAAACTTTTTTTTTTTTTTAAGTAGTTGATAACTTCTATCTCATTTTGACCTTCATATAAAGATGTAGCTCAGGGATGAATGTCTGCTATTATCCTTAGGCAAGTTTTGATAATTGTCAAGATTTCAGTTTGTTAGAAATTCACATTCCTTATTTACCCACTTAATCCATTGTATGCAATTCAAATATGTACACGTAATGGGCAGTTATTAAATTTAAATAAGATATTTAGATGTTCCTCATATCTCCAGTTGTTAACTGGCAGGCAATGTCACATGGATCTCTGTCATCTTAACTCAGCACATGCTTTGGAAATATCTTTACACAATGATGAAGATAATAGCAGATGTATTTATATCAGTGAGTCATAGTCAGATATTTGGTATTGAAGGAATCCACTTCTAACTTCTCTATATTTGGACAGAAAGTGAACATGTCATATATATATTTACATGTAAATAATTTACTCTTTAATATTTACAATTATTATTTTCCCTCTATGAAAATCTCCAAAATGCATTAGTTTTTTTTGTTTTTTTAAGTATGAACTTTCAAAGGTAACATCTATTGACTTTCTGACTTATCGAGGCATTTTTTAACATGTTTTTTAAGGTGTTTTTCAGTGTGCGCCTCTTTTTGATGATGTGATATGCAGTGGTTTCTCCTTTTTCCAATGATCTACAGGTGGCTTATAATGTGCCAAAAATGTGGCAGTGTGCCAACAAGGCATTATTCTGCCTCTGTTTACTGCCCTACTGCAGGAGATGGCGTACAGTGGTAATTAATAACGTCTGGCCAATTCATATTATATGGAATACATAAAGTCTCTCTGTCAGATGTGGACTGTCGAAATGAGGCATATAAACATAAAATCTATATATTGAATTTTTTTTTCACTTTATTTTTCATCACAGTGTCAAGGATAATTTAAAAAAATAGGGAGGAAGTTAATTTTAATGGAGACGTTCCCTTTAATTGAAAAATGAGTTACATTTGTGGGTCTGCTTCGTCTTGTTTTTTGCTCTGTATGTCTGCTGGAAAAACACCGCAGCACTATTACCGAAGGAGACAGCTACAAGAGCTTTGTGAGAGACCTCCTGTCGGCTCCTGTCTCACCATCAAGTAGTGATGAAGTAAAACACGGGAGAGAGAAAAAAGATATGGCGTTTGATATGGGAATTAAAGCGGGGCTTAGCTGGAGTGAAACAGCAGTCAAGGTTGGCTCAAGGGCAGCATTTCCCAGCCAGGCAGTGGATGTGTTAGTGTACAAGCGCACGCATTTATACACACACACACGTATACACCCTCAAATGAGTATTCACCCGCCTGACCTGGCGGCTCTGTTTCCCTCCAGTGGGATACAGGGAATATCTTTCATGGCGGTGTGTTGCTTCTTAGCATCAGAAAGAGTGTGTTCCTTCCTTCTGAAGGGAGCAGTGATGGGAAAGTGTCTCCATCACTCCAGCCCCACCTGTCTCTATCTAAATATTTTTTTCTGTTCCCCTCCCTCTTTCGCTACCCTCTCTCTCTCTCTCTCTCCCTGCATCTGCTTCCCCTCCCTGAGCTGACATTTGCTGTCAGACAGCCTTATTATTTTGTTCTTCAGATTTCTGATTAGGATTCTCTCGCTTTCTCTTTGTCTTTGTCCTGTCCCCTGTCTTTGCTTTTCTCCTTTCCTATGCCCCCGCTGGCTCTTCCCCACAAACAACTCCAGTCCAATAATGTTTCCTTTCTTGTTCTTTGTTACTTTTTTTTTGTTCTACCTTTGCCGCATTCTATTCAGCATAATCTAATTCAGTCTATGTTCCATCTTCCATTACACCCCTCTCATCTCTCAGCATTTCTCTCTTGTCTCACTCTTGTGTTTTTAAAGGTCAGTTTTCCATTCCTTTTTTTGTTTCTCTATACCTCTTCTCTCTCTCTCTCTCTCTCACCATAAAGTTCTTGCTGCAGTTGCTCCCAAGGACTCTGTCTCTGGCTTTTAATTATACTCCGCGGGCCTCCGTCCCTGGAGAAACATGCACCAATGCGGATATATGTGGTAGTTTCAGCTGTGACTGTCCAGCTGTTAATTCATAACAATATTATATTCCCCTCATTGTTTCTTCACAATATCACATCGATTTGTAAAAGTACGTTGAAACTTTTTACTGCTCATTAATTCACTGCTGATGATGGTGTGTGAATGTTTTGGCCATGCTGAGGTCCACTAAAGTCAAGGAGTTCATCTAAAACTGGACAGCAAAGGAGACAGGAGAGGGTTGTCATGGTGATAATAATCCCATGGGGGTATATTTTCCCTCCTCATTTACTCCCTCCTCAAGTCTGCATCATGTCAACTCTATTTTTCCTCCTCTCTCTCTTTCCCTCTCTCTATCTCTAATCACATCTGTCTCTGTCGTTACTAACCTTTCCACACTGCTCACTGTTTGTCTCTCTGTCCCTCTCTCAGGCTTTTTCCTCTTTCTCTTAATGTCTTCTTTTGTTCCCATCCTTCTTCTTGTTTCTATTTCTTCCCCCTTCCCTCCGTCCCTGTGGTCCTCACCTCTTGTCCATCCGTCGAGGGAGGGAGAAGCACAGAAAGGAAAGGAATGCTAATTTTATCACCACAGCGACGGAGTGCGGGAGGGAGGAAAAAGAAGAGAGGGAGAAAATGTCACTCGTCTGAGGAAATGAGATGGCCATTTCAATTGTGCGTGTGTGTGTGCGTGCAACAGGAAAGATCAGGGTGACAGTCTGAGTGACATTTCATGTATTTTTACTCTGCTTTGCTAAGCTCCCCTGCTGAGTAAATGATATAGGCGTGCATTTTTGTGTTCAGAGGGCAAATGCTAATGTATGTACGTGTATGTCTGTTTTTTTTTTTTTTTTTTTTCCATCCAGTGCAAGAACTGTTTTCTACCCTGTCTTTGTTCTTCAAGTCAATCATCTGTCTCTCTTACTTTTTTCTTCATTCCACTGCACTCTCTCTTCACCCCTCACTCATGTCAGAAATGTAATCACGTTCGGGGCCTGCGGTGAGGAGAAGAGAGGGAGCACGGTGGGAGGAAAGAGGTGGGGGAGAGAGTTTGAAGTGAACGTGGGGAAGAGGGAGAAAAAGGCATTTGTATGTGTACCCAATTACCACTCCAGCCAGCCCAAAGTCACCTTCGCAGGGAACGGACGCACACGCTCTCAAAATAGCTTCTTCCATCCTGACCGTGTGTGTGTGTGTGTGTGTGTGTGTGTGTGTGTGTGCGTGTGTGTGTGGTTACAGTGGTGATGAGGTAGACTGAATAATATCATGGCCTTCCTCTTGTCAGTCAGCTCAGCGGCTTATTATTTGTGCGTTGTCCCTGTGTGTAATTGTAGCTTTGTGCATGCATAAATATGAGCTCATGTTTGTGTGTGTGTGCGTGTGTGTGTGTGTGTGTGTGTGTGTGTGTGTTGTGTGTTGTGTGTATCCTGTATCTGAGGGAACTAGCTGATTGAGTCCTAGCTCCGCAGATTTCGACCCAGGTCCTCAGCCTCTGATTAGGTGTTGTTATGTGTGGAGCTGTGTGTGTGTGTGTGTGTGTGTGTGTAAATGGATGTGTGTGTGTGTGTGTAGAATTTGAGTTTTAGACCTTCGGATTGAGAGCTTTTGTCTACTTCTTAGTTTGTTCAAGTATAAGATTTTAAGGATTGGAATTGATTTCATGATTAATGTTAAAATTGAGTTTGGATTATTTTTCAAGGTCATGTGTGGTGCTAGGGATTACATTCAGACAATGCAGGTCCTTACGAGTAAAGCAATGCAAACGTCTGTGTGTGTCCTTGTTAACTGTGGCCTCGTTCCGCTTACTTTTTAATTAAGAGACCATAGGCCTCCCAGCACGGTTTGCTTTCCCACACTCCACTGGGGCAGAAGGACTGGAACAGAACAAAGAAGTATTGAACAGAAATAATGATTTATAAAGAAACAGATGGGAAATAGCTCATGATGGAACTAGGAACTGGATCTAATAAGGAAGAAAGCATTAGAATTTGAAAGAGGGATAGTGTAGGCTGATGGGACACGTGGCCCATACGCACGTTCTCCGTATCCGCCGCTGATTTGATGTCACTCATTCCTGAAGTCATCTATACATCAGGTGCACGTGTGGCGTTTGTGTGTAGTTTTCAGGCTGTAATCTGTTCCATCTCATTCTTTACTTTCCATCTGTGTAGGATCTTTCGCTCCGTCGCTCCCCATCTCTCACATCTGACTGAGTCCTCAGAATGGCTGTGTGTGCGCATATCTGTGGTTAGAAACATGCCGCTCTCTCTCTTCCTTTTTCTCTCTCTCTCTCTCTCTCTCTCTCTCTCTCTCGTCAGGGAGTGGTGAGATAGTCGGTTAAATTTTAATGGTGCTGCCATCTCTCAGTAGCTTCTGAAAGAGGGCCGATGCAGACTGACACACTCACTGAGCCGTGAGAAGAGACAAGATAGAGAGAGAAGCGATAGCTTGCTAGACACACACACACACACATGCTAGGTCACCAGTGCATGGCACAAAACAACAGGTAGGATAAAGAAAAAATAGCCTTGTGTTACAATATTTGGGAGAATTCTATTGATTTCCAGTAATTTTACAACTTGTGTATATATATCTGTAGCATAACCTTCCGTTCACTACTGCTATTTTAGAGATTCGAGACACTTATTCTTGAGATGATAAAAGAAAGCTCACAACCATGTCTGCCTGCAGGTTAGACGTTGACAATCTGTATATTAAATTATTTTGTAGGCACTTTTTTCCAAAGACGAGCACAGATGGTGCTGTGAATACTAAAACCCTTTCCTCTGACTGGGTCTCTTTCACTGTCAACATTTTTTTAGTTACAGAAGACCCAGAAAAACACACACACAGTCACTCACAAACGCATGCCAGTCTCTGAGCCATATTTTGTGTTGTTCCTTGATTGTTTTCCTTTGCCTAGCCTCACATAGCTGTCTGATTGGCAACACATCCCCTGATAGCTCACTAAGTACATGGTGGGATTACGTGTGTACTTCTGCGAATGTGTTTTTGTTTGTGCCCGTGTGTGCATGCATGTGTGTCTTTTTGTCTAGCCTCAACTACAGTCAATTCCTGAGAGACGCTGGCAGACAGATGTTCTAGAAGAGGATTTGCACGTCTGTCTCTCTGTTTACATATCTATTTCTCTCTAGTTTATTTGGGGGGAGTTCAGTGTTTTCTGTTCATCTTAGTAGGATGGAGTGAAACTGATTGATGAACTGGAAACCTCGCAGCACCCTGGTGTATCTTTGATGAGAGAGACTGTTCCTCAGGTTCTCAGATAGAGATGGACGTTGCCAGATCATGGTTGTCATCCCCCTCCAGCTGCTTAGTTTGACTATGATCCAGTGTTATTGATGTATAGCTCAAACACCTGCAGTAGTTTACCCAAAGCATTTTCAACAAAGAAGAAAGTTTTAAAAAATGCATACACACATGCAAAGAAGTGTTCACAGTGTAATATACATTTCAAAATATTCTTACTAGTAGTTTTTTTATGTTTCATAGTAATAAATAAAATATACCGAACAAAAAGGAAAGAACTCTAAATGGGGGGCGGGGGTTGTATTTTAATCTCTTATAAGATGTCTAGTCTATCTACTGTCTTAATCATCATAATTGAGGCAAGATAATGCTATTTTCCTTGTCATATTAACCATATCTTTACTTTTTATCTGTGCCCCGTATCTCTTTTGTTTCATCGTCTCTCCTCAACGATACTCCCTCTCGTCCCTCAAATGTTCTACATGTCTAGTTGCTCATCCCCCTAATCTCTCCTCAGGCATTGCTCTGTGCATATAAGGGACATGTATGCAAAAGTCTCCTCTTTTCTTCTCTTCTCTTCTCTGGCTTGGTTATGATAACGTGTTGGCTGAAAAAAAACACAGTGACAAGGACCAGGAAACAGCCCAGTCTTTTTGCCTCCAGACAGATACACTATTGTGTGTGTGTGTGTGTGTGTGTCCGTGTGTCCGGTGTCCATCCGTGTCCTGCAAGCGATGGTTGACATTAGAAAAGGCTAAATTCCCTCCTCCTCTCCAGCCCCCTCACTGTCTCTAGGCCTTGCTCAGGGGATAATTAGACATAGTAAAGCTGGCCCTTGTCCTCCTCTTTGCCACATATGTGTACATATATATTGTGTGTGTGTGTGTGTGTGTGTGTGTGTGTGTGTGTGTGTGTGTGTGTGTGTGTGTGTGTGTGTGTGTGTGTGTGTGTGTGTGTGTGTGTGTGTGTGTGTGTGTGTGTGTGTGTGTGTGTGTGTGTGTGTGTGTGTGTGTGTGTGTGTGTGTGTGTGTGTGTGTGTGTGTGTGTGTGTGTGCCAGCCAATCTTTCCACCATGCGGTCAAGTCGCAATTGCTAATCAGGCCTGCAAGCTTTGCCTGAAGAGACCAAGAAAAGGAGAAAGGAGGGGTGAGAACTAGGGAAGGAGGGAGCAAATGAGTGAGTGCTTTCTTTTGTCCTCATCGCTGAAGCAGAGATAAAGACGAGTGAAGGGATGGATGGTTGGAGACGAGAAGACAGAGACTGAGGGATTAACAGAGGATGAGTGTGTGCTCCAGCCCTGCGACGAGCTTTTAACTGTCCTCCATGGCATGACACCGTGTAGACCTCCATTTTTCCTCTGTCCTCCTTTCATCTATTTTGCTTTGCATAAGTCAGAACTGCTTGTATTCATAAAGTGCCTCTCCCATCAGTTACTCATGCTCTTTTTTTCCCACTCTCCCTTTTACTTGCTCCCACTTTCTCTCTGTCTGCTATCTTTCCACAAGGTAATAATGAATATTTGAGGGCTGACAGGAGCACAGCACCTAATCCTTTTTGCCCAGGGCAAAATATGCCTCATGGGGTGCATGTGTGTTACAGTTCATCTAACTTTTTAATTGAGATAGAAAACCAATTTATAAGTTTTCATTTCTACCCCTGTGCTCATGTAAATGAGACTTTCTGCATGGTTGTGCATTATGTCAGAGAAGTGTTCAGGGTGGGCAGTCAGCTTGACCAGCAGGAAAACGCCAGTACTTGGGGCCTGCCGTTGTACGTTCACACAACCTGTCGTGTCGACATAAGCAGGACCATCAATCCATACTAATCTCACACCATCTGATTAGTAGTGAACTCTACGGTGAAGGTAATGTGGAGAGCAGTGAGAATGATTAAGTATGAAGTTATTAGCTGTTGGCAATGTCTAATCTTATAGGCTCTGTTTAAATATGAGTTTGCCTGACCTTCACAGATAACTGTTTGTAAGAACACTAATCACATCAGTCAGTCAGACACACACACACACACACAGTGTCTGCAAATGTCACCACATCACCCACAGCAGCTGCAACAAGGATCAGGGTTTATTGTTACCCAGTTAGTGAGCCGACCAAATATTGTTATCAACTCTCCTCCCAGTAGAGGGCGCACTCTGTGAAGGCCAATGCAGCATCAAGGACATCCACTCTGTGAATAACAAACACCAAAGCACCACACAGACTACCAGAGTACCACAGTAAAACTACTTACATGCTCACTCCCTCAGCGAGTTACTTAGTTATTCAGTCAGTCAGACACACACACACACACACACACAAACACACGCAGCAAGTTCTTGACGTTGAGCAATTAATCTTTCTGTTTTTGTGTTGTCTCTGTGTTCTCTGCTCAAGGCTCAGGTGTTGTGAATGGCTCAAGGTCACTTCCTCGTTGTCATTGTCCTTTAAACTAACTTTCTATTTCCTCTTTATTTTCGTGCTCATCGTCTCAGTTTTCACACCTTTATTTGCTCTTGGTCCTTTTGATTAGATTTCCTTTCTACTTTACACTCTGTAGCTCTCCTTCACTCCCCCTATCTCTCCTCCTTGTAATTAGCCTGTATAATTGCTGTAGTAAATCTTTTCTGCTGTCCCAAGGAGACTGGCTAATATAGGACTGATTTAATAAGCACACCATAGCAGCTCACCTTTCCCTGTGTGTGTGGTAGTGGTGGATGGTGGTGGTGGGGGGGTCTGTTTGTGTCCTCTGTTATTTGCTATGGGGATTTATGGGCTGTTTGTGTGGTTTCAGCAAGTGCGAATTCAAGTTCAAGGTAGTGCTGTGTCGGTGTGTCGACTGTAATGCACCTTATCAGCAATGCAGCCAGCATACTCTGTGTGTGTGTATGTGTGTGTGTGTGTGTGTGTGTGTATGTGTGTGTGTGTGTGTGTGTATGTGTGTGTGTGTGTGCGCGCGCCTGCATGTACGTGTGTGTCTCATCAGTGATGCCGTTACGTGCCGTGTGTGCGTCATCACTGAAGACCTTCATGGCCAGAAGAGCAGAGAGAGGTCAGAGTGGCCCTGAGAGAACAACACTGACACATACACACATATTACCCAAACCGCTGTCCTCTCCTTCTCAAACTCACACACTCATATGTACACATTCTACTGTTGTCTCTCCAACCCTCACAAAAACACAAGCAGTACGCACTTTCTTTTAGTTTTTCCTTATCTTTGTCCTCTTTCCAAAAACACAAGACTGGGATGGTGAGCGACAGTGTGAAGGTAATAAACAGTGTATCCAGGTGTTGGGGTTTGCAAGCTATACACCATCCAGCTGCAGTACATGAGTTTCACCAATGGAGGGCACTGTGGCTCCACACATGAACAGTAACCTCACTGAAGGAACCACACTTTGTGCCTCCTGTAGTCACTGCATTTAGATAAAAACCCATGTACTGTGTACTGAGCATTCAATGATTTGTGATTTTTGTAATGTTTGTGTCGGCCTTTCATCTATAAGTAAAAATTCACAATTTCCATTTTTTCACTTTAAAATTAATTTGTCAGACCAATCCAATAAATACATGGTCTAAAACTGTATGAGTCAAATATACTAATATATTAGTGTACCAGTATCTATATGAATAATCTAAATTGGACATTTAAGATGGGGGGCACAAGATGACCTTTTACCCCAAAAAAAAAAAACAGTAGGAAAAAAAAAAGGGAAAGAAAACTCTTATTTGTTGTTAATTTTATGTTGAATAGATAAACATGTATACAAGAAATCAGACATGTAATTGTACATGCTTTGCATATTTTTATGGTGGTGTCACAGTAAAATATTTATTGAAAACATAATATGGGAAACAATATTAACACAGAAATGTGGTGCTCCTAAGTCTTTTGTGTGTTAATGAGGACCAAAGAAAATGATTATTTGGTAGAGCTAATTAACCTTCAGCTGAATATGATTTTCTCGATATGATATTATAATTATTGACTTTTTAAAATGTTTTTAAAGCAATAAAGTGTGATAATATAAGAAAATCTGAGCTGCAGTTGCGCTGTTAATGCACCAGGGGTGCGCAAGTGAGCACGGCCCTAGCCCCTCCCACAAGCCCGCCCCCTGCTCCCTGGCCCTCCCACATCCTGCCCCCATCCCCCTCCTCTCTGCCCCACCCTGCCATCTGGTCCTTTTCACACAATCGCACACATACACTAACACACATGCACATACACACAGTCAGGAATCTTTTCTCCCTGTTTCCTTTCAGAGTGAAAAACAGGATGAAGGGGCTCTTTCAGACCCAAGGTTACCGTGGAAACTCCCTTATTCTTCTTCTGTCAAACACGTTCACGTCGTGGCACACACACTCACACACACACACACATGCTGTTATATAGAGTGTGACAGAATGAAGGACATTTAAAGTTTAAAGGGACGAAAGCTACAGCTGTTCCTGTGTCTGCCATAGATTTGGCCTTCTGTTAACCTGAGACAAAGAACTTTATTCCTCCCTCCTTTCTTTTTTTTCTTTTACTAATCTGTTTTACCTCCCTTTAAGTATTTATATGAGAATTCCCAAAGTAAACTTTAGTTGAATCATAACCATAAGATGTTCCACTTTATTGAAATCTATTTATTCTTTGTTAAAGAAAAAGTTGGCAAAAGATGCATTTGTGTCTCTGTGTGGTTCTTTCTCTTGAGCAACTTCAGAAACTTTTTTCCAAAGAGCTCACCACACGGATACTGATGTTGAAACTTTAAACCTTCTCCCCCGTTCCAGTTCAGACAAACTCCAGCTCTGGAATGCTGTCTGGAAAAAAGTTAGTTTGAAGTTATATAAAGTTAATGTTATTCTTTTCTCCTATCCTGCCACCAGAGGGCCCTTTGAATAACATAGTGTTGCCTGCAAATATACAATAGAGCACATCATCTGAAAGCTTTTAGTGGGTTAAAAATAAACTGCAGGGCTCCACAAGTAGGGAGTGGTGATGAGAATATGAATAGACTGCATGAAAAGCCAAGAAAAGAGATAGAAACAGTGTTTTCTAGGAGGAGGTTGAAACTCTTGAGCCCCGGCTTTCGTTCAGAGTGGTCAGGAATCAATGTTTCTGTTTCTCTCTCTGTTTATTCTTCGCTTCTGCTCTTTTTTGTTCTCTCTTTCCATGTGTCTACTTTCTTTTTTCTTTTTTTCCCCTACAAGCCTGGCTACCCATCACCTTCTCCACCACACATTTTCTCCTTTTAAGGAGTGCAGGAACGAGCGAGGAAAGAAACAGGAGAGGGGGGTAAAGGACCCCATCAGGTCTGCTGACTGATAAACAGACTCTTCTTTGTGCAGACAGACACACACACACACATACACACACACACACACAGTTAGTTACATATTGACAGAGACCTCTGCATGACTTGGCTCCTCATGATTATGTGTACCCTTTCTTCATCTTCTCTCCCCCCCTCTATCTCTGCTTTTTCCCTTTCCACTTAATTAAAAACAGAAATGGAAGAATTTTCATGACGCACACATGCTTTTGTGTGCACACACATACCCCCCCCTTTTTTCATCATCCCTCAGTGCCAAGCAGCTGTTGGGGAGGCGAAAGAAGCGGGGGAGTTGTTACAGGAAGTGTGTGTGTGTGTGTGTGTGTGTGTGTGTGTGTGTGTGTGTGTGTGTGTGTGTGTGTTAGTAGGGGTGGTAGTGATTTATTTTCAGAAAATGGGGCCTTCTCTGTGTTATGCTATAACAAAACAGCAGCTGTGGCCATAAAACATGGATTTTGGGATGTCAGCACTCCACAAGTGTGTTCATATTTGCTTGTGTGCGTGTGTGTGTGTGTGTGTGTGTGTGTGTGTGTGGGTGGGTGTGTGTGTGTGTGTGCCTGTCTAGCCACACATGTGTTCGACTGTGCCATTTCCTCTCCTCCCCCACAGTGACTAAGTGCAACGTGGTGCAGTGCTCCATAGCCACCACTAGAGGTGCCCTCAGCTCATAAATGAAATGAGCTGGTCGTGCATGTGGAAGCCACAGAGCAGCCATTTTACAATCTGCACACACCAGACCCCATTTTATGAATCAGCCATGATGTCAACACAGCTAAATCCGATGCCATTGGCTAGAGCACAGCTGGCTCTGTAACCGTTATAGCATGGATGTACACACACACACACACACACACACATAGGCTCAGGCACACATGCTCCTGGACTGGCTCTCCATCTCTCTCTCACACACACACAAGATTCACACAAGTACACACTGACCTACTGACATAATGCCACGGTCTTGTCCCAGACTAACTGGATTTTCACTTCATAAGATTATTTCCTTTCCTGATTACACTTGCATCTGTGCTGAAGCCTGAGTCTATTTGCATGTGTATGTTTGGACAGGACAGGGTGAAATTTGGTGTTTTAAGATGACATTGTTATTATTACTCTTGTTCTTAGACTAAGTAAAGTCCTTAGTGTCTCTCACTATTATTTTTAGAGGTAGTTTTTATTTCCATTTATATATTCCACCGTCTTGAGGAAGTGCAATATTTTTATGTCTTTGTCAGTCTCCCTGTTTGTTTCTTTGCCTTAGGATGTTTATCGGTGGATGCCTGTCATTTCCCTTTTCCTCTTTGTTACCTCTCAGCTGTGACTTGCTTTTATTATGTATATGTGTGGAGATATAAATGTTTTTTCCTCTTTGCTGTCCTCATGGATTTTCCTACTGTGTGTGTAATGGTTGACTTCCTGCTTGGGTTTCCTGCTCCTAGCAGGGACTATGGCTGTAGTGTTGGACACACAATGGTATTATTGGTATCATGGTAGTGACATACCATGGATTATACTAAACAAAAATGATATGGAAACATACACATGCAAAAGTATTTAGTTCTAACAAATCATATTTACATAGGTGAATATTGAATCGATGAGAGCAGTTTTATAAGGAAACTGAGACTGATATTGGGTGTAACAATGGGACTTATTGAGGCCACTGACTGGCAGGCTGTTGTGTGTATGTGTGTCCTACTGGATGGCTAAATGCAGAGATGATGAGCTCATTAAGAGGCCTGTACTCATTATCAGACTGTCCGAATGATTGGCCTCTCTCATAAAGACAAAGCGCCGTTTGAGACCGAACATATGGAGGGATGGACAGATGGGTCTCTGTGTAGAAAACTTACAGCTCTGCTGTTTGAATCAGACTTGTCAGTGAGAACAATAATAATAATAATACAACTTTTTTAAAGAATACCTTTTGAAAACAAGAGTCAGTTAAGAGCTTCACAGCTAATATATCTAAAAAAAAAAGACATTGTAAGGAAAAGATAATTATAAAGTATAATCTTCAACAAACTAATGATTAGTTTTAAGAAGAGAAACCTGACTCAGTCTGCCAGAAAGAAAGTTCCACAGCTGAGTTAGTAGAACAGCAAAGACCTGGGAAACATTAGTAACAAGTTGTGATTTTGGAACCATTAGAAAGAAGCTGCAGGGTAATCTCATCAGTCACCAGTGAAGTACTCTTGTAATGTGCTCACTTGTCTTAGTTACTGATAAAAGCCTGGGAGCAGCATTTTCCATCAACTATAGTCTTTAGGTTTGCATCCTGTTCCGGGACAAAATGCATCACACAAGTACAATATGGTAGTGATAAAATCTCTAAGAGCTTTTTAAAATCTGGTGGGGATTAAGAACGAGACTTGCCGCTAATCAACAAACAGCGGTTTAATGTGGCCACGTTGTCATAGCGTGGACCGTCTGTTGTAGTGAAACACTCTATTTTCTCTATTTTTGTCTCGATGTCAGTACACAAGGTCATCACCAGACAGTGAAAGCAGGTGGGCTGCTCAGCAGACCAAGCTTCACTTTGATTTGTATTGTTTGTGTGTGTGGGTTTCAGACAGAAGTGACAAAATTAGACCATACACTCACACTGTAGAGGCTGTACCAGCACCATCCTGGCTCTTATCCAGATAGTGATTCTCGTTTCCTGTAAACTGCCTGTTCTTAAAAAAAACATGAATCATGGGTAAGGCCACAGAGGCACAAACAACTGGGAAATATCAGGTAGTATCTTCCAAGGTTCATCAAACTTTAAGTTTGGGCGAATGTTATTTATAGTTAGCTTAAGACAACCAAAAGTCTTTTCAAAAACCTGTTATTGTTTATATTACCACTAAGTCTGTCACCACCAAAATGTATTTAGAATAACTGTTCTTGATTAAGTATTTTGTCCATGAAAGTGACCTCGTTACACCTGAGATTAGAACAGTGTTGAAGGTTTTTGTTTCACCTAAATTTTATTTACTTATGATAGTATGAAAGGGCAAGAAACAGCACAGTTTGAGAAGCTGTGAATCAGATGCTTATAGAAAATTACATATAATTATCAGTTTGGTGTTTGACAGATGTTCTGTCAATAAAGAAAGTTCTGCATTGACTGGGATGTGCAGTGCTTGTGTTGCATTGTCAGATAAAAGCAAATTGATTCGTCAGATATTGAATGAAACACATGAACAACTTTGATGTCCATTTCTGACCTTAATTGTGCACTGGGCTGTTTTGTGGTGTAACACATGAGCTTGTTCATCTTTCAGTCCTGATTCTTATCCAGTGCACATTCCCCTCCAAACACTGACACATCCTTACAGTTACAATGTTGACCTTGTCAGAACATGTTATTCTGAAGAGCTCCCTGTCAAGTGTGAGTGTGTCATAGAATGTACTGTACCTTTATGTGTGTAAGCTAACTGCCTTACAGCTAATAAATGTCTTACCACATTTGCCAGGCTCACACAAACAAGGGGGTATCTTTCCTCCAGTGTTTCAACCATTCCATAGTTGTTCCACCCAACCCAAGGGCACAGATTCAATAGGCCTAACACCTTCCTGACACCATACAGTTAGGAGGGAGTGAAAAAGGGAAAGTTTGTCGGTTGTTATAGCCATCACATAGGCCCTCTGTCCTTCCCTCTTATCCACTTCTCTCTCTTTTTAACAAATCCACTGCTGATATTTTATTCAGTAGTAATTCTGTTCATATCCTGCTCTGGGCATATTACATTAAAAAGTCACAGAGAAGTTAAAGTTTTAATAAAGTCTCCACTCTCTACTGTTTTTTTGTATTAACGTAGGCACCCTCTCTCCCTCTATATTTCTCCATCCACTTCTCTAGCTAAAAAGGAGCAGGAGGGCGGAGATGAAAAGAAGCAGCTGCAGAAGAAGAAGGTGAAGGAGCTGAAGGTTCTTGATAGCAAATCTTCACAGAATCTTTGTAAGTCCACTAACAGTCTTATACCCAAACTGGTGCTATAGTTTTTTTTTACTTTCTTGTAGTTAACTCCACCATTAAAATGCCAACATTCCTGCATGTTCAGTACTTATTGGATTTGAATGAATTAGCCTAAATTGTGTGTTTGCTTGTACAGCTATTTTCCTGGGATCTTTCCGTCTTCCTTATGAAGAGATCAAGAACGCTGTCCTGGAGGTTAATGAGAAGATCCTCACAGAGTCCTTGGTTCAGGTACAGAGCCAAAGTGTTTGTGTATTTAATGCTTAGATGGCAATACTGTGAACAGTTTCTTGTACTTTGATGTGGTACCTTTCAGAGTGGATACTTATGGTGTTGTTATAATAATAATAATAATATAGTAATATAGTATTCTTCTGTTACAGCAACCCTCTGCCTCATTGTTGTGATCCTCCTTCACAGCGGGATAATCTAATGAATGTTTTTCTTTATAGAACCTGGTCAAACAACTGCCACCGCCCGATCAGCTCAGTGTCCTGGGTGAGATGAAGGATGAATATGACGACTTGGCTGAATCTGAACAGTTTGGAGTTGTGGTGAGAATGCACACACTGTGAGACCACATAGAAAACAAACCATTTTTTGTGGTAAAATGTATATAATTTGAAAGTAGAGCTGATAATGTGATGTCAAAAGAGGAATAAAGAATGTTGAAATTCTGAGGATTCATACCATAGTCAACTTATAAGACACAGGAAGTCTTCATTCTGTTACACACAGACTGCTTTGTTTAACCGTGGAAGATGTGAGTAATGAATGAAATCCCCTTCACTCACTCGCACAATTTGGTGCCAACCAACGTACTAGAAATAGGTCTTGAAACCCCCCCCACCCTCTCCTCTTTCTCCAGATGTCCAGTGTGAAGCGACTGATGCCAAGGCTTCAGGCAATCCTGTTCAAGCTGCAGTTTGAGGAGCAGCTGAACAACATCAAGCCAGATGTGGTGTCTGTGACAGCAGCCTGCGAAGAGGTCAGGAAAAGCCAGACCTTCTCCAAGTTGCTAGAGATCATACTCCTTGTTGGCAACTACATGAACGCTGGCTCTCGCAATGGCAAGGCATTCGGCTTCTCCATATCATACCTGTGCAAGGTAAAATAAAGTATGGACATGTTATATACACATGCACATATTAAAAAAACACATTTGAACACTACATTTAAAAGGTTTTTCAGCTTGCATATCCTTCTTCTGGTTTCTATGTTAAACAAAAGATGCAAACACCAACTCTCATAACAGGTTTCACTCAATTATTGACATCACAGAGAACATCCTGATACTGTTTGAAGGTTTTTCCCTCGATCCCCACAAGGTTACTGGATAAAACATATGGGAATTTAGTAGACCAAAAATATTTTTATTCTTTTAAGTTATGTATCATTTATTTTATTTTGGAATATAGAATAGACATCACACATGAATGCCAGAATGTTGGAAGCCTTCAGTCTTACCTGCATATCCATTTTACACACACATGCCAACATAAATGGGCAAAAGACTGGCAGCATGTACAGACATTTCGTAATATCGGATTGTTTGCCTTTTTAGTATACCCTGTTTAAATTATTCTCCTTCCAATCAGTTGCGTGATACCAAATCAGCTGATCTGAAGCAGACGCTGCTTCACTTCCTTGCTGACGTGTGCCAGGAGCAGTATCCTGATGTCATGAGCTTTCCAGACGAGCTCATCCATGTGGAAAAGGCCAGCAGAGGTACATCTCACTACCTCTATACATCTGTTCAACAAATTATGTAATATATTCCTTGGTTATACAGCGTGTCTTCCCACCGTTTCAGCTGGTACTACTGCATACCTGTCCGCTAATTTCCTATCCTTCCCTTTCTTTCACTCACAGCAGAAAAAAATATAACTTCATTATTAATGTTTCTGTCATGTCTATTGCAGTTTCTGCAGAGACACTTCAGAAGAACATAGAAATGATGGGTCGTCAGATCAAGAACCTGGAGAAAGATCTAGAAACCTTCCCTCCTGCACAAAGTGACAAGGACCTGTTTGTGGAGAAGATGTCCATATCCTCTTAATTCAACTATGTTGCCTAAAATATTCTGCTTATCTAAAAACAAAATTCACAGAGTTTATCAAGATAAGTTATGAGTGTGTGTGCAATATTGGTTCTATGTTCCTTAACTCCTCGTTTTTACAGTTTTGTGGGTGTTGCCCATGAGCAGTATGAGAAGCTGGATATGATGTATAAGAATATGGAAAAGCAATATAGCGATTTGGGAGAGTACTTTGTCTTCAACCCGAAAAAACTCTCTGTAGAGGAGGTCTTTGGGGACCTCAACACATTTAAGAACATGTTCCAGGTGTGTATTTGTGGATGAGTATGTGAATGTATAAAGCCAACACCTGAATACACAGAGCACAAAGATATACACAAAAGATTAGAGGACAAAGCAAGAGGGGGTGAAAGGTAGACGTCAAACCAGCTAAAGAAAGAGAAGACTGTGCACCTGCTTATATTGACCTAGTATTGAATGAAAGTAACTGATATATTGTCAGTTTATACATAAACTGTGAATGTTCCATTTGGGAGGGCCCCGCAGAAGGTAACTTGTTTTACCAGTTGTCATGGATAACTGCCATACACTGGCTTTGAAGTTTTGTTTATATATATATATATAGACAGCTGTCAGATACATAATACTTCTGTTTTCCTGGACTTTGAAAATCACTTTAATACCCAATCTTAGTTATTCAATATCCAAACTGATGTTTATTTATTTACCTATATACTGACAGTTTATGTTGTTTTTCCCTCCCCCACCAGCAAGCAGTGAAGGAGAATCAGAAGAGGAAGGAGGCTGAAGAAAAGATCAAGAAGGCCAAGCTGGCCAGAGAGAAGGCAGAGAAAGAAAAGGAGGAGAAACTCAAGAGAAACCAGCTCCTTGACATCAACGCAGGTCACGATTGCTGGATCATAACTGTTTACTTATTATTGAAAAAGAGAAACGTATGCCACATCTCTCTTATTGTATTTCCCTCGGATTCCAGTTGGGGGCAGTCAGAGTCCACACTTCTGTGTGTGTGTGTGTGTCTCTGTGGGGGAGTGAGTGAGTGAGTGTGTGTGTGTGTGTGTGTGTGTGTGTGTGTGTGTGAGTGTGAGAGAGAGAAAGAGGACCCCATAAGCATTTATAGTCCATACTTAATCTAATTGTGGCCTGTGTTTCGAGGCAAGAGCGTAACAATGAAGGTTCTCAGTAAGTGCAGACAAGGAAATGGAAAGATCCGTAGAAGAGAACCAAAAAGAAGCTTAAATCTCCTATGAAAGCCTGTTATATGTATAAAGATGCTGACCTGTGTTACAGACCTATATTCTCACACTCAATCCCTGTATGTTCAGAGTTAATACTCAGATCCTGCCTTGCAGACACATTTATGCACATGCAGGTTTTTTTCCCCTTTTGCTCAGACTGTGACCTAGTTTCAGTACATTCCTCCTTGCTCTGGCTCCAGTCTGGTTCTCCTGGGACTCCGCAGTTCCACAGACATTTTCCACAGCCTCAATACACGTTGTGTGTTTGGATGTTTGTGTTTTAAAACATTACTGACTTCTACTTGTGAATGGTTTTGTTTTGCTTTGCGTGTGTGTGTGTGTGTGTGTTGAAGAAACTTGTGTTTTTAAGAACGTGTATCTGTGTGTCTGTTTTGTGAAACTTTTATAAAACGTCTCTCTTGGCTGTTTTCTCCTAGTGCTCCATGTTCCAGCTGGCTTCTCCTCTCTTTCTTGCTTTTGTTCCATCTCTCCCTCTCCGTTTTTCCTTTCCCTCCCTCTGTGTCTGTAGTTCAATTAAAGGCCATTTAAACACACAGCCAGCATTGAGGGGCTTTACTTGGAGTACTTTTCCTATGTTTAAATCAGGGAACAGACGTTTTGTGGTAGAATGTAAGATAGTCAAATTTCATGTTTAGTCTCTCAAGGCATGCATGAATGGAACATAATAGTGCTTCAAAGGTGTGTGTGTGTGTGTGTGTGTGTGTGCGCGCCTTGTGATCATTTACATACAGGTGGCATATTTGACTGCCCCTGCAGCCCAGAGTCATTCAACACCCCCCATTTAAATTCACACCCACACATATCCAGTACGTACACACCTTCTCTTTAAGTATTTGTTTATACCCTCTTAATGAATGACCATTACACAGTGGATGTTTCAGCAGTGAGTCTTTTGCATGTCAGTGACTCATTTGCACATTCACATCCTCATTTTTTTTCTTTCCATCTCCCACCAGTCTGCTCACAAACCATATATCATGAGTTTACCAAATGTTCCCCTCTGTCACCTTCCGTCTCTCTGTAAACATTCTATCACACTTGTTTGGTAAACCCTGGAAGGTCATTGAGTGTTTGCTGTTCGTGGCCTTGCCATTCCTATGATAGTCAGACAGAGAGCCACTCATTCAGCGGAGCCTCACCGTGCGCATGTGCTGAGCATGTGATAGCAGTAATTGTAAATTACAGACCTCTCTGAGATTCTTTTGTAGAACTTGTTTAATTGTTTAAAACATTTAATATTGAATGAGTTACTCCTGCAAGGTCTTTTGGACCAGGCTGATAAAATTTTAAGTGCCACACAGATAGGGCCACATTGCTCTCATTTTATTAGATGGATACTGCCTTCAGTAACAAATCCCTCTTTATGCCATACTACTTAAAAAACAGGCTATTCCTTATTTCCACAGCTAGGTGTCAGTACTGTCTGTAAAAGATGGGACTCGCCTGTGCATTTTTTTGTGACAAAGGGTGTGTGCATTTGTGGTTTACACAAGCACACAGACGCTGGTATGGGAACGGCCACTAGGAGTGCTCGTGCTCCACACAGAGAGAGCAAGTGAGTGAGTGGGGGAGGGGGAGGCAAAGAGCAAAGTAGGGTAGCAGATGCTCTTTTAGAGATTACTGTGTTGTTTTCTCTTAAAGGAGGGTAAGAGGAATACCGGAGAAAGGCACTGTGAGTGAGAGAGGGGATAAGATGGGATAAGCCTGGGTAGGTTGATGCCTTACCCAAGGTGAGAGCAAAAGATGAGTAGTCATGGCACAATGGAAAATCTTGTCTCTAACTCACTTCTGCACAGTCTTTTGTAAATTCTTTAGTTCTTTTTCTTTTTTTTCCTTTTAGCATTTGTCTCTCCTCTCTTCTCTGTAAATACTTTCATTACATGTTCTTACTATTTGTGATGGTGTGAACGTCCAGTAGGGGTGCTGTCGCTCCACAGAAGATGCTGCATGTGTATATGTGTGCTTGTGTGTGTGTGTGTGTGTGTGTGTGTCCTTTGTGAATCAGATCATCAGAGACATCTTTAAAAGCGTATGCTCTAGTGCAATTACACTAATTTCCTGTCTTATGTTTTCATTTGCTTCAGGCAATACCTTGCTACTTGTATCCAGTACTGTGGGTGTCTAGGTTTGTGTGAACATGTCAGAGTCTGACATTTACCACCAGTGCCTTTTTAATGATGGTCATGTTCAGCATTGACTATATATTGATTGTCCATAACACTATTGACCACATGCCTATTAAAAAGCCATGTGCATTACCAAGAACACATGATTATCAACAGGAGATTGAACATAATTAGACTGTTACTAATCCCAATTAAACCAAACATTTGAATGTCTCCTCTCATGAAAGAAGACTCATTTATGGCTTCCTCAAATAGTTTTGCTCAAAGCCAGTCACAGATAAAGTAAAGGCTGTATATATAATGCTCTTTAGTCCACTGGCCCCAGGACTTTCTAGTTTTAGTTGGGAGTATACAGGGTCAACAATGTTCCTGTTTCATGCACAGCAGGGTCATTGTTTGGTCCCACTACTGCCTCCAGTGCAGATTCTCCAATAGGTTTGTGTGTCTGTGTGGTTTAAAGCAACCATGTGATTAGTGTACGTGGAAATAGGCCAAATGTGTTTCCCCGGAAGGATTAAAAACAATGTCCTTCATCGTGTTGTGCAGTTCCAAGACACGGACATGGAGGGGTGTATGAGAGCTGTGGAAGGCTCGGGGAGTATGAGAGACTTTCTCTGACGTGACAGGCGAGACCACAGGCCATCTGCTGCATGGCTTACTGCAGGATTAACTGTGTGTGTGTGTGTGTGTGTGTGTGTGTGTGTGTGTGTGTGTGTGTGTGTGTGTGTGTGTGTGTGTGTGTGTGTGTGTGTGTGTGTGTGTGTGTGTGTGTGTGTGTGTGTGTGTGTGTGTGTGTGTGTGTGTGTAGCTATGTTTGGGGGTTGGGAGCTACTGACCTCAAACCTTTAACCCACTGCCCCCTTCTTCAGAACCCTCGGTCTTTTTCAGGTTCAAATAAAAATAATTAAAACCATCTGGCTGAGCGATGAGCTCTGCCAGTGAACACTGCACCCAATTACGACAACACTCTCATACTTTTAGACGCACCAGCATCCCCTTGCCTGACCTAAAGCCACAAGGTGTAGATGCGGATATAAATAAACACACACACAGCGAGACCACCCATGTGAACTGTACCTGTTCATCCACAAGGATGCAAGGGCCATTTCTAGCCAATACTATTTTTATTGTTAACCGTAAGCTTCAATTACACATTCATTCGGTGGTATTTTAATTTTTTGATTATATGGCTATGGTTTGGTATCAATGGGTGTGTCATTCCATCAGTGTTTGGTGTTATTGCCGTTTTAAAGTACAGTGTGTATCCTCTTGTGGGGACTGTAGCTAAACTAGGTCACTGCCTATCTGGGTTAATGTAGCTAATTTCCCATCATGGCCACGTGGCTGGTAAATAACTCTCCTGCCCACATGTGTGTTGGCGTGTCTGCTAGAAACAGGGATAGGTAGATGGTTTATCAAAACCCCCAATTACTGCCCTGTTGTTGAGGGGAGAAAAAAATGTATGTATTGATTTGAAGTAATGAAAGTGGAGTGTTGGATGTTGTATAAATAGAAGCCTAAATGTGACTCCACATGTTGACTTATTTTGTTTGTTGATGCTCTGCTGATTTTATCTTTCGACATTGTGTTTACAGAGGGTGATGAAACTGGTATCATGGATGGCCTCTTGGAGGCACTGCAGTCCGGTGCTGCTTTCAGGAGGAAGAGAGGACCACGGCAAGCAGGTATGCACACAGAAGCAGAACAGTAAATCTTCATAAAACATGCAGAAGATTCAAAGTGTCATGCCTTTCCTGATTTACGGACGGTTACCTTTCGCACACATGTATGTTACACTTATTGACACTGACACAAATGTAGAACATGAGAGTCATTTGTTCTGTCTCCCTCTTTCTTTCTCTCAAAACAACACATTTGTTTGTGTTCCCCTGCCTCTGCCCCATCTGTTGCATGGCTCACAGACTGTGGGTTCCGGTAGTATTCTTTGGCCATGGATACATGGGTCAAAGCCAGCAATGCCTGGCACGACAATAAAAGAAGAGGGAGGGTGCCAGGAGCGGGCGTAGGCAGTAAGATACTTAAGAGATGAGCAACTGGTGTGGGTGTGCAGTAGGAAAATACAGCAGGAATATAAATGTAGAACTAAGGAGGAAAAACCAGAGTGTGGGTAGAAAGTCTGAGGAAGTGGATGAGACAGTGGGCTAACAAATGTTTGGTCAGCCAACTAAGGCCCCTGCTTCTCATATGTGGGTATCTTATTTTGGAAATGTAACTGTCGAGAGGGCTGTGTCCGCTCAAAGTTGTAATCACAAGCTCCAGATGTCTTCAGCTGTAAAGTAGGTGTACTTTAAAGTAGGTGTGATTCATTAAGAATGTGCTGTACATGAAATCATAATGTCCTGAAATCAGTTGTGATAGAATCCTCAACTCAAACTTTTTTTCTTTTATCTCATCACAAAATATGTAACCCAGTTTTCTCATTACTAGGCCAGCCAGAAGTGTATGTATATGTATCCCATATGTGAGGACATAGTATTTTATACAACCATAACCTGTATTGATTTCCATTCCAGCCGCCTGTAAATCCAGAGGCAGGCCAGTAAGATGGTTAGCGACTCACTGATGCCGGTCTCGCTGCCAAATCTAGTTACTTACTCACTTACTGGAAACTACAGTATCATTCTTCTTTTTACGGTCAGTTTTTAAACTCTAATATGCAGCAAATTTAGTGGATAATATGCAGGGCAATGTGAGCAGTCAGGATAGTAACTTTGTAACATGACTCCTAGTGTTAAGAAACTCGTGTGTGACCATGTGAGTAGGAAAGGGTCCAGTGCCCATTAACACACACACACACACACGCACACACACACACAGAGAGTGGGGGAGGGGAGGGGTTGCGTATTCACACATAAGAGAGTTTGGGGAAGAACATGTGCAACACAATCCTTTCTTCAATAGAAGCCAGATGTGAAGCGGCGCTCCAGAGAGTGGATATTTCTGTCTTGTCTTCCTCTCTTTTCTTTCTTTCTTTCTTTCTTTCTTTCTTTCTTTCTTTCTTTCTTTCTTTCTTCCTTTCTTCCTTTCTTTCTTTCTTTCCTCATCATTTTGGTGGTCCACTGAGACGTTCTTCATGAGCAATAAATGCTCCTTAATGACAAACTGTTCAGGCTCATCACTGCTACACTGACTGTGGTAACAATAAGAAGGGAAAATATAGAGAGAAGAGGGAGTAGAGAAGGAGCCATGTCTGGGGCCCAGTTGAGGGTTCAGCTACTCACTGTTTGGCCACCTCACACTCTTAACAGGAAATACCTGAACATGTGTGAGAGAAAGGGAAAAGATCATCTTTCATTTCACTGTGCACACATCTGTGGTAGGAAGGAATAGGAAAATATGAAGGGTTGTGTGTGTGCTAAGCTGTAGAGTTTTTATGCTCAATAAGGAGGGTATGGAGCCTTGCTGTCGAATATGTTTCAGTGTGGGTTTTTATTTGCTTACGCTGATGTTGTAGGCTGCTCCTTTTCATGTTATTCACATCTGGTTTTATCTGGTAGGACAATTGTTCACAAACTATTTTTTACAAATGTAATAAGCCATGAACATAACTCAAATTTGCTCATATAAAGTAATGATCCTCAGAGGAGGTTGTGCACACCTAGGCAGAGGACAGGTGCGTAGGACAGGCAGAAAGCTGAACTGGAAGAAGGAATTGTTCAGTTCCCAGACCTTCATCAGGTACTATAATAAAATAAAAATCGATTAAATGTATTCTGTGTGTGTGCAAAGGTAATAATCCTACATCTGTAAAAAGTATTAAGTGTTTTTTAATTTGTCTGACCCTGTTACTTCAACATTACTCTGTGTTGTTTACATGTGAATATTTTAATTGTAGAAATCTGTAATAAATAGAATTGATTTATTGATCATTTTTTAAATGATTGATCAATCTAAAGCAACAAAATTCGAAAAGACACAGACATGTAGGACGAAAATGTTACTAGCTGTTAAAGATATTTCCAGACAAACAAACTTATCACATTTCGTCTACACTTTTATGTCAATGAGGTAGTTGAAGTAAATAGGTTTTTGTAAGTCACCTTTTTCACTTCTGCACCTTCTGTTAAACGTAGCAAATCTCTGCAAGCATAACACTTATTATGGTTGTGGGAAATAACATATCACATTTGCGGTAGGCAACTGCTATTACGTTTGTGAGATTATTACGTTAAAATTTGCAGATTTATATTACATTTGTGGTTTATTACATTCGACAGATGTTGTTTTGTTGGTGGGTCTAACAAGAATCTTGCTGCCTTAACGTTGAGTTTAAAAACTAAGTCATAGCTGACTTTTATCCAGTTCAAACTTGAAATCTACAAATATACTTAAAAGGCCTTGAGCTCTCAGGGTGAGTATTTTAGAAAAACAGTAAAGTAGTAATATAGAGCTATATTAGGCTGCAAAATCTCAAAGATGGAAAAGAATCAATATCAACAGATTTAATGCCATTTGGAACAAAATAATGCACATGTGTAATAACATGGAATTGTATATTAAAAAGATTTGTTTAATGGTTTTTTGCAATATATGGCTTAAAAAGCATGGTTATTTGTGCTATATATGTGTACCTTAGTAATAAAGAACACTTATTTCTACTATGTTATGCAGAGGTAACACAATGCTAATGAGCTAATGACTCCATTGTTCATGTTAAGTTGTTTATGACGTCGAATGTGTCCCCCCCTTCTCCCTTCCCCAGCTGTGGTGACTGCAGACGTCACCGACGTGAATTTAAAGGCCTGCTGAGGGTCTATTGATGGTGTGGTCATACTCATTGTGTCATAGTGTGAGTGAATGGATATCCACGAGGCTGGGGAGAATGTATACCCCCTCAACTTTGACCTGTACCTCAGGTCACTGTGTGTATGTTTGTGCTGGTTCTATAGAATGAGCAGACTGCATGGGGTATCCTCAGCTGTCCACCCCCCCCACCCCCCCGCCCCCAGACAAAAAGCTCAGGCCAGATGCTCGCATGCCAACACAAAGCCCCATTTGCATGTTTGCATACCAATACACTCAGAGACACAACATGTTTCAGGGGACAGACAGCCTTGCATACTTATTAAAGGCGTCACTTGCTAACTTTCTGCTTCAGATTGTTAGTTCAAGGGCTGTTCATGTCCTTCTGTATAAATCCAGAAATGCCAGCTTGGCAACATTGGCCTAATTTGTCCATTTAAGTGTCTAATGCAAATTAAGGCCACTCATGTGCAGAAGAATGGCATGTCTATACTTACTCACTATAGACCCATCTGCTGGGCCATGACCCTCGCCACAGCAACCAATCACATTAGCAACTAGTTGACAAAGCACCAATCACAACAGAGAAACACAGATAAAAAGGATGGCAACAATAGAGGCACACGCTGGCTCTGCAGACAGTAAGACACACACACACAGGAGACACAATTCAAGCCAATGGGACACTAGAACACTCATCAATCAATCCATTCAGGATGCAGGGACAACCACATGCCAGCAGCAGATCACACACATGCACCAGTCGACAGGAAATGCATTCTTTGACGTAGGCAATCACCCACAGCCACTGGCCAATTGCGGGGCTTCATGATGTCACTCTTTCCCACAGTCCCCTAGTGCCGAGCAAGCATGTCTTGCCCAGTGCGGCCTGAGGAGGGCGATATGAGTCCCTGCTAAGACGGAGGTTCAGCCTACATCTGCAAATAAACCATCATGTCTGTCCTGGCACTTACCATTTTGTCATGTGATGCTATGGCTTTATGCAGCAGCTGTACTGTAACAGTAAATCAGGAGCTCAAAGATAGTGGTTTCCTTGACAGCCGCTGGTTTATGACCTGCAACCATATATATTTTATTACTGTTAGGTTTGCGTTAGTGTGTGTATTCTGTGACCTGAGGACGTGAGCATTCTCTGGGTGAAAGCCACTGACCCGATTTCTTGTTACTTTCTTGTCTGGATAAGGGCAGCATACACAATACTGTACAAAAGGGCTTTCTATCCTTCATCGGGCAGTCATTATTGTCTCCTGTAGCGTAATGTATAACAGATGATTTTTTTTCCTTCACTCTTTGTGCCACAGATTCCCACTCAGCGTGCAAACGCATTAATTCAATCTTTAGCACCCAACAGTAAACAGACCTTTGTTGTAAGTCTTGATGTCTCATTTCCTACGACTGCCGCACAACCAGGCTCCATGCCAAGGGCAAGGATCATTTAGTCAACATCACAGTCAGTTTGTGGATAGGACACACATGGTGTGAATTTCCTATGCTAGTAGTGCCACGTGTTAAAGGGCTAATCCGGTGATTTAGCAGTGCATTGTTTCCTAATGGGTTTTAAAACTTCCTCCCACCAGAACCATAGAACATTATAAAATATTTTCACAGGTAGTATACCTCACAATTAGCAAACTGAAGTTCATAACTGTGCAGAGTCAGTTGTCAGTGCACTGTTGCTGTAGAAGTAAAGTAAGACATGGCGGCGGGAACCTGCAGGGGGCATGGGGAGTTATGATGAGGCGTGGGTGTGTGTATCTCTGATTTAGAACATAACATATATTTCTTTAATGCTGTTTGCAACCAATGATTCCTGCATATTCTGCCTTTAGGTTGAATAGTTAAGTCACTGTCTGACTTAGGAAATTGTGAAAAATAACATCTAGTGTAAAAACATTTCAAATGATTTTGACTATTTATATTCCTGCATCTCGAAAAATTGCAAATCTGCTCTTAGATTTTTTCCTCTCGCTACTTTAAATCTGTCAAAAATTCTTTTTTCTAGCTGCTTCCAACAAAACAACCCTCTGATCCTGACTCTTATCCCCATCTCACTTCCTCCTCTCTGTCTTCTCTAGAGGAAGTGGAGGAGGATAAGAGCACAGGAGCTGGGTTGACAGTCTTTGGAGAGCTTTTCTCTGCGGGATTGGGTTTTTTAGGACGAGCTCAGCACAGAACACACACACGTATATAAACACCCACACTTGACACATGCTTTCGCTTTTGGGTCATTTGCATAATTTCTAATCAGTAAGTTTAAAAGTAAAGGAGAGAGTTCTATAAAGGGATGGAAATATATATGAAGTGTGTGAAGTGTGCAAATGAAGAAGAAATGGCTAAAATCTCTGTGTGTATCAGTGGGAGAATCTGTTTCCTCCTATAGGAAAGTGTATGAAGTGATAATGTGACACCTCAACTGTCTGCACTGATGAGTCCACAACACAAGACAACTGTGAACACATTTCTAAATCTCCGAATCATCCTTCTCCTTTTTCTCCCCAGACTCAATTGTATCTTTGTCAGAGCTAGTTCTGGAAACCTGTTCGGTAACAGTGTGTTTATGTTGTTTTCTTCCTCCATGGGAACCATGTGTCATGTCCTGGGTTTTTGTGTTACCATGGTTCATTTGCATGTGTGTTTCTATTGTTTTGCATCATAAATTTGCTCATCAAACACTTTTCTCTCAGGCACAGGAACGCATTGCATAACTGTGTGATAACAAGTGTGTCTGGTGCTGATGTTGACATGTTTTAATTCATTTCAGCTTTTGTGAGACATGTGAAACGTTTTAATCGATAACCAGATGCAAAACAACAAACACATACCAAACACAATCTCCCACTGACCTATATTATTCAAAATGGCCGCTGCTGCACAGCTGTCCTTCCTCCCACGCAGGAGAATGAAGAGAGGTAAAGGATTTAGAGGGAGGGAGAGATGAAGGCGAGACTGCTGAGGTGTGTGTGCGTGTGTGTGTGCCTGAAATAGGAATACAGGTAGAAGAATGAAACCCGCAGCATCTTCACGATACAATCTGTCACTCTGTCCTCGTGCAGCTCTTACCTCTCCTCACTGCCTCCCCTGATATATTTTACTACTTCTGTCATATTTTATCCTTTCCTACCGCTTATTCCTCCTCTTGCTCTCTCTCTCTTCATCCACATTCATCTCACTTCTATTCTTAATCTTCCCACAGCATGAATCATCATGCTCTTCATGACATTTCACACTACGTCCTTCCTCTTCTTCCTTATGCTGTTATACACCCACCGTCTCCATTCCTTCATCTCACCAGTCCCACTTTTCCTTGCTATAAATGTCTCTCCTCTTTCTTTTTTTTCTTTTCTCATATGTTCCACTTTGTGGAGATCATGTGGAGTAGGTCTAATCTGTTCTAAAGCAGGGAGTTGCTCCAGATATCACACTAATCCTTGCACTTACAGCCATACCATTAAGCTGTGTGTGTCATGGTCGTGCATGTGTGTATGTTGTAGGGAAAGCAAGCATCCATTTTGTATTTTATCATCCAAAACACATGCCAATGAGATTCATTAGGCATATGCTAATGAGTGTCTTGCAGCCCAGTACCTGGTGTGGTTTTAACTCATTTAACTGGTTTTCTGTTTTAAGTTGCAGTGCTGCTCATGTGTTGTTGTATGGCTTTTTGTTTGCATGTATGTAAGATACTTAACTTCTAGCATGCACTGAGACCTGTAATGACTTTTTAAACCTGTAGTCTCTCTACGCGTTTATCTTAATGTCATGTGTTTCACTCTCGTCCCCAGCCAACCACAGACGAGCTGGTCATGCAGTGACCAGCATCTTGGCCAAAGAACTTATGCAGGAAGACACGCCTTCGTCAAGCAATTCCAAGACTAAGAAAGAAGAGAAGGAGGAGCCTAAACAGGAAGGGGCCGAGTCCCTGGAGGAATTACTGGATGCTGCTCCTCCCCGATCCAATTAGACAACATGGGCCCAAAGTCAGTGATATCCAAACACAGGTTTATTTATTGGCCATTCCAGGTGCCAATATCAATTAGAGTTACGGAGCAACCATCTTACTCAAAAAAGAAAAAGCCTGTGCATCTGTGGCCCTTTTCTTAACAGGACAATCTCTTAGGATAACATTGACTGTGTCTTTAGGGAGGACACGGGGAAAGGCAGAGGACGAGGGCGGGGCTCTTGTCTCTGGATGTCCTTCATCAGTCTCTGGATCTTTGCCAATGTCATAACATGTAATTTCTTTTTTCTTCAGTGTGCATGTTTCTGTTCATTTATTGTCTATTTTTGTTACTCTGTTTTTCTTCCTGACTTGTTCGACTCGTCATTCATCATAGGGGCATCTTGGGTGATTCCAAAGATTTACTCAGGAGAGATCCAGCCTTTTTTTGCGGTTATTTGCAAATATGGGAAATGTCTGCATATCGTTTTTTTCAGATGTTACATGCCAAGATCACCTTGTGCTTTTTCACTTTTTTTTTTACTTATAAAACATATTGCTTTGAAATTGCCTGATTATATTGTACATTGATATTTGTAAATGTTAATCATTTTTCTGTGTTTCTCAAAAAAAGTGCCAATTAATAGAAATCAAGTCTTTTCATTTCACTTCCTGGTTTTGTCCAGTCACAGTTTTCACTGGGCTTTTGTCGACTAGTCGAACAGCTTGTCAACAACACTTATCACTGGGATGTATGTTAGCTTTCTTTTTGTTTTCTTTTTACTAAGAAGGGATTTATTTCACAGGTGCGCTTACATTAGGTAAATTTAACAAAAATGGGGTTTCACATAGCCATGTTCTGATGAGCTCTGTTGCCACGTTTGCTCACGACAGTTTTATGAAGAAAACCTGCTTATTGAATAAACACGAACATTCCCATAATCCCCAGTGGAAAAGTAGTTAGATAGGAGTCAAGCCTAGCCTGAACGGTTTACATGCCTGTGTGTTTTTGTGTATGTGAATGTGTCTGTGAGTGAGGTAAGCAGTCTATATTTAGTTATGTGTGCACAATTGTTTGTGTGTGTGTGTGTGTTTAAGTGTGTGTGCTGACATATGTAATTACTGTACGGTACCGACCATGCTGTCATAAATGCTAGGTTTCATAAACAGCTTCGTGGTCTTTCTGCTGAGGATATTGCTACTGGAAAAATGCCCAAAAACTGCTGAGACGTGTCTGTGTTGTTCACCCACTTCCCCTCCCACTGAACTGCAAAAGTAGTAGCTGAATGACTGGCCTAGCTCATATTTATATTCAGTAGCCATCAGCATTCATGTTGCCATGATGTTGTGGTGTAAAATCTGTCAGGAGTCCGGAGAGATGATGTCAGCCGTTCCATGCAATATTTATACCTATGCAAACACAATATTGTAATGTGTCCTAGCCCTGATACGCAGCCAACCTCAGCTGTTTCACATATACAGCTGAGTAGACCTGTATCAACGCACAGATTCAGGAACAGTGCCTCATATTGATGGGTAATTGCAAAAAAATCCTAATTGTTACAAACCGTCAATATTTCAACAATCCCAAAGTGGGTTTTTTTCTCTGCTATACCGGCATTTGTGTGATGTATTGAACACTTTGGACATGGAGCGGTCCAAGTGGCACTTGAATGAATAAAAAAGGGCATTTTGGACATATTAGGGTCAATGGGAAGTGTGGGGGAAAAACCTACTTGTTCATTTGTATCCAGTAACACTGAATAAAACTACAAGCCCCATAGACTGCTGTGCCTGCTCTTAAGCAACTGCATCTAAATAAGAGACAAATTGCTTTTTGAGTGTCTGCAATATTCTCCCATCGCAGGTGGACCAGATACTGAAAAGTGGCTCTTTCCAACGTTTAAAAAGAGGAAGATTAAAAAAAATAATAAATAAAGAAAAACATCAGAACATCACTGGAAGATAAAATGTTTTCTAATTCAAGTTATTCCTTTTGTTCAATAATTTCTTTATCTTTTTTTAAGAGATTGTTTTTCTATGTGAATTTTTACGGTTGATTATTTTAACATGTTTGAATGGAGACACCTTTTTTTTTTCTTTTTTTTTTTTTTTGGCCCGCCTAGAGATTGCTCTATGTATACAGAATAATGCACATAGTAATTATGTTTGCTACACAGAACTATTAAAAATGTCTTAAGTAATTTAATGAAGTGATTGAGTCATTCTTTAGTCAATTTTTGTGTAACACTCAAAAGTGAAGCGTAGTCATCCATCATGGTCAGAATCACTTCAGCTCTGAATTTTGTCAGAGTTGAGCCCTTTTGTGGCTCATTTCATCTGTACTTCTCTCTCTGACCCCTCTTTCCTACACTCTCATGTAAACACATTTAACAGTAAAAACACCGCTGCACTCTGGGAAACTATCATTTTATTGCCAGAAGACAGCAGAGGAATGGATAAACAGTGCAGTGAGTTATTTTTTCAGATACATTCCAGGATTTTCTGTGGCTCCAAGGTTTTTAGAGATTTTTTCCAACATTGATTGCCAGTGTTTGACATGATCCCTCGGTAGGACAATTAAATAATATGTATGAGCGAGAGAGAGAGGGAACAGTTGCTTTATGCTGTTTTTTTTTATGTCGTCTCTGATATTTATCATCTTGTTACCTCCTCTTTTACCCCAATATCAATATCTTAAAAATGCATCACAAACATATGAACCAGCATAGAAATGCTTTAAAGCAGCATAAGAAAGTAAAAACCTACGGAGTGCCTCTCTCAGTTTACATGTTTAGTCTTCAACAGAGCAGCCAGTCCAATCAGAGGAAGTACGCCTTTCTTGCGTCCGACAATTACTAAGATCACCGTCTTTTCTCACAAATAGAAGCAGCAATTATGCAGAAAGGTTTTATATTGAGGCGCAGTGACCGCCAGTATTTGCCTCTTCTGTCTGGGATTATCAGAGAGGCCATGCTGCATCATAACAGCTCCACAGACAGAAAAGTAGCAGGTGAAGGTCTCCCTGGCTTCAGCTACAGTGGGGAAAATAAGTATTTGAACACCCTGCTATTTTGCTATTTCTCCCACTTAGAAATCATGGAGGGGTCTGAAATTTTCATCGTAGGTGCATGTCCACTGTGAGAGAGATAAACTAAAAAGAAAAATCCAGAAATCACAATGCATGAATTTTTAATGATTTATTTGTGTGATATAGCGGCAAATAAGTATTTGAACACCTGTGTGTCATCTAGAATTCTGACCCTGAAGGACCTGTTAGTCCGCCCATTAGAAGTCCACCTGCACTCCATGTATCATCCTTAATCAGATGCACCTGTTTGAAGTGGTTAGCTGCTTAAAGACACCTGTCCACCCCATACAATCAGCAAGACTTTAACTTGTAACATGGCGAAGACCAAAGAGCTGTCCAACGACACAAGAGAGAAAATTGTACACCTCCACAAGGCTGAAAAGGGCTAAGGAGCAATTGCCAAGCAGCTTGGTGAAAAAAGGTCCACTGTTGGAGCAATCATTAGAAAATGGAAGAAGCTTAACATGACGGTCAATCTCAATCGGAGTGGAGCCCCATGCAAGATATCACCTCATGGGGTCTCAATGATTCTAAGAAAGGTGAGGAATCAGCCCGGAACTACACGACAGGAGTTGGTCAATGACCTGAAAAGAACTGGGACCAACGTTTCCAAGGTTACTGTAGGTAATACACTAAGACGTCATGATGTGAAATCATGCATGGCACGAAAGGTTCCCCTGCTTAAATCAGCACATGTCAAGGCCCGTCTTAAGTTTGCATATGACCATTTGGATGATACAGAGGAGTCATGGGAGAAAGTTTTGTGGTCACATGAGACCAAAATAGAACTTTTTGGTCATAATTCCACTAAGCGTGTTTGGAGGAAGAAGAATGAAGAGTACAATCCGAAGAACACCATCCCTACTGTGAAGCATGGGGGTGGTAGCATCATGCTTTGGGGCTGTTTTTCTGCACATGGGACAGGACGAGTGCACTGCATTAAAGAGAGGATGACTGGGGCCGTGTATTGTGAGATTTTGGGGAACAACCTCCTTCCCTCAGTCAGAGCATTGAAGATGGGTCGTGGCTGGGTCTTCCAACACGACAACGACCCAAAGCACACAGCCAGGAAAACCAAGGACTGGCTCCGTAAGAAGCATATCAAGGTTCTAGCATGGCCCAGCCAGTCTCCAGACCTGAACCCAATCGAAAATCTTTGGAGGGAGCTCAAACTCTGTGTTTCTCAGCGACAGCCCAGAAACCTGACTGATCTAGAGAAGATCTGTGTGGAGGAGTGCGCCAGGATCCCTCCTGCAGTATGTGCAGACCTGGTGACAAACTACAGGAAACGTTTGACCTCTGTAATAGCAAACAAAGGCTACTGTACCAAATATTAACATTCATTTACTCAGGTGTTCAAATACTTATTTGCCGCTATATCACACAAATAAATCGTTAAAAAATCATGCATTGTGATTTTTGGATTTTTCTTTTTAGTTTATCTCTCTCACAGTGGACATGCACCTACGATGAAAATTTCAGACCCCTCCATGATTTCTAAGTGGGCGAAATAGCAAAATAGCAGGGTGTTCAAGTACTTATTTTCCCCACTGTATGTAGTGTTAGTGGGCTAGATCCTCTCTTCAAACATATATACCCCACATCCATTTTGTGACACAATAAGGGAATCAAAAATTGAGAGTTTAGTTGTATTCGCTCTTTTTCCAGATGCAGTTACAGCAAGCCCAAGTTAGTCAAGATGCTGAACTTTGTTCATGAGTCATGAATGCCAGTTTCTGTTTTATTAAGTATTGAAAGCTTCCAGAGAAAGTTATTATTAGGAGCAACCAGTTTATGGAAAAGTTTAAGTAGTCAGTGTTAAAAAAAATACATGTTAGCTCATGTTTACTGCTATTATGTGTAGCAATATAATCTCACATTTAAACCAATTAATTTCATATAGATCTAGGATAAAACTTGGGTATGTGACTTTGACTATTAAGCATGATATTTAATGGAATGAACAACACTTCTCCCTCTTTTCTATTTCTCCTTGATAGCTCCACTCCACATTACTGCTCTGCCTGCCTTGCATGTGTAAGCTAGCGGGAAACTTAACAGTCATTTTAACGAAGAAGAAATCAACTGCAGCCATTTGAATCTAATAAGCCACTACAACACACAGCTAACAAAAATAAAATACTGTTTTCCTAAACAAATTAGCGAGCCACTGGCTATTTTTTCATGATCACTTTACCTAAGAAACACATTTATATATATGATTGAAAAATGAATTAAGCAGCTATCCATCTAGGAGATAAATCCTTCTGTAACTTCTGCAGAGCTGCAACATGTGCACATATTGGATCCAAATTAAACTGACACCCCCACATTCTGAAATGAGCTGTGATTGGCTAAAAACCACCCGGGCCGGTCTGGTTTTTCTCAGGGCTGTTTACAGTCATAGGGACATACAGGCGTGTGATGGTCTGTCAGAACACTTTAATTACACTGAAAGGTTGTTATGAGTTTTGTGCTATAATGTTCATGCTGGACATTTTTTATTAGCAATCAAAATAGTCAAACTTTGTTTTATGTACATTTTCCTCCCATTCATTATTAAATGGAGCATCTGCTGGTGATTCTCACTGGTGTAACAAAGAAAATTATGAGTTCTGTTTTTGGAAGTCATTTCACTTCAAACACCAAGAGAATTGGAGTCCCTTGTTCGCCAGTGTTCCTGTGCAGAGTGAACAAAGGTTTAGTGAACCTGAGCTGCTCCTACTGTCCTTTCTCCTCATTTCCTGGCCCTGTAAATTTAGGCAGAAAACTCCAATAAATTTCAATAGTTCAGGGATGCACGCACATGCAAGCTGGCCATGAGGCAGTAATGATTCTGGCGCGACACTAAAGAGGCTGGTGAATCAACATGCCTGTGCATCGTTTCCTCCTATCCTTGCTTGTGTGAATGTGTCACTCTTTCTTTCTCTTTGAAAACAGAAATATTAGGCAGTTTTTCTCCGACAGCTGATCCTCATCAAAGTAATCTAGATCAGGGCCAGTATCGGACTCTTGATTGGTATTTGTGTGTGTGAATTGATAGTGAAACCAGAGGGAGACAGGAAATGAGGGGGAAGGGTACTAATAAATAACTCTCTTTTTAGATTTCATTCAACTTCGTTGTCACTACACTCATGAAGACCTTAATGGAGGTGACTGAGAGGAGGCCACGACTGTGCAAAGTTAACATGATTAGTGGCTGCTTTCAGGAATCTAAAATAGAACACTTTTCCATTCGCTACATGATTGTGGTATTCAACATTGTTCTACAATTGAGGAAATAGCAAAATGAAATTAAAATTAAAAAAAACAAGAAACACCCAAATGTGTGTAACTATGACTACAGTACCAGTAAGAAGTCATGTTACATGTCCAATGTAACAGAAACCATATGTATGGCTGAATATGGTCAGAGCTAAATACAGTTGTGCAGCAACAGCAGGCAGTGAGCCAGCAGCAGTTTCCATAGGGATCAACAGACAGAAAAACTCTGAATTCCTTCCCAGATTGAACCCTGGGATGAAATGTGGACAGTTTACCATCGATTCTGACCTCTCTGTGCACAGTTGTTTGAAGTTAAACAATCTGTAGCACACACTCTCATCTTTCTGCACTAAACATTTCCTTTCATGCAAAGAGGAACCTGATTCCTGTCCAGAAACAGGAAGCATGACCCCTTTGACTGAACATCCTCTTTGGATAATATTTGTTTCTAAAAGAGATGATAAGGGGGTTTTAGTATGAGGGAAAGCTCTGGGTAATTAGAATCAGCTTTATTGGCCAAGTACACTTACATATACAAGGAATTTGATATGTATTAGATATTTCATATGTGCATGTATGTATGCATGTGTAGTTCAGCTGGTCAGTGGGGTGATGGCAGTGGGGAAGAAGCTGTAGCGTCTACCAGAGGGAAGGAGGTCCAAGAGGGTGTGTGCAGGGTGAGAGGGGTTTTTGATTATGATAAGTTTAGTAAATATGAAACATTATTATAATGTTCATATCGTGCATTCTGTACAAACAACAACTCAGACATGTCTCAGGTTATGTCTGTGCTCTTGATATGTTTGGTATGATTTGCAGCTTTGCAGCTGAATTTAAGACATTTTTTTAACTGGCCGACAAAAGTAAAAAAAAAAAATCTTAACTAGAGA
The DNA here is from genome assembly GCA_036785175.1 of Eupleurogrammus muticus. Classification (NCBI taxonomy): domain Eukaryota; kingdom Metazoa; phylum Chordata; class Actinopteri; order Scombriformes; family Trichiuridae; genus Eupleurogrammus; species Eupleurogrammus muticus. The sequence continues at coordinate 23,245,064 of JAYKQN010000004.1, read as the reverse complement.
TTGTAAATAAAAATCATTGGAGGATCATGAATGTATTTAGTGAAGAAAGATGACGTGTGTGTGCATGCACGCACAGTGTGTGTTATAGAAACACTGTATGTGTTGGTTGTGAATTTGCATCCTCAATGTAACCTGTAGGTGTGTCCGAGTGTGTGTGAACCTTCCGCTCATTCCTGTGACTGTGTTTACATATCACAATCGCCTGTGTAAACATGTGAGCACATCCTGTTCATCAGTTACAGGGAGCTGTAAAAAACCCAAAAACAAATAAAGAGAGCAAATTCTGCTTCTCACGTCAGTTCAGCGCTTTTCTTCACAGAATCCGGACAAAGCTGGCAGAGTTTATGTCAAGGATCAGGGACAACTTTATTATCCCCGAGGTGATGTTGTACAACCAGTAGTAAAAAGAAAAAAATAGGAAACAATAAACCACTAAACCAACACCATATAAAAGCATCACATGAAAACTGAACAATAAATATCATGTAACTCACATTGAGTTATTTAATAAGACGATTGCAGCAGGGACATAGGAGCTTTTAAAGCATGAAAAAAACGCTGTTTCAGCGCTTGGGTGTAAATATTTTGGTCTCTGGTGTTCCTGCTAACGCACAAACTGTGAAATAAGACCACCCACTCATTCTGTTGTGGTGTGGCCTTCTCTGAAGCCTGCTGTGCTCTCAGCGAGAAATTAAACAAATTTAGAATAGCAGATAAAAGAATGTATTACTGCTCAGATTCATGTTTTCTGTAAGACGTGTTAACAATAAACCTGTCTATAAAGTTATTACTGCAAACATTCTTATTATTTTAAAGTTAGGCTCATTCCTTTGTGTGTCCTTTTGAGATGTTTATTATCTAATGATCAATTATTTTTAGCTGTGTGTGTTCTGTTGATCTAGCCAGTAAGCAGCTGCATGTAACAGGCCTAACCAGTCATAGATAAATAATACCTGTCAGTGGTGACTCCCAGTATACGACAGGTCAACAGAAACTTGCTTTCATCTCTGCACCCTGCTGCTTCCTATTTAATGGTTGCTCTGAACAGAAATAAAGCGCTTAATTTGAAACTTCTCTCTAACGTATGAGTCACCTTGGTTATTAGCAGAAACATGAATAAAATATAATGAGCACTTATTCGGGTTAGGTAAAACATAAATGTTTTATTTGCGTGTCTGGTTGTTTTAAGATGGTGGATTTGCTGCAGTTAAAGTCAGGATAAAGCTACAGGATGGATTGCAATTGGCTCCATAATGAGCTCTCATTACTGTAAGAATCAGCTCCTCCTGATTCCCAGACTCCCTCAGTCTCTTGTTGTGACATTCTAGGGAGTCGGGAGGAGATTTGTATGTGTGTCTGTCTGTGTATGTGTGTGTGCTTCTATGCCCTTATATGCGTGAAGGGGGTGCTGCTGGAGAAAAGAGGTCTGAACAAAGAAAGGGGGAGTATAATTGGCTTCAGCACTGCCAGACGACACAATGACATGGCCATTGATAGCGGAATGAGTTCTCGGGAGCGCTGGACCAATGGAAGCGCAGGAGGCTGTTTTTCACAGCCTCTGATTGGCTGGCTGAGGGAGGCTGTCGGTCTCCAGGTAGCAAAGTGAACCTCGGAGCATATCTGCCACCCTTCTGTCTCCTGGAGGGGAGGAAGAGGAGGAGGAGGGGGGGTTGGAAATGTGACCTCAGCTGGAGAAAAAAGGAAAACAATGATTTTACACCCACATAACACTATCTCTCATTGTCTGTATTTATTCCACCAATAAACCAAACTCATCCTTTTCCTCCTCTGACCCATTTGGTTTATGTGTGTGCGTGTGGGTTTGTATGTCCGTGCATTTTTTCGTGGCTGCTATTAGCACTGCCAAGGCACTGAAATAAATGTTTCATTTGTCTTTAACTTGGCAGTACACCCTGACGCTTCTCCCTTCTTCCCAGTCTCCGTTTCAGAGAACTGTGGATTAAAGCCTCACTTCATTTGTTTAGACTGGCTGTTTCTCAACTTTCCTGCTGCTTCAGGAGAGAGGGGGGGAGAAAAACACTACTGTGGCCCTTTAAACTCCATTCCAGAGAAGCAGAGCTCGAGTGACTGCTGACGGGTGCAAGAAAAGAGCTTTAACTGATGTTTTGGAATGATGGTGCGCGCATAACCGCATGTGCACGTTTGAATATTTACTGAATGTCTGCTGATTTGCATCACGCTGATTTGCCTGTGAGTGAGCGTGTGCATCCACACACATCGCCTGTGTCTTGTTGTATGAAGCTGTCTGACTGTTTCTTTCAGTCTTCCGGCATTGCTTATCATATCTTCATGTTATCAAATTACTCAGCTGCTTGTATAACACCCTGCATGTGACACACAATTAGCAGACAATTAACATGGGCCAGGGGGTGTCAACCGATTGGCCATGCCGTCACACCCCTGAATGACATCTCCATCATCACACCGCTGCCCACATGTCGCCCTGAAGCATCAGGCAGCTATGCTGAAAACAATACTGCCTCTGTCAGTCACTTTTTATATACATGTCCTGTATGTTGTAATTTATATTTGAAGTCTGCGCATTTCTTTTTTTTTTGTTTTTTTTATAAATGTTTATTTTCTTATTGTCATTTTTTTTTTACTTCATCTTCTTTGTTGTGGCTCCCCAAATCCCTCCATCCCTCTGCTGTTTTTCTTGTTAATGCTTGCTGCTCCATCCTATATCTGCCTATTTGTCCTCTTGTTTGTGTCTAATTTGTGTTTCTTCATCTGGAAGTGAAGCATGTCCACGCTGAGAAGGCAAGCACAGACACAGCCTATTGTTTGTGCATATGAACAGACAAAGCCATCATGTCCTACATATGAATCAGAATGGACGCATGTCACTGGCATCTTGCGGGAAAAGGACTTTGGTATGTGTGACTGTGTGTATATCTGTGAGATCTGAAGACATCTGTCTGAAACAGGCAACCTAAGCATTTAATCCCATTAAAGAGCAGATGGACATTTTTAAGACAACAGTGCAACTCTGTGGCCTTTTTGCCTGTCTTTCTGGACTTTTACTGGCTGCTTTTTTCTCTGTTTAGTCCCCTTTTCTTCCCAACTCTTTCCTTTCTCTGTTTTTTATGTGATCATTATTAGCAGTATTAGGCAACTTTCATGATGAAACTGAGAAACATATGCTGGGACCTGCATTTAGCAAGGGTGTCACCATTTGTGATACTGCAAAGATTCCCTAAAGTTTTTGAGCGGTGAAATCCCAAAGTCCACACGGACACAAATACTGTAAAGGCACACATAATCGTGCTGCCACATGCATATCTCTATGCATTTTCTACCTTTAATCCCCATCAGCTCATCCTAGTTGATCATTGTATCTCTGGGGATGAAATATTTCCCTAAATATGAGAGCGTCTTTAGGAGAGAGAGGAGGGTCTCTGTGCTCTGCAGGGTGTGCTTAAGGCTGACGCAAACAGAATATCAATAAGCACCAGGGGTCATACATGCCCACAGCTCTTTTTTCTACTTTTTCTCTCTCTATTTCGCACTCACACACACAGACTGGCAGTCAGGAGTGCATACATATATGGGGCTGCAGAAGTTTTTAAATCAAATACCACAATAAAAATATATTATGGTACTAAAGTATGCTCCTTTTTGGGCAACATAGTATAGTATGACCTTTTTTTGAGCGAAATACTGTAATATGACCCTTTCTGGGCAACATAGTATAGTATGACCTTTTTTGGCCGACATAGTATAGTATGACCTATTTTGGCCGTAATTGTATAGTATGACGTTTTTTCGGCGACATAGTATAGTATGACTTTTTTTGGGCGACATAGTATAGTATGATACTTTTTGGCCGACATAGTATATAATATGACCCTTTTGGGCGACATAGTATAGTAAGACCCTTTTTGGGAGACATAGTATAGTAAGACCCATTTTGGCCGACATAGTATATGATATGACCCTTTTTGGGCGACATAGTATAGTATGACCCATTTTGGGCGACATAGTATATAATATGACCCTTTTTGGGCAACATAGTATAGTAAGACACTTTTAGGTGACATAGTATAGTAACACCTTTTTTGAGCAAAATACTGTAATATGACCCTTTTGGGACGACATAGTATAGTATGACCTTTTTTGAGCAAAATACTGTAATATGACCCTTTTTGGGCGACATAGTATAGTATGACCTTTTTTTAGCGAAATACTGTAGAATGTCTCTTATTGGGCGAAATAGTATAGTATGACCTTTTTTTGGCGACACAGTATAGTATGACCTTTTTTGGGCGACATAGTATAGTATGATACTTTTTGGCCGACATAGTATATAATATGACCCTTTTGGGCGACATAGTATAGTAAGACCCTTTTTGGGAGACATAGTATAGTAAGACCCATTTTGGCCGACATAGTATATGATATGACCCTTTTTGGGCGACATAGTATAGTAAGACCCTTTTTGGGAGACATAGTATATAATATGACCCTTTTTGGGCAACATAGTATAGTAAGACACTTTTAGGTGACATAGTATAGTAAGACCTTTTTTGAGCAAAATACTGTAATATGACCCTTTTGGGACGACATAGTATAGTATGACCTTTTTTGAGCAAAATACTGTAATATGACCCTTTTTGGGCGACATAAAGGTCATAGTATAGTATGACCTTTTTTCGACGCCATAGTATAGTATGACATTTTTGAATCTAAATAGTGTAATATGACCCTTTTTGGGCAACATAGTATAGTATGACCCGTTTTGGGCGACACAGTATAGTATGACCTTATTTGGCCGACATAGTATAGTATTACCTTTTTTTTTTGACACTATAGTATAGTTTGACATTTTTTGATCAAAATTATGTAATATGACCCTTTTTGGGCGACATAATATAGTATGACGTTTTTTCAACAACATAGTATAGTATGACCTTTTTTTGGCGACATAGTATAGTATGACTTTTTTTGGGCGACATAGTATAGTATGATACTTTTTGGCCGACATAGTATAGTATGACCTTTTTTGAGAGAAATACTGTAATATGACCTTTTTTGGGTGACATAATATAATATGACCCTTTTTGGGGCGACATAGTATAGTATGACCCTTTTTGGCCGACATAGTATAGTGTGACCTTTTTTGAGCAAAATACTGTAATATGAGCCTTTTTGGGCGACATAGTATAGTATGACCCTTTTTGGGCGACATAAAGGTCAAGTATAGTATTACCTTTTTTGGCCGACATAGTATAGTATGACCTTTTTTGGCCGAAATAGTATAGTATGACCTTTTTTTCGACGCCATAGTATAGTATGACATTTTTTGATCGAAATAGTGTAATATGACCCTTTTTGGGCGACATAGTATAGTATGACCCTTTTTGGGCGACATAGTATAGTATGACCTTATTTGGCGACATAGTATAGTATGACCTTTTTTGGCCGACATAGTATAGTATGACCTTTTTTTCGACGCCATAGTATAGTATGACATTTTTTGATCGAAATAGTGTAATATGACCCTTTTTGGGCGACATAGTATAGTATGACCTGTTTTTTTGACACCATAGTATAGTTTGACATTTTTTGATCAAAATAGTGTAATATGACCCTTTTTGGGCGACATAGTATAGTATGACGTTTTTTCAACGACATAGTATAGTATGACTTTTTTTGGGCGACATAGTATAGTATGATACTTTTTGGTAGACATAGTATATAATATGACCCTTTTTGGGCGACATAGTATAGTAAGACCTTTTTTGGGTGACATAATATAATATGACCCTTTTTGGGGCGACATAGTATAGTATGACCCTTTTTGGCCGACATAGTATAGTGTGACCTTTTTTGAGCAAAATACTGTAATATGAGCCTTTTTGGGCGACATAGTATAGTATGACCCTTTTTGGGCGACATAAAGGTCAAGTATAGTATTACCTTTTTTGGCCGACATAGTATAGTATGACCTTTTTTGGCCGAAATAGTATAGTATGACCTTTTTTTCGACGCCATAGTATAGTATGACATTTTTTGATCGAAATAGTGTAATATGACCCTTTTTGGGCGACATAGTATAGTATGACCCTTTTTGGGCGACATAGTATAGTATGACCTTATTTGGCGACATAGTATAGTATGACCTTTTTTGGCCGACATAGTATAGTATGACCTTTTTTTCGACGCCATAGTATAGTATGACATTTTTTGATCGAAATAGTGTAATATGACCCTTTTTGGGCGACATAGTATAGTATGACCTGTTTTTTTGACACCATAGTATAGTTTGACATTTTTTGATCAAAATAGTGTAATATGACCCTTTTTGGGCGACATAGTATAGTATGACGTTTTTTCAACGACATAGTATAGTATGACTTTTTTTGGGCGACATAGTATAGTATGATACTTTTTGGTAGACATAGTATATAATATGACCCTTTTTGGGCGACATAGTATAGTAAGACCCTTTTTGGGTGACATAATATAATATGACCCTTTTTGGGGCGACATAGTATAGTATGACCCTTTTTGGCCGATATAGTATAGTGTGACCTTTTTTGAGCAAAATACTGTAATATGAGCCTTTTTGGGCGACATAGTATAGTATGACCCTTTTTGGGCGACATAAAGGTCAAGTATAGTATTACCTTTTTTGGCCGACATAGTATAGTATGACCTTTTTTGGCCGAAATAGTATAGTATGACCTTTTTTTCGACGCTATAGTATAGTATGACATTTTTTGATCGAAATAGTGTAATATGACCCTTTTTGGGCGACATAGTATAGTATGACCCTTTTTGGGCGACATAGTATAGTATGACCTTATTTGGCGACATAGTATAGTATGACCTTTTTTGGCCGACATAGTATAGTATGACCTTTTTTTCGACGCCATAGTATAGTATGACATTTTTTGATCGAAATAGTGTAATATGACCCTTTTTGGGCGACATAGTATAGTATGACCTGTTTTTTTGACACCATAGTATAGTTTGACATTTTTTGATCAAAATAGTGTAATATGACCCTTTTTGGGCGACATAGTATAGTATGACGTTTTTTCGACGACATAGTATAGTATGACTTTTTTTGGGCGACATAGTATAGTATGATACTTTTTGGTAGACATAGTATATAATATGACCCTTTTTGGGCGACATAGTATAGTAAGACCCTTTTTGGGCGACATAGTATATAATATGACCCTTTTTGGGCGACATAGTATAGTAAGACACTTTTTGGGTGACATAGTATAGTAAGACCTTTTTTGAGCAAAATACTGTAATATGACCCTTTTGGAACGACATAGTATAGTATGACCTTTTTTGAGCAAAATACTGTAATATGACCCTGTTTGGGCAATATAGCATAATGGGACCCTTTTTAGGCAACATAGTCTAGTATGACCTTTTTTTTAGCGAAATACTGTAATATGTCTCTTATTGGGCGAAATAGTATAGTATGACCCATTTTGGGCATCATAGTATAGTAAGATCCTTTTTTGGCCACATAGTATAGTATGACCTTTTTTGGGTGACATAGTATAGTGTGACCCTTTTTGGGCCACATAGTATAGTATGACCCTTTTTTGGCGACATAGTATAGTGTGACCTTTTTGGAGCAAAATACTGTAATATGACCTTTTTTGGCCGACATAGTATAGTATGACCTTTTTTGGCCGAAATAGTATAGTATGACCTTTTTTTCGACGCCATAGTATAGTATGACATTTTTTGGTCAAAATAGTGTAATATGACCCTTTTTGGGCGACATAGTATAGTATGACCTGTTTTTTTGACACCATAGTATAGTTTGACATTTTTTGATCAAAATAGTGTAATATGACCCTTTTTGGGCGACATAGTATAGTATGACGTTTTTTCGACGACATAGTATAGTATGACTTTTTTTGGGCGACATAGTATAGTATGATACTTTTTGGTAGACATAGTATATAATATGACCCTTTTTGGGCGACATAGTATAGTAAGACCCTTTTTGGGCGACATAGTATATAATATGACCCTTTTTGGGCGACATAGTATAGTAAGACACTTTTTGGGTGACATAGTATAGTAAGACCTTTTTTGAGCAAAATACTGTAATATGACCCTTTTGGAACGACATAGTATAGTATGACCTTTTTTGAGCAAAATACTGTAATATGACCCTGTTTGGGCAATATAGCATAATGGGACCCTTTTTAGGCAACATAGTCTAGTATGACCTTTTTTTTAGCGAAATACTGTAATATGTCTCTTATTGGGCGAAATAGTATAGTATGACCCATTTTGGGCATCATAGTATAGTAAGATCCTTTTTTGGCCACATAGTATGGTATGACCTTTTTTGGGTGACATAGTATAGTGTGACCCTTTTTGGGCCACATAGTATAGTATGACCCTTTTTTGGCGACATAGTATAGTGTGACCTTTTTGGAGCAAAATACTGTAATATGACCTTTTTTGGGCGACTTAGTATAGTATGACCTTTTTTGGCCGAAATAGTATCGTATGACCTTTTTTTCGACGCCATTGTATAGTATGACATTTTTTGATCGAAATTGTGTAATATGACCCTTTTTGGGCGACATGGTATAGTATGACCCTTTTTCGGCGACATAGTACGGTATGACCCATTCTGGGCGACATAGTATAATATGACCTTATTTGGCCGACATAGTATAGTATGACCTTTTTTTTGGAACCATTGTATAGTTTGACATTTTTTGATCGAAATAGTGTAATATGACCCTTTATGGGTGACATAGTATAGTCTGACCCTTTTTGGGGCGACTTACTATAGTATGACCCTTTTTGGGCGACATAGTATAATTCAATTCAATTCAATTTATTTGTATAGCCCAGAATCACAAATAAGATTTACCCTAAAGGGCTTTACATTGTGTACAAAAGCAACACAACATCCCCTGTCCTTAGACCCTCACATCGTACAAGGTAAAACTCCCTAAAAAAACCCTTTAACAGTGAGAAAAACGGAAAAACCCTCAGGAAGAGTAACAGAGGAGGAATCCCTCTTCCAGGACGGACAGGCGTGCAGTAGATGATGTGTGCAGGTGGAGAACATTACAGAGAAATTTGAATATTACAAACAAACAGAAATGTAATGAATGTTGGTAGATGTGGAGGATGAGGAGCAGGATCCATCATAGCTTTCAGGTTTCACCAAGGCAGCCTCAGACCCTCCAACATCCGTAGATCCCTCAGTGGCTGCACTGCAGCATGCTCTGTGAAAGAGAAAATACAGGGTAGGACTCCGGAACCACAGCAGATTTAAAAGTCAGGAGTGGTACAACAGTATCACAGATAGAAGAAGAAAAAAAAGCCCAGGGCATCTCATGAGGACCAGGCAGACTATCCTATCACAGCATAACTATAACTAGGCCAGCCAGGGCCGGCCCTAACTATACGCTTCATCGAACAGGAAAGTTTTTAACCTATTCTTAAATATAGGAAGGGTGTCTGCCCCCCGGACTGAGACTGGAAGACGGTTCCACAGGAGAGGAGCCTGGAAGTTGAAGGCTCTGCCTCCTGTTTTAATTTTAAAAATTCTGGGAACCTCCAATAAGCCTGCATATTGGGAGTTTAATGTTCTTGATGGGCGATATGGGACTAAGAGATCCCTAAGGTAGGATGGTGCCTGATCGTTGAGCGCTTTATAGGTGAGGAGCAGGATTTTGAATTCTATACGAGATTTTACAGGAAGCCAGTGTAGAGCGGCTAATACAGGTGAGATATGCTCCCTTCTTCTACTGCCAGTTAATAGACGAGCAGCTGCATTCTGGATCAGCTGGAGAGTCCTTAGAGACTTTTTGGTGCAACCCGACAGTAAAGAGTTGCAGTAGTCAAGCCTGGAAGTAATAAATGCATTGATAAGTTTTTCCGCATCTTTCAGAGACAGGAAGTATAGTATGACCTTTTTTGGCCGACATAGTATAGTATGACCATTTTTGAGCAAATTCTGTAATATGATGCTATTTGGGCGACATAGTATAGTATGACCCTTTTTGGCCGACATAGTATAGTAAAACATTTTTTGATCGAAATAGTGTAATATGACCCTTTTTGGGTGACATAGTATCGTATGACCCTTTTTGGGCGACATAGTATAGTATGACCTTATTTGGCCGTAATAGTATAATATGACCTTTTTTGGCCGACATAGTATAGTATGACGTTTTTTCGGCGACATAGTATAGTATGACTTTTTTTTGGGCGACATAGTATAGTATGATACTTTTTGGCCGACATAGTATATAATATGACCCTTTTTGGGTGACATAGTATAGTAAGACGCTTTTTGGGCGACATAGTATAGTAAGACACTTTTAGGTGACATAGTATAGTAAGACCTTTTTTGAGCAAAATACTGTAATATGACCTTATTTGGGCGACATAGTATAGTATGACCTTTTTTGGCCAACATAGTATAGTATGACCTTTTTTTTGGACGCCATAGTATGGTATGACATTTTTTGATCTAAATAGTGTAATATGACCCTTTTTGATCTAAATAGTGTAATATGACCCTTTTTGGGCGACATAGTATAGTATGACCCGTTTTGGGCGACATAGTATAGTATGACCTTATTTGGCCGACATGGTATAGCATGACCATTTTTGGGCGACATAGTATAGTATGACCCTTTTTGGGCGACATAGTATAGTATGACCTTATTTGGCCGACATAGTATAATATGACCTTTTTTTCGACGCCATAGTATAGTATGACCTTTTTTGATCGAAATAGTGTAATATGACTGTTTTTGTGCAAAATACTGTAATATCACCCTTTTGGGATGACATAGTATAGTATGACCGTTTTTGTGCAAAACACTGTAATATGAACCTTTTGGGAATGATATAGTATAGTATGACCTTTTTTGAGCAAAATACTGTAATATGACCCTATTTGGGTGACATAGTATACAATGACCTTTTTTTTCGACGCCATAGTATAGTATGACCTTTTTTGAGCGAAATACTGTAATATGACCCTTTTTTGGGTGACATAGTATATTATGACCTCTTTTGGGTGACATACTATAGTATGACGTTTTTTGGCTGACATAGTATAGTATGACCCTTTTTAGGCGACATAGTATAGTGTGACCTTTTTTGAGCAAAATACTGTAATATGACCTTTTTTTGGCGACTTAGTATAGTATGAACCTTTTGGGCGACATAGCATAGTGTGACCCTTTTTGGGTGACATAGTATAGTATGACCTTTTTTTTGACATCATAGTATATGTAATAGTATGACCATTTTTGGGTGACATAGTATAGTATGATCCTTTTTGGCCGACATAGTATAGTATGACCCTTTTTAGGCGACATAGTATAGTGTGACCTTTTTTGAGCAAAATACTGTAATATGACCTTTTTTTGGCGACTTAGTATAGTATGAACCTTTTGGGCGACATAGCATAGTGTGACCCTTTTTGGGCGACATAGTATAGTGTGACCTTTTTTGAGCAAAATACTGTAATATGACCTTTTTTTGGCGACTTAGTATAGTATGACCCTTTTTGGGCGACATAAAGGTCATAGTATAGTATGACCTTTTTTTTGACATCATAGTATATGTAATAGTATGACCATTTTTGGGTGACATAGTATAGTATGATCCTTTTTGGCCGACATAGTATAGTATGACGTTTTTTTCGACGCCGTAGTATAGTATGACCTTTTTTTCGACGCTGTAGTATAGAATGACATTTTTTGACCGAAATAGTGTAATATGACCCTTTTTGGGCAACATAGTATAGTATGACCCTTTTCGGGCGACATAGTATAGTATGACACGTTTTGGGCGACATAGTATAGTATGACCTTATTTGGGCGACATAGTATAGTATGACCCGTTTTGTGCGACATAGTATAGTATGACCTTATTTGGCCGACATAGTATAGTATGACTTTTTTTTTGACACCATAGTATAGTTTGACATTTTTGGATCAAAATAGTGTAATATGACCCTTTTTGGGCGACATGTAATAGTATGACCATTTTTGGGCGACATAGTATAGTATGACCCTTTTTGGGCGACATAGTATAGTATGACCTTATTTGGCCGACATAGTATAATATGACCTTTTTTCGACGCCATAGTATAGTATGACATTCTTTGATCGAAATAGTGTAATATGACCCTTTTTGGGCGACATAGTATAGTATGACCTCTTTTGGCCTTGACTTTGACATATGTGGTATAGTATGACCTTTTTTGAGCGAAATACTGTAATATGACCCTTTTTGGGCGACATAGTATAGTATGACCTCTTTTTGACGACATACTATAGTATGACGTTTTTTGGCTGACATAGTATAGTATGACCCTTTTTAGGCGACATAGTATAGTATGACCTTTTTTGGCCGACATAGTATAGTATGACCGCTTTTGAGCAAAATACTGTAATATGAACCTTTTGGGACGACATAGTATAGTATGACCCTTTTTGGGCGACATAGTATAGTGTGAGCCTTTTTGGGCGACATAGTATAGTGTGACCTTTTTTGAGCAAAATACTGTAATATGACCTTTTTTGGGCGACTTAGTATAGTATGACCCTTTTTGGGCGACATAAAGGTCATAGTATAGTATGAACTTTTTTTTGACATCATAGTATATGTAATAGTATGACCATTTTTGGGGCGACATAGTATAGTATGATCCTTTTTGGCCGACATAGTATAGTATGACGTTTTTTTCGACGCCGTAGTATAGTATGACCCTTTTCGGGCGACATAGTATAGTATGACACGTTTTGGGCGACATAGTATAGTCTGACCCTTTTTGGGCGACATAGTATAGTATGAACCTTTCTGAGCAAAATACTAAAGTATGACCTTTTTCCAGCAAAATACTGTAATATGAACCTTTTAGGCAACATACTATAGTATGACCTTTTTCAGGCTACATACTATAGTATGAACTTTTCTGAGTGAAATACTAAAGTATGACCTTTTTCCATCAAAATACTGTAATATAAACCTTTTTGGGCGACATTGTATAGTAAGACCTTATTTTGGTATGACATAGTATAGTATGTCTTTTTTTGAGCAAAATACTGTAATATGAACCTTTTTGAGCAACATATAGCCTGACCTTTTTTATGCAACATACAACATATAGTATAGTTCGACCTTTTTTGAGCGCCATAGTGTAGTATCACCCTTTTTGGGGACATTGTATAGAATGACACTTTTACGATGTCACATTATAGCAAATCTAAAAACGTCATACTGTACCATGTCCTGCGAAAAACGTCATGTTAAAGCATGTTCAGAAAAAAAAGTCATCCTGTAACATGTTGCATAAAAACCTCATCATCTAGCATATTGTGTAAAAAAAAAGTGATACTATAGCATGTTATGTGAAAAAAAGTGATACTATAGCATGTTATGTGAAAAAAAGTGATACTATAGTATGTTTGAAAAAAAGTCATACTATAGTATGTCTCGATTTTGAGAGAGAGAGGATGGTCTTTGTGCTCCGCAGGGCTTGCTTACGGCTGATGCAAACAGAATATCAATAAGCACCAGGGTCATACATCACATGCCCACAGGTCTTTTTCTCTCTCTATTTTGCACCCACACAAACACTGGCTGTCAGGAGTGCCTATATTCAGTGAATTCCTCATATATAGACAACATTTTAAGAGGCATCAGTCTTTTTGGGGGTTTATTGATGTTTTTAAATCAGTAGAGATTACATGAGTATAAACACAAGAAGCATGACATTTCATGTCTCACCGGGGATTGATGATAACATTGATGTGGAGAAGTTGAAGTGATGCTCTTACTCATGTGGAAACCCCCCAGACCCTGAGGCTGTTGTGTTCGTCTGGACCAGTCAGGCTCTAATCACAAGGATCTGAGCTCCTGACCTATTTGAGTTCATGTTTCTTTCACTATATGTTTGTATGTGTGCCTGTATGCTGTGACATGACATGATGGATGTTGTTGTGAACCAAAATCAATTCAGTTTTAATGTGTTCCCCACCCCCCTCATATATATATATATATATATATATATATATATATATATATATATATATATATATATATATATATATATATATATATATATATATATATATATGTGTGTGTGTGTTTGTATGTCTTGCCCTCATGCCCCTGATCTTTCCATACACATAGATGGATGTAGAGGGATCATCAGTCAATTGACCTACATTCGATGAGCCTGCAGCAGTCTGAATTCCTCTAGGGGCAGTACACTTCTGGGTGTGGCGTATATGTGCTCGTCTGCAAGCGTGTCCTTTATTAGTGTGTGTGTGTGTGTGTGTGTGTGTGTGTGTGTGTGTGTGTGTGTGTGTGTGTGTGTGTGTGTGTGTGTGTGTGTGTGTGTGTGTGTGTGTGTGTGTGTGTGTGTGTGTGTGTGTGTGTGTGTGTGTGTGTGTGTGTGTGTGTGTGTGTGTGTGTGTGTGAGTGTCCTACATAAAGTATCACCTCATCACAAGAGGGTGAATGTGTGGTGAAGATGCCTTTTGACATTTACAGGTTAAACAGAACAGATTCTAACAGATACAGACATTTAAAGCTCAAAATGCTTTCGAGTGGTTATTGTGATTCTTCCAAGTGGCTTTATTATTGACAGTCTCTGATTCTTGGTGATGATGTAATTATGCGAACATTTATACTGATGTTTATATGACATTTTTGTTCAACTTTTGGCTATACACTAGAACAGACACACCCATACTTCTCCGGTAGATTATAGAGTAGAAATGATATGTTAATTAATTCATAAATTAATCCAGAGAAAATTAACGAATCATCTAAATATTATTGAGAAAATATGAAGCATTCACTTGTTCTTAAATGTAAAGGATTTGCTGCTTTTTGGTTTTCTGTAAATTTATTACATTTTTATTTTTGGACTGTTTGAACAATGAACAATCTGAAGATGTTACTGTGATTTGAGAAATAGTTTTGGGTGTTTTATTGTTTTACAAACATTTAAAAAACTTGATTAAAAATTGCTGAAATAATATTTACTTGCAGCCCTTAGTAGATTTCTTGACTGATAAAGTGGCAGACATTCTGACTTCAGCTGCTCAGCCTTGTGTGAATGGTGCACAAAAACTGCAAGACAAAGATCACGCAGCTGGCACAATGTAAATGTCTGTAGCTGCATCAACAAACTTATTTTATCATCTCTAATGGTTAGAGAAGACACAAATATTTCCAAATACACAAACTTGCATGTAATCTAAGGACAGGATAATCTGAACTTTTCTCATGATGCGAGACAAAAAACTGCTGAAGGGTGTCGACAGACTCACACTGCCAAACACCCAAAATACCCCCACCATGTCAGGCACCTATTACAAAGCCAATGACATCACTCCTTTGCCTGGTAACCATGGTTACACTAACCTCCTGCTAGAAAAAAAATCCGAATCCATACCCTATTTTTTCCTTGATTTTTCCTCCCCCCTCAGGTCCTCCTGTCTTGTCTGCTTCCCAAACCTTTCTCTCTGTAAGTCACTTTGTTTCCTGTCATGTCTCTTTCTCTTCTCTCATCTTCTCCTGCCTTATTTCTGTGTTTCACAACCTGTACTCCTCTATGCATACCCTTGTCTCCATGTTTTCTGCCCTGGTATTCCCTAACGCTTACTTGTTTTAAGAGATTTAAGCTTCCATGGTGTGCTTCTCATTGCATTATGCTTAAAAGGAGGCTGAGGTGATTGGGGTAAACAAGAGGGAATGTGGAGAAAAGGCAGACCCATGCAGAGATATAGATAATCCACATACGGCAGACAAATAAAACACAGATGTGACGATGTAGCTGCAGCAGTGGAGGCAGTGCATCTTAAACAGAGGGTAATAAACTGCGTGGACTGTCATGATTGCAGCACAGGCGATGAGAAGAAAAGATCAGACCCTGCAAACAAAGAGATTAGTGGACAGTTACAGCTGGAAGGTGCAGGCAGGATGACTCTACTGAGCTCTATACCAATAACCTAAAGGACAGGTGGGTCAAGAGCTCCATTAAAATCCAATCCAGAGATGTAGTTCTTCAAAAAGGATGGGTGAAGGGCTGTGACTTCCACCGTAAAGGAATACATGGAGATAGGGGGCAGTGCACTGTATTACAATCCATTTCACAGACAGGCATGGTGGGTGGGGGGGGCGGGGTGGTGAACGTGCAGTATTAGAAGCTATTGTGCAGCTGTATTATTGTAAGCAGCTTACAGTCCCTGTGCTGGGCTTTTTTATTGAAGATGGAGGACAAAGAAGAGACACCGAGGGGGAGAGAGGCTGACAGGGAGGGCAGGAGGACAGGGAGACTCCTGTTGGTGTGGCCCCCTGTTCCATCGTTTGCCTTTTGTTTGATGTACCGTCACCAAACCTGATTCCTTTTGTCCTTTTGTCTCCTATTTAATCAGCATTGATCATTTGTAGTAGTCCCCGTTTCCTTCCGTGATACACTTCATTTTCTGTCTGACCCCTTAGTGATCTACTGCTTGTGATGCTAAAATGAATCTGAGGTGTCCCTCTTTTGTTACACATTTCCCAGGGAGGTGATCGCAGCCATCCCCCTCTACCACCTAACTGAGTCAGAGAGGGGAGGGAGGGGGGAAATGGATGGTGGAGGTTGCCATGGAAACTGGGAGTCTGTTGCTGGCCGACATCATCTGCCGTTGCGCGGTTGTGGAGCAGGCGCATGAATATTTGAGATTCATGGACACGGACAGATGAATGACACAGAAAACTGCCGCCTCGCTCTCCAGACCTCCACCGCCACCTCAGATGGAAACACAGGGAGGTCACTGAAGGGGGAGAGGGAGAAAGGCTGAGAAGGGATAGATGGAGAAAAGGCGGGGTCACGGAGGGAGAATGACAGACCTCCATTTTATCTAGGGCAGAGAGCGTCTAGTTATCTGGGTTATGGAACGAGAGGCCGGGAGAAAAGCTGAAATGAAGGGAAAATAAAATGAAACGATTTTGAGCAACTAAATGAGTTTTATATGCTGACAGAAATCAGAGTAGGTGACGGGAGGGAGGACAAAAAATAAAAAAAAGAGATGAAGGGAGGGCAGCTGGGTGACGTACCATGAGAGCAGTAAATTAGGGCAATGGAGCTTGTTGCTCGCCCCCCCCCTTCCCGTCCCTTTTTCTCCTCATTTCTCAGAACACCCTGCAGTATTTTCTAATTAATCCTCTTGGAGGGTTGTTTCCTCTGTCTGCTGTTGATGCACACACACTCGTGCAAACAAGCTAGTCATGATTCATGCAGATTTCCGTACAAATCAGTCAATGGACTCGGGAAGTTTAACTGTGCACCATCTGACTGCACTGCGTCAAAAATAAGAGCATAAAAAGTGGTGTCGCTCATATTCTCTGTCCTAGACACTGACCTGTTTCTATTCGTCCACATCTTTACCCATTGCAGTCTTTAAACCCCTGGTGTGCTTTGTGTTTGAGTTAATTTCCCCTGGTCCAGTTTCTAGATTTGTAAAGTGTCCTCCTCTGTTGATGGGTTTAACATCTGTCCCAGTGGTCCTTGCATGCAGCAGCTCTTATATTCACTGAAACTGGTGACATTCAGATCACTGTCAGAATGTGAGCTACAGCTCGTCAAATGTTGTTTTGAGTTCAGATGTGATCCCACTTGTTATTCCCTAGTGCTTTAAAAATATGCAACGCTAATCACAGGGGACGTCAGGCTTTATATCCATTACTGAAAATTTAAGACCTTCAACATGTATTTTCTCAGCCAGCTTCTTTCTTAATTTCTTAGTTCTGCCAACATTAGAACAATATTAGTTATTTCACATTTCACAGGTTTTTAAAATTTTTTTTACAAAAGGTTGCACATCTCTGTGCAACCTTTGCATATCCTATCAACATTTAATAGTGTAAAATATGTTGACAGTTTAAGCTTATGTTAGCAAGCAAGTAGCAAGTAGCAAGTAGCAAGTAGCAAGTAGCAAGTAGCAAGTAGCAAGTAGCAATGAAAGCCATACATTACCAACAACAAAGGGGGAACTATCTGGCAATGAGTGCTGGTGTTTGAGATGTGTGGATTAAGAGGTTGATTGATGACAGGTGTGTCAGGACTCCACCATTGTGCCCCGCCCCTACCTGAAAACAAGGAAGGGAGGGGCAAACACAAGAGAGAGACACACAGGGAAAAAACACACAGAAAATCACAGATGAGGCTGTGACAGGATTTGACAATGAGAGGAACATTTGTAATCAGAGTCCTATCCCTTCTATCAATGAAATATATTAGCTTGAGCTCATTGCTGATAACTTAAGTTTAGCATATAGACAGTAACTATTAGCCTAGCTGTCAAAAATTAAAGTGAAGCTACAACATTTTAGTACTGGTAGGAAGGTCCAGATAGCTGGCTTCAGCTTCATGCGAAAGAAAAAGAAGAAAAAAGTGCAAAAAAAAAGATATTAGATAGAAATCATGGTTTCTGATATCAAACATGGATGCTTCTAGGGGCTAAAATGCTAGTGTTTTTGGACTTACAGCAAGTTTAAAATATTAATTGAATTGTTTCCTTTTATAACAGCAGCTACTCTGTCAAAGTATCTTGTTGAATGTTTCACATGGTTGATATTTGAATGTCTTTATTACCTCATCCACCACAGCCGGTTGTTATCGAACAGATAGCTGAATATATAACACGGCGCAGGATGGACACCACTCAGAATTTGCATTCCGGCCTCCTGTGTCAGGCAGGGGGGTGTTGGTTCAGGGAGCGGAGTGGAGCAGTGGGGAGGGGAGAGAAGCTCGATGGTGCACGCCTATTAGCCTGAAATATCCATGGAGCAGCTGCACCATTTCCGCGGCAACACCTGTCGCCATGGCGCTGAGTTGTCGACATGCCTCTTTGTCCGTGTCTGGATGTCTCAAGGCGCTGCACATTCACAGCGAGGCTTGCCAATGAGAACATGCATACTTACTTTCACAACCTAATGTTCTGGAATGTACAAAATCTCATAGAGCACAACATCATTCATATTTACACGCACACACACACGCACACACACACACACACACACGCACACACACCCGCAGTAGCAATGTCCTAGGGAGCAGTAGTGAAGGATGAAAAGAAGACTAGTATTTTTAGCTCCATAGTTGCATCTGTACATATTTTAATCTCTGGTTCTCTCCCTGCTCCTTTCTCCATTCCTCCTCTCATCACTCAGATGGGGAATTTTGCGTTTCCATGACAACCGCAGTGGTGGAAGAAATAGATTAGATAGTCTGCTCTCAGCTGGGGGTGTGGCAGCTGTATATGTGAAGGTGCTGTATAGGGGGGTAGTGCTTATAGGGCTTGTGAACGAGGGATTGGGATTAGGGTTGAGTCTTGTGTTTGTGTGTGTGTGTTTGTGTGTGTGGGGACATTGCACCAGATGGAAGCTTCTGACCCTCTAAAAAACAGTGTGTCTTGAAACCAAATATAATCCATTGCAATGTTCCTCATGTTTTTTTTCTTTCACCTTTTTTCACCTACCTGTGAGCAGATCACATAACCCTTACTGTCTGTTTGATTTATGCACTGCGCTGGTGTCCTAGTAAAATGTCATCTTGCAGACAATGCAAGGATACTTTCCTACCACCATTTTCTCTGTGGAAACATCGTGATGTATTTAACCTTGCTTTCTGTCATCTTGAATCCAACCCTCACTATCCCTCAGTCTGTCTTTCCCCTTCCTTTCCTGTCTCTCAGTCCCCCCCCCCACGTCTGATTTCCATCCTCCCAGCTGAGAAAACAGGCGCGAGAGCTCTTGGCAGAGGAGATGATGAAAGAGCGATAGAGCAACGGAGAGAGCTAGAGAAAGAAAGAGCAGAGAGAGGGCTTTTCAGATGAACAGAAAAAGGGTTTTCTGCTTTCAAAGGGAGCATTGTGTTCTTCTTCCACATTGCCACAGCTTCATCTCTGTGATTTAGTTGAGCCTGCAGCCAACACATTACTGTGTCTCTTTAAATCAGGGTAGTGTTAGTCTTAGCAACATTCAGGCTCCAGTGCTCCAGTGCTCCTGTTCAATAGCCTCCTCCTCTTCTCTCAGCCAAAGAGCTCTGAAGTCCCTGTTAACTCTCCCTGTTGGGCACATTCCTCTCGATGAAATAATACATTAAGACAAAGTATTTGAAAATTGTGGAAGACATATAGTGAAAAATAATGTGTTTAGTGAACCCAAGAGATTCAAAATGTAAGACAAGAATTTCTTGAAGTGCGTGAACTGTGTTCATACTTTTCTTGACCTACTATATCAGTGGATATTTCAGTGTTGAACAGTGTGTATTTTTGGAGCTGGCTCAGTGAACCAAAAAAAAAAGAAGATTCCATTCCTTTCTCTCCCTGTTAATTTTTTATAGGGCGCATCCATCCAAAAAAAAAAAAAACAGTGAATCTCTTTCTCTGTCTCTGCTCTGCATGAGGAGAAACCGCATTAACCCACTGCTGTCTGTTTGCTATCTCCAATAAGTGTGTCATTGGAATTGAGGTACTTGTTAAGTCTACTGCAGCAATCATAATATACATTTCATCCCAGAGTTTTCCCTGGTTAAATCCAGATTAAAATGGGTCTTTATCCCTGCTGCATTTCCACAGAGCAGTGCTCTGTCCTCCAACATGTGGTGACCCAACATGCTGCTGCTCCGAGACAGCTGCAGGAAGGAGGAAGGAGGGAGGGGGGGGGGCAGGGAAGGAAGAAGAGAGGAAGTCCGCGGAGGAGGATGAAGGGGGAGGGTTCCTTCCTTTCTCTGGATTACTGGGGGTGAGACTAAAAGGCGCGTAAAACTCACTTCCCTTCCCGCCACAAGCAGCCCTTACATCACGCCCAGCTTTTTCCTTACATGGACCAAAAGGTATCCTCCTCTGCCTGAAATGTGACTCTTGTTTTCCTCTCACCGCCGTCCTAGCCTGGCTGCTCACACACTGTGAAAGAGTCTGCTCTAACTTGTTCCCCAGTATCCTGATCAGAATCATTTTAGAATATGTTTATGTATCTGAGGATATTTCATGTAAACATATGAAATGTGCTTTTCAACATGTTCATATGAGGGAGTCATCTTCTTTGCTGCCTGGCCACAGTGCCTTTGCACAGTGTCACATTCAGGATGTGATAATGGCTCTTATCCTGTCTTGTGTCCTGGATGTCTGACTAATGTTATTACCACACAGGCAATTCATTGTCAATTTCCAGTCAGCTATGGTTCCCCCTCTTTGGGAATGGCTATACATCACTGGTTTGACTTTTTTATTTTGCCTGTGTATGACTGTGTGTGTGTGTGTTGTTGTATTGTGTAAATCTCTGAATGTGTAATCAATGGAATGTGCTTAATTAAGCGAGAGAGAAGGGGGTGTAAAAAGGGGCAAAAAAAAATGAACAATCTCCCTATTCTGCTAGGTCTCCCCTCAGGGAAAGGCATGACACAGGCCGACT
Organism: Eupleurogrammus muticus; assembly: GCA_036785175.1. Lineage (NCBI taxonomy): Eukaryota > Metazoa > Chordata > Actinopteri > Scombriformes > Trichiuridae > Eupleurogrammus > Eupleurogrammus muticus. Next base: position 23,223,596 of record JAYKQN010000004.1, on the reverse strand, counting down.
GTGAGGGCCGCAAGAATCACTGTGAGTGACAGGATGATAAACATCAGCTGATGAGGTAGTTTAATCTATTTTAAAGTTGTATTCTATATGCATATTTTACTCATAACAGCATTTCAAATTCCTGTCTTTGTTAGGTAATTCAGAACAAGAAAATCTTTCAAATGGAAGCACCCACTGGAGATTTCCAATGAATCAAACAGGGACAAACCCACAGCGCTTTATTACCTCTGACTCATCTACTTGTGTGTGTGTGTGTGTGTGTGTGAGTGTGATATTCAGCTCTCTGCCCTGTTTCCTGCATATGTTTCCCGCACTGTTGCCAGCTTTGACTAATGGCTGAACATGTTTGTCCTACTGCTGGTCACTGGGCTCAGCCAGGCCCTGAGCAGAGCCAGTAATGACCACTGCGTAGGACTGTAATGAAGATGTGGAGGAGAGGGAGAAGCATCCAGGCTAGGTCTGACCGTTGCCACGGAAACCACATAATACAACGAGAGGAGGCGGGGTGAGAGGAATCCGCCATTTTGAGTATGTGAATCTGCAGTGTTTGATTTTAGTATGCATGTGTGTGTGCGTAATTAAATTGTTGAAATGGAAATAATTCGATTTTAAGCAGAAAGAAGGAAACTATGTGCGGTATAATAAGGGAAAACTACATGTTATGCAACATTTCTTTTTCAGATACTCTCTCAAATGTCTCATAGCTGTTGGTCTTATGTAAGTTTCACCCCAATATCTTGACTGGTATTAGAATGTTTATGTCATTTTGTCACACAAACTTATAGAAACACTCACATCATCTCCATCCCTCCAGCTTCTCCATCCCCCCAAACATCTGCAGCAGTGAGTTAAAGCCTGCTCCTTTTGTTTTGGGCAGTGACGTCTCGTGGGCTATTTATAGGGATGTATGTTATTGTGTAAGACCCAGTGAAAGGCACACAAAGCGGCAGCAGGCTCCCATGTTCCCTGCAGCGGCCCCAGGATCTCTGAGAGGAAAGTACATCCAGTATAATGAGCAAGACATTGTGGTGGTGGGTTTGGGGTGGGTAATGAGCAGTATCCATACAGACATGTTTAACTCGAATAGTTTCCCCAAACCATAATGCCATCAGTCTAACATCACATATTACATGGCTTGGTTCTTACAGACATTGATACTTTTTTCAATCTAAGAGGTAGGTGGAGTAGGATTTATGCCTCAATTATGTTAACTCATTTGCATTAATTCTCACTCTGGGGAAAAGTGGCATGTTTGCATGATGTACACAACAGTGAGAAATTATAAAAATAAATGAAATATATATCTTTTACTTATAATAGTCTTTCTACAATGACTTGCAGAAACATATTGACAACAAAAGTGGCAATAATACTCAATAAGTGCTCAATCCATGAGAATCATTCATCATCATGACAAGGAAACAGTAGGTAAAATGGTCTGTTCATTCTGAATGGATACTAGATGGATGAAAAGACCAATGGATGACTATGAAATAATCATTTTTGGACTAACATTTTTTCCTTTTTTTCCTCCTTTTCAGACCAGACAGACCAGTGATAGAGTCAAGCTTGCTGGGATACACCAGTTAAAGTGCTGAAGCTCTGCTGAATGTGGGTCACACAGAAAAAAAAAAAGCCCCAGGAAAGATTTTAATATGCAGCACACCGGATCTTACAGTGTTTCAATACTTCTCAAAGCCAAGTTTAATAAATGGATTAGAAATGTAAATCATGCACAAAGTTAACTCAATTGAAAGCGACGCATTGTGTAAGAGGTTATTAAACAGGAACCAACAAACTGCAAACACAAGAAATTTTAAATGATTTCAGAATCTTTTTATTTGAAATGTCAGTGTTCAAGAGAAAATAAAACAGCAATATAAATATTAGCATAAAAATAAGAGTAACACAGGGGTAAAGCGTGGGGGCTAAGCATTTGATAAGAAAGATAATACAGCAGGATAGAGTAGTATTAATTCAGCAGCGGACGGACTTACACATATATAATATTTATAATCATTTGTTCATATGGACAGAAAGAGAATGAGAGGCATTCTTTCACAAATGCACGAGATAAAATCACCGCAAAAGAACATTAAGAGGTTACAGAAGGATAGAAACATTTCCATTTTTTTGTTTGTTTTGTTTCTTTACAGAGTGATAAAAGATAGTAGAGAGAAAATGAACACAAAAATATGCGCAACACATATCACAAGTTAACTAGTCTACGTGTGTCACTTGTTTACTTATCTAAAGTTATCTTTAATTCATTTATTTACACTGAAGAGTTAGTTGGCTTCCATGGTGCTTAGTTACTACATTGCAACACAAACTTTTGAAGAACATCTCAGATTTTTATTCATTATTATTTTTTTTTCTTTTTTAAATCTGTGGTTTTCTTTATTTTCTTGAAAAACAAAATGCAACACATTCCAGTAGTAAGCCACGCCTTGTGGAGAGGGACTTGTATTTTGAAAATGTTGGACATGGTCCCTACTGTACAAACAACTGGCTCTTACCATCAACAGGATTTGTGTTTATTTACAGTGGGGAAGAACCTCACAGGACCAGGGAGTGGAAGGAAGAGGTGAGTGGTAGAGAGGCCAAAGTTTCCCATTGATTTCTATGGAGGATGTATATTTCAAAGGGCTCTAGAGTGGCATCTCTTCACCAACAGGGACAGCGGTGCTTGGCTCTGTTGACCTCTACCTGGGTCAGTGCATTAGAGACGGTTTAGTGGGGGTGGGTGGATCAACAGTGGTTCCTCTGTACATTCAGTGGGTAGAGGGTGAGGTTGTTTCCCACCCTCGTGATCAATGTAATAGTGCCACCTCAGCCTGCGTACCCCTCACCACCCCTCCACTCCCCCTGACCCAGCTGGCGAGCTGCCTTTTTTCATGCAGTTGTTATCTGGCCAGGGCCCTGACAGCCAGATGGACGGCAAAGTAAAGACTTCATATCTTATACAAACAACTCCTCTATGCTATTGAATCATTATTTCCCAAAGAAAAGACAAGTTGCTGTGACACATCAAGAAGTTTCTTCCGCACTTCAGGATAGTGAAGGGGGAAATACTTGGTGGAGGCTCTAGCAGTCTAGAAGTGTCTAGAAACTCCTAAGCACTTAAGTTAACCACATCTATGCATTTCTCTAAAGACCAAAGTGATTACTACCCCTACATCTTCTCATCTTCAGAATACGAACAGTGCATTTCTTATCGTTTGGCTCTCAAAAATGTGGGGTAGTGGGGAGAGGACACGAGCTGGGTGTGAGGAGGGGAGGGTAGAGGGCGCAGGGCAGCGGGACATGTTTGTGCCCATCTGGAGCTGTTATACAAGGAGTCAGTCCCAGCTGCTGCACCACCTGAATGGACAGCACGGCTCCCCGACTCCATGACCCCGCCCTCTGCCAGCCCTTCCTCCTGGGTGCATGCTCAGGTCATAAAAATATCAGACGAGATTAAAATCTTATCCTTTTAAACTATGATTACAAAAGTAATTTTTTTTATTTTGCGTCAAACAAATGCTACATATGCATTCTATTGACCTGCGATTGGAGTGAGGATAATAGATTGAGGACATCCTCTTTGCTTTTGCAATGCATAGTTCGCAACTCTAAACTAGTATATGTGGTTTGAACCTTAAAGAGCATGCAGAAGAGTTTGTAATACCTGTCAAACAACAGCCTTATATCCACAGGACTGATGCGTTGAGATCCTGCAAGGCTGACCCTACATAGGAATATAATGGATGGCAACTAGCGTACTTTACAAGAGCTGACTTTCCACCTCGGGGAAAGAGCACAATAAATCCAACATGAAAGACATTAACATTTCATCTCTGAATACATCACTGCGTATAGCCTTGTCATACCAGCAAGGTTCCTTACACTGAATCTCTTTGTCCAAGTTCATTTGATTTTGCCAAAATGAAAAAAAAAAAATCACAAGAACCCCCCATACCCTCCCAAAAATATCTACCGACACAGAATACAGGAGCAAAATTAGACCTTCAGCACAGCACAGGTTACACACCAGCAACAACCTTCAGCACATTCAGATTCTCCAAGGTCCTCGGGACACTTCAAAGAACCATCAACATCATCCATGTGGTCAAAAGTGATTTGCTGTCAATGTTTAGACAACAGAGCAGTAAGATACCTAATGGTGGGGTGTGGAGGGTTGAATTTTATCTTCAGATCAAGCCGGATTTATCATTCCTCCACCTCTCTGTCCCGCTCTACTTCTTCTCTTTCTTGGTGGACTTCTTCTTGGAGGCGGGGGTCTGGGCGGCCTTGGGGGGCTCAGGCTGGCCTGAGGCCTGGGGTGGGGGCAGTGCCTGCTGGGTGGCCTGCTGGGCCGTGGCCTGCTGCTGCTGGGGGTTGGAGGTGAGGGTGGCTGTGCTGCCGGGGATGTAGACGTTCTGGCGATAGTCGGGCACGTGCTGCAGGGTGAACTGGGGGCTGTAGCGGGTGCTCAAACCCATGGTGCCGGGCCCCAAAGTGGCCGTTGCCTCGCTCACTTCTGGGGGAAAGAGGGACGGAGTGGGGGAATCGGGGTGAGGTGGGAGAGGAGAGAGGGATGAAAGTTGTTAGATAAGAGTTTAGGTTCCAGCGTTGTATACAGAGAGTGAAAGGAAGATTAAACATATGCACTTAAAATGGGACTCCACAGGAAAAAATAGTTTTTCAACAGCTCAGCTAAAAAAAAACACAAAAACAAATAAGAAATAAGGTTTTGATTGTGTGCACACATGTTTGATGAATCTGTCTCCCCAGTACACTCCTCTGTTTTGGGCTGTCTTTAATGCATACCCTGCCTCTGTGTGTGAATGACGTAGCTGCTCAGCTCATAATTCTCCCACAGCCCCTGCATTGCAGAGCCACAAACGCACCCTCCCCCCATCCTGTAGTTGCTCTCAGCCTATACAGTATAAACACACCATGCACAAAAAAAAATTCCCTGTGAATGGCACTGGCTTCCACTGAACCAAAGCAGTTGTTGCAATCAGCTTTTCCTCTCTCTGCTATCCTAGTATTGTTCAAAGAGATTGGAAATTTTCTAATGCATCGTCTCATCAGTCCAGTAACTTAAAGAGAACAGGCGACCTTCAGTATTTCCCCTCGTGTACTTGTTCGTTCCTGATGGCACTGACTGTTCATTATGTCTGACTTTCTGCTGACATGCAGCTTCCCAATAAGCCTAAAACAGAGCCTTTCTCTCTGTTCATTCTCGATGGAAAAATTCAACGCTGCGTCCGGCTTGGTGTCTAAAAGGGGGCTGGCTGGGTGTGTGTATGTGTGTGTGTGGGGGAGAGATGTGATGTCTCAATGGATGAAACAACAGTGGAAACAATGACTTGAGTTTGTTTGGCAATAAAATTATCAGGTTTGTTCCTCCACTATAAGTGATCTGAAGTTTCTCAACTTTGCTTTTTATTGCCTTCAATGCCAAATTTATATGCATCTTTTCCATGTGGCGTTATTACAAAGCCTTACAACAGTAACAGCCCAGAGATGAGTCACTGTGTGCAAATGTGTATGCAGGCACTTGTGGCCTCTGTGCCAGCAAGGCAGTTGTTGTAAGAACAGGAATAGTTCAAAAGGAAGAGGATATCTCAAATGGAAAATCTGACTCTTCCACGGGAGAGTGAAAGTTGCACATTACACAATTATTCATTTGGACCTATAGCCTTCTGCTTATGATAAAACAACGTGCATGTGATAAGTGTGTGCAGTGGAAACACGCATCTTCGTCATTCATCATGTTATTGAATTCAACACATAGTGTTTGTCTGAGGAACTGCAGGTAGCTGGATCTGCTGCCTGAATAATATTCCTCTGGACATTCATTAGTGTACACGCAATAAGCCATGGAAACATCAATGTGGACTGAGGGAGCTTTATCAATGAGAGAGCTTTGCCAGTTGCCCTCTAACCAAACAGGAAATGAAATACACCAGCGCCGCTCATGCACCACAACTGAGATGAAAAGGAGGAGATTGGTGTGGAAACCAGGAGATGTAATATATGGAGGGAGGAGGAAGATGTGCTGGTATAGGACTCACCGTTAGCTGCGGCCATCAGGGCCTGGAGCTGCTCAGCTTCAGTTGGGGGCTGGGGCCAAGGGCCAGTTCCCATGGCAACCTCGGGTCCTCCGGTAGCCCTGTGGCGACAATGGGGGGGGAAAAAAAACTGTAACAAAAACTGATGGTTCGTCCTGTAGGTTGTGTTTGTTTAGCTCACTGCGCTTGGCAGTTGGTGTGTTGTGATGTGAAGGCAAAGCAGCTGACGGCGGAGTACACAGCCTGAGGAGAACTTAGAGAGGATCACAAGGAGGATGAATCGTATACAAAACAGGGTGTGTCTCAAACACACACACACACACACACTCTAAAACACACTTTTGTTAAGGCAAATACAAATGTGCCTGCACACAGTCACACAGTAGCAAGCGTGTTTAAGCATTGAAAAACATTCACACACTCTCCGGTATGACCATGGGCACTGCGCCGTCTAGTTAATCTGATTAAATATTTAATGGTTCCACCTTTAAAGGAAATAGCTGTCTGCACAGTCACACATGCAGCGCTCTGCAAACGCTGAACATTTCCATCTGGGCAAAATTCACCTTCAAAGGCTTGTTTATTTTAGGTCTGCAATTTGCATGTGGGGGAAACAAAGGAGGCAACAGACCTGCGATCTATTACGTCCGCCTACTTATTTGCATTCCCACACTTGTGACACACCAACACAAGCTCTACAACACTGATACCACTGACAACTAGATCGTAATGCTTAAATGCTGGTTCTCTTCCTGTGCCAAAGTGTTAATAAACTTCTTTCTTTTGGATTATAAATTGTGGTATAGAGTCCTAATAAAAGTGCAGTTTTATATTTATGCTACTGGTACAAGGTAATAAAAAATAACACATTAATGTCGCCACATTCTAATATAGGCCCTGCAGATGTCACAAAAAATCTTCCTGGAAAACCATTATGGAGGCAGCTTTTAAATTATCCAGCAAAATCAATCTACTACTCTCTCAACCTCCTATACAAGTATTTGTGTGCAATACATTGGCTGCTTACTGTTTTACTTAGAAAAAAAACCCTAGTGCATTTAGTGGAGTCACTAACCCACAGAGATGTGTGTGAAAGGTTTTGGTGGATTGCACAGCTGTGAAGAGGACTGTCAATGACACATCAGGGATTAAAATGGCACTGAGGTCATGGGTCCTACTTTCTAACACATTTAGACTGTCATAAAAAATGAGGGAGACAGAGATGCTGGTGTGTAGTTAGCATGCTAAATACACGGCATGTGAAGGAGCACTCTTTGATGTTCTCTCTTAAAAACCCTGTGGACAAATTGGACGGCTCTGGGGAGTTTAGAGAAAGTAAAGGACACAACTAGGGAATCAGTAGAAGAGGAATACTAACACAAAAACAGGGCTCTGTTTAAGAACAGGTTGCCAGATCACACTGCCAAAACTCTAAAGTGGTTTTTACTTCAGTGCCAGAGGGAGACCGAAGGAGAGAAACATGTACGATTTGTGCCAAGCAGCCAATGAGAAACAGGTTGAGTTGGAGCACAGTTAGTAAAGCTGGAGCAGCCATTTTGGGTCTCTTTACATCACTTAAGATAAAAGGAAATGCTTCATTTGTGCTAAATTAGCGTCCCCAGTGCACTTATCATGAGTCCAGTGTGTTTGTGTTAAACTCTTCCTGTGGTCAGCGTTATCACTTCCTGAGTAAGATAGTGAACTCTGGGTCCAGTGGGATGTCCTGGGTTGATCAGACAATGCTATTGTTTGTCTTATGCAACATTCCATGATGTGCTTCGTCTCTCAAATTGTCTGTCCTTGGTGTTTTGCTACTAGACTTTAACTTTAAACTTTATTTAGGTTCATACAGACAGCAACATGGTCTACATGCAGGAAGCTGTCTCATCTTCATGGTGACCTGAAGAGTTTAATAAATACTGTTAAGATTATAGAGAACCTCTATCAGACTTTACAAATAAAAAGAATCATAAGGCAAGTGTCTTCATCTCTTTCATGTTTTTGTATAGTTGATAAATTATATGAAAATGCCACATGTGGTGATGTTTGGCTACAACCATCACAGACACACATCAAAAGCTAACACTGTACATTAAGCCAGAATTCGTAAAGGAGGAAAAAAAAACAAGAGCTCTTGGGTTTTAATGAGTATATTTATAGCACACACACAAAGCATAGCGAAATCTACCAAACACTGCACACCAATTCAAAAATGTCACAATCCTTTCTACGCCACAGCAAGCATTGTGGCCTACTGCACATTGATCAACAAACCCCATCAAACTTTCAGGGAGAGTAACAGAAGCTATGGGTTAGGTACATCTACACACAGCACAGCACTCATCTCAGTGCACTACCTAATTAAAAAAAAACAACTCTCTGTCCCTATTAGCTGATCAGGTTCCTCTTCTACTGAACAGTGATTTTACAAAATGGAACACTGAATAGCTCCTAAGGACAGAAAGCAACCATATAGGGCCTACAGCTAAATTAGTACCTTGTCCCACTCTTCGGCGTCCATCGTATGTGTGTACCGTATGGCATGTGGGGACTAAAAACACAACAAGTTATACATTCTGAAAAGACCAGAACCTAGTATTTGCAGATTTGGGTTAGTGTAAAAAAGTGTTGTAATACCTTTTTTTTTATATCAGAAATAGGAAATATAATTTCTTCACTAACGTGAACTATTTCCAATCTAGTCTATAATCCCTGTGGTATTCCTTATTGGATGTGACTAGTGTTTGCCACTTCAGGGAGAAACCTTGAGTCATAGAATCTGTTGTGCAATCATTGTTATGAAAACTGTTGCTGCTTGCACGCACGCCATTTTAGGCCCACACAGTAGAGCAATAATCGACCACCAGCACACACGCTCCCTAAATCATACGACTGACATAAAGAGAGACGACGAACATATTGTCATTTAACGCGAAAGCCGCTAATTTCAATTTTTTTTAAGCGACCAGTCAGTTCTACCTCTCGGATGGCAGAAAATGAAGAGAGAGCAAGAAGGATGAATACTCTATCCCTTCCCCCACTAGCTCTGGTCACCGTCCCTCATCAGTAGTACTGAGTGATGGCGCACAGGCTCAGAGAGAGCAGGGAGGAGAGGAGCAGGAGGAGGAGGAGGGGGAGTGGAAGCTGCGGCAGCCATTTTAGAACACCGCCTGGAAACAGGCAGGGATGCTCATTCAGGAGTGTATGTCGGGAATCGGAACTCACTGAGCAGAAAGGCATGCAGTTAAATGCAACCATAAAATCCATCATCACTACAATGTAATAGAAGTTCAGATTTAGATGCTTGCATTGCTGGTTCTGCATGACTATTATAATTGTTATTTTTACCACCCCCCTTCTCTTCCTTTTATTTTTCATCCTTCATCACTCTGTCTTCACGATAAGCTTGCCTTGTGTGGCACTACAACGCGCCATTGACATGATTGAGCACTTTCTGTGTGTGTGTCTGTGTCTGTGTGTGTGTGTGTGTGTGTGTCAATTTACTTACCCGCTAGGGCCGGGTCTCGGTCCTTGTGTGAAGCGCCAGTCATTGTTGGGGGGCTTTTGCTGAGAAGAGAACACAAAATACAACATTAAAATGCATGTTTCATTGCAACGGCAAGACGTTTTGGAGGTGTCCTTCATGGTTCAGAAAATAAGATGTTTTGTGCCTGACGCATGTGTGTGAAGGTGTATGTCTGTGTACATTTGTGTGTGTGTGATTTAAGGAAACCTTCAGACAGCTATAGAGCAGAGTGAATGCCTTTAAAATGCACCAATCTGGTTAGAAGATGAATTGGCCATCTGAAGGACTTGCATCTGAAAGGCATTCAATCGGTGCATGACCACACATTAAAATCTGTCTAAAATACCTTAAATTAATCTTAAGACAATGCAAAGCAGTTTATTCTTACACCAAAAACTTCAAGGAAAAGAGTCAAAGATGGCATCTTATAGGTGATAGAGCATCCTGCTTCTCCTCCCTCTTTTTTCTCTATATGTTCCTGCTACTCTCTATTTATGTCTTCGAGTCCATCCACACTCTTGTCCATCTCAGCCTCACTGGCCATGTCACCATGTATTTTCCATCTCTCTAGCTCTTTCCCTCTCTCCCAGTCTCTTGTTGTGCAGTGATGCAGTGAATAGACCCTTGGCTTGGCTCCAGATTCTGCTGCCTAATCGACACAAGAGCTCCCCGGAGAGAGGGGCCAGCAGGATGATGTGCTGCATTATTAAAAGAGCTGTTCTACCCTAGGGAATGATGGAAAGACGCAAGGAGAGCAGGCGAGAAAATGGAGAATCCCTCAAAGATACCTCTACAAAAGGAAGAGTATTGTGGAATAAACTGATGACTTTAATAACTAGAGGTTCTACTACAATATAAGAGCATAAAGAATGAATGGTGGCTTAATAAATGCACACAAAGAACAAACAATGGATTGTTAAAATACGTGAGACTGGGAATACTGTTATGTAGCCATGCATAGACAGCACATGAGAAGTTACACCCATCCCAGAGAAAATAAGGGAGTGACAGAATAAACCTGTGGTTCATTGTTTGGAGCAGTGAAGGACCCTACATGTTAAAAAGATTGAAAGGGAAAATGATACAAAAGTAAATGTGCTGCAGAGCTATGTGTATCAATAATACACAATAAATATTGAAGAACTCCATAGTCCATGAAGTGTTGACTGTAAATTAAAGTCAGTGGATTTAACTTCAACAAAAGTGTCCGTTCACCTTGGTGATCACTCAACACAATCAGTTGAGTCTGTAACACTCAGAAAGTCCGCAAGGTTACATCCTCATAACAAACTGCATTACCAGCACTGATACGTTTAATTTATTACAACATTAAACATGGAAGAGGATGAGAGAAGGAGGGCGTCGTTGAACTTTTATCCTTCCTCAGAGCAGACCTTGTGCAACAAGAGAAAAAAATGGACTAAGAGTGTAATTTACGCGTGGGCATCTATGTATGTATGTATGTATGTCTGAGTTCTGTTGATGAGAGAAAGAGATCATACTGAACAGAGGCAAACATCCATAGAGAGGCCCATCATTCCAGCTATGTGATTCATGCATGCACGCGCACATTTCAAGGTCAGAACCTGCTGCAGGCATGTGAATGAAGGGTAGCTGGGATATTGGGCCCCACTGTGAGCACATAAGGTGGTGTGATATGTTGTGTTTTAATCATATATGCTTCATTTAAGGCAGTTTCTCTGGACACTTCAGACGCAGACAGCTGATATCCATAACAATGCAACTCTCTTAGGCTCAAGATGGAAGTCAGACTCCTTTCACACACTCAACTGAACCACAAACAGTTAAGAGTTGCTGAATTACAACGGTTGATACAACAGTTGCCAAGGAACACACATTCCAAGCCACTTTTAATTGCATGCAAGACTCCAATTATCTGAGCATTCTTTATCTGAGCTTGTTTTGTTAATTATTTCAGTCTCTGAAGTGAGCTGATCACTTAAAATAGATAAGATGGAGGTATTGAACTGACACAATAATATTTTTCAGAGTGTAAGTTGGGTTTTAAGGCAGGAGAGAGTGAGAGAAGGTTATACTATGTAAGACTATTCCAAGGATCCACTACAGAGAGGTGAGGGGATTACAGTTCTCTGGGCCTAAATTCTTATCCAATTGAGGGACTTTCATACCACCCTAGAAGCTTTAACAGTCTGCCAGCCTGCTTCCTTACATCCCTAAGTTGAGCCACAGGGCTGTGCTGGATCCTCAGATGAATTACTATTTAGCTGGGTGCTTAAGCCATTGTACCATGATGTCTGTCAGTTGAGATAATGTCTATCTATACGAGAACTCTGGATTTATCAGGCGGTATAAGCTGATCAGCACATGAGAACATCTGCCAACACCCAGAATGTTGTATGTAAGCATACAACTGATAACTTTTCTAAAACATCTTGTTTACTGATTAATACTCTGTTTTTTGCTATTGTCATACAAAAATAAAATCAATATAGGCTCTTGCTGACTCCCTCTCAGAGGGCTAACAAAACACATACACACACACACACACACACACGCTTACAAGTACAACTGGTACTTTATGTGGAAGATTAGGTTTCCTAACGCACACACAAATTGTATGGGTGTTAAAAGAACTATGGCTGGACTGCACCTGGTGAGCTGGCTGACAACAGGAAGTCCTTTATGTTAGTCTGATAACCTTCAACACACACAATATAACGTCCAACACATAGAGGCCATTCACTCTGTTTCCCAGCTATCGCACATTATTTCCAAGACGGTACCTTAAACGCTAGTCAATGATTAGTCAATGATTATGGCAGTGGACACTGGGATATATAACTTTTCCAGCTATATTCAACTGTTAATTCACTACAATGGAAAAGTTGACCACTGAGACAGGAGAAAATACAACATTTGCTCTCCCTTGAACAAACACCATGACTCAACTGTCAAAACCCTTGAGGACAGTTTCCGCTGAACCGCATGAGCCAGTTTGGATGTGCAGCTCTATCATCCATAAAAAATTATATTTACAAAACACTCCACCTAACTCAGTACACATGACAACCCTTATACACTTCCACAGACATGAATATTGAATAACTAACCAGAACTATGGTCATGGAACTATTCCCATGCCAACCCAGCACCTCTAGCTCTGCTGAGAAAGAGGGGAACGGAACTCGCAAGTTTGCAAAGTTTGTGTTAGTAGAGAGATAGCTGCCAGAACAGAGCACTGTAAATGAATAGTAGATACAAAGAAGGGCAGCAGGAAGTTACTGAGACTCAGGCACCAAGGCCCAATGGCCTAGCTAAAATTACACACTACTGGAGGGCTCCTTGTGCCTGATGCTTTGTACACATTCTAACACACAAGCACAAAAACACCCACAGAGATGGCTGCTGCTCCAAAGCCATTATAGACACCGCCGTCTGTCACTGTGGCACACGTGTGTAAAGCCATTCTTCCTTTCCCTTTATCTATCTCTTCTTCCATTCTCTCTTGTCCTTACTGCGCACGTGTCACTAGAGTAGGGAGACAGATGGTACCCTGCTGACCTTGTGGACAACATAATTCAGCTCAGATAGTGAGTCTAAGTTAAACAGATTCATGAGGAAAAAAATGGATATTAAACAGACACAGTAAACATCCTGGTATCTGTAATGAAAGTAATCATCTTTAAAATACCACAGAAAAAAAATAAACATTAAAAATGACTGCCTGATGAGAAACTTTTTTTTGATTTTATTCTAAAATGAATCATCCTGACAAAAGCTCAATTTGCCATTCATCACGGACAGTTCTTCCATTGCATCAAACGAATACATGGGCTGTGTGTGAATCATGCCTTTGATTATTATCTTGCTAACCTCCCTACACACGTCATTCTGAACAAATGGAAAAGAGTGATTGAAGTTGGAAATGTCTGAACAGAACTCGTACACACACAGCCTTGGTCATGTGGGGCTGAGACCTGGAACCAATCACCAAAAGTTCAGAGGACAACAGGAAGTAAGGGGTCAGGCCACTGACCCCATGAATTCCTGTTTTTGAGCTACTGCTTTATTTTTTGACTCCCCCATTCCACCCTGTTACCATTTTCTTTCCCTGACTTTTTTTTCCTCTATTCCCCCCCCCCATCTCTCCCTCTGTCATCCTGTTCTCCTCTGTCTCCCGGCCATTCCACTGAGCCAACACTGCAGGACCTATTTTCATCTGTTTGTCTCCTCCTCTCCATCTGCTAGGAGAACTTATGTTTCCCTGTTTCCCCCTTTCCTTGTTCCTGCAGTGATCTCTAGCAGCCTTTTTTTCTATGTCTCTCTCTATCTTTATCTGGATCTTTCTTATCCATAAAAAACACTTTTTCTCTGCCAGTTGAGTTACTGGAAGTCAAAGTAACCACATTTCCTAGCCTTAGGTTAGATTAAATATTGAGCGGCTCTTCATCCTGCCCGAACCCGTCTAGTAGGACAACAGAGCTCTAAGAGCTTTTTCACGATGTAAAGAGGGTCATCCTGTGGCTAAAGCAAGTGGGTTTTAAGATAAAATACTGCAGCTCTACATGACTGAGGAAATGGGAAAGGTTATTATGCTACTGTCAATACTCAAAAGATCAGAGCACGCATTCCCTGTAAAGATACATGATTAAGAAAACTGCCTGTGAAACATGTTTTTTGATACACTTAAAGCATTTTTTTAAGATGGTCAATAAATACTTGCTGTATAACAGCTGTATTGGTGTTATCCCACCATGGCATATCACATCAATGCCATACACGCTCACCCACTTTAAGCCCTCACCTCACTGGCTGAGTTCATAAGGTGCTTCCTGCTGAGTGTCATGTTGAGTGTATTGTTGTGACTCAGCATGGGTGTCTTCATAAATACAAAGTCACTTCGGCTGGATATGGTGGAATAGCACGGCCTGTAAGTGCGTGTGCCTGCTTCTTGGGGGCCTCCCACAACCTCCATGTAGCGTATGGGTCCATCAGTGTTGAGCTGCAGGTGCAGGTCCTTGCTGGGCCTCTGATGGTAGCGGCTGGATCGGTGGTGACCATAGCAACAGGAGCAGTCAGAGTCACCCAGCCCTGAGTCACGGTGCCTTAGGCAGCGTACCATGAGAACAACAAAGGTGATAAAGGACACAGCTGATACACAGGCTAGAGAAATGATAAGGTACAAGGTGATGTCCGACATCCCACTACGGTGGTAGAAGGTTGTATGGCGAGGGCTGGCTGGAGCATTGTTAGCTGTGGCCTTCTCATCCACAGTTATTGTTATGTTCACAGAACTAGACTTTGGCGGCTCGCCATTGTCCTGGACGATGATCAAGATGTCATAAGTGGAGCCCTCTTCCTCTTCGGCCCACTTGCGGGCAGTGCGGAGCTCACCCGTATGTGCCCCAATACGGAACATGCCAGCATTTGGTCCTGGGGCAATAGAGTAAAACAACCATGCATTGTGCCCACTGTCTGCATCCACCCCCACAAGTTTATTTACGAGGTACCCTGGGCTGGCAGATGGCGGCACAGTGAGCTGTAATCCTCTGTCTTTTGGATAGGCAGGGTGTACAATTACTGGTGCATTGTCATTTACGTCCACCACAAACACATGCACAGTGACTTCCGCTGTCCGCACAGGCACCCCGGCATCCCGGGCCTGCACCTCAATACGGAAAGCGTTAAGCTGTTCATGATCCAGGGAGCGCATGCTGTAGATGTGGCCACTCTCCGGGTTAATGTAGACATAAGAAGAGATGGGTGAGCCCTGGACCATGCTGGGAAGGATGGAATAGGTGATGCGAGCATTGTCGCCCAGGTCTGGGTCTGTGGCTGAAACAGCTGTGATGGGGGTACTGGGGGCATTGTTTTCTGGGATGTCCACAGAGTATGAAGGCTGAGAGAAGGTGGGCGCATTGTCGTTCACATCAGAAAGCTTCACCACAAAGGTGGTTTGCGATGACAAGGGAGGCGAACCAGCATCAACGGCCTTGATGACCACTGTGTACTCTGGGACAGTCTCACGGTCCAGGTTTCCAGCAGTGATAAGGCTGTAATGGGTGCCAAAAGCAGAGTTAAGTTGAAATGGTAAACCTTGTTGGACAGTTAATGTAACTTTTCCATTTATACCAGAGTCCAGGTCCCGTGCACTTATAAGAGCTATGACAGTCCCTGGTGCTGAGTCCTCTCTGATAGGACTGGTCAGTGATGTCAGTGTCACCTCTGGTGCGTTGTCATTCACATCAGTGATGTCCACCACAACGTTACAGGAGCCCTCCATAGCCGGGGAGCCCCCATCTCTGGCCTGCACTGTGATGTGATATGAAGTGCCCTTCTCATAATCCACATGGCCATTCACACGAATCTCCCCACTTTTAGAATCCACACTGAAAAGCTTAAGAATACGTTCCGGTGTGTATTTACTAAATAGGAAATATATGTCTCCGTTGTGACCCGAATCCGCGTCAGTCGCGTTCAATTTCGTTACTAAAGTGCCCGGTGCAACATTTTCTAAAAGGTTAACTTTTGTCACCGGCTCGTCAAAGACGGGCGCATTGTCATTTACATCCAGAATTTTAATGAGCAGCAGTGTGGAGCCAGATTTCTCTGGCTGACCCCCATCTACAGCGGTGAGCAGCAGGCGAAACGAGGCCTGCGCCTCTCTGTCCAAAGCTTTATCCACCACTATCTCTGGAAACCTGCTGCCGTCACTTTTGCTCTCCACATTCAGAATAAAAAAGTCATTTGCTGCGAGTTGGTAAGTGCGTAACGAGTTGGTGCCCACGTCCGGGTCGTGCGCGCTGTCCAAACGGAATCTCGTGCCTGGCGCAGCAGCCTCTGATATCTCCAGAGAAATGTTGCTGGATGAAAACAGCGGCGCGTTGTCATTCACATCCAGGATGTTCACCACAACACGTTGAATGTCTAAAGGATCCTCCAGAATGATTTGAAGGTGCAGTGAACATGCGGAGCTTAATTCGCACAATTGTTCCCTGTCAATTTTTTGTTTAATAACCAAATCGCCGGTCGTCTGTCTCACCTCAAAATACTGCGTGGTGGATTCAGAGACCACCCGCAACTTCCTCTGAACAATCCTCTGGGCAGTAAGAGAAAGATCTTTAGCGATATTCCCAACGACAGAGCCCGGGCTCAGTTCCTCCGATACGGAATAACTCAGCTGAGCTGACGCGCAGGAGAGGTATGCCAGATAAACGCACAGCCTCGACAGCTGCCTCCCTCCTCCGGAGCGCTTCCTCTGTCTGGAGTCCATTGTGCCTCGCTCCGAGGATCGGAGAACGGGAAAGTTTCTAACTTCTTCTTTCACCGTAAGGTCTCCATGCTGCCGTTAAAACGAGTCTACCGCGCTGGATGGTAAACATGTCCGCTTTAAAAATAGCGCGATGGGAAGTTTCGATGTGATCATTGTCCGTCTTTTAGGTAGCAAAACGGGAAACGAAAATCAAAGTATTTCTGCCTCCACTGAAACTCTCCGCTCTGTCTCCTCCGCCTCACCCCCCCTCATGGGCGGGGAGAGGCCAGGGAGGCCTCCCCCTCATTGGAAGACAGGGCTGGACCAGCGCTCTCACACAGCTCACACACACACACACACACTCTCACACAGAGACACACACACACACACACACGGAGTAAAACTTTTCAGACTTCACTTCCAATGGCAGGCAACTATCAACTCCATTCTCATTTTAAAAGTTGCAAACGGAAAGAAAACAATATGTAGACCCTCTCAGCACCATGGAAGATACACTTGTACATGAATATTTAAATTATAATAATAATAAAGTAGATATCCACGTATTATGTAGTTTACAATTTCAGTCACGTGCTTCTTCTGCGCTCCTGCACACGCAGAGCCAGCACGTTTAACAGCAGTGCTATCTGTATCCGCAGGGGGGCATGGTTTCCAAACCGGTTTCCTAGTGACATTATGTCTGTACGGAAGGTCTAGTATGCAAGTAAATATAATTATACGTTTACGTAATTTTCAAACATTATTTCCAAAGTATACAACTAACCCAAAGAAGGCAACACACGTGTCATGGTTTGTTTTTTACGCCTATAAAGCAAAATTACAGATTATTTACATAAGAAACAAATCCAATATCTTTTTATCTACTAACTATCGTCAGGCTTATTGGTGACTGTTATTTTTTATTTGTACTATCACTGCTTTTTAATTACGAATTACTGTTATTATAATGCTATATTTTGTATTATTTTTGTGTGTATTGTTGTAGGCCGAGCATTTTATCAGCCGAATGTGCAATGATTAATGGAGATTAAAAAAAAGCAATTAACAATAAAGAACAATGCAAAGGTATGTTCTCTATAATTAGCAGTGACAATTACTTGCAATTTGGTTTTGAGGCTTTTCCACAGAAAAGAAGACAACATGATTTGGCGAATTCGATTTCTTTAAAATGACATAATGCCTTGTGATTTTCTGCTCACCTGCTGGCTCTCAAAGGTCCAGGTGCTGTCGGGTAAAGACGCATCCAGAACACTGATCACCTCCTTAAAGTCAGTGGTGCTGCTGGGTTTAATCAGAGTGAAATCACTGTACTCTGACATTGGAGACATACAGGACCTGAAGGACTGACTCTGAGACAACATGTCTCCTCCCAGCACCTCCACGTACTTTATAGGCCCATCAGTGTTGAGCTGAATCTGCAGGTTTCTGTTGGGGTTCTTGTAATCATCACAGTCGCTCCGTCTGATACAACAACTACCGCTGCTTCTGCTGCTCCTGATGCATTTAACCGCTAAGATGAGAAAAGTCACCACAGACAGCACAGACACCGAGGCCAGAGACAGAATCAGATAAAGCGTGATTCTCCCAGTTTTCTTGCTGGGCTCGATGCTTTTCTGCCTGAGGTCCAAGATGGGCTCGTGGAGACCGTCCTCCAGCAGGATGGACACCGTGACCGTGGCGGACTGGACCGGTTCCCCGTCGTCCTTCACCTCTATCAGCAGCCTCTGGGAGGAGTCGTCCTGCTCGGACACTGCGCGTTTAGTCCTCACCTCCCCTGTGTACAGATTGATGGTGAACAGAGACGCGTCCGTGGCCTCCGCCACTTTGTAGGAGATCCAGGCGTTATGACCCGAGTCAGCGTCCACGGCCGTTACCTTAGTAACCAGGTGACCCGCTTTAGCGGAGCGGGGCATCCTCTGATGAGAGAGGGAGCCCAGAGCAGCGGAGGAGGGGTAGATAACAGCGGGGACATTGTCGTTCTGGTCCAGGATGAAAACATGGACAGTAGCGTTGCTGCTGAGAGACGGAGAGCCCTGGTCCTTTGCCTGAACCTGAATCTGAAACACCTTCAGTTTCTCATAGTCAAACGAGTGCATGCTGTAGATGCTGCCGTTATCTGAGTTGATGTAAACGTACGAGGACACGGACACGTCCTGCACTTTAGAGTCCAGAATAGAATAAGACACTTTGGCGTTTTCACCAAAATCCACATCAGATGCTGATACTGAGTACAGTATAGAGCCCGCTACTCCATTCTCTTTTAAATACACATTATAGGCGCGCTGAGAGAAAACAGGAGGGTTATCATTCACATCAGTGATGCTGACAGGTATAATTTTCTTACTGGACAGTGGAGGAGAGCCTGAATCAGTGGCTGTTATCTCAATATCATAGGTCGCGCAGGTTTCTCTGTCTAAGACACCATTGGTAACCAATGCATAATTATTAGAGAAAGATGGTTTTAGATTAAAAGGAGAACCCTTAGTGAGCTGTAGTGTCACTTTACCGTTATCACCAGAGTCAAGGTCTCGTGCACCGATTAAAGCTACTACGGTGCCACTCGGTGCGTCTTCGCGCACTGGCTTCGGCTGAGAGGTCAGGACAATTTCTGGAGCATTATCATTAAAGTCAACAATATCAACCTGTACGCGACAGTGGCCCTCCATTTCAGGGCTGCCTTTATCTTTT
This sequence comes from Eupleurogrammus muticus, assembly GCA_036785175.1. NCBI lineage: Eukaryota > Metazoa > Chordata > Actinopteri > Scombriformes > Trichiuridae > Eupleurogrammus > Eupleurogrammus muticus. The sequence continues at coordinate 23,204,065 of JAYKQN010000004.1, read as the reverse complement.
GCAGTTACTTCAATGTCATATGATTTCATCGTCTCGTAATCTAACTCCCCTTTCAGAGTGATTTCACCTGATAAGGGGTTAATATCAAACACTGACAAAACCGAATCTGGGGTCCGAGTGCCAAAGGAGAATTCAATTTCACCGTTTGATCCTTCATCTGCATCAGTTGCTTTTGGTTTGATAATAACAGCTCCTTTTACACTTTTTTCATCCAGAGATACTTTGTAAACGTTTTTTTCAAACACGGGAAAGTTATCATTTGAATCGAGCACATTTATGGTTATCTGAGAGGTTCCAGATCTTACTGGATTCCCCCCGTCTAATGCGGTTAGTAATATTTTGTGAACAGATTTTTTCTCTCGATCTAGAGGCTTTTCTAATACAAGTTCGGGAACAATCTTTCCACCTTCTATTTCTTTTATTTTAAGGGAACAACACTCATTTTTACTTAAAGTATAGGATTTGAGGGAATTGCTTCCAACGTCGGGGTCCGTTGCGCTCTCCAAAGGAAAGCGGGTACCCACGACTGCTAATTCAGCTATGTTTAAAGATAATTCATTCAGAAGAAAACTTGGAGAATTATCATTAATATCGCGTATTTCAACCTCAATTCGATGTAACTGCAGTGGGTCCTCTATAACCACCTGCAGAGGTAGAACACAGCTGGCGCTTTGTCCGCATAAAGCCTCTCTGTCTATCCTGTCGTTCACCACCAGCTCGCCCTTCCCCGCATCCACACTGAAATACTGCTTACCAGCCTCAGAGGCGACACGCAGCTTACGCTCAAAAATCTCAGATAGTCCCAAACCCAGATCTTTGGCTAGATTTCCTACCACAGAGCCCTGTTTCAGCTCCTCCGGGATGCTGTAACGAGTCTGTGCGTCTATTGTACTCCACAAGAGAAAGAAATGATGCCACCACAGCGCCTGCCATCTCCAGTCCCGGTATCCCATTCTCTTTGTCATCCTCGATTCAGTAAAACACATTACTTCCAAACCATCGGAAAATAGAGAATAAAAAAGAAATCCACAATCCGAGAGCGTGACATATTCCGTTAAAAAGACGCCTGTTCATAGTAAAAGACATAACATTAAGGAAAACCTTATTCTCCGTGCATGTGAACCATTTACATCCTCTCCTCCCCAGCGCGAGTATTGTGGTTTTGGTGCTGAAGCTGCATGGGGGAGGGAGTAGATCTCTTTGTACAGTTCTGAATGTTATTGGTGCACAGCATCCACCTCCACCATCCAATGAGAGCGACACTGAGCAGTTCAGTTAAAGACACACTCGCCTTTCTGCACTGTCATATATAGAGGATGTGAAATACTGCGAGGAGCTGCCAATTTAAATTGTCAAGATTGTAACGAATGCATATGAATGTACGACTTAAATAAATGTCTCTATGTCTTAAATATATATATTCACTCTGATTTCGCTGAGAACAAATGTCATTTGTTTTTTTATTTCTCATGCGTAAATACCATCATCTTCACTTATGTAAGTCAGAAATCTCAGTAAATGTATTAAGTGAAATAGTTAAGTTGAATGTTCATGTATTTGCAGTGTTATCACGTTACTTGAGTAAACTGCCATCAGCATCATTGTATTATCAGTGGGGGCCTGGGTTAGAGTCGCTGTTCATCGCTGTGGTGCTGAAACGCTCAGCTCCAAAATCCATGCAACATCTAACACACTCTTCACGTTCTGGTATGACAACCGTAATACCACAAATGTAGTCGGTGTAAATTAGAAATATAGGTAGCTCTATTTTAGAATAAAAATATGTAGATTCATTTCAAATATATCGACATACAGAATTTGTTGAATTTCATCGCTATTATAAATTCTCGCTGGGAAAGCAACAGTTCTGATCTCAAACAATTATTTTTCCTATACTCTCCGCTTACCTGCTGGCTCTCAAAGGTCCAGGTGCTGTCGGGTAAAGACGCATCCAGAACACTGATCACCTCCTTAAAGTCAGTGGTGCTGCTGGGTTTAATCAGAGTGAAATCACTGTACTCTGACATTGGAGACATACAGGACCTGAAGGACTGACTCTGAGACAACATGTCTCCTCCCAGCACCTCCACGTACTTTATAGGCCCATCAGTGTTGAGCTGAATCTGCAGGTTTCTGTTGGGGTTCTTGTAATCATCACAGTCGCTCCGTCTGATACAACAACTACCGCTGCTTCTGCTGCTCCTGATGCATTTAACCGCTAAGATGAGAAAAGTCACCACAGACAGCACAGACACCGAGGCCAGAGACAGAATCAGATAAAGCGTGATTCTCCCAGTTTTCTTGCTGGGCTCGATGCTTTTCTGCCTGAGGTCCAAGATGGGCTCGTGGAGACCGTCCTCCAGCAGGATGGACACCGTGACCGTGGCGGACTGGACCGGTTCCCCGTCGTCCTTCACCTCTATAAGCAGCCTCTGGGAGGAGTCGTCCTGCTCGGACACTGCGCGTTTAGTCCTCACCTCCCCTGTGTACAGATTGATGGTGAACAGAGACGCGTCCGTGGCCTCCGCCACTTTGTAGGAGATCCAGGCGTTATGACCCGAGTCAGCGTCCACGGCCGTTACCTTAGTAACCAGGTGACCCGCTTTAGCGGAGCGGGGCATCCTCTGATGAGAGAGGGAGCCCAGAGCAGCGGAGGAGGGGTAAATAACAGCGGGGACATTGTCGTTCTGGTCCAGGATGAAAACATGGACAGTAGCGTTGCTGCTGAGAGACGGAGAGCCCTGGTCCTTTGCCTGAACCTGAATCTGAAACACCTTCAGTTTCTCATAGTCAAACGAGTGCATGCTGTAGATGCTGCCGTTATCTGAGTTGATGTAAACGTACGAGGACACGGACACGTCCTGCACTCTAGAGTCCAAGATTGAGTAGGATATCTTTGCGTTTTCACCAAAATCCACATCAGATGCTGATACTGAGTACAGTATAGAGCCTGCTACTCCATTCTCTTTTAAATACACATTATAGGCGCGCTGAGAGAAAACAGGAGGGTTATCATTCACATCAGTGATGCTGACAGGAATCATTTTCTTACTGGACAGTGGAGGAGGGCCTGAATCAGTGGCTGTTATCTCAATATTATATTCTGAGACACTCTCACGGTCTAAAATACCACTGGTAACCAGTGCGTAATTATCGGAAAAAGAGGGTTTTATACTGAAGGGAGAACCTTTTGCAAGATTTAATGTTACTTTAGCGTTATTACCAGAATCAATGTCTCGTGCTCTTATTAAAGCTACAACTGTGCCTCTTGGTGCGTCCTCGCGTACTGGGTTTGGGGTGGAAGTGAGAACGATTTCTGGTGCATTATCATTAACATCTACTACTATAATTTGCACCCGACAGTGGCCCTCCATTTCAGGAACCCCTTTATCTTTTGCGGTTATACGTAGTTCATGCATTGCGCTGTTTTCATAATCTAACTGACCTACTAAAGAGATCTCACCGGTTCCTGAATTTAAATGAAATATAGACAACAATGACTGCGGCGTGTGTTCAGCAAACACATATTCAATCTCCCCGTTAACACCCTCATCTGCGTCCGTTGCCTCAACTTTTACAAGAACAGAACCAGCGACAGTATTTTCTTGTACAGTTACATTATACAACGGCCTTTTAAAAACAGGGACATTATCGTTGTTGTCGAGTACAGTAACTATGATTTTTGTAGTTCCAGTTTTCACAGGATTGCCTCCGTCTGAAGCTGTCAGTAACAACTGATGGACGCTTTGTTTCTCCCTGTCAAGAGATTTCTCTAATACTAGTTCTGGAATTTGTCGATCACCAGACAGGTCTTTCATTTTCAAACTAAAACATTCGTTTTTACTCAGTGTATACGACTTTACCGAATTACTACCAACGTCAAGATCTTGTGCAGTATCCAAGGGGAAGCGTATGCCAATTGCAGTAGATTCTGCTATCTTTAATGATCGCTCCTCTGTTATAAAAATGGGAAAATTATCGTTTATATCCCTTATTTCTATTTCTATCCTATGTAGCTGTAGCGGATTCTCTGTTACGACCTGTAAAGGCAACAAGCAGCTGGCGCTTTGTCCGCATAAAGCCTCTCTGTCTATCCTGTCGTTCACCACCAGCTCGCCCTTCCCCGCATCCACACTGAAATACTGCTTACCAGCCTCAGAGGCGACACGCAGCTTACGCTCAAAAATCTCAGATAGTCCCAAACCCAGATCTTTGGCTAGATTTCCTACCACAGAGCCCTGTTTCAGCTCCTCCGGGATGCTGTAACGAGTCTGTGCGTCTATTGTACTCCACAAGAGAAAGAAATGATGCCACCAAAGCGCCTGCCATCTCCAGTCCCGGTATCCCATTCTCTTTGTCATCCTCGATTCAGTAAAACACATTACTTCCAAACCATCGGAAAATAGAGAATAAGAAAGAAATCCATAATCCGAGAGCGTGACATATTCCGTTAAAAAGACGCCTGTTCATAGTAAAAGACATAACATTAAGGAAAACCTTATTCTCCGTGCATGTGAACCATTTACATCCTCTCCTCCCCAGCGCGAGTATTGTGGTTTTGGTGCTGAAGCTGCATGGGGGAGGGAGTAGATCTCTTTGTACAGTTCTGAATGTTATTGGTGCACAGCATCCACCTCCACCATCCAATGAGAGCGACACTGAGCAGTTCAGTTAAAGACACACTCGCCTTTCTGCACTGTGATATATAGAGCATGTGAAATACTGCGAGGAGCTGCCAATTTAAATTGTCATGATTGTAACGAATGCATATGAATGTACGACTTAAATAAATGTCTCTATGTCTTAAATATATATATTCACTCTGATTTCGCTGAGAACAAATGTCATTTGTTTTTTATTTCTCATGCGTAAATACCATAATCTTCACTTATGTAAGTCAGAAATTTCAGTAAATGTAATAAGTGAAATAGTTAAGTGTGTTGGTTGAATGTTCATGTATTTCCAGTGTTATCACGTTACTTGAGTAAACTGCCATCAACATCATTGTATTATCAGTAGGGGCCTGGGTTAGAGTCGCTGTTCATCGCTGTGGTGCTGAAACGCTCAGCTCCGAAATCCATGCAACATCTAACACACTCTTTACGTTCTGTTATGAGAACCGTAATACCACAAATGTAGTCAGTGTAAATTAGAAATATAGGTAGCTCTATTTTAGAACAAAACTATGTAGATTTATTTCAAATATATCGACATACAGAATTTGTTGAATTTCATCGCTTTTATAAATTCTCGCTGGGAAAGCAACAGTTCTGATCTCAAACAATTATTTTTCATATACTCTCCGCTTACCTGCTGGCTCTCAAAGGTCCAGGTGCTGTCGGGTAAAGACGCATCCAGAACACTGATCACCTCCTTAAAGTCAGTGGTGCTGCTGGGTTTAATCAGAGTGAAATCACTGTACTCTGACATTGGAGACATACAGGACCTGAAGGACTGACTCTGAGACAACATGTCTCCTCCCAGCACCTCCACGTACTTTATAGGCCCATCAGTGTTGAGCTGAATCTGCAGGTTTCTGTTGGGGTTCTTGTAATCATCACAGTCGCTCCGTCTGATACAACAACTACCGCTGCTTCTGCTGCTCCTGATGCATTTAACCGCTAAGATGAGAAAAGTCACCACAGACAGCACAGACACCGAGGCCAGAGACAGAATCAGATAAAGCGTGATTCTCCCAGTTTTCTTGCTGGGCTCGATGCTTTTCTGCCTGAGGTCCAAGATGGGCTCGTGGAGGCCGTCCTCCAGCAGGATGGACACCGTGACCGTGGCGGACTGGACCGGTTCCCCGTCGTCCTTCACCTCTATCAGCAGCCTCTGGGAGGAGTCGTCCTGCTCGGACACTGCGCGTTTAGTCCTCACCTCCCCTGTGTACAGATTGATGGTGAACAGAGACGCGTCCGTGGCCTCCGCCACTTTGTAGGAGATCCAGGCGTTATGACCCGAGTCAGCGTCCACGGCCGTTACCTTAGTAACCAGGTGACCCGCTTTAGCGGAGCGGGGCATCCTCTGATGAGAGAGGGAGCCCAGAGCAGCGGAGGAGGGGTAGATAACAGCGGGGACATTGTCGTTCTGGTCCAGGATGAAAACATGGACAGTAGCGTTGCTGCTGAGAGACGGAGAGCCCTGGTCCTTTGCCTGAACCTGAATCTGAAACACCTTCAGTTTCTCATAGTCAAACGAGTGCATGCTGTAGATGCTGCCGTTATCTGAGTTGATGTAAACGTACGAGGACACGGACACGTCCTGCACTTTAGAGTCCAGAATAGAATAAGAAACTTTGGCGTTTTCACCAAAATCCACATCAGATGCTGATACTGAGTACAGTATAGAGCCTGCTACTCCATTCTCTTTTAAATACACATTATAGGCGCGCTGAGAGAAAACAGGAGGGTTATCATTCACATCAGTGATGCTGACAGGAATCATTTTCTTACTGGACAGTGGAGGAGAGCCTGAATCAGTGGCTGTTATCTCAATATTATACAGTGATGAAGTTTCTCGGTCTAAACGACCATTGGTAACCAGTGCGTAATTATTAGAATATGATGGTTTAAGAGTGAAAAAAGAATCTCTAGGTAGTTTTAACGTCACTTTGCTATTATTACCAGAGTCAGCGTCTCGTGCGTTTAGCAAAGCCACTACTGTGCCACTTGGTGCGTCTTCACGCACTGGCTGCAGTTCAGAGGTGAGAACAATCTCTGGAGTGTTATCATTAACATCAATAACATCAATCTGTACACGACAGTGACTCTCCATTTCAGGAAGACCTTTGTCTTTTGCAGTTATTTCAATCTTGTAGGATGTAGCTCTTTCATAATCTAAATCTCCTTTTAAATATATTTCTCCTGTTAATGAATTTATTTCAAACACCGATGAGACAGAATCTGGCGTACGCGGACCAAAAGAATATTCAACTTCTCCGTTTGGTCCCTCGTCAGCATCAGTTGCTGTAATTTTGATCACAAACTTATGTTTTGCAGTATTCTCCTCCAAGGAAACTTTATATGTGTTTTTATCGAATACTGGAAAATTGTCATTGTTATCAAGAACTGTGATAGTGATCTGTGAGGTTCCAGACATGACTGGGTTCCCCCCGTCTAATGCAGTCAGTAGCAGCCGGTGAACTGCCTTCTTCTCCCGGTCAAGAGGCTTCTCTAACACTAACTCAGGGACCGTTTTGCCATCTTCAACCTCCTTCATTTTCAATGTAAAACAGTCGTTTTTACCCAAAGTGTAAGATTTCACCGAATTACTTCCAACATCTGAATCCTCCGCACTCTCCAAAAGAAAACGGGTCCCCACTGCTGCCGATTCAGCAATTTTCAAAGACATTTCTTTTGTATGAAACCTGGGTGAATTATCATTTATGTCTTTTAATTCGACTTCAATCCGATGTAAGCTCAGAGGGTTTTCCAGAACAACCTGTAAAGGCAACACGCAGCTGGCGCTTTGTCCGCATAAAGCCTCTCTGTCTATCCTGTCGTTCACCACCAGCTCGCCCTTCCCCGCATCCACACTGAAATACTGCTTACCAGCCTCAGAGGCGACACGCAGCTTACGCTCAAAAATCTCAGATAGTCCCAAACCCAGATCTTTGGCTAGATTTCCTACCACAGAGCCCTGTTTCAGCTCCTCCGGGATGCTGTAACGGGTCTGTGCGTCTATTGTACTCCACAAGAGAAAGAAATGATGCCACCAAAGCGCCTGCCATCTCCAGACTCGGTGTTCTATTCTCTTTGTCATCCTCGATCCGTTAGAATTATTTCCCATTAAGGTAACCGAAAGGCAGAAATATCATCCATTGCCATGGAACAGTAGTCAAAAACAAAGGTCCAACGTCGCATCATAACAAAACAATTAAAGGGTGATTTTTCTCTTTAATTCCGATAAGAGCATCGTTCCCTCTCCTTCAGCTCCCTGCAATGTAAGCGTTTACGCTGCCGAGGCTGCATGGGGGAGGGAGTAGATCTCTTTGTACAGTTCTGAATGTTATTGGTGCACAGCATCCACCTCCACCATCCAATAAGAATACGGCTGAGCAGTGCATTTAAAGACACAACCACGCTTGAAATACTATGCCTCGGTGCAGAAGGAAACACAGGATTTCTGCAGTTAAATGCCATGAATTAAGTCCATAGGAATAAAATGAAATGCGATCATGAAAAAAAAAAAGTCTGTATTCCGGTTATTCAAACATTTAAGCCATTAATCTAAAAATTTATTAGAAAAAAAATAATAATTGAATGGCGTTCTGCTAACATATCACTAAATATAAAACATCGAGCATCGAGGATTTTCAAGCAAATGACTTTGTGGACTTTTATATGTAAACGAGAACAGTTTAGACCAGTGTAATTATGGAGTATTTTAAAGGTTTCGCTGTCCACCCTTGTGGTGCTGAAACAGAATAGTGTTCTGTTTTTTTAGGAGCATTCCCAACACCGAAAAAAATGACAGTAACACGCGAGAAGAGCTGATCAGAGAACAAAACCTGGACTTTGATGCAATCATAGAGCAGGAAGAAAACGCGGAAAACTGAAACCAAGTATGTAATAGTGAAGACGAAGACGACTTTGTTGAAAGGAGGACACAGCGCTAGAAATCTCAGTATTGTTTTGCTTTGCTATAACGAAACAACATAATTCTTTAACATGGTTTTTATGACATTATAATTTAATATTAGTTATTGTGAGTAAATATATACGGTACAAGCGTTTATTATAGTAATATTGACATTTAACGAGTGTATTACATCCTAACCATCACTTGCATATTTAAATACCATCAGAACTCAGGTGCATGGGTTATACAAATTAAATACACCAATATTATGTATATCTATAACTGATTGCTGCTCACCTGCTGGCTCTCAAAGGTCCAGGTGCTGTCGGGTAAAGACGCATCCAGAACACTGATCACCTCCTTAAAGTCAGTGGTGCTGCTGGGTTTAATCAGAGTGAAATCACTGTACTCTGACATTGGAGACATACAGGACCTGAAGGACTGACTCTGAGACAACATGTCTCCTCCCAGCACCTCCACGTACTTTATAGGCCCATCAGTGTTGAGCTGAATCTGCAGGTTTCTGTTGGGGTTCTTGTAATCATCACAGTCGCTCCGTCTGATACAACAACTACCGCTGCTTCTGCTGCTCCTGATGCATTTAACCGCTAAGATGAGAAAAGTCACCACAGACAGCACAGACACCGAGGCCAGAGACAGAATCAGATAAAGCGTGATTCTCCCAGTTTTCTTGCTGGGCTCGATGCTTTTCTGCCTGAGGTCCAAGATGGGCTCGTGGAGGCCGTCCTCCAGCAGGATGGACACCGTGACCGTGGCGGACTGGACCGGTTCCCCGTCGTCCTTCACCTCTATCAGCAGCCTCTGGGAGGAGTCGTCCTGCTCGGACACTGCGCGTTTAGTCCTCACCTCCCCTGTGTACAGATTGATGGTGAACAGAGACGCGTCCGTGGCCTCCGCCACTTTGTAGGAGATCCAGGCGTTATGACCCGAGTCAGCGTCCACGGCCGTTACCTTAGTAACCAGGTGACCCGCTTTAGCGGAGCGGGGCATCCTCTGATGAGAGAGGGAGCCCAGAGCAGCGGAGGAGGGGTAAATAACAGCGGGGACATTGTCGTTCTGGTCCAGGATGAAAACATGGACAGTAGCGTTGCTGCTGAGAGACGGAGAGCCCTGGTCCTTTGCCTGAACCTGAATCTGAAACACCTTCAATTTCTCATAGTCAAACGAGTGCATGCTGTAGATGCTGCCGTTATCTGAGTTGATGTAAACGTACGAGGACACGGACACGTCCTGCACTCTAGAGTCCAGAATAGAATAAGACACTTTGGCGTTTTCACCAAAATCCACATCAGATGCTGATACTGAGTACAGTATAGAGCCTGCTACTCCATTCTCTTTTAAATACACATTATAGGCGCGCTGAGAGAAAACAGGAGGGTTATCATTCACATCAGTGATGCTGACAGGAATCATTTTCTTACTGGACAGTGGAGGAGAGCCTGAATCAGTGGCTGTTATCTCAATGTTATACTCAGGGAAAGTCTCTCTGTCTAAGACACCACTCGTAACAAGTTCATAATTTTTCGAGTACGATGGTTTCAGGGAAAAGGGAGAATGTTTCGGGAGACTTAACATCACTTTACCATTAGCCCCCGAATCAAGATCTCGCGCACTGATGAGAGCAACGACTGTGCCACTTGGTGCGTCCTCGCGCACAGGACTGGGTTTGGAAGTGAGCACAATTTCTGGAGCATTATCATTTACGTCTTCTACGTCAAGCTGCACACGACAGTGACCCTCCATTTCTGGCACGCCTTTGTCTTTAGCAGTTATATCGATATGGTATGACTTTGAACTTTCATAATCCAATTCTCCCTTCAGTACGATTTCTCCTGTTATATCGTTGATTTCAAATGTCGATAATACAACATCTGGGGTGCGGGACCCAAAAGAATATTTAATTTCACTATTAAGACCATCGTCCGCATCTGTTGCTGTAAGTTTGATTACAAACGTTCCTTTTGTGCTATTCTCTTTCAAAGAAACTTTGTATTCGTTTTCACTAAATACTGGAAAATTATCGTTATTATCAAGCACAGTAATGGTAATCTTACAAGTTCCCGATGTGACAGGATTTCCTCCATCCAAAGCTGTCAACAGCAGCTGATGGATTGCATTCTTCTCTCGATCTAATGGTTTTTCTAACACTAGCTCGGGGACAGCGTTGCCATTTTTATTCTCTTTAAATTTGAGAGAAAAATAATCGTTTTTGCTTAGAGAATACGTTTTCAAAGAATTGCCTCCAACATCAGGGTCCCCCGCGCCCTCCAAAGGAAAGCGTTTGCCAATCGCAACGGATTCTGGTATTTTGAGATTAATCTCTTGTGTAGGAAAACGAGGGGAATTGTCATTAATGTCTCTTATTTCTACTTCGATTCGATGAGACTGCAAAGGATTTTCAACTACTATTTGAAGAGGTAGGACACAGCTGGCGCTTTGTCCGCATAAAGCCTCTCTGTCTATCCTGTCGTTCACCACCAGCTCGCCCTTCCCCGCATCCACACTGAAATACTGCTTACCAACCTCAGAGGCGACACGCAGTTTACGCTCAAAAATCTCAGATAGTCCCAAACCCAGATCTTTGGCTAGATTTCCTACCACAGAGCCCTGTTTCAGCTCCTCAGGGATGCTGTAACGAGTCTGTGCGTCTATTGTACTCCACAAGAGAAAGAAATGATGCCACCACAGCGCCTGCCATCTCCAGTCGCGGTATCCCATTCTCTTTGTCATCCTTGGTCCGTTATAACACGTTAATTCCCATCGCGAGCCTGTTCATAATAATGATGAAATCCATGATAGCAGGAAATACTCCCAGAATAAAGCTGCCACAGTGTTTGAGCATGGCTATGGTAAAAAAAAAAAAAAAAACACTTTACATCTTTTAGAAAATTCGAGCTCATTGCTTTCTCTCTCTCTCTCACCGAGCTCATTGCACTCTAAATGTTACAGCTATGAGGCTGCATGGGGGCAGGGACTAGATTGCTTTGTACAGTTCTGAATCCTATTGGTCCACAGCTTCCACATCCACCATCCAATGGGAAGGAAACTGATCGACACTCTTAAAGTCGCAGCATCTATTCCATCTATGTGTCTTATATTTGGGGAATATATTAAATATATCACTTTGCGCCAAATTATATGAAGAAAGACATTGCTGTAGATAAATAACTAAAACCACAATAGAATCATCACCATAACATATAAAAAATAGAAATCTAGTTTTCCACCACAGAAAATAGTTAAAGCAACAAAAAATGTATTAGAAGGCTGTAAGCTGTTTTAAATGTAATTACAGAGTGATGAAGTCAACCCTTTGCCAGTGTTAAATAGTTGTGAAGATTTCACAGTCGCTGTCCGCGAATGTGGTGCTGAACTGTTCAAACGTAACGTGTGATATGCAGTAAACGTAAAACAAGATTTACAAAACCCATTGCGACAAAATGTAATGAAAAATGCTATATAATGAAGGAAAGAGTAAAAGGAAAAACACACAAAAACAGCTGACTGCAACCCGTCAGATAGACAGAGATTTGGTTCGATTCGATTGGCTTTCAAAATATATTATTGCATTTTTTTTAAAGAACATAACCACATTATTTCTTCTTAGTAACTAAAATCAATTATGATTTTCTGCTCACCTGCTGGCTCTCAAAGGTCCAGGTGCTGTCGGGTAAAGACGCATCCAGAACACTGATCACCTCCTTAAAGTCAGTGGTGCTGCTGGGTTTGATCAGAGTGAAATCACTGTACTCTGACATTGGAGACATACAGGACCTGAAGGACTGACTCTGAGACAACATGTCTCCTCCCAGCACCTCCACGTACTTTATAGGCCCATCAGTGTTGAGCTGAATCTGCAGGTTTCTGTTGGGGTTCTTGTAATCATCACAGTCGCTCCGTCTGATACAACAACTACCGCTGCTTCTGCTGCTCCTGATGCATTTAACCGCTAAGATGAGAAAAGTCACCACAGACAGCACAGACACCGAGGCCAGAGACAGAATCAGATAAAGCGTGATTCTCCCAGTTTTCTTGCTGGGCTCGATGCTTTTCTGCCTGAGGTCCAAGATGGGCTCGTGGAGGCCGTCCTCCAGCAGGATGGACACCGTGACCGTGGCGGACTGGACCGGTTCCCCGTCGTCCTTCACCTCTATCAGCAGCCTCTGGGAGGAGTCGTCCTGCTCGGACACTGCGCGTTTAGTCCTCACCTCCCCTGTGTACAGATTGATGGTGAACAGAGACGCGTCCGTGGCCTCCGCCACTTTGTAGGAGATCCAGGCGTTATGACCCGAGTCAGCGTCCACGGCCGTTACCTTAGTAACCAGGTGACCCGCTTTAGCGGAGCGGGGCATCCTCTGATGAGAGAGGGAGCCCAGAGCAGCGGAGGAGGGGTAAATAACAGCGGGGACATTGTCGTTCTGGTCCAGGATGAAAACATGGACAGTAGCGTTGCTGCTGAGAGACGGAGAGCCCTGGTCCTTTGCCTGAACCTGAATCTGAAACACCTTCAGTTTCTCATAGTCAAACGAGTGCATGCTGTAGATGCTGCCGTTATCTGAGTTGATGTAAACGTACGAGGACACGGACACGTCCTGCACTCTAGAGTCCAAGATTGAGTAGGATATCTTTGCGTTTTCACCTGAATCAGGATCGGTTGCTGATACTGAGCATAAAATCTTTCCAGGGGCACGATTCTCTTTCACATAAACGACATAAGATGATTGTGAGAAAACGGGTGGGTTGTCATTTATATCTAACAGTTCAATAACTATTATTTTTTCACTCGACAGAGGAGGTTTTCCAGCATCAGTAGCAGTTATCTTAACACTATACTGTCCGTTTTTTTCGCGATCAAGTGGCCCATTCGTCACTAATGAGTAATGGTTAGAGACCGATGGATTTAACTTAAACGGGGATTTTGAAGACACGCTCAAAGTTACTTTTCCGTTATCACCCGAATCTGGGTCTCTTGCACTTATTAATGCAATAACAGTTCCAATGGCAGAATCTTCTGGAACAGGAGTTGGTAAAGAGGTCATAATGATTTCAGGAATGTTATCGTTAATGTCAACTATTTTAATTTCTACACTACAATGCCCATCCATTTTAGGATTACCTTTGTCTTTAGCAATTATGTCAAATCTATGTAAAGAAGTTGTTTCATGGTCTAAAACACCTTTGACGAGAATAACTCCAGTAGATGGTTCAATGTCAAATAATGATAAAGTTATATCAGTAGTTTGTTCTGCGAAGTAATATTCGATTTCTCCATTTAGTCCCTCGTCTGCATCTGTAGCTTTAACATCTAATATTTCTGTTCCGGGTTTTGCCTGTTCACTGACACTAGCTTCATATACCTGCCTCTCAAACTGTGGCGCATTATCATTATTGTCAAGTACTATAACTGTGATTTCAGACGTTCCTGAACGCACCGGATCGCCACCATCTACAGCAGTGAGGATCAGGTTGTGTACAGGCAGCTTTTCTCGATCGAGGGGCTTTTCGAGGACCAACTCGGGGATTTTCCTTCCGTCCTTGTGGTTTTTAACAGCTAATTTGAAATTGTCGTTTTTGCTTATGAGGTAAGATCGCACAGAATTTGGGCCAGCATCGGGGTCTTGTGCGCTTTCTAATGGAAAGCGTGCGCCTGGGTTGACCAGCTCAGCTATTTTCAACACTTTCTCTTTAGTGACAAAACTGGGAGAATTATCGTTTGTATCCAGTATTTCAATCTCGACTCTGTGCAGCTGCAGTGGGTTATCTATGACTAGTTCCAAAGGCAGCAGACATGACGGTCTTTGTCCACACAGTTCCTCCCTATCTATCCTGTCAGTCACCACCAGTTCTCCCTTCCCCAAGTCCATACTAAAATATTGCTTACCAGCTTCGGACGTTATCCGCAATTTACGTCGGTGCAGTTCAGATAAAACCAAACCCAGATCTTTGGCTAAATTCCCTACCACGGAGCCCTGTTTCAGTTCCTCCGGGATGCTGTAGCGAGTCTGTCCGTCTATTGTACTCCACAATAGCAAGAAATGATGCCACCACAAAAACACCTGCCATGCAGGCAATTTATTCGACATTATTCCTCGTTCCATAAATCCCATATATGTTCACTCCAGTCCCAAATTCTGAAGCGAGTGAAGATAGAAACTCTATAATCCGAAATAGAAACGTCCTTATACAGAACCGTGACAGTCATGCTTTGTGTCTGCATGTGTATCCCTCCCCTCCTGAGCAGAGCACTGTAATGGTTAAGACGATGGTGCTATACAGCGAGAGGGAGTAGATCTCTTTGTACAGCGCTGGATGCCATTGGCGGACAGACTACACCTATTTCCACCAATCACGGCATCAGTGAACGTCAAAGATCAGTGACGTAAAACTGCCATCCATGGAAAATGTATCCGGATTATATAAGTATCATAAAAAAAATAATAAATAAAAAAAATTAGCTACTACTCATTATCAGTCTCCCCTCACATACAGTTCTATTTTAATTGTATCTTTATTATAAATATAGTGTACAATGACTATTTAAAACAATTACTGACTATAACTGTAGATAATAAAGTACAGTGAATAATAAAAAAGACGACTACTTTTAAAATAATCACTCATCATCATTCATGTAATGCCATCTATCCTCATGTCTGCCTGCACCTGCATGCAGGCATATTCTATCATGCTCCTGTGGCTGACAAGGCTCTTCGTTGCCTTCCTGTGGTCAGAGACAGCAAGTGCAGTCTGCATTCACAGTTCTCCACAAGCCTCAGAGAAATAATTCTCTCAGCAGCCAGCGTAAAATACCCGTATGGAGGTCTGTAGAGCAAACGGAGAGGGAGGGGGAGCCCAGATGGCGCAGGGAGGCGCTTACACCCATTGTGCGTCACTCTCTCTCTCTCTCTCTCTTTCTCTCAGCCAGTGTTAACCTTACTTCATATATATTTACCATCATTAACAGTTACATTTTTATTAAAAAACTATGCCCCATTATTATACACAATCCTTATACTGACAGCAGCCACTATAACACAAAAAGAATACAGCTCAAAATGCATAAATGAATTGCTGCAAAATAAGTAGCAAATTAATCCTCTAAAACATATATAATATTGATTAATATTTTCTTCAAAAAACGTAATATTTTCTTCCAAAAATCTTAGTTATCCGCTCTAAATGGAGGTGGGCGACAGAGGGAGATGTAGAGAGGCAGCAGGAGGGAGGGGGGGGGAGCGCTAGAGCGAGAGCTGATTTCAGCACCACGGGGGTGGACAGCGCCACACAGGCGGCCAGCCGCCGCTGCTGCATGCTGCTGGAGAGGCAGCGAGCCTCACTAACGTAGCAAGCAGGACAGCAGACAACCATCAAACTACAGAGAGTTTAAGGTGCAAACACTGAAGAGGTTATATTATATCAAAGCTCCTTTGTTCCATCCAACCATCTTAACAATAAATGGGTGCAGTCAATCCCACCACACACTGGACTGAGGGCAGGGTTCACCCTGGACAGGTCACCACACTGTTACAGGTCTAACACCCACACAGAGTGAGCCCATCTGGCCATGGTACACATTATATAATGTCAGGTTATATAATACAAGTGTTAAACACTTCACCCCTCACAGTGCCATCTCTCATCTTCATACCCCGTGGAGGGTTTTTGACGGTATTATTATTTACTAATTTGTTGATGCAAGATGTATAATACTGCATGCAGACACATAGTGTGTTCATAACACAATCTGTTCATCTGCTTTTTTCTGTATTGCCTCTCACCATGTTTGTATGTTATTTTTAAGTATTTGTTTAAACAAGTGTAATATCTGTTTAAACTTTCCTTTTGATATGATACTATATGAAATGAATGGCCACTCAGAGCACAAAGACACAGAGATATAGTGCTTGACTTTATCTTAACTATCATCCCCGCCTAGGCCTGTTAGTAGGAAGAGTTTACAACTTATTGAAATGTATTATACAAATTTTGTATACAAAGTGCAAATCGAAATGCTAAACACTTCCTGTACTAAATTGTACCAAGAACTATGTGCTGATCCAGCAAAAATCTAAACATTTTCTAACTAAAGCTAAAGTAAAGTAAAGTTCAACTTACCATATAATTGCCATAGATGAGAAGTACATGTTTTGTTGTTCACATAAAAAGAGTATAGATTGCAAAATATGTCCAAACAGTGGTTTGGTCAACACTCGATTGAAAGAATTATCAGGTGATAAATGCTTTATGAGGTGTCACTTAAAGTGGAAAATGTATTCCCTCGCCAACCAGTGTGGTGTGTGAAAATAATAACAGCTTATGTTTATTATGTTATGTATGTATGTTATGTGTTACCTTATAGTGAGCTAGATGATGGTATTTAGTTGTCAGTGTATCCTTAAATTTGTGCTGTTTGTAGGACCATGAAAGTTTGTCTTACTGCATGTGTCTGATTGCATTCCTGTGTACAATATTGATAAAAAAAACTATTTCTTACCTTATTTGGTGAGTCAAGATTCAACGAGAGATAGGGAGGAAACAGGAACAGCAGCAGGAAACAAGGGAACACATGAAAGAGAAAAACAAGAGAGAAAGGATGCCGGTGAGACTGGTGGTCAGAAAACAGAGTCTGGATTATGGGAGTACGGCAACCAACATACTTACCATGTGGCACATAACAAATTCTTGTTATGTAATGATTCATTGAGCATGAAGTTTTTGTTAATTATGGTTGGTAATTGACTGATTGGCTTGTTCACATAAATGTCCACTATGTGAAAACATCCTAATAAAGTATTTTAAAATATCATGCACAATTTGTTATTAATCTGTATCTGTGCCATCCTTCAGCCAGTATATTAAAGATAAAAATGATCCTTCATCTGCACATACTGTAAAGTAGGAAATACAAAATTAAAAAAAAATTATGAAGCATTTATCAAAATGTATGATAGAATTACACCCAGTGTTATAATAACAATGACATAGCAATACCGGGCATGTTCATACTCTGCTGAAGAGGGCGCAGGGTATAACTTTGATTGATTCTATAATCAACCAAACCCAGGTGTTATTCCAAGTCACAGAGCCTTTGGTGACAAAGTAATAAGTAAAATTAAGAGAAACACATTGGCATATGACTGTATTTATGCGTGTATTAGTAGAAAGAGAGAGTGAGAGACTTCCTTAAAACTTGCACTATTTTGCCTTTATGAAGGATGATTCTTAAAAAAAGGAAATGAACAATTGTCTCACACACACACACACACACACACACACACACACACACACACACACACACACACACATATATATATATATATATTTTCACCACCATAACAAAATATTGCACTGCTGCATACTGCATAAAGCCACTACCCTCAAAGCAACAGCAGAGGGCCTCGAGGCGATGCCCTGATACAAATCCATGCCTTATTAATGAGATGCTTTGCTTTGTGACCCTGGTTTTGTCACTGCTGATGCATGCATGAATGTCTTTGTGAGAGAAAATCCAGCATTTACCAACTCATTGTTTTCATTAGACTAATGTCCTGTTCACTGATACGGTAGACTGATGGAATATACCTTTGTTTGTGTACACGAGTAATTCTTAAATAATAACATACAATAATAGTGTTGCTGTTAAACACAATACAAAATATACAGGTTCAGAAGCAACAAGGAAACAAAAGAGAACAGCACCTGTTCCTTTCATAGAACATATAAACAAAACATATATGTTATTTTGGTTAATCTAAAAATACACTTGCTGCAACTGGCAATGCAAAAATGAACAGAGCAGCATTGATCAGAACAAATATCACAAGCAGCCATTATTATCCTCTCCCCCTCCATCATCAGCCACCTCAAGTCTGAGGATGCTGCACCTCTTTGTCTGAAATAGGGGTGGCTCCTGCCCTCACTGTGTCAAAATAATGCAGGGGGCTATCACAAACCAGAAGCTACATCTGCTGCTGACCCCCTGTAGCTCAGTGAAAATGGAACAGTCCTGTCAGTGAGTCAGCTTGTTGCTATGGTAACACATCCATCCTCTTGCTCACATCCCACCCTTCCTAAGCTGGCAATGGTGGCCAAGAAAAAAAAGCCACATAAACAACATGGAGGATAAAGAAGAAAGGAAGGAAGGCAAAGGAAGAAACATAAATCCACTCAGACAAAAATACTTTTGTACACTGATATGCTCTTCAAATAAAAGCAAGTGTTTATGGACTACTGGGTAATAAAGAATCTTTTGATGAATGACAGAAAAGTAGTACAAAAGCAATATTTCTTCTCATCTCATGACCAAGGTGACCTCACAGAAATGAATTGACACCACATGGTGCTTAATGACTTTTTATAGACAGGACAAAATGTCCTACACTGAGCAATCTCCCTCTCCTTTCAGTCTCTTTCTCTCTGCAGCAGAGTGGTGCAGCTGGAGAGGGGGAGGGGAGGGATGCAGAAAATGAGATCAGGATGAAAAAGGAAGACTGGTGAGAACCAAGAATGACTGCCACACAGTAGCCATCTACAATTTGAAACCATAACTACAGGGATATAGTACCTGGCAAGTAGAAATACAACTATTTATAATATAATTATATACATTTAGCTCACTTATGATGCAATGTAATAACACAGTGAATATAATCCATGATAATATATGGAAATCATGCAATTTAACAATGTCATCTTGCTCATAATGTAGGTAATATTTTCTCCCATACAAGCCAAAGGCAATAACATTTCTTCCAAGTCATATTAAATGTGTTAAGATTAAGAAGTTAACATGGCTTGAGAGTTTCTAAGGGCCAGACACACACATACTATCATACTGCACATATCACAAGTTGAGGAATTTAACAGATTTGAGGATATATTTCAGTAAAGTCTATATGGATATATTTCTGAGAGACTGTGTGGTTGACACAACTTTGTCATTGCCCCACATTATACTGTTCTGTGTAATCCCTCATGTAATCCTTTCCAGAGATCAGCCAGTGCTGAACTCCACAATTCCACCTCTGGGACACGAACCGCATTCAAAGACACCTTTTACATGTTCTTAAGCAGACATATGTCTGGTGTGTCTGACTTTAAGCAAAGTGAGGAACAAATGATTTCTCAGTTTGTGTGTGCTTCTCTGTATTCTTTTTGATTGCCCTGCGAATAAACAATGCGTGCATGTAGAAACATGGGACAGACCATATAACTGGGAGCTACATTATACTAAATAAAAAAAGTAACTCTCTCTAAATGTTAATGTTTGACCAATCAATGTATCAATGACCGTTCTGTTGTAACATCCAGAATATCTTTCCTTGTTCCTATGTTTTACAGACATATTTGAATGTCATTTTAATGTCCTTTTTTACTTGCCCTTTCCCATATTGAAAAAAAAAGAGTCAGGGTCAGAGAGGGTGTAATAGCATATTATTGAGGCTTAAACAGGGTGGCTGCTTGCATGAAAAGAGCTACACTAAGTTTATAAGGCTCTTGAACTTGTTGACCCTGTCCCGTAAATTTAAATTTTACTTTTGCATGAAGCAACAAAGAAACAGCCCCATAGGGACAGGCAGCAGAAGTCATTAGATAAAGAGTGTATTATACACTGGAGCTATACACATATTTATTCCTCTTTGATCATAGTTTAGGAAAGAAGTCACACAGAGTGGTGCCTGCAATCTCATATCTGGGATATATTGTCAAAGAAAAACAAAAATAGAAAAAAACAATGCAGGGTTTTAGTTTGAACATTAACCACATCCCCAAACACGCAGCATGTTGATGAGCCCCACTGGCATACACATGGCACACAGATGCTTGCCAGACATCTGGGCCAGGAAGACAGGACACTTAAACAAAAGCTTTGGCCTGTGGGAACCAGGAGCTTTTGCGCGTGATTATAGTTTTGTGGTCAGTAGCAAAAGCAAACTGATGCTTTGTGCTAGATCCAAAAAAAGGTTGATGATAGACTGTTAAGAGAAAGATAAAACAACAACATGCTTAAGGGGTAAAACAGGCTGAACCATTTAGCAGCTTTCAGGACATTTCTGTGAGCTTTGACCCCTATGGAGACACTGTTGTCAAAAGAATTTATGATGCTCCGTAAAAACCTCAGGCCCTAACAAACCTGAGAAAATGAGACATAATGGTTTAAACATAGTAAAACAGGTAAAGCAGGCACACATGTGGCCTAATAACGATGACAGTCTGCTTCCAGCGGATATGGTGGTTAACACAATTAACCTAAGTTCCTGCCAATGTTTGTCAACTTCTATTTTCACATGTGCACACCTGGGACATCACACAGACTTTGAGCAAAAACACATACACCACCCATAGAGACAAGACCAAGCAGACTAGTTGATTCAGTACTTCCTCTAAAACAAAACTGCATAAACAGAATTGCAGACAGGCTGCACTCCAACACACCCATGCCTCCATTTAACTCAGCGCATAAATCATCAAAATAA
The DNA here is from genome assembly GCA_036785175.1 of Eupleurogrammus muticus. Lineage (NCBI taxonomy): Eukaryota > Metazoa > Chordata > Actinopteri > Scombriformes > Trichiuridae > Eupleurogrammus > Eupleurogrammus muticus. Next base: position 23,182,985 of record JAYKQN010000004.1, on the reverse strand, counting down.
CAACGAGGTTATATTTTTATCAGTTGACAACGCCTTCACTTTAACCACACAACAAAAGAAAAAAAACTCTTCATGACTTTCATAATGCATCATATCAAATCAACCCTGACAGGCTCTTAAAGTAATAAAAAATCTAGTTAGTTACAATGCACCTCCTGTTATCAGTTTAAAGTACTGTTCTGATTATTATCCTCATTATTCAGATTGTCACTACTTTATATTCACTTGAATTTCAATACATTCTAGACTAATTTCTCTGGGTATCAGTTATCTTCTGCTGTTTCAAACTCATGCAGCCTGTCTCATGATTTGTGATTCCTCCTTTACATGTTTTATATGATGTAAGCAGACCTCTCTCATTATCTCTCATGTTTTCTGTATATTTAACACAAGACTTCTTCCTCCGACCATGTCCTTCACAGGGCAGGCAGTGGCTGTAGCCTGATACTGCTGTTTCACACAGACAACTTTCCTTGGGCACCTATCTCAGCAAACAAAGAGAGCTGTAGATCAAAATGGCTGCCTTGCCTCAATAACACGACTGCTGCACAGGGAAGGTTGAGATTCTGCCGGCTACCACGTGCCGCTTCCCCTCCCCCGCTGCCTCTCCATCACACTGCCTTTCTCCCTCGTTTTCATTCTCCTCAGCACCAGCAGTGACTGTTTCCTCTTCTCCTATACCACATTTTAAACTCTTAACCAATGCTTTTGTGTCACTGTTTTACCCTGTCACTGCATTTTTAATTGATTTTCATTAACACCTCTTGTTATAGTTTTCCGGTATGTATCCCTGCTCATTTTCCTTCCTTTTGCAGCTGAAAGCCCACTGCATGAATGTACCATGTTGCAGAAGGAAACTAGGTCACTGAAAAAGTAGTACACTGCTAGGTTGTGTTCTCTGTTTGAGAGCAATCTGTAGCAGGGCTTTAGCAGGGACGAAGCTAAGAATATTTGTTCCTTTCATTGTAGACTTTGTATTCTTCTCACTTCTACAGGTCATTACATAATGTACTCTGATGTCAAAGTGATGAAAAGAGATAAATATAGGTACAGTAACTTAACCTGTTTTACTTGGCTTGTATTCATACATTATCATATTCGACTGTATATATAGATTTAATAATGATGAAATATATTTAAAAGATATAGTAGGTGACCAATAAGCTGATATGACTATCGGTGACTGGAAAGGAATGAAGATGATAAATACAGCATATATAACAATATACCAAGGAGGATGTCGTGTTAAAAATACAAGAATCTGACATTATGTCTAATAAAAAGCAGTTCAAATCATACAGGTTCAGCCTCTATAAAACATCCTAGAATGTCAGCAAGAGAATTGGAGTATGTATAGTGGTGATAAGGAATAATAATAATAATAATAATAATAATAATAATAATAAAATAATGAAATTATTTATTCAAATACTGAGTGAAGTTAAAGAAACATAACATTTCATGGTTTATGATAATGATTTGATGAGTATCTTAACTATTGGATTTTGTATTTGTTTAAAACAGGGTCAGCCACAAAATAGCCTGTTAGTTACAAAGTAACTATATAGATGTTGATGACAATACGACCTGTCTGAAACTGAGTGCATATTTTATTTAGTTTAGTTTTAAAGTGTCAAAATGTGTGAGCAATGAATAAACTGAATTTTTAAAAAAAGACACAAAACATGTGTTTTAAAGAATCAAAAAAGAGGCAGACCTCACCTCTGCAAGCATATGTTCAGCCTCTGTTTTATGTCTTGGCACTGTCATGGTATGGCCAACACTCAGAGTGCTCTGGCTGAAGGGTCGGGAACACTTCATATCACTCTTCCTGGAGTCAGTGGTTCCATACACCTCGTAATTGAACGCCTGCTTTAACGTACCAGTACCTCCTACGTCTGCGTAAAGGGGCGGGTAATACGGAATCACAGGGAGATTTCCACTGGATTTGGAGAACAGGCGCTCCTGTCTCCATCTGTAGATTTTTACTGATATAATAACCACTAAACACGTGATGAAGAGGAAGGAAACTACAGCCAGAGCCAGCACTAAGTAAAAAGTCAGGTTATCATTGTACTCCTTGTCGTGCGTAAAGTCAGTGAACTCTGACAGCACTTCAGGGAAGCTGTCCGCCACCGCCACGTTAACAATGACTGTAGCTGAACGAGAGGGCTGCCCGTTGTCCTCCACTATAACAGTCAGTCTTTGTTTCACAGCATCTTTATCAGTCACCTGGCGGATAGTTCTTATTTCTCCATTCTGTGAGCCCACTTCAAACAGCGCCCTGTCTGTGGCTTTCTGCAGTTTATAGGAGAGCCAGGCATTCTGTCCAGAGTCCACATCAACAGCCACCACTTTAGTGACCAGATAGCCCACATCTGCTGAACGAGGAACCATCTCAGCCACCAGAGAGCCTCCAGTCTGGACTGGATACAGAACCTGAGGGGGGTTGTCGTTCTGGTCCTGGATCAGTATTTTCACAGTCACGTTGCTACTGAGTGGAGGGGAGCCTCCATCCTGCGCTTTCACACGAATTTGAAACTCTTTTGTTTGCTCATAATCGAATGAACGCGAAGCAAGTATCTCTCCACTCTCTGCATTCACAGAAAAATGAGCCGAGGCTGCCATCCCATTCAGTTGGCTATCTTCAAGGAAATAGGAAATACGCGCATTGTTCCCTGTATCTCTGTCACTGGCTTTAACACAGAGGAGTGACATACCAGGTGAATTATTTTCAGTAATAAAAGCGGTGAAAAAAGATTGTGAGAATATTGGGGCGTTGTCATTGACATCGGATATTCTTAAATTGATAGTCTTGTTCGTAGAATAAGGCGGTGAACCCTCATCCATTGCAGTTATTGTTATATTATATTCGGGCACCGTTTCACGGTCCAAAACGTCGTCAGATACTAAACTATAGAAATTAGTCGAAGATGACTTGATCTTAAAGGGTAAATCTGGGCTAATTAAACACTTCACTTTGCCGTTTTTTCCTGAATCCAAGTCTTTGATATTGAGCATGGCTATAACGGTATTTGGAGGCGAATCTTCAGGTATGGGATTGGAGAGGGAAATTATGCTTATGACGGGGGCATTGTCATTTAGGTCGGTCACCTCAATCAGCACCTTGCTCGTGTCTCTCAGTCCTCCTTTATCTGTAGCGTCCACATCAATTTCATAATGTTTTACCTTCTCGTAGTTCAACTCCCCTTTCACCGTCATTTCCCCAGTATGGTGATCTATACTGAACATGGACGATGTAATATCACTGTTTTGAGAGAACGAATACACAACCTCTCCATTTGTTCCCTTATCATTATCAGTGGCACTAACTGTTAAAACAACAGTACCCCTTGACGCGTTTTCAGGAACAGTCACTCTGTAAAGAGACTGACTGAACACAGGCGCATTGTCATTCGCATCCATTACAATTACGTTTATTTTGACGGAGCCTGATTTGGGGGGGTCACCGCCATCATATGCTGTTAGTGTGAGCTTATGTTCTTCTTGATTTTCTCTATCTAACAACGTCTGGAGTACCATTTCAGCATATTTTGTTCCGTCAGGTCGAGATAGCATATTTAATTTGAAATGATCTGCAGGAGTAAGTTTATACGTTTGGAGACCATTCAGCCCAACGTCTGGATCTTTGGCGCTGTCGAGAGAAAACCGAGCTCCCTTAACGGCAAATTCACTGATTTCAAAGTTAATTTCCCTCTTTGCAAAAACCGGAGCGTTATCGTTGATATCAAGAATTTCTACATCGATGCGGTGCAACTCCATAGGTTTTTCCATTATAATCTGAAAATGCAGAGAGCACGGAGACTCCTGGGCGCACCGCTCCTCTCTATCTATCCTCTCGTTGACTGTAAGTGTCCCTTTGTCCAAATCAAGACCGATGTACTCACTGCTATCTTCGGTAAATATTCTAGCCCGACCAGATTTTAGTCGTTTAATATCCACGTTCAAATCCTGGATGATGTTCCCGACAATAGAGCCCTTCGCCATCTCCTCGGGTATGGAATAACGGACCTGCCCGACACTCATTTCTGCGACAAAAACGCAGAGAAATAGCTTCCATGAAATTGAAAAATATCCACCCATTGCGACAAAAGCCTTTCGAAATCCAAAGAAGGAAACAGCACTGTGTGAAAACAAATGTGCTTGTGCCCAGTCTAAGAGGTTTTTTAACGACTATTTCCGAATGAAACAGGGCTCTAATACGCAGGCAGAAGGGGGAAGAACTTGCTTACAAAGGGCGTTTATTTTCCTGCTACTGACCAACAGCGGCACTTAGGGACTCAGGTGGAAATTGCAGAAGTTTCAAATCTATATTGTAATAATAGTGTTGCAGTTAAGAGTAGAGAGACAGACAGCAATAGGTCATACATGTTTCTACTACAGATTCTAACCTCTAGAGGAGAGTCAGGTTCATCCAGGATGCTCTTTTTATTCTGTATCCGCTGCATCGTTCCTGTAGAACTGGGGTCCATCATCAGCACGTTCTGACTACCAGCTCTGCCGAACTTACAGTCACTCCTTCTGGAGTCAGTCGTCCTGCACACCTCGTAGTTATACACGTGTTGGAGAGTCCCTGTCCCCAAAGTGTCTGAGTAACGTGGTGGATAATATGGAATCACAGGTAGACTGGAGTGATACAGGATGCGGGACTGTCTCCATCTGTAGATTTTCACTGATATAATAACCACTAAACACGTGATGAAGAGGAAGGAAACTACAGCCAGAGCCAGCACTAAGTAAAAAGTCAGGTTATCATTGTACTCCTTGTCGTGCGTAAAGTCAGTGAACTCTGACAGCACTTCAGGGAAGCTGTCCGCCACCGCCACGTTAACAATGACTGTAGCTGAACGAGAGGGCTGCCCGTTGTCCTCCACTATAACAGTCAGTCTTTGTTTCACAGCATCTTTATCAGTCACCTGGCGGATAGTTCTTATTTCTCCATTCTGTGAGCCCACTTCAAACAGCGCCCTGTCTGTGGCTTTCTGCAGTTTATAGGAGAGCCAGGCATTCTGTCCAGAGTCCACATCAACAGCCACCACTTTAGTGACCAGATAGCCCACATCTGCTGAACGAGGAACCATCTCAGCCACTAGAGAGCCTCCAGTCTGGACTGGATACAGAACCTGAGGGGGGTTGTCGTTCTGGTCCTGGATCAGTATCTTCACAGTCACGTTGCTACTGAGTGGAGGGGAGCCTCCATCCTGCGCTTTTACGCGGAACTGGAAATCTTTGATCTGCTCGTAGTCCAAAGAGCGAACTGCATGGATGACTCCACTATCAGCACTAACGGACACATATGAGGAGACTGGCACTCCGTTAACAGAGGAGTCCTCCAGTAAGTAAGAAACACGGGCATTCTGGTTCCAGTCAGCGTCTGTGGCTTTCACTGTGAATATAGAGAGACCTGGTGTGTTGTTTTCTACAATGTAGGCCTCATATGAGCTCCTCTCAAAGACAGGCGCGTTATCATTCACATCAGAGATCTGTAAGGTGAGAGTGACGCTGCTGGAGAGGGAGGGCACTCCCTCATCAGAGCAGGTCACTGTGATATTATACTGAGAGGCTCTCTCTCGGTCTAAATCACTGTCTGTTACTAAGCTATAGAAATTGATTGACGTTGATTTCAGCACGAAGGGAATATTATCATTAATAAAACACTGGACCTTACCATTCTCGTCTGAGTCTGGGTCTTGAATATTTATCATTGTAACAACGGTACCGGGTTCGGCATCTTCTGATATCACGTTTGATTTAGACATTATGTGAATATCGGGTTTATTATCATTTACATCGATTACGTCGATAATCACCTTACAGGAGTCAACTAATCCTCCATCATCACTGGCGCGAATATTTATCTGAAATGTTCGAGCTCTTTCATAATCAACATTTCCTTTCAGCCAAACGTCACCACTTTCATCATTAACTTCAAATAACCCACGTGCATGACCTAAAATACTTGGAACAGAGTAAGTTATTCTGCCATTAGACCCATAATCTGCGTCTGTCGCAGTAACTCTCACTACAACTGTTCCTATTGGTGCATTTTCGTTTACGGACGCTTTATACATAGACTGTGTAAAGACAGGAGCATTGTCGTTCACGTCTAAAACAGTTATTACAATCTGCATTGTTCCGGTCATCTGCGGCTCTCCGCCGTCCACAGCTGTCAGAACCAAGGACAGGTGTTCATTTTTTTCTCTGTCGAGAGGTTTCTCTAAAACCATTTCGACGTTTTTTGTCCCATCTGCCTGGTCATGCAGTTTAACAACGAAATTCTCTGTCGGTTGAAGTCTATATGCTTGCAATCCGTTTAAACCCACATCAGGATCAGCTGCGCGATCTAATATGAATTTAGCACCGATAACAGCGGATTCACTAATTCTGAATGTTACATCGTTCTTTTCAAAAGAGGGGGGGTTATCGTTAACGTCTGTGATCTCAATAGTGACACTGTAAAATTCCATTGGATTCTCTAAAATAATCTGAAAATGCAAAGCGCAAGGCGTTGTTTCTCCACAGAGCGCCTCTCTGTCGATCCTGTCTTTCACGAGGAGGACTCCTCTTTCGTTATTCAGCTCAATATATTCGTCGCTGCCCGGAGTGAAAATGCGAGCTTTACCCGATTTGAGTCTTTTAACGTCCAAACCAAAATCCTTTGCCATGTTGCCAATCAGTGAACCTTTTGGCATTTCCTCGGGAATGGAGAAGCTGACCTGCCCGAGCACCAAGCTGAAGCAGAGCATCGACAAAAACAGCAGTACTTGCCCTCTCATTGTTGTGTCCGATGTTATTCCAGAGTAAATTATGAACGCATGTTGGATATATCGTCCCCAGTTTAAGTAAATACGCGATTTCAAAGCATATTCCCAACAAGAAAATCGGAGTCACTGTGCAGTATCCGGTAAATTCCAGCCGATGCGCTTGGCTTCTTTTTCCTTTCTCAAAAATAAAAAGGGAGGTACAAAGCGTCTGCGGTAAACCAAATAGAAACTAGCCAACAGCGGCACTCCGAGTTCATGCAGTAAAATTGCATATGAAATGTACAAAAGCAGATTAATGTGCCTAGGTGGACAACAGCAAAGGGAAACAAACGTTTCCATGAAATGTGCAGCATTGTGTTATGCGCCAGATTCAGCAAGTAATATTAAATGCCATCTAGAAGAACCTGGAACAGGAAATGCTGATGTCAGAAAGATGAACTGTTGAAATATGATAATCGATTAAAGGGATAGAAGATATGGTAAAAAGGAGACATGGTTTTAAATATTGAAGCAGTCGCTCTCCGAGGTACTGAAAAAGAGCGATTTACGAGTATGTTTCAACTAAGGAACATATAGTTTACAATGTCTAACCTCTAGAGGAGAGTCAGGTTCATCCAGGATGCTCTTTTCACTCTGTATCCGCTGCATCGTTCCTGTAGAACTGGGGTCCATCATCAGCACGTTCTGACTACCAGCTCTGCCGAACTTACAGTCACTCTTTCTGGAGTCAGTCGTCCTGCACACCTCGTAGTTATACACGTGTTGGAGAGTCCCTGTCCCCAAAGTGTCTGAGTAACGTGGTGGATAATATGGAATCACAGGGAGACTGGAGTGATACAGGATGCGGGACTGTCTCCATCTGTAGATTTTCACTGATATAATAACCACTAAACACGTGATGAAGAGGAAGGAAACTACAGCCAGAGCCAGCACTAAGTAAAAAGTCAGGTTATCATTGTACTCCTTGTCGTGCGTAAAGTCAGTGAACTCTGACAGCACTTCAGGGAAGCTGTCCGCCACCGCCACGTTAACAATGACTGTAGCTGAACGAGAGGGCTGCCCGTTGTCCTCCACTATAACAGTCAGTCTTTGTTTCACAGCATCTTTATCAGTCACCTGGCGGATAGTTCTTATTTCTCCATTCTGTGAGCCCACTTCAAACAGCGCCCTGTCTGTGGCTCTATGCAGTTTGTAGGAGAGCCAGGCATTCTGTCCAGAGTCCACATCAACAGCCACCACTTTAGTGACCAGATAGCCCACATCTGCTGAACGAGGAACCATCTCAGCCACCAGAGAGCCTCCAGTCTGGACTGGATACAGAACCTGAGGGGGGTTGTCGTTCTGGTCCTGGATCATCATTTTCACAGTCACGTTGCTACTGAGTGGAGGGGAGCCTCCATCCTGCGCTTTTACGCGGAACTGGAAATCTTTGATCTGCTCGTAGTCCAAAGAGCGAACTGCATGGATGACTCCACTATCAGCACTAACGGACACATATGAGGAGACTGGCACTCCGTTAACAGAGGAGTCCTCCAGTAAGTAAGAAACACGGGCATTCTGGTTCCAGTCAGCGTCTGTGGCTTTCACTGTGAATATAGAGAGACCTGGTGTGTTGTTTTCTACAATGTAGGCCTCATATGAGCTCCTCTCAAAGACAGGCGCGTTATCATTCACATCAGAGATCTGTAAGGTGAGAGTGACGTTGCTGGAGAGGGAGGGCACTCCCTCATCAGAGCAGGTCACTGTGATATTATACTGAGAGGCTCTCTCTCTGTCTAAATCACTGTTTGTTACTAAGCTATAGAAATTTATTGACGTCGCTTTCAGCACGAAGGGAATATTATCATTTATAAAACAATGAACTTTACCATTTTCGCCTGAGTCTGGGTCTTGAATATTTATCATTGTAACAACAGTGTCGGGATTTGCACTCTCTGATATAATAGTTGACTTAGACATGATTTTAATCGTTGGTTGGTTATCATTTATATCAACGATATCGACAATTACTTTACACGAATCAGATAGTCCCCCGTTATCCATTGCACGGACATTGATCTGAAAATGTTTTTTCTTTTCATAATCCAATGATCCAATCAATCTTACTTCACCGTTTTCTTCATTTACTTCAAAAATATGTCTGATATCATCCAACGTATTTGTGATTGAATACGTAATTTTACCATTTAAACCTTGATCAGCATCTGACGCACTAACAGTCGTCACGATCGTTCCTTTTCCAGAATTTTCAGCTACAGTACCTTTGTATATCGGTTGTGAAAAAACAGGTGCATTATCATTAGCGTCTAACACAGTGATGAGAATCTGCATTGTTCCTGACATCTGTGGCTCTCCTCCATCTACAGCAGTCAGCACCAACGAAATTAACTCATTTTTCTCTCTGTCCAGGGGTTTCTGTAAAACCATTTCAACATTCTTTGTCCCATCCGTTTGACTGTGCAATTTAAGTACAAAATTATCAGTTGGCTTAAGCGTATAACTTTGGAGATTATTCGTACCTACGTCCGAATCAACTGCTCTTTCCAAAACAAATTTTGCACCAGCAACTGCAGACTCACTAATTCTAAATTTCATTTCGCTCTTTTCGAAAGCTGGCGCGTTGTCGTTGATGTCTGTAATTTCTACTGTTACGCTGTAAAATTCCATAGGATTTTCCAACACGATCTGAAAATGCACAGCGCACGGCATCGTATCACCGCACAAAGCCTCCCTGTCTATTCTCTCTTTGATAAGAAGGACTCCTCTCTGGTTGTTCAGCTCGATGTATTCTTTGCTATCACCAGAATATACTCGAGCATTACCCAACCTCAGTCGTTTAAGGTCTAAACCTAAATCCTGAGCTATATTACCGACCAAAGAGCCTTTCGCCATTTCCTCCGGGACTGAGTAGCTGACCTGCCCGAGGACTAAACCACGAGAGAGGATTGAAATAAACAGCAGTACTTGCAGTCTCATCGTTTCAAATTATCCGGAGGGAGGAAAAGCAAATTCGTATGTAATCCGATGGAAAGATGGACGAGCATCCAGACCCAAAATAAAACGAAAACAGTCCGTAGATTTTCAACAATACAAGGACAGTTTTGTGTCTCGTTGTACAAATCGGCTGCTCCACCGAAGACAATGCGGTCTGCGCCTGTTCGTTCCGTGTAATACATCGAAATGAAGAGGCGGTTCTGCTGTAAATACACCGTAACTGCAACAGACAAGGCAACAGCGGCCCATGGAGTTCAGAAAGAACAACTGCAGAAAATAGTTGTAAGATGGGATAGCTGGAAAAGATGAGAAACTAATCATGGTTGAAATAAAATTGTAGCGCAAGTTATCCTCGTTTAAAAAAAAGCAACAACTTTTGATTAAGAACAAATAATCCTGGGTGGAATCATATATTAAAATATCAGATCGACGTTTAAGATATGGTGAAAAGTGAAAGTGACATTTTCTACCTCTCATACTGTAATCACGCATTTATATATATATATATATATATATATATAGCGCATGGTGCTCTCCAAGGTTCTGAAGTAGAAACAAATGCATTTCAATCGAATGTTTGTAAGAGGTAATTAATAAGGCAGAGCATGTGTGACCTAAAAGTGATCTAACCTCTAGAGGAGAGTCAGGTTCATCCAGGATGCTCTTTTCACTCTGTATCCGCTGCATCGTTCCTGTAGAACTGGGGTCCATCATCAGCACGTTCTGACTACCAGCTCTGCCGAACTTACAGTCACTCTTTCTGGAGTCAGTCGTCCTGCACACCTCGTAGTTATACACGTGTTGGAGAGTCCCTGTCCCCAAAGTGTCTGAGTAACGTGGTGGATAATATGGAATCACAGGGAGACTGGAGTGATACAGGATGCGGGACTGTCTCCATCTGTAGATTTTCACTGATATAATAACCACTAAACACGTGATGAAGAGGAAGGAAACTACAGCCAGAGCCAGCACTAAGTAAAAAGTCAGGTTATCATTGTACTCCTTGTCGTACGTAAAGTCAGTGAACTCTGACAGCACTTCAGGGAAGCTGTCCGCCACCGCCACGTTAACAATGACTGTAGCTGAACGAGAGGGCTGCCCGTTGTCCTCCACTATAACAGTCAGTCTTTGTTTCACAGCATCTTTATCAGTCACCTGGCGGATAGTTCTTATTTCTCCATTCTGTGAGCCCACTTCAAACAGCGCCCTGTCTGTGGCTTTCTGCAGTTTATAGGAGAGCCAGGCATTCTGTCCAGAGTCCACATCAACAGCCACCACTTTAGTGACCAGATAGCCCACATCTGCTGAACGAGGAACCATCTCAGCCACCAGAGAGCCTCCAGTCTGGACTGGATATAGAACCTGAGGGGGGTTGTCGTTCTGGTCCTGGATCAGTATCTTCACAGTCACGTTGCTACTGAGTGGAGGGGAGCCTCCATCCTGCGCTTTGACGCGGAACAGGAAATCTTTGATCTGCTCGTAGTCCAAAGAGCGAACTGCATGGATGACTCCACTATCAGCACTAACGGACACATATGAGGAGACTGGCACTCCGTTAACAGAGGAGTCCTCCAGTAAGTAAGAAACACGGGCATTCTGGTTCCAGTCAGCGTCTGTGGCTTTCACTGTGAATATAGAGAGACCTGGTGTGTTGTTTTCTACAATGTAGGCCTCATATGAGCTCCTCTCAAAGACAGGCGCGTTATCATTCACATCAGAGATCTGTAAGGTGAGAGTGACGCTGCTGGAGAGGGAGGGCACTCCCTCATCAGAGCAGGTCACTGTGATATTATACTGAGAGGCTCTCTCTCTGTCTAAATCACTGTCTGTTACTAAACTATAGAAATTGATTGACGTTGATTTCAGTACGAAGGGAATATACTCATTAATAAAACACTGAACTTTACCATTTTCGCCCGAATCTGGGTCTTGAATATTTATCATTGTAACAACAGTGTCGGGATTTGCACTCTCTGATATAATAGTTGACTTAGACATGATTTTAATCGTTGGTTCGTTATCATTTATATCAACGACATCGACAATTACTTTACACGAATCAGATAGTCCCCCGTTATCCATTGCGCGGACATTGATTTTAAAATGTTTTTTCTTTTCATAATCTAAAGATCCAATCAATCTTACTTCGCCGTTTTCCTCATTTACTTCGAATATATCCCTGACGTCATCCAACGTATTTGTGATTGAATACGTAATTTTACCATTTAAACCTTGATCAGCATCTGACGCACTAACAGTCGTCACGATCGTGCCTTTTCCAGAATTTTCAGCTACAGTACCTTTGTATATCGGTTGTGAAAAAACAGGTGCATTATCATTAGCGTCTAACACAGTGATGAGAATCTGCATTGTTCCTGACATCTGTGGCTCTCCTCCATCTACAGCAGTCAGCACCAACGAAATTAACTCATTTTTCTCTCTGTCCAGGGGTTTCTGTAAAACCATTTCAACATTCTTTGTCCCATCCGTTTGGCTGTGCAATTTAAGTACAAAATTATCAGTTGGCTTAAGCGTATAACTTTGGAGATTATTCGTACCTACGTCTGAATCAACTGCTGTTTCCAGAACAAATTTTGCACCAGCAACTGCAGACTCACTAATTCTAAATTTCATTTCGCTCTTTTCGAAAGCTGGCGCATTGTCGTTGATGTCTGTTATTTCTACTGTTACACTATAAAATTCCATAGGATTTTCCAACACGATCTGAAAATGCACAGCGCACGGCATCGTATCACCGCACAAAGCCTCCCTGTCTATTCTCTCTTTGATAAGGAGGACTCCTCTCTGGTTGTTCAGCTCGATGTATTCTTTGCTATCACCAGAATATACTCGAGCATTACCCAACCTCAGTCGTTTAAGGTCTAAACCTAAATCCTGAGCTATATTACCGACCAAAGAGCCTTTCGCCATTTCCTCCGGGACTGAGTAGCTGACCTGCCCGAGGACTAAACCACGAGAGAGAATTGAAATAAACAGCAGTACTTGCAGTCTCATCGTTTCAAATTGTCCGGACAGGGAGGAAAAGCAAATTCGTATGTAATCCGATGGAAAGATGGACGAGCATCCAGACCCAAAATAAAACGAGAACCCTCCACCGATCTTTTTAGAAGACGACGACAGTTTTGTGTCTCGTTGTACAAATCGGCTGCTCCACCGAAGACAATGCGGTCTGCGCCTGTTCGTTCCGTGTAATACAGCAAAATGAAGAGGCGGTTCTGCTGTAAATACACCACAACTGCAACAGACAAGGCAACAGCGGCCCATGGAGTTCAGAAAGAAAAACTGCAGAAAATAGTTGTAAGATGGGATAGCTGGAAAAGATGAGAAACTAATCACGGTTGAAATAAAATTGTAGCGCAAGTTATCCTCGTTTAAAAAAAAGCAACAACAACTTTTGATTAAGATCACATAATCCTGGGTGGAATCATATATTAAAATATCAGATAGACGTTTAAGATATGGTGAAAAGTGACAGTGACATTTTCTACCTCTCATACTGTAATTACGCATGTATATATATAGCGCATGGTGCTCTCCATGGTTCTGAAATGGAAACAAATGCATTTCAATCAGATGTTTGTAAGAGGTAATTAATAAGGGAGAGAATGTATGACCTCAACGTGATCTAACCTCTAGAGGAGAGTCAGGTTCATCCAGGATGCTCTTTTCACTCTGTATCCGCTGCATCGTTCCTGTAGAACTGGGGTCCATCATCAGCACGTTCTGACTACCAGCTCTGCCGAACTTACAGTCACTCTTTCTGGAGTCAGTCGTCCTGCACACCTCGTAGTTATACACGTGTTGGAGAGTCCCTGTCCCCAAAGTGTCTGAGTAACGTGGTGGATAATATGGAATCACAGGGAGACTGGAGTGATACAGGATGCGGGACTGTCTCCATCTGTAGATTTTCACTGATATAATAACCACTAAACACGTGATGAAGAGGAAGGAAACTACAGCCAGAGCCAGCACTAAGTAAAAAGTCAGGTTATCATTGTACTCCTTGTCGTGCGTAAAGTCAGTGAACTCTGACAGCACTTCAGGGAAGCTGTCCGCCACCGCCACGTTAACAATGACTGTAGCTGAACGAGAGGGCTGCCCGTTGTCCTCCACTATAACAGTCAGTCTTTGTTTCACAGCATCTTTATCAGTCACCTGGCGGATAGTTCTTATTTCTCCATTCTGTGAGCCCACTTCAAACAGCGCCCTGTCTGTGGCTTTCTGCAGTTTATAGGAGAGCCAGGCATTCTGTCCAGAGTCCACATCAACAGCCACCACTTTAGTGACCAGATAGCCCACATCTGCTGAACGAGGAACCATCTCAGCCACCAGAGAGCCTCCAGTCTGGACTGGGTACAGAACCTGAGGGGGGTTGTCGTTCTGGTCCTGGATCAGTATTTTCACAGTCACGTTGCTACTGAGTGGAGGGGAGCCTCCATCCTGCGCTTTTACGCGGAACTGGAAATCTTTGATCTGCTCGTAGTCCAAAGAGCGAACTGCATGGATGACTCCACTATCAGCACTAACGGACACATATGAGGAGACTGGCACTCCGTTAACAGAGGAGTCCTCCAGTAAGTAAGAAACACGGGCATTCTGGTTCCAGTCAGCGTCTGTGGCTTTCACTGTGAATATAGAGAGACCTGGTGTGTTGTTTTCTACAATGTAGGCCTCATATGAGCTCCTCTCAAAGACAGGCGCGTTATCATTCACATCAGAGATCTGTAAGGTGAGAGTGACGCTGCTGGAGAGGGAGGGCACTCCCTCATCAGAGCAGGTCACTGTGATATTATACTGAGAGGCTCTCTCTCGGTCTAAATCACTGTCTGTAATGAGGCTATAAAAATTATTTTCGGTAGACTTCAATGAGAATGGAATATTTTCATTTAACATACACCCGACTTTTCCATTCTCACCGTCATCTAGGTCTTGTATGTTAATTATTGTTACAACGGTACCGCTTTTGATATTCTCAGATATCATATTCGTTTTAGACATTACGTTTACCAGTGGACTATTATCATTTACATCAGAAATGTCAACGATTACTTTGCAAGTATCTGTTAGTCCTCCATCGTCACTTGCCCGGATGTTAATTTGATAATTTCGAGACTTTTCATAGTCGATATTTCCAATCAATTTGATTACGCCGGTGTGTTCATTGACTTCGAACAAATGTCTGACATCTAACGTGTTTCTGATCGTATACGTTATTTTTCCATTCGATCCGTGATCAGCGTCTGATGCGCTAACTGTGGTCACTACTGTGCCCTTTGGGGAATTTTCTGCAACAGTGACTTTATATATAGGCTTTGTGAAAACGGGAGCATTATCATTGACATCTAACACTGTGATAAGAATCTGCATTGTTCCAGACATCTGAGGTTGTCCTCCATCCAGAGCCGTCAACACGAGAGACAAATGCTCGTTTTTCTCTCTGTCAAGAGGTTGTTTTAAAATCATCTCAACATTCCTGGAACCGTCTGCTTGATTGTGTAATTTTAGAGCAAAATGATCAGTCGGATCCAATAGGTAGGTTTGAAGACCATTAATTCCAACATCCAAATCCACCGCATGCTCCAAATCAAATTTCGATCCAGTCACTGCCGATTCGCTTATTTTGAATTTAATATCACCTTTTTCAAAGGCGGGGGGGTTGTCATTGATGTCTATTATTTCAACTATTATCCTGTAAAATTCGATGGGTTCTTCTAAGATAATTTGAAAACGGAGAGCACAAGGCGTCGTCTGTCCGCACAGCGTCTCTCTGTCTATTTTTTCTTTGATAAGGAGGACTCCCCTGTCTCTATTCAGCTCAATGTATTCGCTGCTATCGCTGAAATAAACACGGGCGTTGCGCGATTTTAGTCTCTTCACATCTAAACCTAAATCCTCTGCGATATTTCCGACCACGGAACCAACAGGCATTTCCTCGTTAACGGAGTAGCTGACCTGCCCGAGCACAGCACTGACAAAAAGGGACGGGATGAAAAACAGTACTTGCCGTCTCATTGTTCTCCTTGTCTGTATGTTAAGGGTTGATACACACTTATTTCTGTGTGATATGAGTCAAAGGTATTTCCCAGCGAAAAAAAAACAAGACGTCAGAGGTATGTATTCCTTCTAAGAAAGAAAATAGTCCAAACGATTTAAACGTTTTCGTCGCGACTCCAACGCTTCGTGTGCTCCATCTGTATCCTCCTCTCTTCGTTGGCGTAATAAGACGGAATGCACTGCTGGCGATAGCCTACTCCTACTGAGTAACATGCTGGACTACAGCGTCCCTAAGAGTTCAAAAAGCAATACTACAAGAAAAATGTTAAAATAACTCTTTTATCAACAACAAGCTCTGTTGAAGAGTGAACCACCTCTATTACATAGTTTAAGGTCCGAACTTATAGGTGGTCTTGTTATTTTTTAGGTGCGGACTTTGCAATTTCAAACATGTGAAAACAACGTTTATGCATTTTTATCACAAGTGTATAAAGAACAATATATGTTTAGAAACAATAAACTATCAGTGAACCTTCAAGCCAAATCAGACTCTGTCTGTGGTGCTGAAATAGAAGAGATCAGGTTTGCTAATGGGACAGAGATTCATTGTAAAACATGGAAATTAAATGCATATGAATCCAAAAGATTTGGAATCAACATGTTATAATTTTAAAGCAGTTTACTCCTGTTAGTAAATGTACACGTAAACACAAAGCTCTGACATAACCAAAGGGGAACATTCTAACCTCTAAAGGAGAGTCAGGTTCATCCAGGATGCTCTTTTCACTCTGTATCCGCTGCATCGTTCCTGTAGAACTGGGGTCCATCATCAGCACGTTCTGACTACCAGCTCTGCCGAACTTACAGTCACTCTTTCTGGAGTCAGTCGTCCTGCACACCTCGTAGTTATACACGTGTTGGAGAGTCCCTGTCCCCAAAGTGTCTGAGTAACGTGGTGGATAATATGGAATCACAGGGAGACTGGAGTGATACAGGATGCGGGACTGTCTCCATCTGTAGATTTTCACTGATATAATAACCACTAAACACGTGATGAAGAGGAAGGAAACTACAGCCAGAGCCAGCACTAAGTAAAAAGTCAGGTTCTCATTGTACTCCTTGTCGTGCGTAAAGTCAGTGAACTCTGACAGCACTTCAGGGAAGCTGTCCGCCACCGCCACGTTAACAATGACTGTAGCTGAACGAGAGGGCTGCCCGTTGTCCTCCACTATAACAGTCAGTCTTTGTTTCACAGCATCTTTATCAGTCACCTGGCGGATAGTTCTTATTTCTCCATTCTGTGAGCCCACTTCAAACAGCGCCCTGTCTGTGGCTTTCTGCAGTTTATAGGAGAGCCAGGCATTCTGTCCAGAGTCCACATCAACAGCCACCACTTTAGTGACCAGATAGCCCACATCTGCTGAACGAGGAACCATCTCAGCCACCAGAGAGCCTCCAGTCTGGACAGGGTACAGAACCTGAGGGGGGTTGTCGTTCTGGTCCTGGATCAGTATTTTCACAGTCACGTTGCTACTGAGTGGAGGGGAGCCTCCATCCTGCGCTTTTACTCTGAACTGGAAATCTTTGATCTGCTCGTAGTCCAAAGAGCGAACTGCATGGATGACTCCACTATCAGCACTAACGGACACATATGAGGAGACTGGCACTCCGTTAACAGAGGAGTCCTCCAGTAAGTAAGAAACACGGGCATTCTGGTTCCAGTCAGCGTCTGTGGCTTTCACTGTGAATATAGAGAGACCTGGTGTGTTGTTTTCTACAATGTAGGCCTCATATGAGCTCCTCTCAAAGACAGGCGCGTTATCATTCACATCAGAGATCTGTAAGGTGAGAGTGACGCTGCTGGAGAGGGAGGGCACTCCCTCATCAGAGCAGGTCACTGTGATATTATACTGAGAGGCTCTCTCTCTGTCTAAATCACTGTCTGTTACTATGCTATAGAAATTATTGGATGTACATTTAATTTCAAATGGGATATTTTCACTTATCACACAGTGGACTTTCCCATTATTTTCCGAGTCAGGGTCATTTACACTCATTAAAGCTATTACTGTTTTATGTGCTGAATCCTCTGGCACTGAGCCTGATGTTGATATCATATTTACAGTAGGGCTATTGTCGTTCACGTCAATTACATCAATTATTACCTTACTCGAATCAGAGAGACCGCCTTGATCAATCGCTTCAATATCGATCTGATAAATACGTGCTTTTTCATAGTCTATTACACCATCGAGTATCACATCGCCGTCATGATTAATGTGGAATAACTTTGAAACGGTGTCCATGCTATTCCCTATTACGTAGGTCACCTCACCATTAGAGCCTTTGTCTGCATCAGAAGCACTCACTTTAGTAACGAGTGTTCCTATTACGGAATTCTCAGTGACGCTTGCTTTGTACACGGGTTTACTGAAAACAGGGGCATTGTCGTTTACATCCAATACGGTCACATGAATCTGCATTGTTCCGGTCATTTGCGGCTCTCCTCCATCCTCGGCTGTCAAAACTAAAGCTATGTGTTCTTGTTTCTCTCGATCTAACGGCTTCTGTAAAATCATTTCGACTTTTTTGCTCCCTTCAGACTGACTATGCAGTTTCAGCACAAAATTGTCACTCGGCTTTAGCGTGTATCTCTGAAGACCATTCAGTCCTATATCAGAGTCGATCGCTTTTTCTAACATGAATTTAGAACCGACGACTGCGGACTCGCTTATTTCGAACCGTCGCTCCTCTTTCTGGAATACCGGGGCGTTATCATTAATATCCGTGATCTCTACGGTAATCGGAAATAATTCTAAAGGGTTTTCTAACGTTATTTGAAAATGCAAAGCGCAAGGCGTTGTCTGTCCGCAGAGAGCTTCGCGGTCTATTTTTTGTTTGATAATGAGGACTCCTCTTTCTCTATTCAGCTCGATATACTGAGCGCTGTCCCCTGTATAAACACGAGCTTTACCCGACTTAAGCCGTTTGACATCTAAACCCAAATCTTGCGCTATGTTACCGACTAATGAGCCTTTTGCCATTTCCTCCGGTATGGAGTAGCTGACCTGCCCGCTCACAGAGCTGAGGCAGAAGACGGAGATTAACCACAGTACTTGCCGTTTCATTGTTCTGCCCGATACCTCAGTTTGCACCGCAGCGACCGTGTTTTGTTCCGTTTTAGTTAAATGTAGGGTATTTAAATCCACGTGTAAAGAAGAAAAAAAAAGACAAGAAAAGCAGCATTCAAGCTTGAGTTGTCCGTTGAGCTTGTAGTCCGATTTTCGAGGAGTGCGTTCGACGTCTAAGACAGAGACTGTGTCTCAACAACATCGTCAGCACGATGAGAGGGAGGATCGGTTATGACAGTGGTTCACAACTGCAGCACACTAGGCAACAGCGGCCCGATGAGTTGGAATTGTGAAAGTGCATAGGAAAAAACGTAATCCTACATTTATAGAAAGAATAAGCACTTTAAACAGAGACTGAGCAACTTTCAACCTTTTTTGGAAAGGGTGAATACATATACACGTGAATGAGTGAATTAAATCATATAGGGGCTTAGTTATAAGAGATGAGAATTGGATTACTGGGGAAGAAGACGCCACAGGAAGAGAAAACAAAGAGAAATGCATAAGAAGCCAAGGACTGGACATTGCGCTGCCGTTGTCGCTGTCCGCGGTGCTGAAATTGTGACGAAAGGACGCCTTTTAAATGTCACACGGCGAACTGATAATTTCTAATGTAAGTTAAAGCCACATTACCAACCTCTAAAGGAGAGTCAGGTTCATCCAGGATGCTCTTTTCACTCTGTATCCGCTGCATCGTTCCTGTAGAACTGGGGTCCATCATCAGCACGTTCTGACTACCAGCTCTGCCGAACTTACAGTCACTCTTTCTGGAGTCAGTCGTCCTGCACACCTCGTAGTTATACACGTGTTGGAGAGTCCCTGTCCCCAAAGTGTCTGAGTAACGTGGTGGATAATATGGAATCACAGGGAGACTGGAGTGATACAGGATGCGGGACTGTCTCCATCTGTAGATTTTCACTGATATAATAACCACTAAACACGTGATGAAGAGGAAGGAAACTACAGCCAGAGCCAGCACTAAGTAAAAAGTCAGGTTCTCATTGTACTCCTTGTCGTGCGTAAAGTCAGTGAACTCTGACAGCACTTCAGGGAAGCTGTCCGCCACCGCCACGTTAACAATGACTGTAGCTGAACGAGAGGGCTGCCCGTTGTCCTCCACTATAACAGTCAGTCTTTGTTTCACAGCATCTTTATCAGTCACCTGGCGGATAGTTCTTATTTCTCCATTCTGTGAGCCCACTTCAAACAGCGCCCTGTCTGTGGCTTTCTGCAGTTTATAGGAGAGCCAGGCATTCTGTCCAGAGTCCACATCAACAGCCACCACTTTAGTAACCAGATAGCCCACATCTGCTGAACGAGGAACCATCTCAGCCACCAGAGAGCCTCCAGTCTGGACTGGGTACAGAACCTGAGGGGGGTTGTCGTTCTGGTCCTGGATCAGTATTTTCACAGTCACGTTGCTACTGAGCGGAGGGGAGCCTCCATCTTGCGCTTTTACGCGGAAATGGAAATCTTTGATCTGCTCATAGTCCAAAGAGCGAACTGCATGGATGACTCCACTATCAGCACTAACGGACACATATGAGGAGACTGGCACTCCGTTAACAGAGGAGTCCTCCAGTAAGTAAGAAACACGGGCATTCTGGTTCCAGTCAGCGTCTGTGGCTTTCACTGTGAATATAGAGAGACCTGGTGTGTTGTTTTCTACAATGTAGGCCTCATATGAGCTCCTCTCAAAGACAGGCGCGTTATCATTCACATCAGAGATCTGTAAGGTGAGAGTGACGCTGCTGGAGAGGGAGGGCACTCCCTCATCAGAGCAGGTCACTGTGATATTATACTGAGAGGCTCTCTCTCTGTCTAAATCACTGTCTGTTACTAAGCTATAGAAATTATTGGATGTACATTTAATTTCAAATGGGATATTTTCACTTATCACACAGTGGACTTTCCCATTATTTTCCGAGTCAGGGTCATTTACACTTATTAAAGCTATTACTGTTTTATGTGCTGAATCCTCCGGCACTGAGCCTGATGTTGATATCATATTTACAGTAGGGCTATTGTCGTTTACGTCAATTACATCAATTATTACCTTACTCGAATCAGAGAGACCGCCTTGATCAATCGCTTCAATATCGATCTGATAAATACGTGCTTTTTCATAGTCTATTACACCATCGAGTATCACATCGCCGTCATGATTAATGTGGAATAACTTTGAAACGGTGTCCATGCTATTCCCTATTACGTAGGTCACCTCACCATTAGAGCCTTTGTCCGCATCAGAAGCACTCACTTTAGTAACGAGTGTCCCTATTACGGAATTCTCAGTGACGCTTGCTTTGTACACGGGTTTACTGAAAACAGGGGCATTGTCGTTTACATCCAATACGGTCACATGAATCTGCATCGTTCCGGTCATTTGCGGCTCTCCTCCATCCTCGGCTGTCAAAACTAAAGATATGTGTTCTTGTTTCTCTCGATCTAACGGCTTCTGTAAAATCATTTCGACTTTTTTGCTCCCTTCAGACTGACTATGCAGTTTCAGCACAAAATTGTCACTCGGCTTTAGCGTGTATCTCTGAAGACCATTCGGTCCTATATCAGAGTCGATCGCTTTTTCTAACATGAATTTAGAACCGACGACTGCGGACTCGCTTATTTCGAACCGTCGCTCCTCTTTCTGGAATACCGGGGCGTTATCATTAATATCCGTGATCTCTACGGTAATCGGAAATAATTCTAAAGGGTTTTCTAACGTTATTTGAAAATGCAAAGCGCAAGGCGTTGTCTGTCCGCAGAGAGCTTCGCGGTCTATGTTTTGTTTGATAATGAGGACTCCTCTTTCTCTATTCAGCTCGATATACTGAGCGCTGTCCCCTGTATAAACACGAGCTTTACCCGACTTAAGCCGTTTGACATCTAAACCCAAATCTTGCGCTATGTTACCGACTAATGAGCCTTTTGCCATTTCCTCCGGTATGGAGTAGCTGACCTGCCCGCTCACAGAGCTGAGGCAAAAGACGGAGATTAACAACAGTACTTGCCGTTTCATTGTTCTGCCCGATACCTCAGTTTGCACCGCAGCGACCGTGTTTTGTTCCGTTTTAGTTAAATGTAGGGTATTTAAATCCACGTGTACAGAAGAAAAAAAAAGACAAGAAAAGCAGCATTCAAGCTTGAGTTGTCCGTTGAGCTTGTAGTCCGATTTTCGAGGAGTGCGTTCCACGTCTAAGACAGAGACTGTGTCTCAACAACATCGTCAGCACGATGAGAGGGAGGATCGGTTATGACAGTGGTTCACAACTGCAGCACACTAGGCAACAGCGGCCCGATGAGTTCGAATTGTGAAAGTGCATAAGAAAAAACGCAATCCGACATTTATAGAAAGAATAAGCACTTTAAACAGAGACTGAGCAACTTTCAACCATTTTTTTGGAAATGGTGAATACATATACAAGTAAATGAGTGAATTAAATCATATAGGGGCTTAGTTATAAGAGATGAGAATTGGATTACTGGGGAAGAAGACGCCACAGGATGAGAAAACAAAGAGAAATGCAGAAGAATCCAAGGACTGGACATTGCGCTGCCGTTGTCGCTGTCCGCGGTGCTGAAATTGTGACGAAAGGACGCCTTTTAAATGTCACACGGCGAACTGATAATTTCTAATGTAAGTTAAAGCCACATTACCAACCTCTAAAGGAGAGTCAGGTTCATCCAGGATGCTCTTTTCACTCTGTATCCGCTGCATCGTTCCTGTAGAACTGGGGTCCATCATCAGCACGTTCTGACTACCAGCTCTGCCGAACTTACAGTCACTCTTTCTGGAGTCAGTCGTCCTGCACACCTCGTAGTTATACACGTGTTGGAGAGTCCCTGTCCCCAAAGTGTCTGAGTAACGTGGTGGATAATATGGAATCACAGGGAGACTGGAGTGATACAGGATGCGGGACTGTCTCCATCTGTAGATTTTCACTGATATAATAACCACTAAACACGTGATGAAGAGGAAGGAAACTACAGCCAGAGCCAGCACTAAGTAAAAAGTCAGGTTATCATTGTACTCCTTGTCGTGCGTAAAGTCAGTGAACTCTGACAGCACTTCAGGGAAGCTGTCCGCAACCGCCACGTTAACAATGACTGTAGCTGAACGAGAGGGCTGCCCGTTGTCCTCCACTATAACAGTCAGTCTTTGTTTCACAGCATCTTTATCAGTCACCTGGCGGATAGTTCTTATTTCTCCATTCTGTGAGCCCACTTCAAACAGCGCCCTGTCTGTGGCTTTCTGCAGTTTATAGGAGAGCCAGGCATTCTGTCCAGAGTCCACATCAACAGCCACCACTTTAGTGACCAGATAGCCCACATCTGCTGAACGAGGAACCATCTCAGCCACCAGAGAGCCTCCAGTCTGGACTGGGTACAGAACCTGAGGGGGGTTGTCGTTCTGGTCCTGGATCAGTATTTTCACAGTCACGTTGCTACTGAGTGGAGGGGAGCCTCCATCCTGCGCTTTTACGCGGAACTGGAAATCTTTGATCTGTTCGTAGTCCAAAGAGCGAACTGCATGGATGACTCCACTATCAGCACTAACGGACACATATGAGGAGACTGGCACTCCGTTAACAGAGGAGTCCTCCAGTAAGTAAGAAACACGGGCATTCTGGTTCCAGTCAGCGTCTGTGGCTTTCACTGTGAATATAGAGAGACCTGGTGTGTTGTTTTCTACAATGTAGGCCTCATATGAGCTCCTCTCAAAGACAGGCGCGTTATCATTCACATCAGAGATCTGTAAGGTGAGAGTGACGCTGCTGGAGAGGGAGGGCACTCCCTCATCAGAGCAGGTCACTGTGATATTATACTGAGAGGCTCTCTCTCTGTCTAAATCACTGTCTGTTACTAAGCTATAGAAATTGTTCGTTGTCGAAATAATAGCCAAAGGAGTGTCATCGGTGATAAAACAGTTTACTTTACCGTTTTCATTTGAATCTGGGTCTTGAACGTTCATCATTGCTACCACAGTGTTTGGCTTCGAGTGTTCAGATATCATGTTTGACTGTGACATCATATTAATCGATGGTTTGTTATCATTAACGTCCACCACTTCAACTATGACTTTACATGAATCTGTAAGTCCACCATCATCACTTGCGCGTATGTTAATATGATAATTACGTGCATTTTCATAATCAATATTTCCAGTCAATCTAATTTCCCCGTTGAATTCGTTTATCTGAAACAACGCATGGGCTTGATCTAAACTGTTTGTAATGGAATATTTTATTCTACCATTCGTTCCGTAATCTGCATCTGACGCAGTGACGCTGGTGACAACAGTCCCCTCTGGAGCATTTTCAAAAACAGTCGCCGTGTACGCGGACTGCGAAAAAACAGGCGCATTATCATTGACATCCAACACTGTAATGAAAATCCGAATTGTCCCTGACATTTGCGGTTCTCCTCCATCAAATGCCGTTAAAACCAAAGGCAGCTGCTCTTCCTGCTCTCTGTCGAGAGGTTTCTGTAAAACCATTTCAACCTTTTCTGTTCTATCACCCTGATTGTCTCGTTTAAGTACAAAATTATCGGTGGGGTTAAGCTCGTATCGTTGAAGCCCATTTTTGCCGACATCTAGATCTATTGCTCTATCTAATACAAATTTGGAGCCGATTACAGCAGATTCGCTGATTTTAAAACTGACTTCATTCTTTTCGAAGTTCGGAGAATTGTCATTGATATCTGTAATCTCGACTGTGATACTGTAGAACTCCATCGGGTTCTCCAAAATTATCTGAAAATGTAAAGCACAAGGCGTCGTCTGTCTGCAAATCGCTTCCCTGTCTATTCTGTCTTTGATAAGGAGGACCCCCCGCTCCTTATTTAGCTCGATGAATCCTGCACTGTCTCCCGTATAAACCCGAGCTTTGCCCGATTTCAGACGTTTTACATCCAAACCTAAATCTTGTGCAATATTACCGACTAAAGAGCCACTCGGCATCTCCTCGGGGATGGAGTAGCTGACTTGTCCGAGCACTGAACTGACATAAAGAGCCAAGGAGAACAACAGTACTTGCCGTCTCATTGTTCTGTCCGAGGTTTTCATAAATAGAAATATTACTCCCAATGGGTGGATATTAAAGATCCGTTATGTTCAGTGGAAAAAAATAGTATCAAGTATCACTCCATAACAATCCAGATCGGTAAAAATAGCGGATCCTCTCCTTTGTCGTCGGTTTAGTGAACGCTGGGATTGTGCCTTCTGACGCCGTAACGCGGTGCCTGTCTTTCTTTCTCTGACGATGCCGGGGGAGGTTTTCCATTAAACCTTCCACTAAATCTCAAATGACTGGCCAACAGCGGCACTAAGAGTACACAGTTATGAACTACAGAAAACACTAGGAGGTACAAACACTGTACGAAAGACTGCAATCTGCATTATCATGTACCACGAAAAGTTTGTCGAAAAGCAGAATCACACTACGGGATAATACACCGCTTATTCAATACATTAGTTAACATAAATAATAATACATATATACGCTCACTCTGACATATGTACAGAATTAATTTGATAATTTTTAAATAGACAGACAGACAGACAGATAACGATATTTTATCTTCTCTGTCCATGGTGTTGATTACAACTGTTAACCAATCAGTAGCAGAGTACATGCAAATAATTTACAACTGAAGGGTATCCAAAATGACCAACCTCTATAGGAGAGTCAGGTTCATCCAGGATGCTCTTTTCATTCTGTATCCGCTGCATCGTTCCTGTAGAACTGGGGTCCATCATCAGCACGTTCTGACTACCAGCTCTGCCGAACTTACAGTCACTCTTTCTGGAGTCAGTCGTCCTGCACACCTCGTAGTTATACACGTGTTGGAGAGTCCCTGTCCCCAAAGTGTCTGAGTAACGTGGTGGATAATATGGAATCACAGGGAGACTGGAGTGATACAGAATGCGGGACTGTCTCCATCTGTAGATTTTCACTGATATAATAACCACTAAACACGTGATGAAGAGGAAGGAAACTACAGCCAGAGCCAGCACTAAGTAAAAAGTCAGGTTCTCATTGTACTCCTTGTCGTGCGTAAAGTCAGTGAACTCTGACAGCACTTCAGGGAAGCTGTCCGCCACCGCCACGTTAACAATGACTGTAGCTGAACGAGAGGGCTGCCCGTTGTCCTCCACTATAACAGTCAGTCTTTGTTTCACAGCATCTTTATCAGTCACCTGGCGGATAGTTCTTATTTCTCCATTCTGTGAGCCCACTTCAAACAGCGCCCTGTCTGTGGCTTTCTGCAGTTTATAGGAGAGCCAGGCATTCTGTCCAGAGTCCACATCAACAGCCACCACTTTAGTGACCAGATAGCCCACATCTGCTGAACGAGGAACCATCTCAGCCACCAGAGAGCCTCCAGTCTGGACTGGATACAGAACCTGAGGGGGGTTGTCGTTCTGGTCCTGGATCAGTATTTTCACAGTCACGTTGCTACTGAGTGGAGGGGAGCCTCCATCCTGCGCTTTTACTCTGAACTGGAAATCTTTGATCTGCTCGTAGTCCAAAGAGCGAACTGCATGGATGACTCCACTATCAGCACTAACGGACACATATGAGGAGACTGGCACTCCGTTAACAGAGGAGTCCTCCAGTAAGTAAGAAACACGGGCATTCTGGTTCCAGTCAGCGTCTGTGGCTTTCACTGTGAATATAGAGAGACCTGGTGTGTTGTTTTCTACAATGTAGGCCTCATATGAGCTCCTCTCAAAGACAGGCGCGTTATCATTCACATCAGAGATCTGTAAGGTGAGAGTGACGCTGCTGGAGAGGGAGGGCACTCCCTCATCAGAGCAGGTCACTGTGATATTATACTGAGAGGCTCTCTCTCTGTCTAAATCACTGTCTGTTACTAAAGTATAAAATCCATTTAATGTATTTTGTATTTTGAAGGGAATGTTATTATCTATATCACACTCCACCTTTCCATTATTCTCTGAGTCTGGATCATTTATACTTAACATAGCTATAACCGTGTTAGGAGGGGAGTCCTCTAATATTGCTTCAGATTTAGAAACAAGATTAATATAGGGATTATTGTCATTTATATCAATAACATCAACTATTACCTTAGTAGAATCAGAGAGACCACCCTTGTCTACAACTTCAATATCCATTTGGTAAGTGTTAGCCTTTTCAAAATCTATTTCACCGACTAGGATAATTTCACCAGTTTCCGAATTAATCTGAAAAATTTCAGACAAAATGCGTTTGCTGGTAGATATCAAGTATGAGACTTCTCCATTTGAGCCGAAGTCTTTATCGGACGCGCTTACAGTCGTCACACTGGTGCCCTTGGAAGCATTTTCCGGGATTTTTGCCCGGTATATTGATTTAGCGAATGTAGGTGCGTTGTCGTTTGCATCTAACACGGTAACAAATATCTGCATTGTCCCCGACAACTGCGGCTCCCCTCCATCTATAGCGGTTAACAAAAGGGATATATGTTCCTGCTTTTCTCGATCTAGAGGCTTCTGCAGAACCATTTCTACCTTTTTGCTTCCATCGGCCTGATTTTCTAATTTTAATACAAAGTTATCAGTTGGAGTAAGTGAGTATTTTTGTAATCCATTTCTCCCAATGTCTGAATCAATAGCTTTATCTAATATGAATTTTGATCCTATAACAGCGGACTCACTAATTTCAATGCGTTTTTCTGTATATGTAAAACTGGGGGTGTTATCGTTTATATCAGTAACCTCCACTGTTACGCGAAACAGTTCCATTGGATTTTCCAGAATTAACTGGAAATGCAAAGCACAAGGCGTCGTCTCTCCACATAAAGCCTCTCTGTCGATCCTTTCTTGGATAAGGAGGACTCCCCTTTCTTTATTCAGCCCGATGTATTCTATGCTGCTCCCCGTATAGACACGAGCTTTGCCTGATTTCAGCCTTTTAAGATCTATACCTAAATCATGCGCTATGTTACCAACTACAGAGCCTTTCGCCATTTCTTCAGGAATGGAATAGCTGACCTGTCCGAGAGCTGAGCTGAGGAGCGAGAGAAACAACAGTACTTGCCGTCTCATTGTTCCGATCGAAATCGTGTCGTTTCCGCTATTAAAACAAACAATAATTCCAGGTGCCGTCAATCCGAAGGTAGCCACAAAAAAACAAACATCCACACTCCAACGACGCAAAACGAAACAATATATCCTGTGATACAATTCCTCGCGGTTCTTCTTATGAGCGCGTACGGTGCATTCTGCCTTTCTCTAAATGTGACCAACGTATCGACACGAAGGGAAAGGACACAGACGGAAAAAAATCATCGAGTTAAATCCTAAATCGCTTGCCAACAGCGACCCTTTGAGTGGAAAACACAAACTACAAGTAATAACGCAGACAACCTGTACAGTGATGAGTCACTCTGGCAAAGCAGGGGAATTACAAGTACAAAAAGTGTGGCCGTTGACATGAAATACTCACATTTCCGAGAATAGATACCTCAATAGTATTAAGTACAAGTGGTTGAGTAAATATACGAATAATTTTATTGAGAAACCAATGTTGTTATTATAAAACTCGAATGAATAGAAGCGACTGAACCAAAAGGAGAAAAAAATAAATGCAAAACACGAGCACATTTACAGAGAACAGCGACATCAACTGTCGCTGTCCATGGTGCTGAATTTGAACGTTGTTACATCCAGTAGGCTATATAACGTTGAGAGACAATGTAGTGTATATAAATGCATCAATACTGCGACTTGTATTTGCATTAAACTTAAATACACGATTGTTAAAGTTTTCTAACCTCAAGAGGAGAGTCTGGTTCATCCAAGATGCTCTTTTCATTCTGTATCCGCTGCATCGTTCCTGTAGAACTGGGGTCCATCATCAGCACGTTCTGACTACCAGCTCTGCCGAACTTACAGTCACTCTTTCTGGAGTCAGTCGTCCTGCACACCTCGTAGTTATACACGTGTTGGAGAGTCCCTGTCCCCAAAGTGTCTGAGTAACGTGGTGGATAATATGGAATCACAGGGAGACTGGAGTGATACAGGATGCGAGACTGTCTCCATCTGTAGATTTTCACTGATATAATAACCACTAAACACGTGATGAAGAGGAAGGAAACTACAGCCAGAGCCAGCACTAAGTAAAAAGTCAGGTTATCATTGTACTCCTTGTCGTGCGTAAAGTCAGTGAACTCTGACAGCACTTCAGGGAAGCTGTCCGCCACCGCCACGTTAACAATGACTGTAGCTGAACGAGAGGGCTGCCCGTTGTCCTCCACTATAACAGTCAGTCTTTGTTTCACAGCATCTTTATCAGTCACCTGGCGGATAGTTCTTATTTCTCCATTCTGTGAGCCCACTTCAAACAGCGCCCTGTCTGTGGCTTTCTGCAGTTTATAGGAGAGCCAGGCATTCTGTCCAGAGTCCACATCAACAGCCACCACTTTAGTGACCAGATAGCCCACATCTGCTGAACGAGGAACCATCTCAGCCACCAGAGAGCCTCCAGTCTGGACTGGATACAGAACCTGAGGGGGGTTGTCGTTCTGGTCCTGGATCAGTATCTTCACAGTCACGTTGCTACTGAGTGGAGGGGAGCCTCCATCCTGCGCTTTTACGCGGAACTGGAAATCTCTGATCTGCTCGTAGTCCAAAGAGCGAACTGCATGGATGACTCCACTATCAGCACTAACGGACACATATGAGGAGACTGGCACTCCGTTAACAGAGGAGTCCTCCAGTAAGTAAGAAACACGGGCATTCTGGTTCCAGTCAGCGTCTGTGGCTTTCACTGTGAATATAGAGAGACCTGGTGTGTTGTTTTCTACAATGTAGGCCTCATATGAGCTCCTCTCAAAGACAGGCGCGTTATCATTCACATCAGAGATCTGTAAGGTGAGAGTGACGCTGCTGGAGAGGGAGGGCACTCCCTCATCAGAGCAGGTCACTGTGATATTATACTGAGAGGCTCTCTCTCTGTCTAAATCACTGTCTGTTACTAAACTATAGAAATTACCCGCCGTTGTTTTTAAAATGAATGGGACATTTTTGGTGATAAAACATTGCACTTTTCCATTATCACCTGAGTCCTTATCTTCGATGTTTATCATTGTAACGACCGTGTTTAATTCGGAATCTTCTGATATTACGTTCGATTTTGACATTATGTTGATTCCGGGCTTGTTGTCATTAGTGTCTTGTACCTCGACAATTAATTTGCAAGAATCCGTGAGTCCTCCTTCATCACTAGCTAGTAAATTAATTTCATAGCTTCGTGATTCTTCAAAATCAATATTTCCTATTAAAGTAACATCCCCGTTTTCCTTATTTACCTCAAACACCTTCCTTATATCATCTAATGTATTCGTGATCGAATACGTTATTTTACTATTAGAACCCTGATCTGCATCTGAGGCTTTAACAGTAGCCACAACTGTGCCTCTCGGTGAATTCTCAGTAACTGTAGCTTTGTATGTGTGCTGCGTAAAAACGGGAGCATTATCATTAACGTCTAAAACCGTAATAAGAATCAGCATTGTTCCTGACATCTGCGGCTCTCCTCCATCTACAGCTGTCAACACAAGAGATATCTGCTCTTGTTTCTCTCTGTCTAGAGGTTTCTGCAACACCATCTCAACGCTTTTCTTTCCATCAGCGTTATTGTGGAGTTTTAAAGCAAAATTATCAGTTGGTTTTAATTCGTAGCTTTCAAGATCATTTATTCCAACATCAACATCCACAGCCCTTTCCAGCACAAATTTTGCCCCGATAGTCGCTGACTCGCTAATCTTGAATTTCATTTCATTTTTTTCAAAGGTCGGTGCGTTATCGTTTATATCGGTGATCTGAACTGTAACGCTGTAAAACTCCATGGGATTCTCCAGAATGATCTGAAAATGCAAAGCACACGGCGTCGTCTGTCTGCATAGCGCCTCTCTGTCGATTCTCTCTTTCACAAGGAGGACTCCTCTTTCCCTGTTCAGCTCGATGTATCCGTCGCTATCTCTGGTGTAGATACGAGCTTTACCAGACGATAAACGTTTGGTTTGCAAACCTAAATCGTGTGCTATATTGCCTACTAAGGATCCTCTGGCCATTTCCTCCGGAATAGAATAGCTGACCTGCCCGAGCCCCGAGCCGACGAACAGCAGACAGATACACAGCAGTACTTGCCTCGTCATTGTTCTATCCGATTTATTTTCCAGTGAGATTCAATGTCCTTAAATCCAAACAATCCGATAACTGTTCCGATATCACTCGTTAATTGAGCACCTCTATAATCCATACAGGTATGAGTAAAGCCAAAAGGGTCGACGTGTTTTTCTCAAATCGTCCTTATGACTCGAACATCCGTTCTTTCCGAGCTCTTTCTTTATTATGTCGATGTTACATGGGAGGTGCTGCTAAACCCTGCTCACAGCCGCCGACACACTAGTCAACAGCGGCCCTAAGAGTCCACACTGTCAAACTACAGAAATCCAACATCAATTCATCTGTTCAGAGGACCAGCTTTCATTCATTTTGAATTGAAATATACGTTGGGATAAATACAATAGCAATGTCAGTCCCAAAGATTTCTTAAGTTATCTTCAAAAATATAATGAAATGTAACTTGCTTAATTTTAAAGCCAATTTAACAATACGATGCGGTATTGATATAATGTGAATATTCAAACGATATCAAAGTAAGTAAACAAATTGCGATTAGATATAGGCATGCTATATATGAAAATAAAATTTGCAAAACCATTTAACATATGAAAAACAATGCAAAACCATTTAACCTAAAGTATGAATAATGTACCAGTATATGTTACCGTATAAAGTGTGAGCAAAGAGTACAGGTAGTGATGCCAACACAAATGTATGTCGCTGTCCAAGGTTCTGAAATTGACAAACTGAAGAACAAGTATATCAATGTCGTGCACAACTCCTGTGATACATGCACCAACATTATTACATTTTTAGTGACTGATGTGATGTAAATAAAAACTACAAAGATGGATATTGAATTTAGTACCTGTCATTGAATGTTTACAATCAGTATTAAAAAGAATAAGGTATGTGTATAAAGGAAGGTAGTAGTTGAAAAGCTCAGATGAGCTGTTCGGGAATAAGCATAAATATAATGCAACAAATGGAAGTTCTGTATCTGTATCTAGAACCAGTTAAATCACAGAATAGCAAGAATGTGTGAAAATAACTGAGAAAACAAAGTTCAGAAATTTTAGAGGAAAAACAGTTGGTGAGGAGGGTCCTTTAAAACTGCTGCAGCCAAGTACCTTTAAAGGTACAACTAATTGCGTTCAGACACATTTTAAAACAGTTCAATCTTGTTAGGAATCAAACACAACACGAAACTTTGATGTACCAAAGGGGGAACATTCTAACCTCAAGAGGAGAGTCAGGTTCATCCAGGATGCTCTTTTCACTCTGTATCCGCTGCATCGTCCCTGTAGAACTGGGGTCCATCATCAGCACGTTCTGACTACCAGCTCTGCCGAACTTACAGTCACTCTTTCTGGAGTCAGTCGTCCTGCACACCTCGTAGTTATACACGTGTTGGAGAGTCCCTGTCCCCAAAGTGTCTGAGTAACGTGGTGGATAATATGGAATCACAGGGAGACTGGAGTGATACAGGATGCGGGACTGTCTCCATCTGTATATTTTCACTGATATAATAACCACTAAACACGTGATGAAGAGGAAGGAAACTACAGCCAGAGCCAGCACTAAGTAAAAAGTCAGGTTATCATTGTACTCCTTGTCGTGCGTAAAGTCAGTGAACTCTGACAGCACTTCAGGGAAGCTGTCCGCCACCGCCACGTTAACAATGACTGTAGCTGAACGAGAGGGCTGCCCGTTGTCCTCCACTATAACAGTCAGTCTTTGTTTCACAGCATCTTTATCAGTCACCTGGCGGATAGTTCTTATTTCTCCATTCTGTGAGCCCACTTCAAACAGCGCCCTGTCTGTGGCTTTCTGCAGTTTATAGGAGAGCCAGGCATTCTGTCCAGAGTCCACATCAACAGCCACCACTTTAGTGACCAGATAGCCCACATCTGCTGAACGAGGAACCATCTCAGCCACCAGAGAGCCTCCAGTCTGGACTGGATACAGCACCTGAGGGGGGTTGTCGTTCTGGTCCTGGATCAGTATTTTCACAGTCACGTTGCTACTGAGTGGAGGGGAGCCTCCATCCTGCGCTTTTACGCGGAACTGGAAATCTTTGATCAGCTCGTAGTCCAAAGAGCGAACTGCATGGATGACTCCACTATCAGCACTAACGGACACATATGAGGAGACTGGCACTCCGTTAACAGAGGAGTCCTCCAGTAAATAAGAAACACGGGCATTCTGGTTCCAGTCAGCGTCTGTGGCTTTCACTGTGAATATAGAGAGACCTGGTGTGTTGTTTTCTACAATGTAGGCCTCATATGAGCTCCTCTCAAAGACAGGCGCGTTATCATTCACATCAGAGATCTGTAAGGTGAGAGTGACGCTGCTGGAGAGGGAGGGCACTCCCTCATCAGAGCAGGTCACTGTGATATTATACTGAGAGGCTCTCTCTCTGTCTAAATCACTGTCTGTAACTAAGCTATAGAAATTATTTGTTGCGGCTTTCAAAATGAACGGAATATTTTCGTTGATAAAGCATTTTACATTCCCGTTATCTCCTGAATCCTTGTCCTCGATGTTTATCATCGTAACAACAGTATTCAAGCTGGAATCCTCCGATATAACAGTAGACTTTGACATGATGTTGATTTCAGGCTTGTTGTCATTCATGTCTTGCACATCGATAATTAATTTGCAAGAATCTGTGAGTCCTCCATCATCACTAGCGAGTAAATTTATTTGATAGTTTCGCGACTCCTCAAAATCAATATTTCCTATTAGGCTAATTTCACCATTTTCCGTATTTACCTCGAATACTTTCCTTATATCATCTAATGCATTAGTTATGGAATATGTTATTTTGCTGTTAGAACCTTGATCTGCATCTGAGGCTTTAACAGTAGCCACAACTGTGCCTCTCGGTGAATTCTCAGTAACTGTAGCTTTGTATGTGTGCTGCGTAAAAACGGGAGCATTATCATTAACGTCTAAAACCGTAATATAAATCAGCATTGTTCCTGACATCTGCGGCTCGCCTCCATCTACAGCTGTCAACACAAAGAGATATCTGCTCTTGTTTCTCTCTGTCTAGAGGTTTCTGCAACACCATCTCAACGCTTTTCTTTCCATCAGCGTTAT
Organism: Eupleurogrammus muticus; assembly: GCA_036785175.1. Classification (NCBI taxonomy): domain Eukaryota; kingdom Metazoa; phylum Chordata; class Actinopteri; order Scombriformes; family Trichiuridae; genus Eupleurogrammus; species Eupleurogrammus muticus. The sequence continues at coordinate 23,148,816 of JAYKQN010000004.1, read as the reverse complement.
TGTGGAGTTTTAAAGCAAAATTATCAGTTGGTTTTAATTCGTAGCTTTGAACTCCATTATTCCCAACATCAAGATCCACAGCCCTTTCCAGCATAAATTTTGCCCCGATAGTCGCTGACTCGCTAATTTTGAATTTCATTTCATTTTTTTCAAAGGTCGGTGCGTTATCGTTTATATCGGTGATCTGAACTGTAACGCTGTAAAACTCCATGGGATTCTCCAGAATGATCTGAAAATGCAAAGCACACGGCGTCGTCTGTCTGCATAGCGCCTCTCTGTCGATTCTCTCTTTCACAAGGAGGACTCCTCTTTCCCTGCTCAGCTCGATGTATCCGTCGCTATCTCTGGTGTAGATACGAGCTTTACCAGACGATAAACGTTTGGTTTGCAAACCTAAATCGTGTGCTATATTGCCTACTAAGGATCCTCTGGCCATTTCCTCCGGAATAGAATAGCTGACCTGCCCGAGCCCCGAGCCGACGAACAGCAGACAGATACACAGCAGTACTTGCCTCGTCATTGTTCTATCCGATTTATTTTCCAGTGAGATTCAATGTCCTTAAATCCAAACAATCCGATAATTGTTCCGATATCACTCGTTAATTGAGCACCTCTATAATCCATACAGGTATGAGTAAAGCCACAAAGAGTCGACGTGTTTTTCTCAAATCGTCCATACGACTCGAATATCCGTTCTTTCCGAGCTCTTTATTATGTCGATGTTACATGGGAGGTGCTGCTAAACCCTGCTCACAGCCGCCGACACACTAGTCAACAGCGGCCCTAAGAGTCCACACTGTCAAACTACAGAAATCCAACATCAATTCATCTGTTCAGAGGACCAGCTTTCATTTATTTTGAATTGAAATATACGTTGGGATAAATACAATAGCAATGTCAGTCCCAAAGATTTCTTATGTCATCTTAAAAAATATAATGAAATGTAACTTGCTTAATTTTAAAGCCAATTTAACAATAAGACGCGGTATTGATATAATGTGAATATTCGAACGATATCAGAGTAAGTAAACAAATTGCGATTAGATAGAGGCATGCTACATATGAAAATGAAATGTGCAAAACCATTTAACCTAAAGTATGAATAATGTACAAACATATGCTACCATATAAAGTGTGAGCAAAGAGTACATACAGGTAGTGATGCCAGCACAAGTGTATGTCGCTGTCCAAGGTTCTGAAATTGACAAACTGAAGATTAAGTATATCAATGTCGTGCACAACTCCTGTGATATATGCACCAACATTATTACATGTTTAGTGACTGATGTGATGTAAATAAAAACTACAAAGATGGATATTGAATTTAGTACCTGTCATTGAATGTTTACAATCAGTATTAAGAAGAATAAGGGATGTGTATAAAGGAAGGTCGTAGCTGAAAAGCTCAGATGAGCTGTTCGGGAATAAGCAGAAATATAATGCAACAAATGGAAGTTCTGTATCTGTATCTAGAACCAGTTAAATCACAGAATATCAAGAATGTGTGAAAATAACTGAGAAAACAAAGTTCAGAAATTTTAGAGGAAAAAAAGTTGGTGAGGAGGGTCCTTTAAAACTGCTGCAGCCAAGTACCTTTAAAGGTAAAACTAATTGCTTTAAGACACATTTTAAAACAGTTCAATCTTGTTAGGAATCAAACACAACACGAAACTTTGATGTACCAAAGGGAGAACATTCTAACCTCTATAGGAGAGTCAGGTTCATCCAAGATGCTCTTTTCACTCTGTATCCGCTGCATCGTCCCTGTAGAACTGGGGTCCATCATCAGCACGTTCTGACTACCAGCTCTGCCGAACTTACAGTCACTCTTTCTGGAGTCAGTCGTCCTGCACACCTCGTAGTTATACACGTGTTGGAGAGTCCCTGTCCCCAAAGTGTCTGAGTAACGTGGTGGATAATATGGAATCACAGGGAGACTGGAGTGATACAGGATGCGGGACTGTCTCCATCTGTAGATTTTCACTGATATAATAACCACTAAACACGTGATGAAGAGGAAGGAAACTACAGCCAGAGCCAGCACTAAGTAAAAAGTCAGGTTATCATTGTACTCCTTGTCGTGCGTAAAGTCAGTGAACTCTGACAGCACTTCAGGGAAGCTGTCCGCCACCGCCACGTTAACAATGACTGTAGCTGAACGAGAGGGCTGCCCGTTGTCCTCCACTATAACAGTCAGTCTTTGTTTCACAGCATCTTTATCAGTCACCTGGCGGATAGTTCTTATTTCTCCATTCTGTGAGCCCACTTCAAACAGCGCCCTGTCTGTGGCTTTCTGCAGTTTATAGGAGAGCCAGGCATTCTGTCCAGAGTCCACATCAACAGCCACCACTTTAGTGACCAGATAGCCCACATCTGCTGAACGAGGAACCATCTCAGCCACCAGAGAGCCTCCAGTCTGGACTGGGTACAGAACCTGAGGGGGGTTGTCGTTCTGGTCCTGGATCAGTATCTTCACAGTCACGTTGCTACTGAGTGGAGGGGAGCCTCCATCCTGCGCTTTTAAGCGGAACTGGAAATCTTTGATCTGCTCGTAGTCCAAAGAGCGAACTGCATGGATGACTCCACTATCAGCACTAACGGACACATATGAGGAGACTGGCACTCCGTTAACAGATGAGTCCTCCAGTAAGTAAGAAACACGGGCATTCTGGTTCCAGTCAGCGTCTGTGGCTTTCACTGTGAATATAGAGAGACCTGGTGTGTTGTTTTCTACAATGTAGGCCTCATATGAGCTCCTCTCAAAGACAGGCGCGTTATCATTCACATCAGAGATCTGTAAGGTGAGAGTGACGCTGCTGGAGAGGGAGGGCACTCCCTCATCAGAGCAGGTCACTGTGATATTATACTGAGAGGCTCTCTCTCTGTCTAAATCACTGTCTGTAACTAAGCTATAGAAATTATTTGTTGCGGCTTTCAAAATGAACGGTATATTTTCGTTGATAAAGCATTTTACATTCCCGTTATCTCCTGAATCCTTGTCCTCGATGTTTATCATCGTAACAACGGTATTCAAGCTGGAATCCTCCGATATAACAGTAGACTTTGACATGATGTTGATTTCAGGCTTGTTGTCATTCATGTCTTGCACATCGATAATTAATTTGCAAGAATCTGTGAGTCCTCCATCATCACTAGCGAGTAAATTTATTTGATAGCTTCGCGACTCCTCAAAATCAATATTTCCTATTAGGCTAATTTCACCATTTTCCGTATTTGCCTCGAATACTTTCCTTATATCATCTAATGCATTAGTTATGGAATATGTTATTTTGCTGTTAGAACCCTGATCTGCATCTGAGGCTTTAACAGTAGCCACAACTGTGCCTCTCGGTGAATTCTCAGTAACTGTAGCTTTGTATGTGTGCTGCGTAAAAACAGGAGCATTATCATTAGCGTCTAAAACTGTAATGAGAATCAGCATTGTCCCTGACATCTGCGGCTCTCCTCCATCTACAGCTGTCAACACAAGAGATATCTGCTCTTGCTTCTCTCTGTCTAGAGGTTTCTGTAACACCATCTCAACGCTTTTCTTTCCATCAGCGTTATTGTGGAGTTTTAAAGCAAAATTATCAGTTGGTTTTAATTCGTAGCTTTGAACTCCATTATTCCCAACATCAAGATCCACAGCCCTTTCCAGCATAAATTTCGCCCCGATAGTCGCTGACTCGCTAATCTTGAATTTCATTTCATTTTTTTCAAAGGTCGGTGCGTTATCGTTTATATCGGTGATCTGAACTGTAACGCTGTAAAACTCCATGGGATTCTCCAGAATGATCTGAAAATGCAAAGCACACGGCGTCGTCTGTCTGCATAGCGCCTCTCTGTCGATTCTCTCTTTCACAAGGAGGACTCCTCTTTCCCTGCTCAGCTCGATGTATCCGTCGCTATCTCTGGTGTAGATACGAGCTTTACCAGACGATAAACGTTTGGTTTGCAAACCTAAATCGTGTGCTATATTGCCTACTAAGGATCCTCTGGCCATTTCCTCCGGAATAGAATAGCTGACCTGCCCGAGCCCCGAGCCGACGAACAGCAGACAGATACACAGCAGTACTTGCCTCGTCATTGTTCTATCCGATTTATTTTCCAGTGAGATTCAATGTCCTTAAATCCAAACAATCCGATAACTGTTCCGATATCACTCGTTAATTGAGCACCTCTATAATCCATACAGGTATGAGTAAAGCCAAAAGAATCGACGTGTTTTTCTCAAATCGTCCATATGACTCGAACATCCGTTCTTTTCGAGCTCTTTCTTTATTATGTCGATGTTACATGGGAGGTGCTGCTAAACCCTGCTCACAGCCGCCGACACACTAGTCAACAGCGGCCCTAAGAGTCCACACTGTCAAACTACAGAAATCCAACATCAATTCATCTGTTCAGAGGACCAGCTTTCATTCATTTTGAATTGAAATATACGTTGGGATAAATACAATAGCAATGCTATTCCCAAAGATCTATTAAATTATCTTCAAAAATATAATGAAATGTAACTTGCTTAATTTTAAAGCCAATTTAACAATAAGACGCGGTATTGATATAATGTGAATATTCGAACGATATCAGAGTAAATAAACCAATTGCGATTAGATAGAGGCATGATACATATGAAAATGAAATGTGCAAAACCATTTAACCTAAAGTATGAATAATGTACAAACATATGTTACCATATAAAGTGTGAGCAAAGAGTACATTACAGGTAGTGATGCCAGCACAAGTGTATGTCGCTGTCCAAGGTTCTGAAATTGACAAACTGAACAAAAAGTATATCAATGTCGTGCACAACTCCTGTGATATATGCACCAACATTATTACATGTTTAGTGACTGATGTGATGTAAATAAAAACTACAAAGATGGATATTGAATTTAGTACCTGTCATTGAATGTTTACAATCTGTATTAAGAAGAATAAGGGATGTGTATAAAGGAAGTTAGTAGTTAAAAAGCTCAGATGAGCTGTACGAGATTAAGCAGAGATAGAATGCAAAAATGGAAGTTCTGTATCTGTATCTAGAACCAGTTAAATCACAGAATATCGAGAATGTTTGAAAAATAACTGAGAAAACAAAGTTCAGAAATTTTAGAGGAAAAAAAAAACAGATAAAGAGGGTCCTTTAAAACTGCTGCGGCCAAGTACCTTTACAGGTAAAACTAATTGCGTTCAGACACATTTTAAAACAGTTTAATCTTGTTAGGAATCAAACAACACGAAACTTTGATGTAACCAAAAGGGAGCATTCTAACCTCAAGAGGAGAGTCTGGTTCATCCAGGATGCTCTTTTCATTCTGTATCCGCTGCATCGTCCCTGTAGAACTGGGGTCCATCATCAGCACGTTCTGACTACCAGCTCTGCCGAACTTACAGTCACTCTTTCTGGAGTCAGTCGTCCTGCACACCTCATAGTTATACACGTGTTGGAGAGTCCCTGTCCCCAAAGTGTCTGAGTAACGTGGTGGATAATATGGAATCACAGGGAGACTGGAGTGATACAGGATGCGGGACTGTCTCCATCTGTAGATTTTCACTGATATAATAACCACTAAACACGTGATGAAGAGGAAGGAAACTACAGCCAGAGCCAGCACTAAGTAAAAAGTCAGGTTATCATTGTACTCCTTGTCGTGCGTAAAGTCAGTGAACTCTGACAGCACTTCAGGGAAGCTGTCCGCCACCGCCACGTTAACAATGACTGTAGCTGAACGAGAGGGCTGCCCGTTGTCCTCCACTATAACAGTCAGTCTTTGTTTCACAGCATCTTTATCAGTCACCTGGCGGATAGTTCTTATTTCTCCATTCTGTGAGCCCACTTCAAACAGCGCCCTGTCTGTGGCTTTCTGCAGTTTATAGGAGAGCCAGGCATTCTGTCCAGAGTCCACATCAACAGCCACCACTTTAGTGACCAGATAGCCCACATCTGCTGAACGAGGAACCATCTCAGCCACCAGAGAGCCTCCAATCTGGACTGGATACAGAACCTGAGGGGGGTTGTCGTTCTGGTCCTGGATCAGCATTTTCACAGTCACGTTGCTACTGAGTGGAGGGGAGCCTCCATCCTGCGCTTTTACTCTGAACTGGAAATCTTTGATCTGCTCGTAGTCCAAAGAGCGAACTGCATGGATGACTCCACTATCAGCACTAACGGACACATATGAGGAGACTGGCACTCCGTTAACAGAGGAGTCCTCCAGTAAGTAAGAAACACGGGCATTCTGGTTCCAGTCAGCGTCTGTGGCTTTCACTGTGAATATAGAGAGACCTGGTGTGTTGTTTTCTACAATGTAGGCCTCATATGAGCTCCTCTCAAAGACAGGCGCGTTATCATTCACATCAGAGATCTGTAAGGTGAGAGTGACGCTGCTGGAGAGGGAGGGCACTCCCTCATCAGAGCAGGTCACTGTGATATTATACTGAGAGGCTCTCTCTCTGTCTAAATCACTGTCTGTTACTAAGCTATAGAAATTATTTGTCGACGTTTTTAAAGTGAATGGTATATTTTCGCTGATAAAGCATTTTACCTCACCGTTTTCTCCGGAATCCAAGTCCTCAATGTTTATCATTGTAACGACAGTATTGAGTTTGGCATCCTCTGATATCACATTTGACTTCGACATTATGTTAATTTCCGGCTTGTTGTCATTTACGTCCTGCACATCGACGATTAATTTACATGTATCTGTGAGTGCTCCATCATCACTGGCCAATACATTTATTTGAAAATGCCTTGACTTTTCGAAGTCAATGTCGCCAATTAACGAAACTTCTCCGCTATCTTTATTCACCTCAAACATTTTCCTCACATTTTCTAAAGTATTTGTAATCGAATAAGTTATTTTACCATTAGAACCTTGATCTGCATCTGAGGCTTTAACAGTAGCCACAACTGTGCCTCTCGGTGAATTCTCAGTAACTGTAGCTTTGTATGTGTGCTGCGTAAAAACAGGAGCATTATCATTAGCGTCTAAAACCGTAATAAGAATCAGCATTGTTCCTGACATCTGCGGCTCTCCTCCATCTACAGCTGTCAACACAAGAGATATCTGCTCTTGTTTCTCTCTGTCTAGAGGTTTCTGTAACACCATCTCGACGTTTTTATTTCCATCAGCGTTATTGTGCAGTTTTAAAGCAAAATTATCAGTTGGTTTTAATTCGTAGCCATGAACACCATTAATGCCAACATCAAGATCCACAGCCCGTTCTAGAACAAATTTTGCTCCGGTGATGACAGACTCACTAATTTTGAATTTCATTTCACCTTTTTCAAATGTCGGTGCGTTATCATTGATGTCTGTAATCTGGACGGTGACGCTGTAAAACTCCATAGGATTCTCCAAAATAATCTGAAAATGTAAAGCACAAAGCACCGTCTCTGTACACAGCGCCTCTCTGTCGATTCTCTCTTTGACGAGGAGGACTCCTCTCTCTCGGCTGAGCTCGATGTATTCGTCATTGTTCCTCATGTAGATTTTAGCTTTACCAGACACCAAACGTTTTACGTCTAAACCTAAATCTTGCGCTATGTTGCCCACTAAAGATCCTTTCGACATTTCCTCTGGAATAGAGTAGCTGACCTGCCCGCATCCTGATTCGAGGAAAAAGAGAGCGATAAACAACAGTACTTGCCGATTCATTGTTCTACCCGATTTTTTCCCTCAGTGAGGTCCCACACTCCGCTTATATTCCACAAAACAAATAACCCAGTTAGAGTCCAATGTAAAACATCAGATTCACCGCTGCATGATCCACTGATCGGAAAGAAATATGCTGCTGGTCCAAATGTCCTTTTATTTTTTCAAAAATAGTCGATGTACCGAACTGTCCGCTCGTTGCCGTCGTGTTCTCTCTGTATTATGTCGATGTTACAAGGGAGGTGCCGCTTCATCCCTGCTCTAAGTCATCAACACTCTGGTCAACAGCGGCCCTAAGAGTTCACATTGTAAAATTGCAGAACACCAACTACAATCTAATTCTGAGAGAACTCGCTGCAAAACCTCAGGACATCCAGTTTCAATGTACAGTATCTGTAAAAGCTTGAACTTTCCAAAAAGCTGCTTTCAATTATGATTGACAACAATCGTGCCTACTAGATCATTATAATAATATTTTTAAAGATAACATATATAACCGAACATTAAGTTTTATTCGGATAATGAATGTTTATCAAAAATCATGCTCGGTGTAAAAATGTAGTTTTTGATATGATTCTTGGTAACCTGGGCGGGATAAATATCAAACAATGGGCAGGACTCCGTGAACACAACTGCTCTTAAAACTTACATCAGGTGGTCATTAGGTTTTTTCCACACTGATTCCGATTATTCCGATCATTTTTTCATACATTAGCATTAAAAATAATTAGAATAACTATCCCAGTTGCCAGAGAAAATAGGGACAATATAAGAAGAGGAGACCGTTACTATAACAATAGAAATTGAGAAGTAAAAAATCTTATCAAACCACGTCGTTTTAGGACACTAAAACACAAAGAAATAAAATCTCAAGTAGTGCGAAAACCCGCAGATTGCACACGTTGTTTGGGTAAAAGGATAAGGTTTGAAATTCACTAATATAAAAATAGGATATGTAGAAATTGTTTTAAGGGTTTAAATCCTTTAAGAGGATTTTGTCTATTTCTTCTACTAATTATATTAATATTACAACTTGTGTCTGAAAAAAGAAATAATAAACTTTTGAATATCTTTTTGGGAACGAAACATGAACTAAACATAAGTTGCAGTATGAAATCGTAGCCCCCTGTTTTATTATATTTAAATCTGCAAGCAACACGACTCGTTCGTGCTCTGTCCGTGGTGCTGAAGCAGAACAACCACCAAACCTCAAACAAAAAGCTAGATAGAAAATAGAAATCTTCCCAACAAGCGAAAAACAAATTGAGTAGGGTAACGTACTGCTTTTCAAATGCCACAAGAGGCTAATACTCAGTGTTGCAGACACCAGCAAGATACAGATTGATACAGAAATTTCTGTATCAATAGTTTCACTAACCTCTAGAGGAGAGTCAGGTTCATCCAGGATGCTCTTTTCACTCTGTATCCGCTGCATCGTTCCTGTAGAACTGGGGTCCATCATCAGCACGTTCTGACTACCAGCTCTGCCGAACTTACAGTCACTCTTTCTGGAGTCAGTCGTCCTGCACACCTCGTAGTTATACACGTGTTGGAGAGTCCCTGTCCCCAAAGTGTCTGAGTAACGTGGTGGATAATATGGAATCACAGGGAGACTGGAGTGATACAGGATGCGGGACTGTCTCCATCTGTAGATTTTTACTGATATAATAACCACTAAACACGTGATGAAGAGGAAGGAAACTACAGCCAGAGCCAGCACTAAGTAAAAAGTCAGGTTATCATTGTACTCCTTGTCGTGCGTAAAGTCAGTGAACTCTGACAGCACTTCAGGGAAGCTGTCCGCCACCGCCACGTTAACAATGACTGTAGCTGAACGAGAGGGCTGCCCGTTGTCCTCCACTACAACAGTCAGTCTTTGTTTCACAGCATCTTTATCAGTCACCTGGCGGATAGTTCTTATTTCTCCATTCTGTGAGCCCACTTCAAACAGCGCCCTGTCTGTGGCTTTCTGCAGTTTATAGGAGAGCCAGGCATTCTGTCCAGAGTCCACATCAACAGCCACCACTTTAGTGACCAGATAGCCCACATCTGCTGAACGAGGAACCATCTCAGCCACCAGAGAGCCTCCAGTCTGGACTGGATACAGAACCTGAGGGGGGTTGTCGTTCTGGTCCTGGATCAGTATTTTCACAGTCACGTTGCTACTGAGTGGAGGGGAGCCTCCATCCTGCGCTTTTACGCGGAATTGGAAATCTTTGATCTGCTCGTAGTCCAAAGAGCGAACTGCATGGATGACTCCACTATCAGCACTAACGGACACATATGAGGAGACTGGCACTCCGTTAACAGAGGAGTCCTCCAGTAAGTAAGAAACACGGGCATTCTGGTTCCAGTCAGCGTCTGTGGCTTTCACTGTGAATATAGAGAGACCGGGTGTGTTGTTTTCTACAATGTAGGCCTCATATGAGCTCCTCTCAAAGACAGGCGCGTTATCATTCACATCAGAGATCTGTAAGGTGAGAGTGACGCTGCTGGAGAGGGAGGGCACTCCCTCATCAGAGCAGGTCACTGTGATATTATACTGAGAGGCTCTCTCTCTGTCTAAATCACTGTCTGTGACAACTGTAAAGAAATTATTTGTTGTTGATTTAATGATAAAAGGAATGTTTTCGTTCAAAAAACACATTACTTTTCCATTTTCATTCGAGTCTGGGTCTTGTATATTAAGCATTGTTACTACAGTTCCGCGATCGACGTTCTCAGAGACTGTGTTTGAGTTAGACATAATGTTAATGGACGGAGGGTTATCGTTTGTGTCTGTCACGTCCACAATTACTTTACATGCATCAGACAATCCCCCCTGATCTGACACCTGAACATCGAGCTCGTAAAATCTCCTTTTTTCATAATCCACATTTCCCTTTAACGTTAACACTCCATTATCAGCATCAATCAGAAATAGACTTCCTGCTGCGGATTTGGGGATCATATATGTTACTTTTCCATTATTGCCTTTATCTATATCTGTAGCTTTTACTGTAGTGATTACAGTGCCGACAGGAGCATTCTCGGTAACACTTGCTTTATATTCCGATTTTGAACAAACGGGAGCATTATCATTGACGTCTAATACGCTTATGAATATCTGCATTGTCCCTGAGAGCTGCGGCTCACCGCCATCCAGAGCGGTTAGTATCAATGATATTTGCTCTTGTTTTTCTCGGTCTAGCGGTTTCTGTAAAACCATCTCGACATGTTTAGTTCCATCTCCTCGATTGATGGTTTTCAGAGCGAAATTGTCACTTGGTTTTAGGGCGTAGCTGTTTAAGCCATTCACGCCAACATCATCGTCTACAGCTTTCTCCAAGACAAATCGCGCTCCGGTTAGAGCTGATTCGGGGATGTCATATTTCATCTCACCTCTCTCAAATGCGGGAGGATTGTCGTTTATATCAGTGATTTCGACAGTAACCGTGTAAAATTCCATTGGGTTTTCGAGGATCATTTGAAAATGTAGTGCGCAAGGCATTGTTTGTCCGCAGAGCTCTTCTCTGTCTATCCTGTCTTTAATAAGGAGGACTCCTCTTTCTCTTTTCAGCTCAATGTACTCCTCCGTGTTACCAGTATAAATACGGGCTTTGCCGGACTTCAATCTTTCCACGCTTAAACCTAAATCCTGTGCTATATTTCCAATTAGAGCCCCCTTTGCCATTTCCTCAGGAATTGAGTAGCTGACCTGCCCGTACGCTACATTCAGAAAGAGCAACGACATAAACAACAGCACTTGCCATCCCATCGTTCCAGTCGACACTTATGTGAAGAAAAAAAAAACAGAAATCCTCTTTTCTTCGCCACTGGTTCCGATTTAGACTTGTAGATCCACGTTTATGGTCCCAGTTATCGCACTTATCCTAAATTGCGGAACAAAGGAATCCTATTGTGCCTTCTGGTCTCCGGCTGTTCGTTGCAACCCCGACTGTTAACTCTGCCTATTTTTCCCCCAATGTAGTATGGTGTGAGGCATAGGGGAGGTGCTGACACGATCCTTTGCCCAACAACTCGATGGCCAACAGCGTCTCTCTCTGTTCAATGGTCTAAACTACACTCAATATGGCAGTTACAAAACAAAATCAAATAACTAAAAACACCAAAAGGATTTACTTGTTAACGATTGCTTAATATAAATCTAAAAACGGATGTTTGATTTTCCATGTGTCTAGATTACTCTTGAATGACAGAGGTGACTAAAGCAATTAAGAGTATAAGTTAGAATCTGAAGCAATAATACAACCAAAACGTGTACCGACACATAAACCCTAAAGTACAAAGACAGTGTGTATATATACGCAAACAGCTATATATCAACAATCAAAAAATGATCCTGAAGGCATCGCAGTGGAACGGCTGAGGTTTGCACTGTCCGCGGTGCTGAATGAGGAAAATTTTTTTTTTAATCTACGATTCCTGATTCCAAACACTTATAGATGGGGTTATATTTCTGAGAACATTTTATCTGTGTGTTTTTCTCCGTTGACAAACGTGTTATTCATGTCTACAGAAAACGCATACAACGGAATGAGAGTGCGAGGGAGAGAGCAAGAGAGAGGTCGGGGAGAGAAAAAAAAAAGAGAGAGAGAGAGAGAGAAAGAGAGAGAGAGAGAGAGAAAGAGAGAGAGAAAGAGAGAGAGAGAGAGGGAAGAAAGATTGAGAGAGGGAGACTACACGGAGTCATTGCTCATACACAGGGGGAGACTACGAAAGGGGTATTTAGTTGAAATAAAACATTTTACCGCTGTCCATGGTGCTGGATAACAATAACCACATTGAAGTATAAACCTATTTCCAACAAGTTAAAACAAATTCAATAAGGACACTACAATTGTGTTAAAAATATGCCTACGTATATTCAATAAGAAAACAATGTATCTTCTAGAAAACTAACCTCTAGAGGAGAGTCAGGTTCATCCAGGATGCTCTTTTCACTCTGTATCCGCTGCATCGTTCCTGTAGAACTGGGGTCCATCATCAGCACGTTCTGACTACCAGCTCTGCCGAACTTACAGTCACTCTTTCTGGAGTCAGTCGTCCTGCACACCTCGTAGTTATACACGTGTTGGAGAGTCCCTGTCCCCAAAGTGTCTGAGTAACGTGGTGGATAATATGGAATCACAGGGAGACTGGAGTGATACAGGATGCGGGACTGTCTCCATCTGTAGATTTTCACTGATATAATAACCACTAAACACGTGATGAAGAGGAAGGAAACTACAGCCAGAGCCAGCACTAAGTAAAAAGTCAGGTTATCATTGTACTCCTTGTCGTGCGTAAAGTCAGTGAACTCTGACAGCACTTCAGGGAAGCTGTCCGCCACCGCCACGTTAACAATGACTGTAGCTGAACGAGAGGGCTGCCCGTTGTCCTCCACTATAACAGTCAGTCTTTGTTTCACAGCATCTTTATCAGTCACCTGGCGGATAGTTCTTATTTCTCCATTCTGTGAGCCCACTTCAAACAGCGCCCTGTCTGTGGCTTTCTGCAGTTTATAGGAGAGCCAGGCATTCTGTCCAGAGTCCACATCAACAGCCACCACTTTAGTGACCAGATAGCCCACATCTGCTGAACGAGGAACCATCTCAGCCACCAGAGAGCCTCCAGTCTGGACTGGATACAGAACCTGAGGGGGGTTGTCGTTCTGGTCCTGGATCAGGATTTTCACAGTCACGTTGCTACTGAGTGGAGGGGAGCCTCCATCCTGCGCTTTTACTCTGAACTGGAAATCTTTGATCTGCTCGTAGTCCAAAGAGCGAACTGCATGGATGACTCCACTATCAGCACTAACGGACACATATGAGGAGACTGGCACTCCGTTAACAGAGGAGTCCTCCAGTAAGTAAGAAACACGGGCATTCTGGTTCCAGTCAGCGTCTGTGGCTTTCACTGTGAATATAGAGAGACCTGGTGTGTTGTTTTCTACAATGTAGGCCTCATATGAGCTCCTCTCAAAGACAGGCGCGTTATCATTCACATCAGAGATCTGTAAGGTGAGAGTGACGCTGCTGGAGAGGGAGGGCACTCCCTCATCAGAGCAGGTCACTGTGATATTATACTGAGAGGCTCTCTCTCGGTCTAAATCACTGTCTGTCAATAGAGTAAAGAAATTATTTGAAGTTGATGTAATTGCAAAATGAATGTTATTATCTAAAAAACAGTTGACTTTGCCATTTTCATTTGAATCTGGATCCTGAACATTCATCATTGTTAGAACTGTCCCTGGTTTAACATCCTCAGAAATAATAGACGATGTTGACATAATATTAATAGCTGGTGGGTTATCGTTTGTGTCCAGTACTTCAATTATAACTTTACATACGTCTGATTTACCACCTTCATCCGTCGCTTGGATATCTATCTCATATTGCCTAGATTTCTCATAATCAAGTTTTCCCGTTAAGGTGAACACTCCACTTTCTCTATCGATATCAAACAAGTCGGATGCCCCCTTAGGAGTGTTTGAAATTGAATATTGTATGTGCCCATGTGGACCCTCATCTGCATCGGATGCGCTCACCGTTGTTAGCACAGCTCCTTTTAAGGAATTTTCTCTCACATTTGTCTTATATTCTGTTTGAGTACAAACAGGTGCATTGTCATTCGCATCCAATACAGTTATTGCAATTACTATTGTTCCAGAGAGCTGCGGGTCGCCACCATCTAAAGCAGTTAATACTAACGACAACCGATCCTGCTTCTCTCGGTCAAGAGGCTTCTTTAAAATCATCTCCACATTTCTACTCGTGCCTTTTCTATAAGGAGTTAAACTGAATGTGTCACTGGAACTCAGCGAATAGCCTTGTAGACCATTAATACCCACATCGTCGTCAACTGCCTTTTCTAAAACGAATTTTGATCCAATTTGAGACAATTCACTAATATCAAATCTCATTTGACCGTTTTTAAAAGTAGGAGAATTATCGTTAATGTCTGTGATCTCGACAGTGATGCTGTAAAAATGCATAGGATTCTCGAGAATGATTTGAAAATCGAGAGCACAGGGCGTCGTCTGTCCGCAGAGCGCTTCTCTGTCTATTCGCTCTTTAATCAGGAGGACTCCTCGTTCTTTATTCAGCTCGATGTATTCGGTACCTTCTCCGGTATATATACGAGCTTTGCCTGATTTCAGCCGTTTCACATCCAGCCCTAAATCGTGTGCTATGTTACCGACCAAAGATCCTTTCGCCATTTCCTCGGGAATAGAATAACTGGCCTGTCCCCAAACCAAACCGAGAGGAAAAAACGAGACAAACAAAACCAGGCCTACTTGTCGTTTCATTGTCCTGTCCGATATTCTTCCGTCCAAAAAAAAGAAAAAAAAAAGCGGTAACAAATCCGTTAGACTGGAAATGACTTCAGACACGCGTCAGTAAAATAATCAACGATCCACACAACAGCAATGTAGTCAATTCGCCTGGTGTCTCCGTGTTTGGCGATCACCCTGTTCTAAAAGCTGCTTTTTCGATGATGCTTTCTTTTCCCTCGTTACATTTCTAGATGATGGGGGAGGTACAGCTGCAACGAGCTCTTAGGTCTCAGCTGGCTGGTCAACAGCGTCCCTGTGAGTTGAAAGCACCGAACTGCACATTGAAGAGACGTGCTGCTTCATGCAGGGTGGATCACATGTGTTAACATGAATCTTTCTTTTAATTACGTCAAACATATTAAGAGCAGCTTCTCGTTACTTGAGTTGAACTACTATGCTGTATCCGTGTATTTACAATCAGGTTTAACACCTACACCACCACATTCATCCCACACAATCACAAAGAGACATATATATATATATATATATATATATATATATATATATATATATATATATATATATATATATATATATATATATATATATATACAGAGAGAGAGAGACAGAGAGAGAGAGAGAGAGATGAGAGAAATGAGGGGACACTTTTACAATGCGAAGCTTCAAATGTGTCCGTTTCGCTATCCATGGTGCTGAAATGCTAGTTTATAATCTAAACATGCGATCATAATTTAACTGTATTGTCAATGAAAAGTTTACTAGCAAGATCAGTAATAACAGTGGTCATTACTTCTACTCAATTTGTAGAACAGCAGAACAGATAGTGTCTAATTTGTTTAGTTCACACGTCAACAATGTGAATACCTACAAGTAAATGACAAGCATGGTTTTAGAAGTTAATTTTAAAGAAGATATATTTGCATTCATTTTGTGGAATTGTTGAGGATTCATAACAGTTTGCCAAATTGAAAAATGATGCCGAAATGTCCCTATAAGCAAAAACAAATATTTTCAAATGATTAGATGGGACACAAGCAAATTTGGTTCAGACCACAGTTTGCAGAAAAACTGATGTTATGAACAATTAATGCATTTCATTTATACTAGGGGAATAAAATGGAATGACAACAAGAGCCTAAAAGTTATTAAAAAAATACTACAGAATATTAACGCATTATTTAAAAAAAAAAAGTCAAATTCTACCTCTAGAGGAGAGTCAGGTTCATCCAGGATGCTCTTTTCACTCTGTATCCGCTGCATCGTTCCTGTAGAACTGGGGTCCATCATCAGCACGTTCTGACTACCAGCTCTGCCGAACTTACAGTCACTCTTTCTGGAGTCAGTCGTCCTGCACACCTCGTAGTTATACACGTGTTGGAGAGTCCCTGTCCCCAAAGTGTCTGAGTAACGTGGTGGATAATATGGAATCACAGGGAGACTGGAGTGATACAGGATGCGGGACTGTCTCCATCTGTAGATTTTCACTGATATAATAACCACTAAACACGTGATGAAGAGGAAGGAAACTACAGCCAGAGCCAGCACTAAGTAAAAAGTCAGGTTATCATTGTACTCCTTGTCGTGCGTAAAGTCAGTGAACTCTGACAGCACTTCAGGGAAGCTGTCCGCCACCGCCACGTTAACAATGACTGTAGCTGAACGAGAGGGCTGCCCGTTGTCCTCCACTATAACAGTCAGTCTTTGTTTCACAGCATCTTTATCAGTCACCTGGCGGATAGTTCTTATTTCTCCATTCTGTGAGCCCACTTCAAACAGCGCCCTGTCTGTGGCTTTCTGCAGTTTATAGGAGAGCCAGGCATTCTGTCCAGAGTCCACATCAACAGCCACCACTTTAGTGACCAGATAGCCCACATCTGCTGAACGAGGAACCATCTCAGCCACCAGAGAGCCTCCAGTCTGGACTGGATACAGAACCTGAGGGGGGTTGTCGTTCTGGTCCTGGATCAGTATCTTCACAGTCACGTTGCTACTGAGTGGAGGGGAGCCGCCATCCTGCGCTTTTACAATAAGTACAAGCTGTTTGATCTGCTCATAATCTAATGTTCGTACTGCATGTATAACTCCAGTTTCAGAGTTTATGGACACATAAGTAGAAACCGGGCTGCCGCTGACATGCGTGTCTTCCAGGAAGTATGAAATTCTTGCGTTTTGGTTCCAATCTGAATCCTGTGCGCTCACGCAGAATATTGACAAACCGGGCACATTGTTTTCCTCAACATAAGCAGAATATTTGTGTTTAGTAAAGACCGGGGGATTATCATTTACATCAGAGATCTTCAGGTTTAAAGTTATGTTACTAGAAAGTGGAGGTGAACCTGAATCTGTAGCAGTTATAGTTATGTTGTATTCTGGTGTAGTTTCACGATCAAACTGCATATCTGAAAGCAAATTGTAATAATTAGTCAAGGAAGACTGAATTTTAAATGGGAGTTTGTAGTCCACTGAACAAGTTATCTGTCCGTTTCTTTCAGAGTCTGCATCTTTAACATTAAAAACAGCGATAGTCGTACCGGGAGGAACATCCTCTGAAATCAGACTTGAGAATGACATTATATTTATAACTGGGGCATTATCATTCGTGTCAGTGACTTCAATAACAACTTTAGTGGCGTCACTTAGGCCACCCTGGTCTTTGGCAATCACTCTTATTTCGATTTTTTTGTCCTTTTCGAAATCAATATTATCAGCAACAGTTATTTTGCCAGAAATACTGTCAATTTCAAATATTTCGCCAGACTTCCCCTTCACATTAGAAAACGAATATGTGACCAAACCATTAGACCCACTGTCAGCATCTGAAGCATTCACAGTAGTTATGTAGGTGCCTACTGGTGCATTTTCTGTTACAGTAGCGGTATACAATGTTTGATTAAAAACAGGGGAATTATCATTGACATCAAGGACGGTGATCTGTATATTTACTGTACCTGATCGGCGCGGCGTCCCTCCGTCTACTGCTATCAGCTTTAAAGAGAGATGTGGATTTAACTCTCTGTCTAACGGCTTCCGTAAAATCATTACTGCAAAATGTATTCCCTCGGCGTTGGATTGTTGCTTCAAAACGAAATTATCATCAGGGGATAACACATAATTTTGTAAACTGTGAATCCCTGCATCGGGGTCATAGGCGCTTTCTAAATCGAAATGCGAGCCTATTGTTGCAGACTCACTAATTTCTAGATTTATTACATTATTTTTAAAGGTTGGCGCATGATCATTGATGTCTAATATCTCCACCGTTATCCTGTGCAGTTCAATCGGATTTTCCAAAATGATTTCGAAGCTAAAACTGCACGGTGACACGTCTCCACACAGCTCTTCTCGATCTATTTTCTCATTCACAATTAGAGTGCCTTTGTCTGTCAGCTCAGTGTACTGGTGGCTTTCTCCGGTCACGATACGAGCCCGGCCAGAACGGAGCCTTTTCAGATCCAAACCAAGATCTTGTGCTACACTACCGATAATGGAACCTTTTTTCATCTCCTCCGGTATTGAATAACGGATTTGACCACTGACGGGAGACATCATGAAGCCAAACATGAGCAGTCGCCATGTAAGAGTCCAACACAACAGCCATTTTCCGCATCGTTGCTGGCGTATCCCCATGTCGGAAAGGATAAAATCCACAATCGAACGGAGAAATAAAATTCCACAGACAGAACCGTATACGCAATATCTAGAGCCTATTCCAGTTCAGCAGTGCTGCATTTAGGTCTCGCAAAACTGATGCAACCCGAAGCGAAGAGCTCGATTTCCGTCGAATGCTTCCTCCTATGAAATCAGAATTTTCATTCTCTCTCCTTTCTCTCCTCAACCTCAGTCGTAACAACACGAGGCTCAGTTGTACTGATCAACAGCGTCCCTTAGAGTTCAAACAGAGAAAGGAACCAGTCGACTGCAAAGAAGTTATATTACTACTATAAACACTTTTCTGTGCAATCTACTGTGGGACACCGACACTAAGCAAATATATTGCAGGACAGATAACCCAGGGATTAACATACAAATCATATTTAATAAAACCTATACACATGAAATCAGCCATTCAGAGCATGTATCTATATTTATATTAAACCACTGGTAACTGTCCAGTACTCAAGTGCTGATGATTTTAATCGAAATTAGATGTTTAAAGGTTATATGTTTCCTCGTATGAAAAAAAGAAACATTAATAAATGAACAAATTAAGTACGTATATTTAAATTAGCACAATATTAATTAACCAACCTCTAGAGGAGAGTCAGGTTCATCCAGGATGCTCTTTTCACTCTGTATCCGCTGCATCGTTCCTGTAGAACTGGGGTCCATCATCAGCACGTTCTGACTACCAGCTCTGCCGAACTTACAGTCACTCTTTCTGGAGTCAGTCGTCCTGCACACCTCGTAGTTATACACGTGTTGGAGAGTCCCTGTCCCCAAAGTGTCTGAGTAACGTGGTGGATAATATGGAATCACAGGGAGACTGGAGTGATACAGGATGCGGGACTGTCTCCATCTGTAGATTTTCACTGATATAATAACCACTAAACACGTGATGAAGAGGAAGGAAACTACAGCCAGAGCCAGCACTAAGTAAAAAGTCAGGTTATCATTGTACTCCTTGTCGTGCGTAAAGTCAGTGAACTCTGACAGCACTTCAGGGAAGCTGTCCGCCACCGCCACGTTAACAATGACTGTAGCTGAACGAGAGGGCATCCCGTTGTCCTCCACTATAACAGTCAGTCTTTGTTTCACAGCATCTTTATCAGTCACCTGGCGGATAGTTCTTATTTCTCCATTCTGTGAGCCCACTTCAAACAGCGCCCTGTCCGTGGCTTTCTGCAGTTTATAGGAGAGCCAGGCATTCTGTCCAGAGTCCACATCAACAGCCACCACTTTAGTGACCAGATAGCCCACATCTGCTGAACGAGGAACCATCTCAGCCACCAGAGAGCCTCCAGTCTGGACTGGATACAGAACCTGAGGGGCGTTGTCATTCTGGTCTTGCACGTTGATTGTAACTGTGGTGTTGCTGAATAAAGGTGGCGAGCCTCCATCCTGGCCTTTTACAAAGAAATGGAGGCTTTTAGTTTGCTCGTAGTCCAATGATCGAACTGTCTGTACAACTCCACTTTCTGCATTAACAGATACATATGTAGATATGGGGTTTCCATTAAACTGAGTATCAACAAGAAGGTAAGAGACTCGTGCGTTCTGCCCCGAGTCAGAGTCGTGGGCTTTCACGGAAAAAACGGATGACCCAGGAGAATTGTTTTCCTTTATATAGGCTTCATAAGAACTTTGTTCAAATACGGGGGCATTATCATTGACGTCGGTTATTCGAAGTGACACCGTCTTGTTAGTTGAGAGAGGCGGGGTGCCTTCATCCACAGCCGTGAAAGTGATGTTATAATCCGGATTGCGCTCCCTGTCGAGCACGCCATTTGTCACCAGAGTATAATAATTCTTTAGAGATGAGTGGATTGCAAACGGTATATTGCCGTTAACGGAGCAGTCTATTTTGCCACTTTTCCCCGAATCAACATCTTTAACGTTTATGATAGCTACAGTAGTTCCACTAGGTGAATCCTCCGCGATGGCACTAGAAAACGAGGTTAGTGTTATTACGGGTGTGTTGTCATTTACATCAATCACCTCAATTATTACATTTGTTGATGTGCTTTGTCCACCTTGATCTTTCGCCTGTACACCGATCTCGTAAATCCTGTTCTGTTCGTAATCAATCAGACCGTTTACAGTTAATTCGCCGCTGTTTTCATCCAGATCAAAAAGTTCAGCAATATTACTAGAGATGTGATTAAAGTGATACGTAACACGACCATTCATCCCTTCATCAGCGTCTGTCGCGCTCAACCTCACCACTAATGTTCCTTTTGGGACATTTTCTTTAACGGACGCCTTGAAATTTGATTGCGAAAACACCGGAGCATTATCGTTAGTGTCTCGGACAGTTACATGTATTTTTAGCGACCCTGATCGCTGTGGTTCACCACCGTCTACAGCAGTCAGCGTGAGGAGCAGCTTTCCCTCTTTCTCTCGGTCCAAAGCATTAGAGAGATACATCTGTGCATATTTATGACCGTTTGGGCTGGATAGGATCTTGATATTAAAATGTGTCGTAGGATGTAATGTATAGCCGCGTAAAGCGTTGATGCCAACATCAGGATCTGTTGCACTCACTTGTAATATTTCAGTTCCCGGTAAAGCTGATTCTACGATTTCTAAATGCATTTCTTTCTCGTGAAACACGGGTGCATTGTCATTAACATCCAACACTTCTACTACAACGCTATGCAGTTGCATTGGATTCGTCATAATCATTTCAAAATTCAAGCTGCAGGGAGATGTCTGCCCGCAGAGCTGCTCTCTATCTATTCTTTCTCCCACGACTAGAATCCCTTTGTCTGCATCCAGCCTAATATACTCGCTGCTATCGCCGCTAACAATTCGGGCGCCGCCCGATTTCAGTCTTTTAGCATCGAGACCTAAATCTTCTGCAACATTTCCGACAAAGGAGCCTTTTCTCATCTCCTCCGGCACAGAGTATCGGATCTGGCAGAGCGTCGTCTCAACGAGAAAAACAAGGATGAAGGCCCGTACTTGCCATTTAATCGTGGGTTCACAGCTGATAAAAGGCATATTCCCGAAACAATCCATTCAAATACACGAACAAGTATGTTGCAAAAAGGTTTTCAATTCATCCGTAACGTCTCCCTGTTCGCGTGTTTAGAATCCAGTGCGCCAAAGACTCCGTTATTCTCAAAATCATTGGGGAAAGACACGACCAAATATCTTGCTCTCCACAGTACACTAGGAAGAGCACTGGAGCTGTGACTGCATTTCATAAGCCCCACATCTGCTTTGAAGACCAACAGCGGCCCTTAGAGTCTAATATGAAAATCACAAGTGCAATCATTGAAGAAAAGGTGCGACAAAACAAAAACTCTATCTGAACAGCAAGTGGAAATGTGTTAAGTTATGCATAATTTAATGTGGACATATGTGTACATTATTAACTTTTAAAAAATATTTACAATATGTGGATTAGAGTGTGAGAACATGTAATAGGCTAAAAAGGGTGTTGGTGACTGGACAACGTCTTATAGTTTTAGCTTTCTCCATGCAAGTAAAACCTAGATAAACAGACATAGTATATGACCTATTATGCGCTATAGATAAAGTACTTCCCAAGAAGACACATCATGCAGTATATATGATAGTAACAGGTGTTAGAAAACAATAGCATCAGGAAACAAGGCCTGTTGTATGAAATGTCTATGCAGACTGTGTCAATTGCTCAAGGAACTGTCCAACACTGGGGTGCTGAAGATGAACAGAAGACAGTTACACAAATATTAAGCTGGGGAATATATGCATTCTCACTCTATGAATTGTATTTTTCGGCAATCAGAGAAAATCAAGACACGGACCAAATAGAGTTAATAGTGAATATCAATATGTCAAAGGCCTCACCTCTAGAGGAGAGTCAGGTTCATCCAGGATGCTCTTTTCATTCTGTATCCGCTGCATCGTTCCTGTAGAACTGGGGTCCATCATCAGCACGTTCTGACTACCAGCTCTGCCGAACTTACAGTCACTCTTTCTGGAGTCAGTCGTCCTGCACACCTCGTAGTTATACACGTGTTGGAGAGTCCCTGTCCCCAAAGTGTCTGAGTAACGTGGTGGATAATATGGAATCACAGGGAGACTGGAGTGATACAGGATGCGGGACTGTCTCCATCTGTAGATTTTCACTGATATAATAACCACTAAACACGTGATGAAGAGGAAGGAAACTACAGCCAGAGCCAGCACTAAGTAAAAAGTCAGGTTATCATTGTACTCCTTGTCGTGCGTAAAGTCCGTGAACTCTGACAGCACTTCAGGGAAGCTGTCCGCCACCGCCACGTTAACAATGACTGTAGCTGAACGAGAGGGCTGCCCGTTGTCCTCCACTATAACAGTCAGTCTTTGTTTCACAGCATCTTTATCAGTCACCTGGCGGATAGTTCTTATTTCTCCATTCTGTGAGCCCACTTCAAACAGCGCCCTGTCTGTGGCTTTCTGCAGTTTATAGGAGAGCCAGGCATTCTGTCCAGAGTCCACATCAACAGCCACCACTTTAGTGACCAGATAGCCCACATCTGCTGAACGAGGAACCATCTCAGCCACCAGAGAGCCTCCAGTCTGGACTGGGTACAGAACCTGAGGGGGGTTGTCGTTCTGGTCCTGGATCAGTATTTTAACTGTAGCCGCCGAACTCAAAGGAGGAGATCCAGCATCACGAGCAGTAACGTTAAACTCCAACAATTTAATTTGTTCATAATCAAACGACCTCACTGCATGCACGGCACCATTCTCTGAGTTTACGGACACTAATGACGAAACAGCAACTCCATTAATGTCTTTCTCTTCCAGGAAGTAAGACAGTCGAGCGTTTTGACCCCAGTCTGCATCACTAGCGCTGAGAGTAAACACAGAGAATCCTGGAGAGTTGTTCTCTGGTACAGTCTGACTATATTCTGATTTGATGAATTTGGGTGGATTGTCATTCACGTCAGATACTTTAACATTAATGTTTTTACTGCTGGACAGAGGCGGAGAGCCTTGATCAGAGACGGTTATAGTGATATTATATTCAGGAATACTTTCTCTGTCTAAGAAGTCTTCTGTTACTACACTATAATATCCTCTTAGTGAAGACTCAATTTTAAAAG
The DNA here is from genome assembly GCA_036785175.1 of Eupleurogrammus muticus. Lineage (NCBI taxonomy): Eukaryota > Metazoa > Chordata > Actinopteri > Scombriformes > Trichiuridae > Eupleurogrammus > Eupleurogrammus muticus. Next base: position 23,125,144 of record JAYKQN010000004.1, on the reverse strand, counting down.
GTACATCAGAGTTAATGGAACACTTGACAACACCGTTACCGTCAGCGTCATCATCATCCACGTTAACAACAGCTATAGTTGTACCGGGGGGAGAATCCTCTGATATAGAGTTAGAAAATGACATGAGCTGTATTGTAGGGACGTTGTCATTCTCATCGAGTATCTGAATAATTACTTTACATGTATCAGAAAAACCCCCGTTGTCACTTGCCTTAATATTTAGTTGATATGTCTTAGATTTCTCGAAATCTAGTTTGCCTGTAACTTTAATCTCTCCAGTTTTGGGATTTACATCGAATACCTGATTCAACCCTCTGGCGACTTGGGCGACAGAATAAGTTACCTCACCATAATGACCTTTATCTGCGTCATTAGCACTAACAGTAGTTACTACTGTTCCTTCAGGAGAATTTTCTCTGACATCTGCTTTATAAACAGGCTGGCTACACACTGGCGCATTATCGTTCACATCTAGCACAGTGATGTGAATACGCACCGTCCCTGATCTGTGTGGCTCACCGCCATCTGAAGCAGTCAGCACGAGTGTGTGAGTCTCCTCTTTCTCTCGATCTAACGGGTTTTGTAAAACCATTTCGATGAATTTTGCTCCATCCGGTTGGTTCTGGACTTCCAATTTAAAATGATCTGTGGGTTTAAGTGTGTATTTCTGAATATCATTAATACCAGCGTCAGGATCATCTGCACTGTCGAGTGAGAAACGAGTCCCTACTGCAGCATTTTCCACAATTTTCAAATTGATCTCATCCTTTGGGAACGACGGCCTGTTATCGTTAATGTCTATTACCTCCACTGTTACGCTATATAACTGGAACGGATTTTCTAAAATCACCTCGAAATTAAAGCTACAGGGCGTCGTCTGTCCGCAAAGCTCTTCACGGTCAATTCTCTCTTTAATAACAAGCGTGCCTTTGTCTCGGTTTAAATCAACATATTGTCGACTTCCTTTTGTGATAATACGAGCTTTACCTGATATGAGCCTCGCTACATCCAGGCCCAAATCTCTAGCAATGTTTCCAACAAATGAGCCTTCTGCCTGCTCCTCCGGTATGGAATACCGAGCCTGTCCAGTCACTGAGCTCAGCTTCAACAGACAAAGAGTGAAAAACAGTGCTTGCCATCGGCCTCTGCGAACGGTTATCCACATCCACCCCATCACAAATGCAGAAATCCGAACGTAATAATCCCTTTTGTTGGATAATTGTGCTGATCAATCCAAAAAATGAGAAGTTAGGGTATGTTCAGCATTAGATATCCAGGAGAAACGCTTGGCGTCACAAATTGACTGGCACGACCGTCTTCTTGCGAAGCAGTGAAACACAGAGGAATTAAAAGGGTGGACCGTACCACTCCTTATTAGGATACCGTTTTAGTGACGAACCAACAGCGGCGCTCAGAGCCCATCCACGGTAATGTATTTGCTGTGCGCAGTATAAGGTACAGTCGAAATGTTTAATTCAAATTTGTTCATATTCATATATGTATATAAATAATTCGTATATATAACATTTTGGAATAAGGTTCACACATTCGCATTATAAATAAAGTCTGTTAATAAAGGCTAGTTCTATAAACATGTCTCAAGTTCAATATAACAGAGAAACCATCGATTTTCTTCCTCCAGATTTATTCAAACTATCCATTCATAAAGATCATCATTTACGCTATTTCATGGAACACAATCACCTCTAGTATTAAGTGATATAATCTTTATAAAAAAACAGTCAATGCTCAAACGGAAGTGTATATTGAATATTGGAAAACAACATGAAAGAGTGGAAGGAAAAAAAAAATCAACGGATAACTAGCCTTTACTCGTTTTATTGTCCGTTGCGCCACTTTCTCCCCCTGTTTGAACAAGTATGTATTCAGTTGTTTTTCTGGCTGAAAATGATGCTATTACTGTTTATCACTGCCACCCTCTGTGATAATATTCACAGCTTGCTTTGCACGAGAAGTCTTAGAGAAAGTTAGTTCACAATTAGTCCACCGAGACTTTCAGCACCTTGGACAGCAACAGTGAGGCGCCACTGACATCTTTTTGGTGGCGTATGTGAAGAGAGCAACGGAACAAAGAGAACGAAATCAAATATTAAATAATTACTCACCAATGTTGACATCTGAGAGAAGTTCCCTGACAAATGATTTTCCAAATGCAGTGTATCGGTCCCATCTCCATCCACACTCACTAGACTTTGACTCATCGGTTGTTTCATGTCACTCTTTCTGGAGTCAGTCGTCCTGCACACCTCGTAGTTATACACGTGTTGGAGAGTCCCTGTCCCCAAAGTGTCTGAGTAACGTGGTGGATAATATGGAATCACAGGGAGACTGGAGTGATACAGGATGCGGGACTGTCTCCATCTGTAGATTTTCACTGATATAATAACCACTAAACACGTGATGAAGAGGAAGGAAACTACAGCCAGAGCCAGCACTAAGTAAAAAGTCAGGTTATCATTGTACTCCTTGTCGTGCGTAAAGTCAGTGAACTCTGACAGCACTTCAGGGAAGCTGTCCGCCACCGCCACGTTCACAATGACTGTAGCTGAACGAGAGGGCTGCCCGTTGTCCTCCACTATAACAGTCAGTCTTTGTTTCACAGCATCTTTATCAGTCACCTGGCGGATAGTTCTTATTTCTCCATTCTGTGAGCCCACTTCAAACAGCGCCCTGTCCGTGGCTTTCTGCAGTTTATAGGAGAGCCAGGCATTCTGTCCAGAGTCCACATCAACAGCCACCACTTTAGTGACCAGATAGCCCACATCTGCTGAACGAGGAACCATCTCAGCCACCAGAGAGCCTCCAGTCTGGACTGGATACAGAACCTGAGGGGGGTTGTCGTTCTGGTCCTGGATCAGTATTTTCACAGTCACGTTGCTACAGAGTGGAGGGGAGCCTCCATCCTGCGCTTTGACAGTGAGCTGAAGATCCTTGATTTGTTCATAATCAAATGAACGCAACGCGTGTAAAACCCCAGTGTCAGAGTTCATGGACACATAATTAGAAACCGGATTGCCACCGATTTGTGTGTCCTCCAGGAAAAAGGAGATTCTGGCGTTTTGATTCCAATCAGAATCATGCGCGCTCACAGTGACGATTGACACTCCAGGGGAATTGTTCTCTGTGACGTAGGCAGAATATGAGTTTTTGTCGAACAATGGTCTGTTGTCGTTCACATCAGAGATTCCAATTTGCAGTGTCACAGATGTCGACATAGGAGGGGACCCTGAGTCGGTTGCCATTATTGTAATATCATATTTAGAAGTTGTCTCCCTATCAAAAGGCTGATCCGACACTAAATTATAGTAATTCGTTAATGACGACTGTATTTTAAAAGGGAGTGATTTATCTATAGTACATTTTATCTGTCCGTTTTTCTCTGAATCGGCGTCTTTGACATTAATAACAGCTATTGTTGTTCCAAGATGAGCATCTTCTGATACGGTGTTGGAAAATGACATGATATTAATTACAGGAACATTGTCATTCACGTCATTTACATCAATGATAACCTTACTGGTCCCAGTCAAACCTCCTCTATCCCTTGCCTCCAGTCTGAGCTCATATTTTCTCTCTTTTTCATAGTCTATAAGTCCAGACACTGAAATAACGCCGGTGTTCTCGTCGATATTAAACATATCTACGGTACTGCCTTTTATTTTCGCAAAACTGAATATTATTTGCCCATTAGAACCACTGTCTGCATCAGTTGCGTTAACTGTTGTAATATAAGTCCCCCTTGGCGCATTTTCCACGACGACGGCCCTGTAAAGAGACTGGTTGAATACAGGAGCATTGTCGTTTGCGTCTAAGACATATACATTAATATCCACCGTACCGGATCTCTGTGGGTTTCCACCGTCGACAGCAATTACTTTAAGAGGGAGATTGGTGTGTTCTTCTCTGTCTAATGGCTTCTGAAGCACCAATTCAGCATATTTACTACCGTCCGGGTTTGCATGCTGTTTAAGAGTGAAATAATTATTCGGGGATATAATGTAATTCTGTAATGTGTTTAATCCAACGTCAGGATCAACTGCGCTTTCGACTGGAAATTTCGCTCCGATTGTAGCAGATTCGCTTATTTCAAACACGATGTCTTTATTTGGAAAAAATGGCGCATTATCATTTATATCTAAAATTTCGACAGTGACACGATGTAGTTCGATTGGATTTTCTAAAATGATTTCGAAGCTCAGGCTGCACGGTGTCACGTCTCCACACAGCTGCTCTCGGTCTATTCTCTCGTTCACGACTAGAATCCCTTTGTCTGACTTTAGCTCGGTGTACTGGATGTTTTCTCCGCTCACGATACGGGCCCGGCCAGCACGAAGCCTCTTCAGATCCAGGCCGAGATCTTGCGCTACATTACCGATAACGGAGCCTTTTTTCATCTCCTCTGGAATGGAATAACGAATCTGGCCAGCCACTCGATCAGCCAACAAAGTAAGCAAAATGAAAAATAACACTTCCCATCGTAATATACAGGACAAACGGCATCTTACACGCCTTGGGAAGATTTGCCATCCGGGTGCCATATCAGAAACAACAGATCTTTGATTATGAGTCCTCACTTGAAGAAAATAAACCAGCGTACGTCCAGTTTAAATCAAATGTATTGTCCGTGGTGTATTCCAAAGAGAGGCGTAAAACAAATCACCTCTTGACGCCCTGTCCTACCGCGAATGGCAACATAACTGCTGTATACGCAGCAAGGGAGGGGAATAGGCAGACTGGTAACACTCAAATCGTTTTGCTGACCAATAGCGTCACTTACAGTCAAAACACTGAACTCACACTTCAAAAGTTAGAGGCCAGTTATCCATCCCCTCTGAATATTAACACGTTATTCGCTACTTTCTTGTCTTGTTACAAAATCTGTTTTAATTAATCAACTCAAACAGCGACCATTGTGTTGTTAGAAATATAAAATAGCAGGAACTAGATCTGTAAAATAAATGAATGTCGCTGTCTATGGTGCTGAAACCAGCCGAAATACAGGCGCAGAAAAAATATGGTGAATGAGGTGATCATGATTTTAACAAACAACAATATTCAGTTTGTTGCATTGTTGCAACATTTCAAATTCAAACAGGTGGGTTTAAAGACATAATTTATATTACCAATTTTACACAGAGTAAAGTGAGGTACTTGTGGTAACAACAGTGAATTTATCTTTGAGTCAGGTGTTTAAACTGAACTCAGGAGAATAATAATTAACCTTGTATAGTCAGAAGAAAATACATGGGCGGTGCAGCCTCTGCCTAATGATGTGTCTAAGCATTAATATTAAGGTGATTCTAATGTGAATGTACTCATCTTTTTTCAATTATATATAAACAAACAAAGTAAGCGTTTTGACAAGCAACAATGACAAGAGATGCAGATACGCACAGGTGGGACATTATTAACATGGTATTAGATTTCCAATGCGCATGTCAGTCTCACAAAATAGACAGATGGAATACAAGTCGGTCAGGAGTCATTATTTTACAATAATGCATCTATGAGGATTCGTCTCACACTCACACACACACACACTGGGGTGCTGTCCATGGTGCTTAAATGCCCATTTGATGTGCAACAGTTATTGCAAGTAAAAGTTAAGCTGAACTCACCTCTATAGGAGAGTCAGGTTCATCCAGGATGCTCTTTTCACTCTGTATCCGCTGCATCGTTCCTGTAGAACTGGGGTCCATCATCAGCACGTTCTGACTACCAGCTCTGCCGAACTTACAGTCACTCTTTCTGGAGTCAGTCGTCCTGCACACCTCGTAGTTATACACGTGTTGGAGAGTCCCTGTCCCCAAAGTGTCTGAGTAACGTGGTGGATAATATGGAATCACAGGGAGACTGGAGTGATACAGGATGCGGGACTGTCGCCATCTGTAGATTTTCACTGATATAATAACCACTAAACACGTGATGAAGAGGAAGGAAACTACAGCCAGAGCCAGCACTAAGTAAAAAGTCAGGTTATCATTGTACTCCTTGTCGTGCGTAAAGTCAGTGAACTCTGACAGCACTTCAGGGAAGCTGTCCGCCACCGCCACGTTAACAATGACTGTAGCTGAACGAGAGGGCTGCCCGTTGTCCTCCACTATAACAGTCAGTCTTTGTTTCACAGCATCTTTATCAGTCACCTGGCGGATAGTTCTTATTTCTCCATTCTGTGAGCCCACTTCAAACAGCGCCCTGTCTGTGGCTTTCTGCAGTTTATAGGAGAGCCAGGCATTCTGTCCAGAGTCCACATCAACAGCCACCACTTTAGTGACCAGATAGCCCACATCTGCTGAACGAGGAACCATCTCAGCCACCAGAGAGCCTCCAGTCTGGACTGGATACAGAACCTGAGGGGGGTTGTCGTTCTGGTCCTGGATCAGTATTTTCACAGTCACGTTGCTACTGAGTGGAGGGGAGCCTCCATCCTGCGCTTTGATAACGAAAACCAGCTGTTTGATTTGCTCATAATCAAATGAACGCACTGCGTGTATCACTCCGCTTTCTGCATTTATTGACACACAGTGAGACCCTGGAGATCCGTCGAGGTAGGAATCCTCCAGAATATAAGATATGCGGGCGTTTTGGTTTTCATCCGGATCGCTCGCCTTAGCAGTGAGAAGGGAAACGCCCGGAGAGTTATTCTCTGTGATAAACGCGCTGTAAACACCTTGTGAAAATACCGGAGCATTATCGTTGACGTCAGAAACTTTTAAATTAAAAGTTCTTTGTGTTGAGAGAGGAGGCATTCCTGCATCTGTCACAACTACAGTGATATTAAATTCTGAAACACTTTCACGATCTAAAACGGTATCTGTGAGCAACGTATAGTAATTTCTTAAATTGGATTTAATCTTGAAAGGTGCATTTTGATCTATTCTACATGTCACCTGTCCGTTATCACCCGAATCGATGTCTTTAACATTTATTATGCCAATAGTTGTACCAGGAGGGGAGTCCTCTGATACAGGACTAGTGAATGACATGACGCTTATGATAGGGGCGTTGTCATTTACATCAGTTACTTCAATAACCACTTTGCTTGAATCTGTCAAACCTCCTTGATCTTTTGCATCAATTCTGAGTTCGAATTTTTTGTCTTTTTCAAAATCTATTGGGCCCGAAACAGATAATTCACCAGTAACCTGATTGATGGTCAATAAATCGGCAATATTGCTCTTAACGTTTGAAATGGAATATGTGATGTAACCATTCGATCCGCTATCTACATCTGTAGCATTAACGGTAACAATATTAGTTCCTTTTGCTGAGTTTTCAATCACCGTGGCCTTGTACACTGTCTGGTTAAAAACAGGTGCATTGTCATTTACATCTAAAACTTGTATGTTAATATTAACGGTGCCAGATCTCTGTGGATTTCCCCCATCCATCGCTATAAGCTTTAAAGTAAGATACGGAACCACCTCTCTGTCCAGCTGCTTTTGAAGCACCATCTCAGCAAATTTGCTCCCGTCTGGATTTACATGTTGCTTTAACACGAAATTGTCGTTTGAGGTTAAAACATAATTTTGCAGGCCGTTGACGCCAACGTCAGGATCCTCTGCACTGTCCAGCACAAACCGCGCACCAAGATTAGCTGACTCGCTTATGTCCAACATAATATTTGATTTCTGGAACACCGGAGGATGATCGTTCACGTCTAAGACTTCGATTGTTACGTGATGTAGCTCCATAGGATTCTCTAAAATCACCTCAAAGCTGAAGCTACACGGTGTTACGTCTCCACACAGCTGCTCTCGGTCTATTCTCTCATTCACGACTAGAATCCCTTTGTCTGTCTTCAGCTCGGTGTACTGGATGTTTTCTCCGGTCACAATACGGGCCCGACCAGAGCGAAGCCTTTTCAGATCCAAACCAAGATCCTGAGCTACGTTACCTATAAGCGAGCCTTTCTTCATCTCTTCCGGTATAGAGTAGCGGATCTGCCCAGCGACGGTATTGAATAAATATAGCAAAAAGAAAACCAGATGAAAACGCCATTTGCGGAGTGGTTGCTGATACGTCATGACAGAAAAAGACATTGTCCGGGGGAGAAAAGAGCTGAGATTCTTCGGTTAAAATTGAATAGCATCCACTCTTCACGTGTATAATCACCAAGCGAAACAGAGGAAAAAGACTCGGAAAAACAACTTCATGCCCGAATGTATACGCTTCCCGATGTTCTCTCTAAGCCTACGTCAATGTGATCTTACAAAGAACGTCACTATACTGCAGACACAGAGGTTAGAAATATCCTTGATCAACAGCGTCACTTAGAGTCCAAAAGTTGAACACCAAATGGTTTGAAGGTAAAAAAAAAAAAATGAGGCGTGTATCCGAAGCATATCGGTTAAGAAGATACTACTACTACTACTACTAATAATAATAATAATAATACGTATTATTATTATTATAGAATGTAATACAGATGTTATTATCAGTGGTGGTAGATGGCAATGGCATTCAGGATAATAAAATATGAAGTGTTCGCAAAGCTTTTGTGCCACAGTGCACCAACAATTGTGCGAATTGTGGTGAAACGAACCGTGTGCCCCTTTTTTCATTTCTGCTTCATTTTATTTCAAATCAGGCAAACAACGACGAGAGAATAAGATTATATGCATTGCACCTCACCTCTAGAGGAGAGTCTGGTTCATCCAGGATGCTCTTTTCATTCTGTATCCGCTGCATCGTTCCTGTAGAACTGGGGTCCATCATCAGCACGTTCTGACTACCAGCTCTGCCGAACTTACAGTCACTCTTTCTGGAGTCAGTCGTCCTGCACACCTCGTAGTTATACACGTGTTGGAGAGTCCCTGTCCCCAAAGTGTCTGAGTAACGTGGTGGATAATATGGAATCACAGGGAGACTGGAGTGATACAGGATGCGGGACTGTCTCCATCTGTAGATTTTCACTGATATAATAACCACTAAACACGTGATGAAGAGGAAGGAAACTACAGCCAGAGCCAGCACTAAGTAAAAAGTCAGGTTATCATTGTACTCCTTGTCGTGCGTAAAGTCAGTGAACTCTGACAGCACTTCAGGGAAGCTGTCCGCCACCGCCACGTTAACAATGACTGTAGCTGAACGAGAGGGCTGCCCGTTGTCCTCCACTATAACAGTCAGTCTTTGTTTCACAGCATCTTTATCAGTCACCTGGCGGATAGTCCTTATTTCTCCATTCTGTGAGCCCACTTCAAACAGCGCCCTGTCTGTGGCTTTCTGCAGTTTATAGGAGAGCCAGGCATTCTGTCCAGAGTCCACATCAACAGCCACCACTTTAGTGACCAGATAGCCCACATCTGCTGAACGAGGAACCATCTCAGCCACCAGAGAGCCTCCAGTCTGGACTGGATACAGAACCTGAGGGGGGTTGTCGTTCTGGTCCTGGATCAGTATTTTCACAGTCACGTTGCTACTGAGTGGAGGGGAGCCTCCATCCTGCGCTTTTACGACAAAAGCCAGCTGTTTGATTTGCTCATAGTCAAATGAACGCACTGCGTGTATTACTCCGCTTTCTGAATTTACAGATACATATTCAGACACCGGAGATCCACCGATATTAGTATCGGCCAAAATATAAGCAACACGGGCATTTTGGTTTTCATCTGGATCTTTAGCAAGTAGAGTAAGAAGAGAAACACCCGGAGAGTTGTTTTCTGGGATAAATGCACTATAAACATTTTGTAAGAACACTGGAGCGTTGTCATTTACGTCAGAAATTTTCAAGTTAAAGTTTTTTCTTGTTGAGAGAGAGGGCGTTCCACCGTCTGTGGCAACTACGGTGATACTATATTCTGAAATATGTTCACGATCTAATACAGTATCTGTGATCAAAGTGTAATAATTCCTCAAATTTGATTTAATCTTAAAAGGTGCGTGTGGATCTATTTTACATGTTACCTGTCCGTTTTCACCAGAATCGAGGTCTTTAACATTTATTATGCCAATAGTTGTGCCAGGAGGGGAGTCCTCTGATACAGGACTAGTGAAAGACATGACGCTTATGATAGGGGCGTTGTCATTTACATCCGTTACTTCAATAACCACTTTGCTTGAATCTGTCAAACCTCCCTGATCTTTTGCATCAATTCTGAGTTCGTACTTTTTGTCTTTTTCATGATCGATTAAACCTTTTATCAAAACGACCCCTGATTGTTCATCAATACTAAACAATTCACTTAAACCGCTGTAGAGGTCTGAAAAATAATATGTCACCATACCATTTGACCCGATATCTGCATCACTAGCATTGACAGTGGCAACGTAGGTGTCTTTAGGGGCGTTTTCCATAACTGTAGCTCTATACACAGATTGATTAAATACAGGCGCATTATCATTGACATCAAGAATAGTGATATCTATGTTTACTGTCCCAGATCTCTGCGGAGTTCCGCCGTCTACAGCGAATAACTTGAGAGACAGACTGGGCTGCTTCTCCCTGTCTAATGGCTTCAGAAGCACCATCTCTGCATATTTCTTACCATCTGCGTTAGAATTCTGTTTCAGAACGAAGTTGTCATTCTCAGTCAAAAAATATTCTCTTAGTCCATTAACACCCACATCTGGGTCTTCCGCACTTGTTAACGAAAAACGAGCACCAGTATTCGCCGTTTCACTGATTTCGAAATGGATGCGGTCTCTTTTGAACGTAGGCGAATGATCATTAATGTCTGTTATTTCAACTGTGATTTGATGTAGCTCCATAGGATTCTCTAAAATCACCTCAAAGCTGAAGCTGCACGGTGTCACGTCTCCACACAGCTGCTCTCGGTCTATTCGCTCATTCACGACTAGAATCCCTTTGTCTGTCTTCAGCTCCGTGTACTGGATGTTTTCTCCGGTCACGATACGGGCCCGACCAGAACGGAGCCTTTTCAGATCCAAACCAAGGTCTTGTGCTACATTGCCAATTACGGAGCCTTTCTTCATCTCCTCCGGGATTGAATATCGGATATTTCCGCTGACCATTTTCAGATACAAAAGAAAGAATAGAAGCTGCCGAATGTGTCCGCAGCCAAAGCGCCATTTTATGCACGGTGCGTAAATCCCACACGCCATAGCAAAAGGAGGAAACGAAAAAAATATGATCCACAACGACCTAAGCACAATACTTATTCCGAAAAAAGCTGAATATTCCTCCAGAGATTGGTTTTGTCTTTTTAGTTTACCGCTCTAAGCGAATGGAGTATCACTTAATGTGAGTCTGTTTTCTTCGAATCCCAAACGACGTAGTACACAGTATCTGCTTTTCCGTCACAGGACAGAATGGCAAAGGAGGAGACTGTTTAATAATGTTTAAGAGGCAGATGTTGAATTGGCCAACAGCGTCGCTATGAGTCCAAAATCAGTAACACAATGAAGCACCAAATGGTTCATTTATTCACCAAAATGAAACAGAGATTCCACTACATAATCACCTAAAGTACAAATAATTACCTTTGAAGTATTATTATAATACAGTTATAATGCAATTGATCTAAAGATGTCGAATTGTGTGATTTAATATAAAGACGCTGTTGTAATTACGTCATAATTAGGGAAAGTGCTGGAGAGTGTATGTTTGATAAAAAGCTGAATGAGCAGTAACAGGGCATGTTTGATTGTTGACATCACAACTGTTAGACTGTATGTTTACGTAACAAACAGAACACAGTTTTCCGGAATCATGAGCAAATACTAATTTAGACATCGATGGCACTCACTGTATGAACAGCCCAGAAGATAATGTTGCAGAAAAGAAAAAAAAAAGTAAAAGCAACAATTTACGATTATCTGACGATAGAAATTTTCAAATCGAAATAGTATTTTTAACAATCACTTGTTAAAAATACTATTACGATTTGACAATGGACAGCACCTCACGACAGCACCTCTCGTTGTGAGGTGCTGTCCATGGTCCTGAAAATTACGGAACAGGGTACAACGTTCACTATGAAAATGATTAAACACAAAAAGATAAATTTAGGCAAAGAGACTAAATTTCATTATTAAACTCACCTCTAGAGGAGAGTCAGGTTCATCCAGGATGCTCTTTTCACTCTGTATCCGCTGCATCGTTCCTGTAGAACTGGGGTCCATCATCAGCACGTTCTGACTACCAGCTCTGCCGAACTTGCAGTCACTCTTTCTGGAGTCAGTCGTCCTGCACACCTCGTAGTTATACACGTGTTGGAGAGTCCCTGTCCCCAAAGTGTCTGAGTAACGTGGTGGATAATATGGAATCACAGGGAGACTGGAGTGATACAGGATGCGGGACTGTCTCCATCTGTAGATTTTCACTGATATAATAACCACTAAACACGTGATGAAGAGGAAGGAAACTACAGCCAGAGCCAGCACTAAGTAAAAAGTCAGGTTATCATTGTACTCCTTGTCGTGCGTAAAGTCAGTGAACTCTGACAGCACTTCAGGGAAGCTGTCCGCCACCGCCACGTTAACAATGACTGTAGCTGAACGAGAGGGCTGCCCGTTGTCCTCCACTATAACAGTCAGTCTTTGTTTCACAGCATCTTTATCAGTCACCTGGCGGATAGTTCTTATTTCTCCATTCTGTGAGCCCACTTCAAACAGCGCCCTGTCTGTGGCTTTCTGCAGTTTATAGGAGAGCCAGGCATTCTGTCCAGAGTCCACATCAACAGCCACCACTTTAGTGACCAGATAGCCCACATCTGCTGAACGAGGAACCATCTCAGCCACCAGAGAGCCTCCAGTCTGGACTGGATACAGAACCTGAGGGGGGTTGTCGTTCTGGTCCTGGATCAGGATTTTCACAGTCACGTTGCTACTGAGTGGAGGGGAGCCTCCATCCTGCGCTTTGACCACGAGCTGAAGCTGTTTAATTTGTTCATAATCAAAGGAGCGAATCGCACTAAGAACTCCAGTTTCAGAGTTTAAAGACACATAAGTAGAAACTGGACTACCACTGACCTCTGTGTCTTCTAACAAATACGAGATTCTGGCGTTTTGATTCCAATCAGAGTCTCGCGCGCTCACGGTAAATATGGAAACGCCAGGGGAATTATTCTCAGAGATGTAAGCAGAGTAAACGTTTTTATCAAATAATGGTGCGTTGTCGTTTATGTCAGATATTTTTAGATTTAATTTTGTTGAGGTAGAAAGAGGAGGAGATCCGAAATCAGTAGCTGTTATTGTTATGTTATATTCTGAAATTGATTCTCGGTCAAAATATTGATCTGAGACCAAATTATAATATTTTGTCAGGGATGATTCAATTTTAAAGGGAAGTTTTCCATCTACAGAGCATTGTATTTGCCCGTTTTTTTCAGAATCTGCATCTTTTATATTTAAAATTGCAATAGTTGTACCAGGACGCGCATCCTCAGATAAGGGGCTAGAAAATGACATAATATTTATAACTGGTGCATTATCATTGACATCAACAACGTCGACTATAACTTTACTTGTGCCTGTTAAACCACCCTGATCCTTTGCCTCAACCCTCACCTCATATTTTCTGTCCTTTTCATAATCTATGTGACCAGACACATAAACTGTACCAGTGTTTTCATCGATAGTAAATATATCTGCTACATTTCCTTTCATAGACAAACCGTAAGTAATGCGTCCATTTGAACCACTGTCAGCGTCTGTGGCATTTACTGTAATGATGCTAGTCCCCTTAATAGTTTTTTCCACCACAGACGCTTTATACACAGATTGGTTAAATACTGGAGCATTGTCGTTGGCATCTAATACAGTCACATCTATATTTACTGTACCGGATCTCTGTGGTGTTCCTCCGTCCACTGCGATTAGTTTTAAAGACAGATGTGGACGTCGCTCTCTGTCTAAAGGCTTCTGCAGCACCATTTCAGCATATTTACTTCCGTCTGGATTTGCATGTTGCTTCAAGATAAAATTATCGTTTGGTGATAGAATATAATCTTGCAATGCGTTTTGCCCCACATCCAGATCCTCTGCACTCTGCAGCGGAAACTGAACTCCAGCTACAGCCGATTCGCTTATTTCGAAGCTGATGAATTTGTCCTTATTGCGGAAGACGGGAGCGTGATCGTTTATGTCCAGAACTTCAATGGTTATTCTGTGCAATTCCATGGGATTTTCTAAAATCACCTCGAAGCTGAAGCTACACGGTGTTACGTCTCCACACAGCTGCTCTCGGTCTATTCGCTCATTCACGACTAGAATCCCTTTGTCTGTCTTCAGCTCCGTGTACTGGATGTTTTCCTCCGTCACGATACGGGCCCGGCCAGAACGGAGCCTTTTCAGATCCAAACCAAGATCTTGCGCCACATTTCCAATTACAGAACCCTTTTTTGTCTCCTCTGGTATAGAATATCGAATCTGACCACCTACCGCGTTAATCACATGAAGCAGGAGCACGATCAGTCCTATTTGTTGTCGCAGTCCATGAAACAATCGCAACCGTTCGCAAATATAGATGGGAGATCTTCCAGTTGCCATGATGCTAACAAACAATTAGAAAGGCGATCTTTTTCCAAATTATGCGAAAGTAAAAACGTATGTTCCAGGTCACCTTGTTATATCACATCTGTAACGTTCACATACAAGTATGTGAGACGCTCTTCTCTCCTATGTGCCCTGAACCTCGACAGAACACAGAGAGCTTCCCTCACTGTATAGTCAGTGTAGGGAGTGGACCGAATGACGACACAACACAGAAATTATTTCAGTGGCCAACAGCGTCCCTTAGAGTCTAAATTGTGAAAAGGAAATGAGATGAAGACCACAATACTGCAATTCTAAAAATGACAAACGGGGCACTTCTCCATATCATAATGACCGATTCGGTGAAGCTTTAAGCGCAACAAACTGTCCAAAAGACCATGAAAAGGTAATCTTGAACGAATCGGTCCTCCTGACAAAAATGAAAACAGGGACTGAAAGTTGAATTCCTTACACAAAATGGTATGAAAATATATATGCCTCATTTTTATACTGTTTTTGTTTTCTTTTTTGTAATCTACTTAGAGTTATTAATTTGCTTGCGTGTCATATCCAGATATAGTTGTGGGAAAAAAACAATTTTGTTTAAATACTCGAATGTGCCACTAAAATGTATGTCGTTTGTAAAAATATACAGGAGAATAATAATTAACCTTTTTATAGTCAGAAGAAAATACGTGGGCGGTGCAGCCTCTGCCTAATGCTGTGTCTAAGCATTAATATTAAGATGATTCTAACGTGAATGTACTCATCTCTTTTCAATTATATATAAACAAACAAAGCAAGAGTTTTGACAAGCAACAACGAAGAGCCGCAGATACGTACAGGTGGGACATTATTAACATGGTATTAGATTTCCAATGCGCGTGTCAGTCTCACAAAATAGACAGGTGCAATACAAGTCGTTCAGGAGTCATTATTTTACAATAATGCATCTATGAGGATTCGCCTCACACACACACAAACACGCAGGGATGCTGTCCATGGTGCTTAAATGGCCATTTGAAGTGCAACAGTTATTGCAAGTAAAAGTTAAGCTGAACTCACCTCCAGAGGAGAGTCAGGTTCATCCAGGATGCTCTTTTCATTCTGTATCCGCTGCATCGTTCCTGTAGAACTGGGGTCCATCATCAGCACGTTCTGACTACCAGCTCTGCCGAACTTACAGTCACTCTTTCTGGAGTCAGTCGTCCTGCACACCTCGTAGTTATACACGTGTTGGAGAGTCCCTGTCCCCAAAGTGTCTGAGTAACGTGGTGGATAATATGGAATCACAGGGAGACTGGAGTGATACAGGATGCGGGACTGTCTCCATCTGTAGATTTTCACTGATATAATAACCACTAAACACGTGATGAAGAGGAAGGAAACTACAGCCAGAGCCAGCACTAAGTAAAAAGTCAGGTTATCATTGTACTCCTTGTCGTGCGTAAAGTCAGTGAACTCTGACAGCACTTCAGGGAAGCTGTCCGCCACCGCCACGTTAACAATGACTGTAGCTGAACGAGAGGGCTGCCCGTTGTCCTCCACTATAACAGTCAGTCTTTGTTTCACAGCATCTTTATCAGTCACCTGGCGGATAGTTCTTATTTCTCCATTCTGTGAGCCCACTTCAAACAGCGCCCTGTCTGTGGCTTTCTGCAGTTTATAGGAGAGCCAGGCATTCTGTCCAGAGTCCACATCAACAGCCACCACTTTAGTGACCAGATAGCCCACATCTGCTGAACGAGGAACCATCTCAGCCACCAGAGAGCCTCCAGTCTGGACTGGATACAGAACCTGAGGGGGGTTGTCGTTCTGGTCCTGGATCAGCATTTTCACAGTCACGTTGCTACTGAGTGGA
This sequence comes from Eupleurogrammus muticus, assembly GCA_036785175.1. Classification (NCBI taxonomy): domain Eukaryota; kingdom Metazoa; phylum Chordata; class Actinopteri; order Scombriformes; family Trichiuridae; genus Eupleurogrammus; species Eupleurogrammus muticus. The sequence goes on along the minus strand of JAYKQN010000004.1, from coordinate 23,108,826 downwards.
GGGGAGCCTCCATCCTGCGCTTTGACCACCAGCTGAAGTTGTTTAATTTGTTCGTAATCAAAGGAGCGAATCGCACTAAGAACTCCAGTTTCCGAGTTTAAAGACACATAAGTAGAAACTGGACTACCACTGACCTCTGTGTCTTCTAACAAATACGAGATTCTGGCGTTTTGATTCCAATCAGAGTCTCGCGCGCTCACGGTAAATATGGAAACGCCAGGGGAATTATTCTCAGAGATGTAAGCAGAGTAAAAGTGTTTATCAAATAATGGTGCGTTGTCATTCATGTCAGATATTTTTAGATTTAATTGTGTTGAGGTAGAAAGAGGAGGAGATCCGAAATCAGTAGCTGTTATTGTTATGTTATATTCTGAGACGGATTCTCGGTCAAAATATTGATCTGAGATCAAATTATAATATTTTGTCAGGGATGATTCTATTTTAAAGGGAAGTTTTCTATCTACAGAGCATTGTATTTGTCCGTTTTTTTCAGAATCTGCATCTTTTATATTTAAAATTGCAATAGTTGTACCAGGACGCGCATCCTCAGATAAGGGGCTAGAAAATGACATAATATTTATAACTGGTGCATTATCATTGACATCAACAACGTCAACTATAACTTTACTTGTGCCTGTTAAACCACCCTGATCCTTTGCCTCAACCCTCACCTCATATTTTCTGTCTTTTTCATAATCTATGTGACCAGACACATAAACTGTACCAGTGTTACCATCGATAGTAAATATATCTGCTGCACCTCCTTTCATTTTAGTCAAACCGTAAGTAATGCGTCCATTAGAACCGCTGTCAGCGTCTGTGGCATTTACTGTAATGATGCTGGTGCCTTTCATCGTGTTTTCCACCACAGACGCTTTATACACAGATTGGTTAAATACTGGAGCATTGTCGTTGACATCTAATACAGTCACATCTATGTTTACTGTACCGGATCTCTGTGGTGTTCCTCCGTCCACTGCGATTAGTTTTAAAGACAGATGTGGATGTTGTTCTCTGTCTAAAGGCTTCTGCAGCACCATTTCAGCATATTTACTTCCATCTGGATTAGCATGTTGCTTCAAAATAAAATTATCGTTTGGTGATAGAATATAATCTTGCAATGCGTTTTGCCCCACATCCAGATCCTCTGCACTCTGCAGCGGAAACTGAACTCCAGCTACAGCCGATTCGCTTATTTCAAACCTAATAGATTTATCTTTATCTGGAAAGACGGGAGCGTGATCGTTTATGTCCAGAACTTCAATGGTTATTCTGTGCAATTCCATGGGATTCTCTAAAATCACCTCGAAGCTGAAGCTGCACGGTGTTACGTCTCCACACAGCTGCTCTCGGTCTATTCTCTCATTCACGACTAGAATCCCTTTGTCTGTCTTCAGCTCCGTGTACTGGATGTTTTCCTCCGTCACGATACGGGCCCGGCCAGCACGGAGCCTTTTCAGATCCAATCCAAGATCTTGCGCCACATTTCCAATGACAGAACCCTTTTTTGTCTCCTCTGGTATAGAATATCGAATCTGACCACCTACCGCGTTAATCACATGAAGCAGGAGCACGATCAGTCCTATTTGTTGTCGCAGTCCATGAAACAATCGCAACCGTTCGCAAATATAGATGGGAGATCTTCCAGTTGCCATGATGCTAACAAACAATTAGAACGGCGATCTTTTTCCAAATTATGCGAAAGTAAAAACGTATGTTCCAGGTCACCTTGTTATATCACATCTGCAACGTTCACATACAAGTATGTGAGACGCTCTTCTCTCCTATGTGCCCTGAACCTCGACAGAACACAGAGAGCTTTCCTCACTGTATAGTCAGTGTAGGGAGTGGACCGAATGACGACACAACACAGAAATTATTTCAGTGGCCAACAGCGTCCCTTAGAGTCTAAATTGTGAAAACGAAATGAGATGAAGACCACAATACTGCAATTCTAAAAATGACAAACGGGGCACTTCTCCATATCATAATGACAGATTCGGTGAAGCTTTAAGCGCAACAAACTGTCCAAAAGACCATGAAAAGGTAATCTTGAACGAATCGGTCCTCCTGACAAAAATGAAAACAGGGACTGAAAGTTGAATTCCTTACACAAAATGGTATGAAAATATATATGCCTCATTTTTATACTGTTTTTGTTTTCTTTTTTGTAATCTACTTAGAGTTATTAATTTGCTTGCGTGTCATATCCAGATATAGTTGTGGGAAAAAAACAATTTTGTTTAAATACTCGAATGTCCCACTAAAATGTATGTCGTTTGTAAAAATATACAGGAGAATAATAATTAACCTTTTTATAGTCAGAAGAAAATACGTGGGCGGTGCAGCCTCTGCCTAATGCTGTGTCTAAGCATTAATATTAAGATGATTCTAACGTGAATGTACTCATCTCTTTTCAATTATATATAAACAAACAAAGCAAGCATTTTGACAAGCAACAACGAAGAGCCGCAGATACGTACAGGTGGGACATTATTAACATGGTATTAGATTTCCAATGCGCGTGTCAGTCTCACAAAATAGAAAGGTGCAATACAAGTCGTTCAGGAGTCATTATTTTACAATAATGCATCTATAAGGATTCGCCTCACCCTCACACACACACGCAGGGATGCTGTCCATGGTGCTTAAATGGCCATTTGAAGTGCAACAGTTATTGCAAGTAAAAGTTAAGCTGAACTCACCTCCAGAGGAGAGTCAGGTTCATCCAGGATGCTCTTTTCATTCTGTATCCGCTGCATCGTTCCTGTAGAACTGGGGTCCATCATCAGCACGTTCTGACTACCAGCTCTGCCGAACTTACAGTCACTCTTTCTGGAGTCAGTCGTCCTGCACACCTCGTAGTTATACACGTGTTGGAGAGTCCCTGTCCCCAAAGTGTCTGAGTAACGTGGTGGGTAATATGGAATCACAGGGAGACTGGAGTGATACAGGATGCGGGACTGTCTCCATCTGTAGATTTTCACTGATATAATAACCACTAAACACGTGATGAAGAGGAAGGAAACTACAGCCAGAGCCAGCACTAAGTAAAAAGTCAGGTTATCATTGTACTCCTTGTCGTGCGTAAAGTCAGTGAACTCTGACAGCACTTCAGGGAAGCTGTCCGCCACCGCCACGTTAACAATGACTGTAGCTGAACGAGAGGGCTGCCCGTTGTCCTCCACTATAACAGTCAGTCTTTGTTTCACAGCATCTTTATCAGTCACCTGGCGGATAGTTCTTATTTCTCCATTCTGTGAGCCCACTTCAAACAGCGCCCTGTCTGTGGCTTTCTGCAGTTTATAGGAGAGCCAGGCATTCTGTCCAGAGTCCACATCAACAGCCACCACTTTAGTGACCAGATAGCCCACATCTGCTGAACGAGGAACCATCTCAGCCACCAGAGAGCCTCCAGTCTGGACTGGATACAGAACCTGAGGGGGGTTGTCGTTCTGGTCCTGGATCAGTATTTTCACAGTCACGTTGCTACTGAGTGGAGGGGAGCCTCCATCCTGCGCTTTGACCACCAGCTGAAGTTGTTTAATTTGTTCGTAGTCAAAGGAGCGAATCGCACTAAGAATTCCACTTTCAGAGTTTAAAGACACATAAGTAGAAACTGGACTACCACTGACCTCTGTGTCTTCTAACAAATACGAGATTCTGGCGTTTTGATTCCAATCAGAGTCTCGCGCGCTCACGGTAAATATGGAAACGCCAGGGGAATTATTCTCAGAGATGTAAGCAGAGTAAAAGTTTTTATCAAATAATGGTGCGTTGTCATTTATGTCAGATATTTTTAGATTTAATTTTGTTGAGGTAGAAAGAGGAGGAGATCCGAAATCAGTAGCTGTTATTGTTATGTTATATTCTGAGACGGATTCTCGGTCAAAATATTGATCTGAGATCAAATTATAATAGTCTGTTAGAGACGATTCTATTTTAAAGGGAAGTTTGCCATCTACAGAACATTTTATTTGTCCGTTTTTTTCAGAATCTGCATCTTTTATGTTTAAAATTGCAATAGTTGTACCAGGACGCGCATCCTCAGATAAGGGGCTAGAAAATGACATAATATTTATAACTGGAGCATTATCATTAACATCAACAACGTCGACTATAACTTTACTTGTGCCTGTTAAACCACCCTGATCCTTTGCCTCAACCCTCACCTCATATTTTCTGTCCTTTTCATAATCTATGTGACCAGACACATAAACTGTACCGGTGTTACCATCGATAGTAAATATATCTGCTACATTTCCTTTCATTTTTGACAAACCGTAAGTAATGCGTCCATATGAACCGCTGTCAGCGTCTGTGGCATTTACTGTAATGATGCTAGTCCCCTTAATAGTATTTTCCACCACAGACGCTTTATACACAGATTGGTTAAATACTGGAGCATTGTCATTTGCATCTAATACAGTCACATCTATGTTTACTGTACCGGATCTCTGTGGTGTTCCTCCGTCCACTGCGATTAGCTTTAAAGACAGATGTGGATGTTGTTCTCTGTCTAAAGGCTTCTGCAGCACCATTTCAACATATTTACTTCCATCTGGATTAGCATGTTGCTTCAATATAAAATTGTCGTTTGGTGATAGATTATAATCTTGCAATGCGTTTTGCCCCACATCCAGATCCTCGGCACTCTGCAGCGGAAACTGAACTCCAGCTACAGCCGATTCGCTTATTTCAAACCTAATAGATTTATCTTTATCTGGAAAGACAGGGGCGTGATCGTTTATGTCCAGAACTTCAATGGTTATTCTGTGCAATTCCATGGGATTTTCTAAAATCACCTCGAAGCTGAAGCTGCACGGTGTTACGTCTCCACACAGCTGCTCTCGGTCTATTCTCTCATTCACGACTAGAATCCCTTTGTCTGTCTTCAGCTCCGTGTACTGGATGTTAGCTCCGGTCACGATACGGGCCCGACCAGAACGGAGCCTTTTCAGATCCAATCCAAGATCTTGCGCCACATTACCGATAACGGATCCTTTCTTCATCTCCTCCGGTATAGAATACCGAATCTGACCACCTACCATGCCGATCGAATAAATTAGAAAAAGGAGCAGTCCCGTTTTCCGTTCCATTGCAAAAAATAATCGCCCTGTTAAGATTATGGAGAGGAGAGATCCTCGAATTGCCACCATGGCAAAAAATCTACTAAGGTGATCTATATCCAAGTTATCCAATGACGAATCTTGTCTTGATATATTCGTCTCTTGGGTATATCTATACACGTCCTCGACGTTTACAGGAAATTCTCTGAGACAATGTCATCTCTTATGTGCCCTAAACCTCGATGAAGCACATAGTGCTTTAGTATAGGGAGTGGACTGAATGACGACACAACACAGAAATAATTTGACTGGCCAACAGCGTCACTTAGAGTCTAAGAGGTGAAAATGAAATAAACAGCGCACCATAAAGCACCCACACTCAGACAAACGAAGTCAAAATACTTTGTTATCGACTATGGAAAATAAATTGTCATGACATATAAAGAAGCGTTTGTAATTATAAAACGTTTTACTTCCGCATATTGTATGCAACAAATAAACCTAACACACGAATACGACCACTCAAACATTATTACTGAAAATTGTATCACAATATCAAAAAATGCATAAGTATTCAAGCTGGTCCAATACAAATTAAGGCTCAATTCATATTAAAACGATGGAGTTTTTACCTTCACGGACACAATACATATATATTTTTTGAATTATTCGGACTTATTAACGACTGCCTACGACGATTCAGTGACAACGTGCTTCATAGAAACCGTTCTTGAATTGGTGCATCTTCAATAAAATACATCAACATGTATCAGTATTATTTTGTAGAATATTTTCAGCGGTAACATGCGGCAGGCCACATTTACATTCTGAAATAAAAATATGTAAAGAGTGCAGCTTGTGCATCGTGCAATGGCTCACTATTGAAATTTGTATTAGTTAGATGTGACTATGCTCACACCCTAACATTTGGTGATTCTATGCCCAACTCTAAAAATACCTAACTTTCCTTGGCACATACGTATATTAGAGGAAAAAATAAGTTTCGGTTAACGAGGAATGTGAACAGGATTGATGCAGCGTTTCGTTCAAAAATGTATTTAGGCAGCACACAACAGTTATAAAAGATCACAATTTATGTTGGATTCATATAGAGAATTAAGATTTCCAACGCTGCAACGATTTAGCAGCATTTATGTCAGGTGACGGGAAAGTGCTGTCCATGGTGCTGGAAATGAACGCGTGAAGTGCGACGTCTTTAAACAAATTATTAAAAAAAAAAGAAATAGCAAACAAATTGGTAATATTATGTACAATTATTTAACTCACCTCTAGAGGAGAGTCAGGTTCATCCAGGATGCTCTTTTCATTCTGTATCCGCTGCATCGTTCCTGTAGAACTGGGGTCCATCATCAGCACGTTCTGACTACCAGCTCTGCCGAACTTACAGTCACTCTTTCTGGAGTCAGTCGTCCTGCACACCTCGTAGTTATACACGTGTTGGAGAGTCCCTGTCCCCAAAGTGTCTGAGTAACGTGGTGGATAATATGGAATCACAGGGAGACTGGAGTGATACAGGATGCGGGACTGTCTCCATCTGTAGATTTTCACTGATATAATAACCACTAAACACGTGATGAAGAGGAAGGAAACTACAGCCAGAGCCAGCACTAAGTAAAAAGTCAGATTATCATTGTACTCCTTGTCGTGCGTAAAGTCAGTGAACTCTGACAGCACTTCAGGGAAGCTGTCCGCCACCGCCACGTTAACAATGACTGTAGCTGAACGAGAGGGCTGCCCGTTGTCCTCCACTATAACAGTCAGTCTTTGTTTCACAGCATCTTTATCAGTCACCTGGCGGATAGTTCTTATTTCTCCATTCTGTGAGCCCACTTCAAACAGCGCCCTGTCTGTGGCTTTCTGCAGTTTATAGGAGAGCCAGGCATTCTGTCCAGAGTCCACATCAACAGCCACCACTTTAGTGACCAGATAGCCCACATCTGCTGAACGAGGAACCATCTCAGCCACCAGAGAGCCTCCAGTCTGGACTGGGTACAGAACCTGAGGGGGGTTGTCGTTCTGGTCCTGGATCAGTATTTTCACAGTCACGTTGCTACTGAGTGGAGGGGAGCCTCCATCCTGCGCTTTGACCACCAGCTGAAGTTGTTTAATTTGTTCATAATCAAAGGAGCGAATCGCACTAAGAACTCCAGTTTCAGAGTTTAAAGACACATAAGTAGAAACTGGACTACCACTGACCTCTGTGTCTTCTAACAAATACGAGATTCTGGCGTTTTGATTCCAATCAGAGTCTCGCGCGCTCACGGTAAATATGGAAACGCCAGGGGAATTATTCTCAGAGATGTAAGCAGAGTAAAAGTGTTTATCAAATAATGGTGCGTTGTCATTTATGTCAGATATTTTTAGATTTAATTGTGTTGAGGTAGAAAGAGGAGGAGATCCGAAATCAGTAGCTGTTATTGTTATGTTATATTCTGAGACGGATTCTCGGTCAAAATATTGATCTGAGATCAAATTATAATAGTCTGTTAGAGACGATTCTATTTTAAAGGGAAGTTTTCCATCAACAGAACATTTTATTTGTCCGTTTTTTTCAGAATCTGCATCTTTGACATTGAAGACAGCAATAGTTGTACCAGGACGAGCATCCTCAGATAAGGGACTAGAAAATGACATAATATTTATAACTGGAGCATTATCATTGACATCAACAACGTCAACTATAACTTTACTTGTCCCAATTAAACCACCCTGATCCTTTGCCTCAACCCTCACCTCATATTTTCTGTCCTTTTCATAATCTATGTGACCAGACACATAAACTGTACCAGTGTTTCCATCGATAGTAAATATATCTGCTGCACCTCCTTTCATTTTAGTCAAACCGTAAGTAATGCGTCCATATGAACCGCTGTCAGCGTCTGTGGCATTTACTGTAATGATGCTGGTGCCCCTCACCGTGTTTTCCACCACAGACGCTTTATACACCGATTGGTTAAATACTGGAGTATTGTCATTCGCATCTAATACAGTCACATCTATGTTTACTGTACCGGATCTCTGTGGTGTTCCTCCGTCCACTGCGATTAGTTTTAAAGACAGATGTGGATGTTGTTCTCTGTCTAAAGGCTTCTGCAGCACCATTTCGGCATATTTACTTCCATCTGGATTTGCATGTTGCTTCAATATAAAATTATCGGTTGGTGATAGAATGTATTCTTGCAATGCGTTTTGCCCCACATCCAGATCCTCTGCACTCTGCAGCGGAAACTGAACTCCAACTGCAGCTAATTCGCTTATTTCGAAGCTGATAGATTTGTCTTTATCTGGAAAGACTGGAGCGTGATCGTTTATGTCCAGAACTTCGATGGTTATTCTGTGTAATTCTATTGGATTCTCTAAAATCACCTCAAAGCTGAAGCTGCACGGTGTTACGTCTCCACACAGCTGCTCTCGGTCTATTCTCTCATTCACGACTAGAATCCCTTTGTCTGTCTTCAGCTCCGTGTACTGGATGTTAGCTCCGGTCACGATACGGGCCCGCCCAGAACGGAGCCTTTTCAGATCCAATCCAAGATCTTGCGCTACATTACCGATAACGGATCCTTTCTTCATCTCCTCCGGTATAGAATACCGAATCTGACCACCTACCATGTCGATCGAATAAATTAGAAAAAGGAGCAGTCCCGTTTTCCGTTCCATTGCAAAAAATAATCGCACTGTTAAGATTATGGAGAGGAGAGATCCTCGAATTGCCACCATGGCAAAAAAATCTACTAAGGTGATCTATATCCAAGTTATCCAATGACGAATCTTGTCTTGATATATTCGTCTCTTCGGTATATCTATACACGTCCTCGACGTTTACAGGAAATTCTCTGAGACAATGTCATCTCTTATGTGCCCTAAACCTCGATGAAGCACATAGTGCTTTAGTATAGGGAGTGGACTGAATGACGACACAACACAGAAATAATTTGACTGGCCAACAGCGTCACTTAGAGTCTAAGAGGAGAAAATGAAATAAACAGCGCACCATAAAGCACCCACACTCAGACAAACGAAGTCAAAATACTTTGTTATCGAATGTGGAAATCAAATTGTCATGACTTATAAAGAAGCGTTTGTAATTATAAAACGTTTTACTTCAGCATATTGTATGCTACAAATAAACCTAACACACGAATACGACCACTCAAACATTATTACTGAAAATTGTTTCACAATATCAAAAAATGATTAAGTAATCCGGCTGGTCCAATACAAATAAAGCTCGGTATATATTGAAACGATGGAGTTTCTAACTTCACGGACACAATATATATATATATATATATATATATATATATATATATATATATATATATATATATATATATATATATATATTTATTCGGACGATTCAGTGACAACGTGCTTCATAGAAACCGTTCTTGAATTGGTGCATCTTCAATAAAATATATAAATATATATCAGTATTATTTTGTAGAATATTTTCAGCGGTAACATGCGGCAGGCCACGTTTACATTCTGAAATAAAAATATGTAAAGCGTGCAGCTCGTGCATCATGCAATGACTCACTGTTGAAATTTGTATTAGTTAGATGTGACTATGCTCTCACCCTAACATTTGGTGATTCTATGCCACACTCTAAAAATACCTAACTTTCCTTGGCACATACGTATATTGGAGGAAAAAAAAAGTTTACAGTTAACGAGGAATGGAACAGAATTGATGCAGCGTTTCGTTCAAAAATGTATTTAGGCAGCACACAACAGTTATAAAAGATCACAATTTATGTTGGATTCATATAGAGAATTAAGATTTCCAACGCTGCAACGATTTAGCAGCATTTATGTCAGGTGACGGGAAAGTGCTGTCCATGGTGCTGGAAATGAACGCGTGAAGTGCGACGTCTTTAAACAAATTATTTAAAAAAAAGAAATAGCAAACAAATTGGTAATATTATGTACAATTATTTAACTCACCTCTAGAGGAGAGTCTGGTTCATCCAGGATGCTCTTTTCATTCTGTATCCGCTGCATCGTTCCTGTAGAACTGGGGTCCATCATCAGCACGTTCTGACTACCAGCTCTGCCGAACTTACAGTCACTCTTTCTGGAGTCAGTCGTCCTGCACACCTCGTAGTTATACACGTGTTGGAGAGTCCCCGTCCCCAAAGTGTCTGAGTAACGTGGTGGATAATATGGAATCACAGGGAGACTGGAGTGATACAGGATGCGGGACTGTCTCCATCTGTAGATTTTCACTGATATAATAACCACTAAACACGTGATGAAGAGGAAGGAAACTACAGCCAGAGCCAGCACTAAGTAAAAAGTCAGGTTATCATTGTACTCCTTGTCGTGCGTAAAGTCAGTGAACTCTGACAGCACTTCAGGGAAGCTGTCCGCCACCGCCACGTTAACAATGACTGTAGCTGAACGAGAGGGCTGCCCGTTGTCCTCCACTATAACAGTCAGTCTTTGTTTCACAGCATCTTTATCAGTCACCTGGCGGATAGTTCTTATTTCTCCATTCTGTGAGCCCACCTCAAACAGCGCCCTGTCTGTGGCTTTCTGCAGTTTATAGGAGAGCCAGGCATTCTGTCCAGAGTCCACATCAACAGCCACCACTTTAGTGACCAGATAGCCCACATCTGCTGAACGAGGAACCATCTCAGCCACCAGAGAGCCTCCAGTCTGGACTGGATAAAGAACCTGAGGGGGGTTGTCGTTCTGGTCCTGGATCAGTATTTTCACAGTCACGTTGCTACTGAGTGGAGGGGAGCCTCCATCCTGCGCTTTGACCACCAGCTGAAGTTGTTTAATTTGTTCATAATCAAAGGAGCGAATCGCACTAAGAACTCCACTTTCAGAGTTTAAAGACACATAAGTAGAAACTGGACTACCACTGACCTCTGTGTCTTCTAACAAATACGAGATTCTGGCGTTTTGATTCCAATCAGAGTCTCGCGCGCTCACGGTAAATATGGAAACACCAGGGGAATTATTCTCAGAGATGTAAGCAGAGTAAAAGTGTTTATCAAATAATGGTGCGTTGTCGTTTATGTCAGATATTTTTAGATTTAATTTTGTTGAGGTAGAAAGAGGAGGAGATCCGAAATCGGTAGCTGTTATTGTTATGTTATATTCTGGGACGGATTCTCGGTCAAAATATTGATCTGAGATCAAATTATAATAGTCTGTTAGAGACGATTCTATTTTAAAGGGAAGTTTTCCATCTACAGAACATTTTATTTGTCCGTTTTTTTCAGAATCTGCATCTTTTATGTTTAAAATTGCAATGGTCGTACCAGGACGAGCATCCTCAGATAAGGGGCTAGAAAATGACATAATATTTATAACTGGTGCATTATCATTGACATCAACAACGTCAACTATAACTTTACTTGTGCCTGTTAAACCACCCTGATCCTTTGCCTCAACCCTCACCTCATATTTTCTGTCCTTTTCATAATCTATGTGACCAGACACATAAACTGTACCAGTGTTTCCATCGATAGTAAATATATCTGCTGCACCTCCTTTCATTTTAGTTAAACCGTAAGTAATGCGTCCATTAGAACCGCTGTCAGCGTCTGTGGCATTTACTGTAATGATGCTGTTGCCTTTCATCGTGTTTTCCACCACAGACGCTTTATACACAGATTGGTTAAATACTGGAGCATTGTCGTTGACATCTAATACAGTCACATCTATATTTACTGTACCGGATCTCTGTGGTGTTCCTCCGTCCACTGCGATTAGCTTTAAAGACAGATGTGGATGTTGTTCTCTGTCTAAAGGCTTCTGCAGCACCATTTCAGCATATTTACTTCCATCTGGATTTGCATGTTGCTTCAAGATAAAATTGTCGTTTGGTGATAGAATATAATCTTGCAATGCGTTTTGCCCCACATCTAGATCCTCTGCACTCTGCAGCGGAAACTGAACTCCAGCTACAGCCGATTCGCTTATTTCAAACCTAATAGATTTGTCTTTATCTGGAAAGACTGGAGCGTGATCGTTTATGTCCAGAACTTCAATGGTTATTCTGTGCAATTCCATGGGATTCTCTAAAATCACCTCGAAGCTGAAGCTACACGGTGTTATGTCTCCACACAGCTGCTCTCGGTCTATTCTCTCATTCACGACTAGAATCCCTTTGTCTGTCTTCAGCTCCGTGTACTGGATGTTAGCACCGGTCACGATACGGGCCCGCCCAGAACGGAGCCTTTTCAGATCCAAACCAAGATCTTGCGCCACATTACCAATGACAGAACCTTTCTTCATTTCCTCAGGTATAGAATATCGAATCTGACCACCTACCAGGTCGCCCAAATGAAGCATGAGCACGATCAGTCCTATTTTTCGTCGCAGTCCATAAAACAATCGCCATTTTTCACATATGTAGGTGAGAGATCTTCGAGTTACCATTATTCCAAAAAGATCAAAAGGAAACTATCTATACTCAGTTCCTATGACGGTAAAATCCGTGATGTATCGTTTTTGATTACATCTAAACACGTCTTCAGCGTTCTCATGAAAGTCTCTGCGACAATCTTTACGTGCCCCGAACCTCGATAAAACACCGACAGCCTTCTTCACTGTGTAGTCAGTGGGAGGGAGGCTGAGACACAATGACGACACATAGATACATTGATTCACTGACCAACAGCGTCCCTTACAGTCAAAACGGTGAAAATGAAATGATTATCCAAGAGTACTCTCATTTAAATGAATCGGTGGTTATAATATATGTACTGAATATAAATCCAACTGGTATTGATGTTGATGACATAGTAAAATAAACTACATGTAAACTAAAGTTTTGTAACAAAAGAAAATATAAAAAAAAAAAAAAAATGATATTAGTCATCAACAGCACTAAATCAATTGTGCTTGAATCTTAAAACAGACACTTTGTTACTTAAAAAACGCATGATTAACATACAATGATTTAATCGTTTACGATGATACAAAAAAGACTGACATTGCAATTACGTAATCGTGTATGAAATATATATATATATATATATATATATATATATATATATATATATATATATATATATATATATATATATATATATATATTAAGTCTATACTACAGCCTTTCCCCAAAGTCAAATAAATGCTATTAGCTGTCCAACATCAACGAGATTTCCAGTGATCATTCAGCAATCATTACTTATAATATCACAGATGTATCTTATTGGGAGCCCACCTATTTGCAAAGTCCCCATTAGAATTGTCTTGTTCTTCAACATTTCGATTTCTACCATGTGACGCTATCTGCGATGCTGTCCGTGGTTATGAATATAAAGTATAATTTCATGTTGAACTCACCTCTAGAGGAGAGTCAGGTTCATCCAGGATGCTCTTTTCACTCTGTATCCGCTGCATCGTTCCTGTAGAACTGGGGTCCATCATCAGCACGTTCTGACTACCAGCTCTGCCGAACTTACAGTCACTCTTTCTGGAGTCAGTCGTCCTGCACACCTCGTAGTTATACACGTGTTGGAGAGTCCCTGTCCCCAAAGTGTCTGAGTAACGTGGTGGATAATATGGAATCACAGGGAGACTGGAGTGATACAGGATGCGGGACTGTCTCCATCTGTAGATTTTCACTGATATAATAACCACTAAACACGTGATGAAGAGGAAGGAAACTACAGCCAGAGCCAGCACTAAGTAAAAAGTCAGGTTATCATTGTACTCCTTGTCGTGCGTAAAGTCAGTGAACTCTGACAGCACTTCAGGGAAGCTGTCCGCCACCGCCACGTTAACAATGACTGTAGCTGAACGAGAGGGCTGCCCGTTGTCCTCCACTATAACAGTCAGTCTTTGTTTCACAGCATCTTTATCAGTCACCTGGCGGATAGTTCTTATTTCTCCATTCTGTGAGCCCACTTCAAACAGCGCCCTGTCTGTGGCTTTCTGCAGTTTATAGGAGAGCCAGGCATTCTGTCCAGAGTCCACATCAACAGCCACCACTTTAGTGACCAGATAGCCCACATCTGCTGAACGAGGAACCATCTCAGCCACCAGAGAGCCTCCAGTCTGGACTGGATACAGAACCTGAGGGGGGTTGTCATTCTGGTCCTGGATCAGTATTTTCACAGTCACGTTGCTACTGAGTGGAGGGGAGCCTCCATCCTGCACTTTTACGATAAACGCCAGTTCTTTTATCTGCTCATAATCGTAAGAACGAACTGCACGTATGACCCCATTCTCTGCATTAACAGAAACATATCCAGATACTGGAGACCCTCCGATCTCACATTCTTCCAAAATATAGGAGACACGAGCGTTCTGGTTTTCATCGGGATCTTTAGCATTAACACTAAGTACAGAAACACCGGGAGAGTTGTTCTCTGAGATGAACGCACTGTAAAAGCTTCGTGGAAATACTGGTGCATTGTCATTTACATCCGAGACCCTCAGATAAAAGGTTCTTTTACTAAAAAGAGGAGGTGATCCTGCGTCTGAGGCAACAACAGTGATGTTCCATTCAGCCAGAATCTCACGATCTAAAGCAGCATCAGTCATCAACGCATAATAATTTCTTACATTGGATTTAATTTTAAAAGGAACACTTCCTTCAATCGTGCACCGCACTTGCCCGTTTTCACCTGAATCAAGGTCTTTAACATTAATGATGCCAATAGTGGTGCCAGCGGGGGAGTCTTCTGAGACAGGAGTCGTAAATGACATAACGTTAATGACCGGAGCATTATCATTTACATCAATGACCTCAATTTCAACTTTGCTAGAATTTGTAAGTCCGCCTTGATCTTTAGCTTCAACTCTAAACTCAATTCTCTTGTCTTTTTCAAAATCTATTTCTCTCGCCACATATATTCTCCCAGTAACATCATCTATATCGAACAAATTGGCTATTCCTGCTTTCGATTTTGAAAAGAAATATGTAATGTGTGCATTGGAACCGCTATCTATGTCGCTGGCGTTCACAGTCACAACGTGAGTTCCTTTTGGTGCATTTTCAATCACTCTCGCCTTGTAAACCGATTGATTAAAGACAGGGGCATTATCATTTGCATCTAGAATGTTCACATCTATATTTACTGTACCGGATCTCTGTGGATTTCCTCCGTCCACAGCCAAAAGCTTCAGAGACAGGCGTGGCTGCTGTTCCCGGTCTAAAGGTTTCTGAAGCACCATTTCTGCATATTTACTGCCATCAGGATTTAAATGTTGTTTCAAAACAAAATTGTTGGTCGGAGTTAAAATGTAGCTCTGCACACCGTTTCCCCCAACATCGGCATCATCCGCACTCTCTAAATCAAAACGGGAATTAAGCGCAGCTAATTCGCTTATGTCAAATTCTAAGTGACTGTTTTGAAAAGTGGGAGCGTTGTCGTTCACGTCCAACACTTCAATGGTCACTGGGTGCAACTCCATTGGGTTTTCCAATAAAATCTCAAAGCTGAAGCTGCACGGTGTTACGTCTCCACACAGCTGCTCTCGGTCTATTCTCTCATTCACGACTAGAATCCCTTTGTCTGTCTTCAGCTCGGTGTACTGGACGTTTTCCCCGGTCACGATACGGGCCCGACCAGAACGGAGCCTTCTCAGATCCAAACCGAGGTCCTGTGCTACGTTGCCAATAAGAGATCCTTTCTTCATCTCCTCTGGGATTGAATACCGGATCTGTGCCTTTGTTTGATGAACAACAATATTTAAAAGAATACATAGATACGCTCCCCGGCGCCATCTTACTCCTCTGTCTCGATGATGTTCTTTAAATGCCATGTGGAAAAAAAAAGAGGATCCAAGCAAAGCGAACTATTGGGAAAAAATCACGTCACTGAAAAACCGCATACATAGCAGATTAAGTTAGATTAGTGTATATATAATTCAGCAGCCTATTTGTTGAGCTCCAGCTCACTAGTAACGCAGATTTGCTCTTCTTGTAAAACGCAGTGTCAGGGGAGGGAACAACACTGCCTCCCAATGCAACGCACGGTCGAATTTACTCATCAGGCAACAGCGTCGCTTGGAGGCTAAAATATGAAACTCGCAAACCAAACCGACTATTTGTTTTGTGCAAAAGGAAATACTCTTTATGAATGGCTCTGCCCTTCACCCATTGCAATAAAAGCAAATAAATGTTTAATAAAGACGCAAACACATTCGCTTTATCCCGGTTGTGCGAAGGAGGATTTTAGAAAAAGTCCGGTACAAAGAATGAACAGAAAAAAACAGGCAAAAGAGAATAATAACAAAAAGTCCGGTTCACACAGTCCGGAATGTGTTACTTAAGGGGATATGTTTCTTTTGCCTGTTTTTTTTTTCTGTCCTGTGCCGAACTTATGTATTTCTTTTGCCGAACATGTGGTTGCCTCTGCGCAGAAGAAGCAAGAATTCGGCAGCGGAATGCTTTCTCTCAACGCAGAACGTCATATGCTCACGGTCTGCGTCACTTTGACGGTGTAGCTACGTACGCAGAAGTGCAAATAAGTCTTAAGTCTGAACCAAGGACCTCAAATGACAATACGATCGCTTCAGCACCATGGATAGCGACAGCGGCAGAAGAGATTGCCCATCTGTTAACACTCTTCTCTGAATAAAGGGCAGCATAAAGCGTCAATAAATAAAAAATACATACAACACAACCTGTCTGCAATTTATTATGTGCGTAGATCAACTTACCAGAGTGGACATGCGAGAAACTGCTGATGACTCTCCATTCTTCAGGGTTTCAGTTCCAGCGTCATCCATATTAACCAAACTTTGACTCAATGGTTGCATATACTTGATGTCACTCTTTCTGGAGTCAGTCGTTCTGCACACCTCGTAGTTATACACGTGTTGGAGAGTCCCTGTCCCCAAAGTGTCTGAGTAACGTGGTGGATAATATGGAATCACAGGGAGACTGGAGTGATACAGGATGCGGGACTGTCTCCATCTGTAGATTTTCACTGATATAATAACCACTAAACACGTGATGAAGAGGAAGGAAACTACAGCCAGAGCCAGCACTAAGTAAAAAGTCAGGTTCTCATTGTACTCCTTGTCGTGCGTAAAGTCAGTGAACTCTGACAGCACTTCAGGGAAGCTGTCCGCCACCGCCACGTTAACAATGACTGTAGCTGAACGAGAGGGCTGCCCGTTGTCCTCCACTATAACAGTCAGTCTTTGTTTCACAGCATCTTTATCAGTCACCTGGCGGATAGTTCTTATTTCTCCATTCTGTGAGCCCACTTCAAACAGCGCCCTGTCTGTGGCTTTCTGCAGTTTATAGGAGAGCCAGGCATTCTGTCCAGAGTCCACATCAACAGCCACCACTTTAGTGACCAGATAGCCCACATCTGCTGAACGAGGAACCATCTCAGCCACCAGAGAGCCTCCAGTCTGGACTGGATACAGAACCTGAGGGGTATTGTCGTTCTGGTCCTGGACATGCACAATAACTGTAGCGTTACTACTGAGTGGAGGGGAGCCTCCATCCTGCGCTTTAACGTGTATTTTGTACTCTTTGACTTGTTCAAAGTCAAGCGAACGCAAAGAGTGAATGATCCCACTCTCCGTATTGATGGAGAAATATGTGGAGACAGGACTTCCATTTATCTCACTGTCAATAAGAAGATATGAAATGCGCGCATTCTGACCCTGATCCGGATCAGTGGCGTGGATCTGCAACAACGTGACACCAGGGGAGTTGTTTTCCATTAGTTGCGTACTGTAAACGCTTTGGCTGAACGCGGGTGCATTGTCATTAATATCAGTAACGTCTAATAAAACCGTTTTTCTGCTTGATAAGGCAGGCAAGCCCTCATCTGTGGCGGTGAGAGTGATATTGTATTTGGAACGCTTTTCTCGGTCGAGGCTTTGCTCCGTGACTAGTGCGTAATAATTTCTCAGAGACGATTTAACTTTGAACGGGAGATGTTCATCTATATTCAAATGAACCTGTCCGTTTTTACCGGAATCTTTATCTTGGACGCTAATTAGCGCCACAACTGTGCCAGGAATAGAATCCTCTGAAATTCTACCCGAATAAGAAGCCATTGTGATAACTGGACTGTTGTCATTCACATCGGTTATCTCGATTATTAATTTGCTGGCGCCCACCACACCCCATGGATCTTTTGCTTGAAGGTTTATTTCGTAACTTGATAATGTTTCATAGTCGATGTCACCGGTGAGTTTAACCTCTCCGGTATAAGAATTGATTTCGAAAGGATAGGACGAGTACTCGCCTAGGTGCGTAAACGAATACGTTACATTACTATTGTAACCTTGGTCCGCATCTATAGCGCTCACTTTAGCAACAACGGTGCCTTTCAAAACATTTTCCAACACAGACACTTTGTATAAGGACTGTGTAAAAATAGGTGCGTTGTCGTTCGCGTCCAGAACGGAGACGTGAATCCTTACAGTCCCAGACCGCTGCGGTTCCCCTCCATCTACAGCTGTCAATATCAGCGAATGCTCGCTTTGCTTCTCGCGATCTAAAGCATTCTGCAGTATCATTTCAGCATATTTACTTCCATCTGACCGAGCATGTTGCTTGAGAATAAAATGTTCGTTCGCTTTTAAGGAGTAACTCTGCAGTGAGTTTATTCCTACGTCAGGATCAGATGCGCTATCAAGCAAAAAGACAGTCCCTGTGGGCGTCGATTCGCTTATTTTCAAATTAATTTCCTTTTTCGGGAAAACAGGAGCATGATCATTTACATCTTGTATTTCGATGGTAATGGAAAACAATTCGAGTGGGTCTTCCAGGACAATTTCGAGACTAAAGCTACACGGAGATTTTTTGGCGCATAGTTTTTCCCTATCAATCCTTTCATTGACAACAATATGCCCTTTGTTCTGGTTCAGCGCGACATATTGGTTATCGTCATCTATAGCGAGTCGAGCCCGACCAGAAACCAACCTTTTCACATCCAAGCCCAGGTCTTTTGCAACGTCTCCGACAAACAGCCCTTTCCTCATCTCTTCTGGTATAGAATAACGAATTTGTCCGCTAACCGCAGCAACGGCGCAGAGAAGAAAAATGGAGAATCTCCAATCCCATGACGTGCATTTGATCCTCAGAATATCCATATCTGCTCCAATTGTCCGTATAGGCAGAGTCGTCGTATCTGCTCACCATATATGTTTTGTACAATCTTCTATCAAAACCACACGATGCCACCATCCATGTTAAAGAGGAAATATAAACACACAACCATCGCCTATATCTTTCAAAGAAGGGTGGTGACTTGGTTTCACTAAGGCCGTTCGTTCTCCAAGCTGTCTGCTTAGGCAACAGCACCACCACCAGTGGTAAAGCACAACAGCACCAACCTCGTTATAAGTGGACCAGCACTATCTGGTCTGTCTTATCTACTGAATCCAAAGTAAAAAAAAAAAAAAAAACCTTTACTGGTAAACCTTCATAAAAGTCTCTACAAAATGCTTCCTTTTTTAATAATATAATAGTGTTTCTTGAATCATTTATATGTTTTCAGTATCTGATTATTCAGTGAATTGGCTATTGTCACCATGTGTACATATAAATCAGTTGATTGGGTAAATTTTGAATGTTTTGCCCCATAAATACAACTTCATTGTCTCTTTAAATGTAACAGCTTGGCAGTCTCAAATGAGAGATAAGTGTTAATTTTATTAACAGTGCATAGAAACAATCATGGACATATGAACAAAAAGATAGTCAAACAGTATCCTCTGTCAAAAGATGAATAGATGGAGAGATAGATAATCTCTTCTAGCCTGATCCAATGTGGCTGATATATCCAGTGACCTACTTTTGAGCAGTGGAATTCTACTATGAAATGACTGCACCACTCAGACACAAGTGTGAATGCAGACGGACAATTCCCAATATAATATAGTTCTTATATTATGCCCGCATGGGCAGGAAGGCAGGTTTTAAATGCGGCATGATTGTGCTTCACAATCCCCCTGTTCTAACACAAGATTTGCATACAATGCTGCAGACCGTTAGATTCTGCACATCTTCATTTTGCATTATTCAGGCAATGACTGCACAGCATCAGCCAGCATTATTAATATTTATGTACTTTCAAGCCTTAGGTAGAATCACACTCAGCAAAAGTGGCAAGGAAGCTCTCTGTGTTAAATGAAACAGATATACTTAAAATATCAGTCTTGCAAGAATATGTGTTTCAAAGCTGCGTTTAGGGTGATAGGCATCTTGTGAAGATTCATCAAATGAGGTTTGTTAGCAGGCTTTGATAGAGTTTGTGCATGATAAAAAAGAGAAAATAAAAGTGATAGTGAACAGATAAAAGCAAATTCGGGTCAACAGTGTTTTATACCGAGTGTGGGAGTTCAGTATGGTGTTGAGATGCTGCCATAACAAAGTAATAACATCTAGTGTACTGTGTGAGATCTGAAAATGGAAGAGAAATAAAAATGAGAATGTTCTTACCTGGTGAACGAAAGTGGAATTTCCATTCATGGAATGCAGCAAGGGAAAAAAAGGACAAAAAAAGAAAACAGTTATTATGAATACCAATGATACAATACAAATTGATGAAAACATTGATCCAATATTGTCAGAATCGTTCATGGTGCGAAGGTAAAAAAAACATATCTGAAACTGATTTTGTACCATACATAGTTAGCTTACTCTTTAGGCTTCAAGTTGGTTTATTTCTAAAATAACATGTTTATGTTTACCCCTATTCTTTAACCAGTGTAATTTGTTGTCATTTTATCAATTATAACAGTGTCATATGAATGAATAAGCAACTCATGCAAATCAGCTTTTTATATACAGAGACCATTTATCACATCAGAATCAAAATAAAATGTTCTGCAAGAAATACTCAGTTGGCCGATAACAGGGCATCAGATTTAAAAAACTGCAAAGAAAAGTGTGTTTGTCAATTTTTTTTCTTTTAAGTGCAAGCTTTGCTAAAAATGCCCATGCCTAGAAGCATATAGATGTCTCAGCAGTACATGTAATGCCCCCATCTGCACAAGATGTGTCTTTGAACTAGAGCATATTTACCGACAACATTCATAGATGAAGGAAACACGTGTTAATTAAAATCAGTCATGCTATTAAATTGACATACTTTTCTAGCATTCTCCAATATTGTCAACAACAGTGCTTCATACTGTGTGTTACTGTGACCCAGATAATAAATAAATACAGAAGCACTGGTTGTTTTTTTCCTCATACATAAATGTAGGAGGATGTGGGCCTGCAGCTATATCAGGAAAATACATGAATTCACATAGGAATTCTTTTGATGACAACCTCCCTCCTTCACTGACACAGTCCATAACAGGAACACACATACACATGCAACCAGTTATGTAAGACTCCACCACTCATCCATACCAGGAGCTGCACTTTTCAACACTTATTCATGTAGAAATATACATTTCTGATGTTATGTGTCTTTTGAAATGTTTCACTTTTCTAGTTTTTTTCTTTGATCAAAAAAACAAACAAACTCTAATTGAGTGTTAACCTTCAACAAATTAAAATGGTGTAACAAGAATAATGTGTTCTTCTTAGCAATATTGGTAGTATAGCAGACCTATGAAATAACATAGGTTATATAATGAAAATAATTCTTTCATCACTACAGCTATTGGCCTATTATATGATATATTCCAGATTAAAATGTAATGTAATTTTCACAGGTAAAATTGAGTAAATGTATATGAAATGTTCATGTTATCTTTCATTCAACGACAACAAACATCACTGTCAAATAATGGGAAAAAATATAGATGTCAGGGGGTCAGAAGAAAGAGGGTCTAGAGGAGAATATTGTAGATGTATTTAACAGTAGGTTTCTAATACTTTACAATTAAACATTAGACATTAGACCAGATTTCAGAATAAAATCCATCAGTTCAAAGTCCAATTCCATTTCCTTATGAAGTTATTACACTTGAGATAGTGGTGAGATGTCTAATAAAAACTTAGATCACATTTGATTCAGATTTGTAATGATAAACACCATTTTTGGTTTCTGTCAAAATCATCACTAGACTGGAGGAGTAAAACAAAATATTTTCTTCAAGTTTATTTTTCATCAGAAACAGTGTGTTTACATATTGTTCAATTCAGGACATGCAGTGCAAAAGTTGTTACTGTCTTATCATAGTTATCATAACACCATTATCAAAACTTGGCAGCATTGTGTTCCAATCCAAAAATAGACAAGTACAAGTGTGGGGTCTCAAGTTTGGCATCACACTTAATTAACAGAGTTCACATAGATAATAAATCAGAAAAAAGGAAGCAAGCAAGTTTGAGACACAGGTATACTGGTAGAAACATAATAACTAGTGATTTAGTAGAATAAAAAGAGACAAGTAGCTTTCTGCTGCAATCTGCAAACAATACAGAGCTAGTTACTATTTCTGCCACTGAAAATATATCCCACAACATAGACTTTTCACAAGGGTAGTATATTGCTGTTCATGTTAATGTTCAAGGTCAGGTTTCAGGGAATAAGGTTGAGATTATATGCATAACTCCAAGAAAAGTACACATTGATAGTCATGCACAAATGTCAGAAATATATATATTCACATCTTAAACATACATAAACACGATATATTTCCGCGTGATTCTATATAACCTGACTAGAACAATTGGAATTACACCGTATGTGGCAGGGAGAAGGTTTAGATTAAGTTCACAGCACGGGGATTATGTAACTCATCAAAGAGCATACTCTCATGTGACCACGTAACAAGGACGCGGTGCACCTGACCTTGTCTTCAGACTAGATTTGTCTGTACTGGTGCGCCGTAAAGTGTTTTTTTGGTAGGCTGCACTCCTTTTCTTCAGCGTGTCAGTGTCCGTGTTTGTGCCGAAACGAAAATCGCCCCTCCACGAGCCAGTGGTCAGGAAGGAATCGTAGCGTTCATCTTTCATCAGTGTCCCACAACGGCTTAAATCTGTAAAACTAGGGGGGCAGTAGGTCGTGGGGAAAACGGGGAGATTAGCAGTGGTTGAACGGTAAACATAACTGCGCCGACACAGCTTGAAATAAAACACTCCACTGATTAAAAGGATGAGCAGTGAGGAAACGGTTAACAGAGCAATAATCAAATAGAGTGTTAAGTTATCGCTGCCTTGTGATTCATCTGTAAACTCAAATAGTTCGTGTAAAACTGGCAGCCCGTTATCAACTACTATGCTGACTGTAGCAGTGGCAGAGAGAGATTCGTGCCCGTTATCAGTCACTAAAACGAGCAGAGTTTGTTTGGATTCATCGTCCTCCATGAACGCTCGCACAGTTCTTATTTCTCCTGTGTGCAGACCTGCTATGAACAGGTCCGGTTGCGTTGCTTTGATTATTCTGTATGAAAGCCAAGCGTTATGGCCAGAGTCGGCGTCCACGGCGACCACCTTCGTAACCAGGTAACCTCTTGGCGCTTCAAGTGGCACCATATCATCAGCAATGAAGCCGAGGGTTTGGACAGGATATAGAATAGCAGGTGCATTGTCATTTTGGTCCTTGATAAACACGTTTACAGTGCAGGTTGTGGAGAGTGGAGGATCCCCTCCGTCTCGAGCTGTCACCTTGATTTGGAAGTGAACTGACAGTTCATAATCGAAGAGCCGAGCAGTGAAGAGCTCTCCAGTTTCTAAGTTGATGGTAAGGAAAGAGGACACTTCTGAGTTGGTGTCCTTTGATATTTGGTATAGTAGTTTAGCATTAGATGTCTCATCCATGTCTTCCGCGGTCACTTTCATCACAAACGTGCCGACAGGTTGGTTTTCCAAAATGTTGGCGTTGTACACGCTGTGCGTAAAAATCGGAGGGTTGTCATTTATATCATTAACCACGATCGTTAAAACTTTGACACTGGAGAGTGAGGGAGAGCCTGCATCAGTGGCGGTGACTGTGATGTTATACTCTGGTTGAAGCTCTCTGTCTAATTTTCCATCAGTCACTAACATGTAATAGTTCTTGACTTCTGATACAAATTTAAAAGGAACGTGATCAGGAATAGTACACGTGACGCGCCCGCTACTTCCAGTGTCCATGTCATAAATATTAATAAGTGCAACCATAGTTCCTGGTTTACAGTCTTCGGGCACGTTAGCAGAGACTGATTTTATTTCAATCACTGGTTTATTGTCATTTACATCAATAACGTCAATAATGAGTTTACAGTGAGAGGCCTGCCCGCCGCCATCTTTAGCTTGGACGTCCAGTTCATGCGTACTCGCCTCCTCATAGTCGATGACACCTGTCACCCGAACTTCCCCGCTCAGAGGGTTAATTTCAACAACTCCGCCCATCTTATCTGACAGGTGACTGAAGGAGTATGTTATCTCTCCATAAACACCTTCATCTGAATCCGTGGCATTCAGTGTTGCTATGACAGTCCCGACGGCAGAGTTCTCCGGCACAGAGGTTTTATAAACTCTTTGGCTAAAAACTGGGACATTATCATTGGCGTCCAGAACACGGATTCGGATAGAGGCGGTTCCTGATCTGACTGGATTTCCTCCGTCAATTCCATTGATTTTCAATACATGTTCAGCTTTTGCCTCCCGGTCTAGAGCCTTTTTAAGAACCAGTTCCGGATAAGCATTGCCATTCATTTGGGTATTCATTTGCAGCGCAAAATGATCATTTGGGCTCAGTTTATATTCACGGACCGAGTTCGTACCCAGATCAGGATCATGTGCGCTCTCCAACGGAAAGCGCCTCCCAAGAATTGTGGATTCGACCAAATCCAGCTGTATCTCTCTTGTAGCGAACACTGGGCTGTTGTCATTGATGTCTTCGATATCTAAAACCAAGCTGTATGCTTGAAGGGGATCTTCAAGTAAGAGCTGATGTTGTATGACGCAGACACTTGCTTGCGCACAGAGCTCCTCTCGGTCTATTCGTTGGCTGATCAAAAGGTTGCCTGACGCAGGGTCCAATTCACACAGCTGGCTAGTCCCTTCTGCAACAACACGAGCACGACGAGCATTAAGCCCCCTCACATCCAGCCCCAGATCCCGCGCCACGTTCCCAATAACGGACCTTCGCTGCATCTCCTCTGGGAGGACATAACGCACTTCTCCAAACGAAACGCCAAAAAGCAAGCTAAAGAATAAAAAATGCAGCCAGCGTTTGAAGTTTACTTGCTGCTCCATTAGCGAGCGTGCTTTCAGACACAAATGCACTGTCGACATCATGTCTAAATCCTTGAATTATACACCCAAATGTCGATCTGAAATCGCTGCTGTAATCCAACGAAACCCTGCTTCTGTAGATGTGTTAATCATGCTCTAATAGGGAAGCTGTCAGCTTGGATTCCTCTTTCTATCCCAATTTCACCACTGCGCTCTGTCTCTCTCTTGCTCTCCAACTCCCTCTCTCCCTCTCTCCTCCTCCTCCCTTACTATCTCTCCCCCCGTGCCCCCTCTCTCTTCTTCTCTTTCTCCCACTCTCTCTCTGCCTGTTACTGCTCCTCTCTCTCTCTCTCTCTCTCTCTCTCACACACCCACACAAACAGTGCATGCACACTCAGCCTTCGGCTCTAACCCAATGCTCCAGTTTCACTGACACAGATAG
Source organism: Eupleurogrammus muticus (assembly GCA_036785175.1). Lineage (NCBI taxonomy): Eukaryota > Metazoa > Chordata > Actinopteri > Scombriformes > Trichiuridae > Eupleurogrammus > Eupleurogrammus muticus. Next base: position 23,083,223 of record JAYKQN010000004.1, on the reverse strand, counting down.
GATGAGACACGATATAGCCCCCATAAAATCAGACATTATAAAAGAGTGCCACCAAGAGACTGAAATGATTATTACAACAGCATGGGCAATACATTTAAGATATTATATAAAATCTTGACCCCAAAGAAAATCCCAGACAAACATGAGGTTGTCTGAATTGCACTTGTGGTAAAGCAATATTGGACGGACACAATAGATACAGGTTAAGCCTCAACATTGTCATAAAATCCTATAGAATACTTGAAAATGTGTTTGTACTAAATCTTATAATTCTTAATTGATTTCACAGCAAACAGTTCACATATCATGCATGCCAACCTGCCCCTTGGCCTCGGTGTAAACATCTCTCTCAGGAAATGAGCAGGAGGAACCATTGCAGCCCCATCACAACAAAATATTTATGCTTATATCACGTAACCTATTCAAAACAAGGATAATTTCTGTTGGTAGTATGATTGTATGTTTAGCTCTATGACTGAATTTAATATGTAATTCAATCAGGAACTACAAATGGAAATTCTTCTACACATTTTTTCAGCATATGTTGTACTTGCCCCTGACAAATAAAAAATAATGCACAAAGTGAACATAACATGCTCTCATTATCATATGGAACTTTAGAACCCACCTAAATTCCCACTCTTTTTAGAACATATTACAAAGAACTCTGCAACATAATGCTATTCTAACAATGTTAATTCAAAGTCTTTATAGTTTGATCGATGAGCATGTTATTACTTAAAATTACCGGGGACCAAAAAGGATTTTGCTTATGAATTGCACAGTATTATATCCCGATGATTTCTAATCTTAATCCACTACCATGTAAACAATATTAACCTTTTGTATATTTAAATGAGCATAATTTAAAGTAATTGTCTAATGAATGTGATTTTTAAAATAACCTCTACTCTAGTCACATGACAAGGATTTGCAAGAACGGCTTACGATTTTACACCGAATAATATTTTATAAACTGTTCAAATTAGCCTATTAAAAAAATAACTGTGTTAGACAGCAATGAAGTTAAAGTGACAGCGATGAAAAAAAAATCTTAAAATCTGTGTTCAGCACCAAGGACAGAGCAACAAGCCAACGGACAACGTGTGTGTGTGTGTGTGTGTGTGTGTGTGTGTGTTTGTGTGAAAATCAATAATCGGGGAATAAAAAATCATGAAGACGTTCTACACATCTTTGACAGATTACATGAAGCATGTCCTACCTCAGGGGAACCACTGCTGTCCCCAAACACATCAGCAAAGTCTGAAGCACTTTTCTTCAGAGTCTGGTCAGCAGGCAGAGTGTTGTCATTGTAAGATGTCACGAACTTAAAGTCACTGGTTCTAGATCCTGTTGTCAAGTAGGCGTCATAATTATAAGTGCTGCGTAAAGTTCCTGTTCCGTCAACATCTGCGTAATTAGGAGGGAGATACGCGCTGGGGATGGCAACTGCTCCATCAAACAACAGTCTGGGCTTCCTCCTGCGACAAAACCTCACACCCAGGATGATGATGATAAATGTCAGGAAAAAGGTGGACACAGACACCAGCGCGATGATCAGATAAGAGGTCAGTTTGGAATTCTTCTCATCGTAGGAAATATCCTTCAGTTCTGGGACCTCAGCCAAGTTATCAGAAATAAGTAAATACATGGAACAGGTGGCAGAGAGAGAGGGCTGTCCGTTATCTTTCACTGCCACAATAAGGTTCTGTTTCATGCTGTCAGATTCAGAAATGTCCCGCTGGGTCCTGATCTCTCCGCTGTGGAGACCAATAGTGAAAAGTCCCTGATCAGTGGATTTGACTATATGATAGGACAGCCAGGCGTTCTGTCCGGAGTCCGCGTCCACCGCTATCACTTTGGACACCAGAGAGCCTCCGTGTGCAGCTTTGGGGACCAGCTCGGTCATGAAGGAGTTGCCCTCCGGGGCGGGGTACAGTATCTGAGGAGAGTTGTCATTCACATCCGATATGAACACACTGACGGTCACGTTGCTGCTGAGCGGAGGAGAACCGTTGTCTCTGGCCATCACGTGCACTTTAAAACTCCTGAACTGTTCGTAATCAAACGACCTCACAGCGTGGATCACACCCGTGTCTCCGTTAACAGACAGATAGGAGGACACCGGGGCTCCGTTCACCTCACCAGGTAACAGAGAATAAATCACGGTACCGTTTTGTCTCCAGTCGGGGTCTCGAGCAGTAACGGAACATAAAGTGGAGCCAGGTTTGTTATTTTCAGTCACATATGCGCTGTAGGACTGTTCCTCAAACACAGGTGGGTTGTCGTTGATGTCTGCTACAGATAACTGAACAGTTTTAGAGGAGGACAGAGGTGGAGAGCCCTCGTCAGTGGCAGTGATTGTAACGTTGTAATCAGACACTAGTTCACGGTCCAGTTGTCCTGTAGTCACCAGAGAATAGTAGTTTTTAATAGAAGGAACCAACTTGAAAGGAGCGTTTTGTTGAATGGAGCAGCGAACCTGTCTGTTATTCTCAGAGTCTCTGTCCTGCACGTTAATGATGCCCACCTCTGTACCAGGTGACACATTCTCAGGTATGGGGTTAGTCAGTGATTTTAAATTGACCACAGGGGCGTTGTCATTCACGTCAGTGACAGAAATTATTACTTTGGCGTATGAAGACAGTCCTAAACCATCCTTTGCTTTAACGCGTATTTCAAATGATGTGGTTGTTTCATAGTCAATATTTCCGATTACTTTTATCTCACCTACTTTACGGTCAATACTAAATTGCTTCTTCACATCCTCTGAAATATGTTCAAAGTCATAGCTCACGTCCCCATTAATCCCCTCATCTGCATCAGTTGCGCTCACAGTGACCACTACAGTGTGTAGAGGAGAGTTTTCAGGCAGACTGGCTTTATAAACGGCCTGGCTGAACACTGGGGCGTTATCATTAGCATCCAGCACAGTAACGTGTATAACTACTGTACCTGATCTCTGAGGAGAGCCACCATCTAAAGCTGTGAGCAGCAAATTCATTTCCTGTTGCTTTTCACGATCGAGCTCTTTATCAAGAACAAGCTCTATATTGTTTCCATCAACCACCAACACAAAATTGTCATTCTTCTTCAGGCTGTACTGCTGGACTGAATTTTGTCCAACATCAGCATCATGCGCCTCCCCTATGACAAAACGAGCTCCCCTGTCTGCAGACTCTTGGATTTCTATATTTATCAAATCTTCGTTAAATTGTGGGGAATTATCATTAATATCTTGAATATGTAGACTGATCCGATGCAGCTCGAGAGGATTCTCCAGCACGAGCTCATGTTTTATGATGCACGAAGCCTTCTCTCCACAAAGCGCCTCTCGGTCAATCCTGTCAGCAACAATCAGTTCTCCGTTTCTCAGGTTAATGTCACAGTAGCGTTTATCAGTTCCATCGGTATCAATCCGGGCTCTTCTGTTGGATATCGCACCCGTCTCCAGCCCGAGATCCTTGGCTATATTCCCAACCACTGATCCGCGTTTCATCTCCTCCGCAAAAGAATAGCTCATGTCTCCATATGCACCATGGATCCACAGGAGGAGGAAATAAAATATGTGTGTCTGACAAAAAAATGTTTTAAAATCCATCATCAGCGAGGAGTTCTTAACAGGCTGTAGATTAAAGCGAACAAATACACGTCATATCATAACGCGACGCAACGAATAGCAACAGAGATTCTACGGTTTTTGTTCCTGTCTGAACACAAGAACATAAAAACGGAAGTCTACACCAAAGAAAAGAGGCATTCATATATTCTAAGGCTGGTATATAGCGCCACCGTGAGTTAAATTGAACACAAACAGTGACAAAAAATGCACTGAAACACCTCATATAAACGCATATAAACGCGAATTTATGTTTTGTATTAGGAACAAATACTACAACCATGACATAAGCAACTTTCCAACTACAATCTCCCACAGGCTCAAATCAATAATATAATAAATACATTTTTGATTGATTTCATATGAAATTTTTCCCGAATGTATTGTTTTCATCTGCACACATCATTCAGTGCACGCTTGTCCAGCCTGGAGGAGAGATGCCTCCTCTGGTGCTCTCTTTTTTCGTTCCCTGAGGTTTTTTAGAGAGTTTTTCTTTTTTTTGATGTAAGGGTCTAAAGACAGAGGATGTTGTGCTGCTTTTGTGCAAACGCTAAAGCCCATTGGGGCAAATCGGTAATTTATGATTTTGGACTATACAAATAAAATTGATTGATTCGACGCAAGCAACTTCAGTGTCTTACTGTATGGATTCATATAAATGATTTCATCTTAAAACATGCTGATATCAAGCTACAAGGCGTCTCTGTGTTTAAGACAACATATAAATGATGCAAAGCTGCAGGCAACAGTCAACTAACAGTGTCAAAGTTCTCCTCAAATGTGTAAAGTCACCAAACTTAAATATGAGTCAGTATTTATAGCAAAAACTAAATACTGTCAGTCAACATTATTTTAAAATATAATAATTTATTTCCTCTATAACAGCAGTCCAATAACTGATCCACATCTGGAAAACACTGCAATGTCATGATGAGCAGTATAGAAGTAGTAGAGTTCACGACCTATCGTGTGTTATTAACTGTTAAGTCCTCTCTCCTCTTAAAAAACAATAGGTGCAGTTGTGAAAGTTTCTCTTTGGTTTGACCTTAGCTGTGATAAAGGGATACAGTATTTACTTGATGATCTCACCTTTTTAAAACTAAAGGGTTATTCAAATTGTAATGCTCCATATGTGCAATGATAGTGCTGTCATGGCATGGCTTCATAAAATTATGACAGGCGTGAACTTTATCTGATATTTTGTTACTGAGCTTTGTTCTTGTTTCTATTCTGAAGAATGATGTCTCACAAAGTGAGCCAGTTACCTTAAATGTTGCTCACTATGTAATCCTTTTTGGTTTCAATCTCAAATATTCCTGTAGCCATGTGTTTTTAATGTAGTGATGACTTTGTGTCACCCCTTTTGCCAAATATGTGGTGGTTGTTTGGCCTAAAATCATTTTTCATTGTGAACTGAATACACATGTCACATTTAATCTTGCTGGTAACACTATATCTGCAAAGAGACCCAGGACCAAAGAGGTTGTATTGGGTCCACTTTTCTGTTGTTATGTTATACAGATTATGAAAATTACTTGCACCTAAAGTATTTCTCACAGAAGTGTATCAAGACGATAAGAGCTCACAATCTTGCAATTAAGGAGAATTCTGCACACTTTGGTTGCTTTCAAGAGGAAGTAAAACTCTAAAGAGGGTCTGCAGAGATGCAGAAATGTAATATAAAAATAGAAATTAAAAAAAATAAAAAAAATAAATAAATCTCCATTTGTTCAAGAATCAATTATCATTATGATCTTTTTTTTAGGCAAAAAGCCACAACCATTTAAGACTGTCTTCTCTGAATATATTACTATACATTTGTATAACACTGCAGCTTCACAACTACAAAAATATTTAAGGTGTTTCTAACACTTTACTGTTGCACAGTTAAAGATAGACTGGACAAGATCTTTTTTCCTACTCTCAACAAATTAAAAGAAAAAAAAAAAACTCAGTCCAACTATCTCTATCTAGAGAGACAGGATACTGTACTGACAAGACAACAAAAAATGCCTTTGATCCAATACTGATGATAAACAATCATAGAAAAATAATCGATGAGACTCAAGAGCTTCGTCTAGACATGTGCAATTAGGACAAATATTTAAAACTGTGTTAATCCATGTGGAGACAAAATACTCCTCTTACTGTTAGAACTGACTTTTTGAATTATTTGTATAAAACCCACGCTGATGAACACTGAAAAGCAAGTTAACTAATATTATATTTAGTCAAGTCAAATGTCTTTATATTTCACATTTCAAACAACAGGCATGAACTCAAGGCAGTCCCTGAGAACAAAACATTATGGTCCACAGCAAAAGACGGAACACTCAGAGTAAAACACAGCAACAAGGCTAGGTGGACTATACATCATTTATAAACAAAGGGATTCATTTAAAGAAGAAATAACTACGGTAAGCCCCATAGGACATAAACTTACATCAGAACTGACAAAACTGAAAATCCCAAACTCATCATACGTTGATATTTTGACATTTATACTATCTGTATTTTACATTCAAATGAATTAGACCATCCAGCAGTAAAAAAAAAAAAAAAAAAAAAATCAGTCAACGCCCTAAAAAACATATCTATTAACAGGGAAGAGTTAAATGGATTGAAAGGTAAAGACCTACATGCTAAAAATGATGCTGACCATGCCAACCTGAGACAGCAGTTTATTTATGCAAGTTCCTGATCAAACAGCTCATGAAGTATTTATCATTTATACAATGATATGATTCCCATCAGCAAGTGTGAAGAATGTCTGTGAGAATGTCTCTGAAATGAGGGTAGACCAAATACAGGAAACACTTCTGATTAAAAATAAATTAAGATGATTCAAAAGTATCACTGACTGCAGCCTGTCAAAATGAAAATTATGTCAACAAGTCAACAACTCTCTAAAATAGTTTCAATGAAATGAGAAGAACATTACCTCCACCAAGACATCATGAACTACAGAGCTATTAGTAAAGTGTAAGAAATGAACTGGCTAATATCCACATATGGCAACACACATGATTTCCTTTCTGCCTATGTAGAAGATACTTTAGCAACAATAGTTACCCATAAAACACAGCATTGACACACACAGTGAATATGTTGAAGGTCATAAACCCACATTGCATGCATCAGGTAATCAGGGTTGATGGGGGGGGGGTAATTCTTCCTTGGTTTTGGTTTTATACTAATGAAAAAGAGAACACATTTCTTTCTTGCTTTTGATGATCATTTAAAAAAATCTATATCCATAAACATTATCGTTATTTCAACAAACTTACTCCATACTGCCGAAACCTTTGCCGAAACAACTGGCAGCCCCAAGAAGGTGCCTTGTACAAACCTTTAGTGACAGAAGACTAGAGTAAGTTGGGAAGAGGCGAAAAACATGGTGAAAACAAAAGCATAGTGTATTTCAAATTTAAATATGAAATGCATTAGTTGGACCACAACTACGAAATCTCAGGGACAAGTAGATCTGGAAGCTATAGGTAATAAACCTGAAGTCACACATTTACATCTTTTAGAGTAGTCCTAATCTGAAAGCAGCACAAGTGTCTGTAGAGATTAAAAGATTGGAGAAGTTTTACACATCTTTGACAGATTACATGAATCATGTCCTACCTCAGGGGAACCACTGCTGTCCCCAAACATGTCAGCAAAGTCTGATGCACTTTTCTTCATGGTCTGGTCAGCAGGCAGAGTGTTGTCATTATAAGATGTCACGAACTTAAAGTCACTGGTTCTAGATCCTGTTGTCAAGTAGGCGTCATAATTATAAGTGCTGCGTAAAGTTCCTGTTCCGTCAACATCTGCGTAATTAGGAGGGAGATACGCGCTGGGGATGGCAACTGCTCCATCAAACAACAGTCTGGGCTTCCTCCTGCGACAAAACCTCACACCCAGGATGATGATGATGAATGTCAGGAAAAAGGTGGACACAGACACCAGCGCTATGATCAGATAAGAGGTCAGTTTGGAATTCTTCTCATCGTAGGAAATATCCTTTAGTTCTGGGACCTCAGCCAAGTTATCAGAAATAAGTAAATACATGGAACAGGTGGCAGAGAGAGAGGGCTGTCCGTTATCTTTCACTGCCACAATAAGGTTCTGTTTCATGCTGTCAGATTCAAAAATGTCGCGCTGGGTCCTGATCTCTCCGCTGTGGAGACCAATAGTGAAAAGTCCCGGATCAGTGGATTTGACTATATGATAGGACAGCCAGGCGTTCTGTCCGGAGTCCGCGTCCACCGCTATCACTTTGGACACCAGAGAGCCTCCGTGTGCAGCTTTGGGGACCAGCTCGGTCATGAAGGAGTTGCCCTCCGGGGCGGGGTACAGTATCTGAGGAGAGTTGTCATTCACATCCGATATGAACACACTGACGGTCACGTTGCTGCTGAGCGGAGGAGAACCGTTGTCTCTGGCCATCACGTGCACTTTAAAACTCCTCAACTGTTCGTAATCAAACGACCTCACAGCGTGGATCACACCCGTGTCTCCGTTAACAGACAGATAGGAGGACACCGGGGCTCCGTTCACCTCACCAGGTAACAGAGAATAAATCACGGTACCGTTTTGTCTCCAGTCGGGGTCTCGAGCAGTAACGGAACATAAAGTGGAGCCAGGTTTGTTATTTTCAGTCACATATGCGCTGTAGGACTGTTCCTCAAACACAGGTGGGTTGTCGTTGATGTCTGCTACAGATAACTGAACAGTTTTAGAGGAGGACAGAGGTGGAGAGCCCTCGTCAGTGGCAGTGATTGTAACGTTGTAATCAGACACTAGTTCACGATCCAGTTGTCCTGAAGTCACCAGAGAATAGTAGTTTTTAATAGAAGGAACCAACTTGAAAGGAGCGTTTTGTTGAATGGAGCAGCGAACCTGTCTGTTATTCTCGGAGTCTCTGTCCTGCACGTTAATGATGCCCACCTCTGTACCAGGTGACACATTCTCAGGTATGGGGTTACTCAGTGATTTTAAATTGACCACAGGGGCGTTGTCATTCACGTCAGTGACAGAAATTATTACTTTGGCGTATGAAGACAGTCCTAAACCATCCTTTGCTTTAACGCGTATTTCAAATGATGTGGTTGTTTCATAGTCAATATTTCCGATTACTTTTATCTCACCTACTTTACGGTCAATACTAAATAGCTTCTTCACATCCTCTGAAACATGTCCAAAGTCATAGCTCACGTCCCCATTAATCCCCTCATCTGCATCAGTTGCGCTCACAGTGACCACTACAGTGTCTAGAGGAGAGTTTTCAGGCAGACTGGCTTTATAAACGGCCTGGCTGAACACTGGGGCGTTATCATTAGCATCCAGCACAGTAACGTGTATAACTACTGTACCTGATCTCTGAGGAGAGCCACCATCTAAAGCTGTGAGCAGCAAATTCATGTCCTGTTGTTTTTCACGATCGAGCTCTTTATCAAGAACAAGCTCTATGTTGTTTCCATCAACCACCAACACAAAATTGTCATTCTTCTTCAGGCTGTACTGCTGGACTGAATTTTGTCCAACATCAGCATCGTGCGCTTCTTCTATCACAAAACGAGCTCCCCTGACTGCAGACTCTCTGATTTCTATATTTATCAAATCTTCGTTAAATTGTGGCGAATTATCATTAATATCTTGAATATGTAGACTGATCCGATGCAGCTCGAGAGGATTCTCCAGCACGAGCTCATGTTTTATGATGCACGAAGCCTTCTCTCCACAAAGCGCCTCTCGGTCAATCCTGTCAGCAACAATCAGTTCTCCGTTTCTCAGGTTAATGTCACAGTAGCGTTTATCAGTTCCATCGGTATCAACCCGGGCTCTTCTGTTGGATATCGCGCCCGTCTCCAGCCCGAGATCCTTGGCTATATTCCCAACCACTGATCCGCGTTTCATCTCCTCCGCAAAAGAATAGCTCATGTCTCCATATGCGCCATGGATCCACAGGAGGAGGAAATAAAAGCCGCACAACCGAAACGCGACAAATGTTAAATCCATCACCATCTCTGTTCCGGAGATGTTAAAGAATCGACGCAACAAAGACAGACTTAAAACTGACAGAAATTCAGCGTTAGTCCCTCCTATGTGTAGACCGGTCGTACACGAATGCACGTCCACAAAGAATAAAGGAATTTAAACATTTTAAGGCTGGTGTATAGCGACACCGTGAGTTAATTTCAACAATCACAGATAAAATAAAATAAAAATAAAAAAACATTGTTAACGAGGTTTTTAACTCATAAATCGATTACACTTGCACTAAATTAAACTGAATGTGATTTTATTTTAGTGTCTACAACATTTTCATGAAATGTATTTATCAATACCCATGTCAAACTATAACTCAATCAAACAAATGGAATTATCACCACACATTGTGCAAAGCCACCGTTTTTTATGTTATATGTAATCTTATATAAGAGAGCTAAAGCTATTGTAAATGTGTTCACGATTTTTATGCATTCTAAGAGTGTATACAACTATGCACTGTAATAAAATAATCAATTCCTGTATAAGTACCTGCATTCCAGCTGCAACCAAAAAAAAATGTCATTAGCTAGTCCTCTGTAAAGGCATATTTACTCTGGTTTTGTCATCTCATCAGAGGCACATTTCAGCAAGCAGTGGTCGAAGTTCAGTCAATCTTTACTGTATGTGGTCTAGTAACAAGTAAAACAGAAAGGCTATAGTCAGCATACACTTAATCTTTACAGAAGTACATTTATAGAGCCCTGGTTGATCAAATATTTTCTGCATCGGTCAGAATTTGTTTCCTCTATTTTCTTTTATTAACACAGGAGCATGCTGATTTATTACTTCATATGTACTTTGAAGTACACTTGCAGTCTAAATGTATTATAGCATAATCATGACATATTGTCCATTGCCTATTGTGTTTGAAATATTTATTACACTCAGAGATCCCTTTAGTCACATGTCACCATATCACAGGTTGGTACATGTTTGATATACTTAACATTATCTTCACCAGGGAATGATTTTTCATTTGATTATTTTATTTCGTTGCAGTTCTATCTCAAGATACAGCAATATGTAAATGCCATTTATTGTAATAAAGTTTGTTTAATTGCCTCTAAAGTTCAATGTATATGAAGAAAAATCATGTCTATAGGCTCTATAAATTATAGTGGGCAAACTTGGTCTGAGAGCCTATTTTAAACTTGTGTTCACAAACACTTTTTTACAGCCTTAAGAAAGATCTTCTGATATGCATCAACTTGAAAAATTGAATCCAATTGTATTATACAGAAGAGCAAAAAAAGATGAGAACACTCAGGGCTAAAATGAAAAGTAAGAAGACTTTCTCTACCACCAGTGGGCTATAGCACTACAAGCTAATGTGAACCCACCAATCTGTAAATTTCTTGGTAATTTATATGAATAATAATATAGCTATAACAACAAAAGGGAAGAGAAAAAAGGAGCAGTCAGGCATTTGCAGCAAGTCATTTCTTTTGATAGAATATAACGAAAGATAACACCTTTCAGAATCAGCATAATCAAGGCACAGGATACAATCAGACAATTATGTGTTATCATAAGAACAGACCATAGACTGTCATAATTTAATTGACATGCATTTATAGCAAGTAGAGGTTTTCCCATTGAATTACTAGATTAGCACAAGCACCAACAATATCTCTGTGGAACTCACATTGTCCTACAGACCTATCAGCTCAGACAGTGATGAAAACACAAGGCTCCAACAAGAGAGAGAGATGATTTTACATACACTTTCTAAATGGAGAGTAGACTGACTTCACATGTGAACACATTCAGGTGTTGCATTCTACTCTTTCATTATACAGCCGTTTTCAGCCATTCAATTCATGAAACCACGTAGTCTGCGAGACAGCACAATTCCTCTAGACTCAATCATAAGACCAATATCTGCCCCATTAAAGCAACAAAGTAACAATTGCAAATGCAGAAATTCTACAGCATTTCCAATGAAATAGTGGATTCATGTGGATGTGTCAGAGATTGATTTAGTATTAGAAGTTAGTCTATAAAACTAATATTAATTCATTTACACTGAGCAATGTATGTTCCTGATTAGTGATATATTTATTGTTTTTTGTCCACTACTGTCTAATAATTTAGTTCTGTAAAGAATTATAAAGGTACAGCAGGCAGGGTGTTTGATTTATTTAAAACGGATGCAGGGTCTATATTATTAATATATATGTCATAGAAAACAGAGACTACACACTATACAAAATAAAATACACGTTAAAAAGATAAATGTCACTGTCCTACTTAATGCAGACCAAACATCAACAGCAAAATCCATAAGGATAGATCAGCCACAACTGCATATACAGAACAATCATGTTATTCTATACACTGTAAGAACCAGGAGTGAATTCATATACTATGTTATCTTTAAACACTAACAAGCCACATGTCACATCTTGACAGTTTGCTGATGATTCCCATAGTCTGATAAAAGTACATACTAACTGCACAGAACAAGCCAGTTAGTATCTGACAGAAATTCAAGTCTCTGACATGTTGGATTCCACTCCATATCCAGAACTGCATTGCACTTGCATAGTAATGTGTTTCTCCTATTCCATCTCGTTTAATTGTATTCAAATCTTTATTTTGTGATTCACCCTTTTGAATTATATTTATTGTGTGTTCACAATTTCTTCTTCAGTGTTCTGTCTAAACCCCTTTGAATCAATTCGTTAAAAAGGTGTTTGCGGAAAGGTGCAACTAAATTTGTCTTGCCTTATGTAAGCTCATAGCTCATTTGAAAATCTATTGAAACATATAGATGTATCAAAAAGTGTTCACACTTAAAAATTGTCAACCAAATGCCACAAAACAAAGAAACATTAACATTAACGTGCATGCAAAATGATGTATGATTGATTTAATATATTTTTATGAATGAATGAGAATCATATGGTCCTTGCAGGTATGAAAAGTAACACTTCATCACAGAGCAACAAGCCAACGGACAACTTGACACGTGTGGTGTGTGTGAGAGTCAAAATCAAAAATGGGGGAATGAAATCATTAAGACGTTCTACACATCTTTGACACGTTACATGAAGCATGCCCTACCTCAGGGGAACCACTGCTGTCCCCAAACACATCTGCAAAGTCTGATGCACTTTTCTTCATGGTCTGGTCAGCAGGCAGAGTGTTGTCATTGTAAGATGTCACGAACTTAAAGTCACTGGTTCTAGATCCTGTCGTCAAGTAGGCGTCATAATTATAAGTGCTGCGTAAAGTTCCTGTTCCGTCAACATCTGCGTAATTAGGAGGGAGATACGCGCTGGGGATGGCAACTGCTCCATCAAACAACAGTCTGGGCTTCCTCCTGCGACAAAACCTCACACCCAGGATGATGATGATGAACGTCAGGAAAAAGGTGGACACAGAAACCAGCGCGATGATCAGATAAGAGGTCAGTTTGGAATTCTTCTCATCGTAGGAAATATCCTTCAGTTCTGGGACCTCAGCCAAGTTATCAGAAATAAGTAAATACATGGAACAGGTGGCAGAGAGAGAGGGCTGTCCGTTATCTTTCACTGCCACAACAAGGTTCTGTTTCATGCTGTCAGATTCAGAAATGTCCCGCTGGGTCCTGATCTCTCCGCTGTGGAGACCAATAGTGAAAAGTCCCGGATCAGTGGATTTGACTATATGATAGGACAGCCAGGCGTTCTGTCCGGAGTCCGCGTCCACCGCTATCACTTTGGACACCAGAGAGCCTCCGTGTGCAGCTTTGGGGACCAGCTCGGTCATGAAGGAGTTGCCCTCCGGGGCGGGGTACAGTATCTGAGGAGAGTTGTCATTCACATCCGATATGAACACACTGACGGTCACGTTGCTGCTGAGCGGAGGAGAACCGTTGTCTCTGGCCATCACGTGCACTTTAAAACTCCTGAACTGTTCGTAATCAAACGACCTCACAGCGTGGATCACACCCGTGTCTCCGTTAACAGACAGATAGGAGGACACCGGGGCTCCGTTCACCTCACCAGGTAACAGAGAATAAATCACGGTACCGTTTTGTCTCCAGTCGGGGTCTCGAGCAGTAACGGAACATAAAGTGGAGCCAGGTTTGTTATTTTCAGTCACATATGCGCTGTAGGACTGTTCCTCAAACACAGGTGGGTTGTCGTTGATGTCTGCTACAGATAACTGAACAGTTTTAGAGGAGGACAGAGGTGGAGAGCCCTCGTCAGTGGCAGTGATTGTAACGTTGTAGTCAGACACTAGTTCACGGTCCAGTTGTCCTGTAGTCACCAGAGAATAGTAGTTTTTAATAGAAGGAACCAACTTGAAAGGAGCGTTTTGTTGAATGGAGCAGCGGACTAGTTGGTTATTATCAGAATCTGCGTCCTGCACGTTAATGATGCCCACCTCTGTACCAGGTGACACATTCTCAGGTATTGGATTACTCAGAGATTTCACATAGATTACAGGTGTGTTGTCATTCACGTCAGTGACAGAAACGACTACCTTAGCGTATGATGACAGCCCTAAACCATCTTTTGCTTTCACGCGTATTTCAAATGATGTGGTAGTTTCATAGTCAACTATGCCACTCACTTTAATCTCACCTACTTTACGGTCAATACTAAATAGCTTCTTTACATCCTCTGAAACATGTCCAAAATCATAGCTCACGTCCCCATTAATCCCTTCATCTGCATCAGCTGCGCTCACAGTGACCACTACAGTGTCTAGAGCAGAGTTTTCAGGCAGACTGGCTTTATAAACGGCCTGGCTGAACACTGGGGCATTATCATTAGCATCCAGCACAGTAACGTGTATAACTACTGTACCTGATCTCTGAGGAGAGCCCCCATCTAAAGCTGTGAGCAGCAAATTCATGTTCTGTTGCTTTTCACGATCGAGCTCTTTATCAAGAACAAGCTCTATATTGTTTCCATCAACCACCAACACAAAATTGTCATTCTTCTTCAGGCTGTACTGCTGGACTGAATTTTTCCCTACATCCGCATCGTGCGCTTCTTCTATCACAAAACGAGCTCCCCTCACTGCAGACTCTCTGATTTCTATATGTATCGCCTCCTCGTTGAACTGTGGGGAGTTATCATTAACATCTTGGATGTGTAGACTGATCGAATGCAGCTCCAGAGGATTCTCCAGTACAAGATCGCGTTTTATCACGCACGATGGCTTTTCACCACAAAGCTCCTCCCGGTCAATTCTGTCGTCAACGGACAGATCCCCAGTCCTGCGGTTGATATCACAGTAACGTTTACGATTCCCCGCAGCATCCACACGGGCGTTTCTAGAAATCAGTTTACTCGAATCCAGGTTTAGATCCTTTGCGATGTTCCCGATGAGAAATCCGCGCTTCATTTCCTCCTGAAAGTAATAGCTGACGTCCCCAAACGCGGAATGAAACAAAAGGAAGAAAACGAAAACGCTCATTTTGATCCCTATCTTGGGACTGTTTGTTACACAAAAATATCCTCCTTTAAGGTCAAAAATTCGACGAGAATTAACGCCAATTCACGAGGACTCCTCGGTTACACCGGTTGCGAAGTAGGATCAACAGCAATTGAACAAAAAAACCCTTTTATTGGGCTGCGTACAGGAGGTAGGCGTACAAATGCTTCACGTAGACGAGCTAATAGCGACACCATGAGTGGAGCTAAGAAATAACAGTCTGTGGAATATTTATTTTTTCAAACATAAAGTATGATGCTGTGCGCTTTCTTAGTACGCAATTTACGTGAAGGATTATATAGATATTCTCTAGTAAGAAGTTTTTAACAATTAAAACGTTTATACAACGGAATGCAATAGCGCATTTTGTGGAATGCAGTTACAACGCCACATCTCCTCTAAAAGTATCATGTCTCAGAGAAATCAAAACTCTGGTATACCACAGCACTGGATAACCAGATGAATACAAGATATTCTTAGATGCAGCTAGAAAAAAAAGAGAGATTGAAAAATCCGAAACAAATGATGTAATTTCAAAAGAATAAATACTATAAGAGAGAAAACAACATAGTGAAACGGATAGATGGATATGAACTAAATTATTGAAAAAGCGAGCAAAGGCAAACTTAGAGATGGCAAAGTGGAATTCTTGTGAGGTCACATGACCTCTCTAAAACTTGTATCACCTTTTTGAAAATCGTCATAAACGAGAATAGCAACACACCAGGCATCTTTTGAAGGCTAACTGGTAAAACTTTAAATAAAATGATTAAAAAAAAAAAAAAAAAACTGAATGAAACCCACATGAGTAGGTTTATTGCTCAAATATGTCGTCCGGGTATAGTCTGGGTTTTCTCCATGTGAGTCTTTCTTCAACAGGCGCTAATGGCATCTGATCACAAAAGCGATTTATGTTACAAATCTAAAGAGGAAGAACCCAAATATTTTTAGAAAAGGTTACATGTTTACAAATCAATTAAATCCATTGGATCCATTTGTTCTAAAATACATCACTGAGTCGTGCAGACTTCAGCACCAAGGACAGAGCAACAGGTCCTTTACTGACTTGTTAGAAAAGTAAGTGCAATGTTTTGATGAACCACCATGCATGGCCAAATACTCTTAGAAAAATAAACATTCAATTGCATGAATAGCAAAAGAAATGTGTATCTGGAATGGCATTTTCAGCACACGAAACATGAGGTGAGTTAAAGTGAATAAGTCGCATACCTCAGGAGAGTGATCAGAATCTCCAAACACATCAGCAAAGTCTGAAGCACTTTTCTTCATGGTCTGGTCAGCAGGCAGAGTGTTGTCATTGTAAGATGTCACGAACTTAAAGTCACTGGTTCTAGATCCTGTTGTCAAGTAGGCGTCATAATTATAAGTGCTGCGTAAAGTTCCTGTTCCGTCAACATCTGCGTAATTAGGAGGGAGATACGCGCTGGGGATGGCAACTGCTCCATCAAACAACAGTCTGGGCTTCCTCCTGCGACAAAACCTCACACCCAGGATGATGATGATGAACGTCAGGAAAAAGGTGGACACAGACACCAGAGCGATGATCAGATAAGAGGTCAGTTTGGAATTCTTCTCATCGTAGGAAATATCCTTCAGTTCTGGGACCTCAGCCAAGTTATCAGAAATAAGTAAATACATGGAACAGGTGGCAGAGAGAGAGGGCTGTCCGTTATCTTTCACTGCCACAATAAGGTTCTGTTTCATGCTGTCAGATTCAGAAATGTCCCGCTGGGTCCTGATCTCTCCGCTGTGGAGACCAATAGTGAAAAGTCCCGGATCAGTGGATTTGACTATATGATAGGACAGCCAGGCGTTCTGTCCGGAGTCCGCGTCCACCGCTATCACTTTGGACACCAGAGAGCCTCCGTGTGCAGCTTTGGGGACCAGCTCGGTCATGAAGGAGTTGCCCTCCGGGGCGGGGTACAGTATCTGAGGAGAGTTGTCATTCACATCCGATATGAACACATTGACGGTCACGTTGCTGCTGAGCGGAGGAGAACCGTTATCTCTGGCCATCACGTGCACTTTAAAACTCCTGAACTGTTCGTAATCAAACGACCTCACAGCGTGGATCACACCCGTGTCTCCGTTAACAGACAGATAGGAGGACACCGGGGCTCCGTTCACCTCACCAGGTAACAGAGAATAAATCACGGTACCGTTTTGTCTCCAGTCGGGGTCTCGAGCAGTAACGGAACATAAAGTGGAGCCAGGTTTGTTATTTTCAGTCACATATGCGCTGTAGGACTGTTCCTCAAACACAGGTGGGTTGTCGTTGATGTCTGCTACAGATAACTGAACAGTTTTAGAGGAGGACAGAGGTGGAGAGCCCTCGTCAGTGGCAGTGATTGTAACGTTGTAATCAGACACTAGTTCACGGTCCAGTTGTCCTGTAGTCACCAGAGAATAGTAGTTTTTAATAGAAGGAACCAACTTGAAAGGAGCGTTTTGTTGAATGGAGCAGCGAACCTGTCTGTTATTCTCAGAGTCTCTGTCCTGCACGTTAATGATGCCCACCTCTGTACCAGGTGACACATTCTCAGGTATGGGGTTAGTCAGAGATTTAAGGTAAATAACTGGTGCGTTGTCATTTACATCAGTAACTTCAATTATTAAAGTTGCATACGAAATTAATCCCAAACCATCTTTTGCACTGATCTGCATTTCATAGGATGACGCTTTCTCATAATCAACAGATCCAGCTACTTTCACCTGTCCTGTTCTAGAGTCTAGCGAAAATAAATTGCTATTTTCTCCCGAAACATGGTCAAATTCGTACGTAATTTCGCTATTTAAACCTTCATCAGCATCAGTAGCACTCACTGTGATCACAACAGTATCGAGAGCAGCGTTTTCAGGCAGACTGGCTTTATAGACGGTCTGGCTGAACACTGGAACATTATCATTAGCATCCAGCACAGTGACGTGTATGACTACAGTACCTGATCTCTGAGGAGAGCCACCATCAAATGCGGTAAGCAACAGCATCATCTCTTTTTGATCTTCTCTGTCTAATTCTTTCTCTAGAACTAATTCACAATATTTTCGTCCACCGGATTTACTATTAACATTCAGTTTAAAATGATCATTTTGTTGAAGTGAGTAGCTCTGAACACTATTTTCTGCGATGTCTCCATCATGTGCCTCTCCAAGAAGAAAATGCGCACCCTTGCCAGCCATTTCATGAATTTCTATCTTAAATGAATCCTCTTTAAACTGCGGTGAATTATCATTAATATCCTGAACGCGGATGTTAATACGGTGCAGTTCTAATGGATTTTCTAGTACAAGTTCCAGTTTTAAAACACACGACGCCTTTTTCCCACAAAGCCCCTCTCTGTCAATCCTTTCTTGTACAACCAAGTCTCCGGTATTGAGATTAACTCCGCAGTACTTGACGTTGTTATCCTCCGTATCGATACGGGCCTTGCGAGCGGACAGTCTGCCCAAATCAAGTCCCAGATCTTTAGCGATATTTCCAATTACAGATCCACGTTTCATCTCCTCGGGAACAGAGTAGCTGACGTCTCCATAGACGGGGTGGAGGACAAGGAAAATACAAGCAAGGCCGTAGAGCAGCGTAAACCTGCTGTATCCCATTGTTACTGCGACGAACAGCCACACATTCAAAATCCTTACGAAGCAATTAATATATATCACCGGTGTGTTCGTGATTTCTTCCAATAACAGTGAGTCGGTGCAATGATACAAGAAGCGTATGTATCCAACTGCGGTACAATAACCAGAATCAGGCTTTAAATTCGTTGTCAGAGAAGGGTGGAGAATGAACGCGTTTTCCCGTTTGCTGGTACACACTGACACCATGAGCCTTTCTGTAGACATAACAAGGGCATGTAGGATTTATTTTTTATGTTGTATAGTTTGGCCAATTCAGTATTATATGCATATAATATAGTGTATAAACAGATACAAAAGCTAGAAAAACAACGTACCATTGCTATTTACATGTACATCACCATTATTTTTGAGACTGACTAACGTTAATCATTAAATAAAAGCTATACAAACATTATTTTTTAACAGAATCGAGGGAATAAAAAATACACATCGATTTAGTCTGCGGATAGTTTGAAAGGACACAAACTATAATATGTCTAAAAAAAATGGGGAAACATTTATTTCAAATTAATTTCGAGTTTTGGTATAACATCAGAACTAGATACGCTGCCTCTTCTTGTTTGAAATGGTGGTGGGACCATTTCTCCCTAATACACTTTTCTGAAGTTTTCCACGCTATTGGTGGAATAGAGAAAACGAGAGGGACCCGGTGAGTTGTTTGCTCATGTTCTATAAGAACAGCTGCTTATGCATTTTAAACTAGATTGAAATCATGTGGCATAATATCTTTTGCAAATTAGAGCCCATCTCAGAAAAGAGTCACTCTAGAAAATCAGAACAATCACATCTGCTCTATAAACAATTTGTTTAAACACCTGTTATGCTATATCCCATTATCGTTTTAACTTTAAAAAAGTCAATACTGAAGAGCTACTAATAATTAGACCACATCACACAAATGCCATGTTCTTATCAGAATAGAAGAAGCAATTATTTTTCAAAGAGTCCCAAAATAAAATGTGTCAAACAACAAACATAACAGCCCACACGGGGAACTACGCTTTAAAGTGGATCAGACAGTTCAGCACCAAGGACAGCGCAACATGGACAACGTTAGAAAATAATTTTTGAGAATATTAAGCTAAGACACCAGGCGATGAGCACAAAATCAATAAGAAAAACACCTAGTCTAAAATAAAAAGTCTAACAGGGATGATTGCTACAAGCCTCTATTGTTATAAGAGCTGTTACAAAGAAAGTCAATACGTGTAAAGGCTGCCGTATTTACTATACTTGGAATAAACAATGTAGAAAACGAAAATACAGTTAAAATAATAAAAATGCAAGTCCGTTTAAGTTGTATATCCGTTTCTGGTGTAGGTTGTATAGTAATGTGACTCTTTAATGGTTTTGTGAGACACTAGAGAAGGATTGTCTGACGATAAAAATCTTGCATACGAGTCTGAGCAATTTATGTATTCTTTAAAAGATATAATCTACTAAGAAGTCAAATTACTATACAAACTACACCAGAAACGGAAATACAACTTAAAAGGATTTAAAGGAAAACATATAAACCTATAATGGATTTTGAAGGGCACTAAACATGGATCGTTTGGTAATGCATGATTAGCATACCTCAGGAGAGTGATCAGAATCTCCGAACACATCAGCGAAGTCAGATGCACTTTTCTTCATGGTCTGGTCAGCAGGCAGAGTGTTGTCATTGTAAGATGTCACGAACTTAAAGTCACTGGTTCTAGATCCTGTTGTCAAGTAGGCGTCATAATTATAAGTGCTGCGTAAAGTTCCTGTTCCGTCAACATCTGCGTAATTAGGAGGGAGATACGCGCTGGGGATGGCAACTGCTCCATCAAACAACAGTCTGGGCTTCCTCCTGCGACAAAACCTCACACCCAGGATGATGATGATGAACGTCAGGAAAAAGGTGGATACAGACACCAGAGCGATGATCAGATAAGAGGTCAGTTTGGAATTCTTCTCATCGTAGGAAATATCCTTCAGTTCTGGGACCTCAGCCAAGTTATCAGAAATAAGTAAATACATGGAACAGGTGGCAGAGAGAGAGGGCTGTCCGTTATCTTTCACTGCCACAATAAGGTTCTGTTTCATGCTGTCAGATTCAGAAATGTCCCGCTGGGTCCTGATCTCTCCGCTGTGGACACCAATAGTGAAAAGTCCCGGATCAGTGGATTTGACTATATGATAGGACAGCCAGGCGTTCTGTCCGGAGTCCGCGTCCACCGCTATCACTTTGGACACCAGAGAGCCTCCGTGTGCAGCTTTGGGGACCAGCTCGGTCATGAAGGAGTTGCCCTCCGGGGCGGGGTACAGTATCTGAGGAGAGTTGTCATTCACATCCGATATGAACACACTGACGGTCACGTTGCTGCTGAGCGGAGGAGAACCGTTGTCTCTGGCCATCACGTGCACTTTAAAACTCCTGAACTGTTCGTAATCAAACGACCTCACAGCGTGGATCACACCCGTGTCTCCGTTAACAGACAGATAGGAGGACACCGGGGCTCCGTTCACCTCACCAGGTAACAGAGAATAAATCACGGTACCGTTTTGTCTCCAGTCGGGGTCTCGAGCAGTAACGGAACATAAAGTGGAGCCAGGTTTGTTATTTTCAGTCACATAAGCGCTGTAGGACTGTTCCTCAAACACAGGTGGGTTGTCGTTGATGTCTGCTACAGATAACTGAACAGTTTTAGAGGAGGACAGAGGTGGAGAGCCCTCGTCAGTGGCAGTGATTGTAACGTTGTAATCGGACACTAGTTCACGGTCCAGTTGTCCTGTAGTCACCAGAGAATAGTAGTTTTTAATAGAAGGAACCAACTTGAAAGGAGCGTTTTGTTGAATGGAGCAGCGAACCTGTCTGTTATTCTCAGAGTCTCTGTCCTGCACGTTAATGATGCCCACCTCTGTACCAGGTGACACATTCTCAGGTATGGGGTTAGTCAGTGATTTCAGATATATTACAGGAGCGTTATCATTCACATCTGTGATGTCAATAATTACTTTCGCTTCTGAAGAGAGACCGTATCCATCTTTGGCCTCAACAAACAGTTCGTATTTTTGCCCCTCTTCATAATCTAAGTCACCTATCACAATTATCTCTCCAGTTTTCTGATCTAGTACAAACAAATTTCTTGATTTGTCAGAGAGACGGCTAAATTCATAGGTTACCTCTCCATTAACACCTTCGTCTGCATCTGATGCACTTACAGTGATGACCGGTGTTCGTAAAGGTGAGTTTTCCGCTAACGTGGCTGTATATGAGGCCTGAGTAAAGATTGGGGCGTTATCATTAGCATCAAGTACGATGACGTGTATAACAACAGTCCCTGATCTCTGAGGAGAGCCACCATCTACAGCCGTCAGCAATAATTTCATTTCCTGCTGCTCCTCTCGGTCTAACTCCTTCTCTAAAACCAACTCACCATATTTCCTCCCAGCATTTGTTGTCTGCATACTGAACACAAAATTGGCGTTTTGTTGCAAAATGTAGCTTTCAACAGAATTCTTGCCTATATCCGCATCGTGTGCTGGATTAACGCGATACCTGGCTCCTTTCACAGCTGACTCACTAATTTCCATCTTAATAATATCCTTCGGAAAAATAGGTGCATTGTCGTTTATGTCTTGCACCTGCAGGGACAACCGGTGTAACTCTAATGGATTCTCCAAAAGCAACTCGAATCTGAGAACACACGACGGCTTTTCTCCACAATGTTCCTCTCTGTCGATTCTATCTGAAACGAATAAATCCCCGTTTCGGAGGTTAATCCCGCAGTATTGTTTGTCGTTTCCTTCCATGTCGACACGAGCTTTGCGCGCAGACAGTCTGCCCACCTCCAGTCCGAGATCCTTGGCGACATTTCCAATAATAGATCCGCGTTTCAGCTCCTCTTGTACAGAGTAGCTCAGGTCTCCGTGTGCGTTATGCACCACAACAAAGAAGAACACAAAGCCATAGCTTTGAAGAACGCCCCGGCGCTGCAGCACCATCATCATCAGACACTATTACACAGATCAAACCACGGTAGTTTCAACCATGAGCAAGACGTTATTCGATAACTATCTTTATGTGACTAGCGAGCATTCCCCGTCTGTGTCCTAGGCTTTAGAGAAAACAGGGGTGGTTGAATCCAATAATGGGTGGTGTGCAACACAGGCTAAATATTTCTCTCCTGAGCTGGTCTATAGTGACACCGTGAGTCCAAATATAATACAACAGTTTTAATGGGGTGGTGCAAAGTTTCTAAAATACATTAACATGACGTTTGGCCTTGATGCGTGAATAACACGCATTTTAAATACGTCAACAGTGTCAGGAAAAGCTGCCATGTGTTGTATGTACTTTTCTTTATGTAAGATGGGTTTTCGGTTTCCTCAGGAGGCTTCACAAAAGCAGCATGAAACAGAACCTCATGGCAAAGCTTGCCATAGTAATTGTGAGACGACACTGGATGTTGAACCACAGATCATGTCCTTCTGCGTAACACGCTTAGTTTTCCAAGTACGGTGAAAAAACTAGTACCACCCTGTTCCTTCCATTCTTATTCATCCTCTTTTATGAAGTCAAACGGATTCCAACATTTTCAATATAGAAGACGCATCAATTACATAAACCGTAACTATCTGAATAAATACCCACAATGCACACAAAACATCGCGAAAAAGAAAAAAAAAAGTAAAACATAAATACTCGAGACCATGCTCTGCATGCTGCAACTTTGCAAACAATACGTATTCTCAACACAGGAAAGTAATAATTGAAGTCATGTGTGAATAAGATACAATTACAGAGACACAATTGTATTCATTGAAGGTAATTTTTTCCTCAATTATTTCACCGATGTGAGCCCCCTCTTATTTCCCCTCCCAGCAAGATAAACTGCGTTCATTACATCGTTTAAATATTAATATAAACCTGGACATAGTCATCCCAGGTTAGCAGCATAGTTAGGAACACTAAAATTTAAAACTTGTAAAAGTAGAAAAATAATATATCTGAGTTGTGCTTCAAAAGCATAACAGGAGCAATTGCACGTTTCGTCAAAAAGACCGCACTAACGAGTTCTGTTCGGCACCAAGGACAGAGACACAAAGAACAATATGCAACCCTGCTAAACAGGAGTCAAAGACCAACACGCCAGTGCAGTGGTAACGGATTGACCGATATATAGTTTATAGTTTTTGGAGACAATGGAAGTAAAAAAAAACACAGGGAACTATTAATTTGACGCTATTAAGATGACGCAACTCATATTGACATTTTGACAAATACAGCAACAAATACTTAAATCCACTCATAGTTCAAAATACATGTAACGCCTAATCTTACCTCAGGAGAGTGATCAGAATCTCCAAACACATCAGCAAAGTCTGATGCACTTTTCTTCATGGTCTGGTCAGCAGGCAGAGTGTTGTCATTGTAAGATGTCACGAACTTAAAGTCACTGGTTCTAGATCCTGTTGTCAAGTAGGCGTCATAATTATAAGTGCTGCGTAAAGTTCCTGTTCCGTCAACATCTGCGTAATTAGGAGGGAGATACGCGCTGGGGATGGCAACTGCTCCATCAAACAACAGTCTGGGCTTCCTCCTGCGACAAAACCTCACACCCAGGATGATGATGATGAACGTCAGGAAAAAGGTGGACACAGACACCAGCGCTATGATCAGATAAGAGGTCAGTTTGGAATTCTTCTCATCGTAGGAAATATCCTTCAGTTCTGGGACCTCAGCCAAGTTATCAGAAATAAGTAAATACATGGAACAGGTGGCAGAGAGAGAGGGCTGTCCGTTATCTTTCACTGCCACAATAAGGTTCTGTTTCATGCTGTCAGATTCAGAAATGTCCCGCTGGGTCCTGATCTCTCCGCTGTGGAGACCAATAGTGAAAAGTCCCGGATCAGTGGATTTGACTATATGATAGGACAGCCAGGCGTTCTGTCCGGAGTCCGCGTCCACCGCTATCACTTTGGACACCAGAGAGCCTCCGTGTGCAGCTTTGGGGACCAGCTCGGTCATGAAGGAGTTGCCCTCCGGGGCGGGGTACAGTATCTGAGGAGAGTTGTCATTCACATCCGATATGAACACACTGACGGTCACGTTGCTGCTGAGCGGAGGAGAACCGTTGTCTCTGGCCATCACGTGCACTTTAAAACTCCTGAACTGTTCGTAATCAAACGACCTCACAGCGTGGATCACACCAGTGTCTCCGTTAACAGACAGATAGGAGGACACCGGGGCTCCGTTCACCTCACCAGGTAACAGAGAATAAATCACGGTACCGTTTTGTCTCCAGTCGGGGTCTCGAGCAGTAACGGAACATAAAGTGGAGCCAGGTTTGTTATTTTCAGTCACATATGCGCTGTAGGACTGTTCCTCAAACACAGGTGGGTTGTCGTTGATGTCTGCTACAGATAACTGAACAGCTTTAGAGGAGGACAGAGGTGGAGAGCCCTCGTCAGTGGCAGTGATTGTAACGTTGTAATCAGACACTAGTTCACGGTCCAGTTGTCCTGTAGTCACCAGAGAATAGTAGTTTTTAATAGAAGGAACCAACTTGAAAGGAGCGTTTTGTTGAATGGAGCAGCGAACCTGTCTGTTATTCTCAGAGTCTCTGTCCTGCACGTTAATGATGCCCACCTCTGTACCAGGTGACACATTCTCAGGTATGGGGTTAGTCAGAGATTTAAGGTAAATAACTGGAGCATTGTCATTTACATCAGTAACTTCAATTATTAATGTTGCATACGAAATTAATCCCAGACCATCTTTGGCGCTGATCTGCATTTCATAGGATGACGCTTTCTCATAATCAACAGATCCAGCTACTTTCACTTCTCCTGTTTTAGAGTCTAACAAAAATAAATTGCTATCCTCACCTGAGACATGGTCAAATCCATAAGTAACTTCACCATTTACTCCTTCATCTGCATCGGTAGCACTCACTGTGATCACAACAGTATCGAGAGCAGAGTTTTCAGGCAGACTGGCTTTATAAACGGTCTGGCTGAACACTGGAACATTATCATTAGCATCCAGCACAGTAACGTGTATGACTACAGTACCTGATCTCTGAGGAGAGCCACCATCTAATGCGGTAAGCAACAGCATCATCTCTTTTTGATTTTCTCTGTCTAATTCTTTCTCTAGAACTAATTCACAGTATTTTCGTCCACCGGATTTACTATTAACATTCAGTTTAAAATGATCATTTTGTTGAAGTGAGTAGCTCTGAACACTATTTTCTGCGATGTCTCCATCATGTGCCTCTCCAAGAAGAAAACGCGCACCCCTGTCTGCCGATTCATGAATTTCTATTTTAAGTGAATCCTCTTTAAACTGCGGTGAATTATCATTAATATCCTGAACGCGGATGTTAATACGGTGCAGTTCTAATGGATTTTCTAGCACAAGTTCCTGTTTTAAAACACACGACGCCTTTTTCCCACAAAGCCCCTCTCTGTCAATCCTTTCTTGTACAACCAAGTCTCCGGTATTGAGATTAACTCCGCAGTACTTGACGTTGTTATCCTCCGTATCGATACGGGCCTTGCGAGCGGACAGTCTGCCCAAATCAAGTCCCAGATCTTTAGCGATATTTCCAATTACAGATCCACGTTTCATCTCCTCGGGAACAGAGTAGCTGACGTCTCCATAGACGGGGTGGAGGACAAGGAAAATACAAGCAAGGCCGTAGAGCAGCGTAAACCTGCTGTATCCCATTGTTACTGCGACGAACAGCCACACATTCAGAACTATTACAAACCAGACCAAAATATATCACCGGTGTGGTCGTGATTTCTTCCCAAAAAAATCAGCCTATACAGTCACAGAAGAAGCTCCCGTAGCAAACTGCGGTACAATAACCAGAATCAGGCTGAAAAGCGTCGGTAGAGAAGGGTGGAGAATAAAGGAATTTTTCCCGTTTACTGGTACACACTGACACCATGAGCATTTCTGTAGACATAACAGGGACACATTGGATTTATTTTCCTATACTAAATATGTGATAATTCAGTGTTTCGTACTTCCAATAATGTTAATCATAACATTACACCTTTAGGAGTATGTTACAGTTTTAATTGAGACGAGCTATGACGGTATTTGCTAATTTGTTATTGGCGGAAAAAAGGCAATCATCACCTTGTTTCAACTATGTTATCGGAACATCACCATTGTATATCACCTGTGGTGTGGCAATGATTTAAAAAAGCACTAAAACTAGTCTGTCCGAAAAAAAGAGAGGGTGAGCTCAATTTTATATTAATTTACATGTCTTTCTGTAACCCAAAACGACATGTTTGCTGAAATCAAAATGTACTTTCCAAAACATATGTTGTCCTCTCTTAATAAAATGGTGATCATGTATTTCCTCCCATTCTGTAATGTCTTCACATTCGTACGGGTGGACCGAATTAAAACACGGACAACTGGTTTTACTTTTTACTACTATTTTTTTTATTTTTTTTTTTATTTTTTTTTTTCCTTTTTTAAATTAAAAAAAAAAAACATTTGTGTAACTTTTCTAACTGCTGCTGTAGCACTGTAAAATGTCCCCACTGTGGGACAGTAAAGGAGCTATCTAATCTAATCTACTAC
Source organism: Eupleurogrammus muticus (assembly GCA_036785175.1). Lineage (NCBI taxonomy): Eukaryota > Metazoa > Chordata > Actinopteri > Scombriformes > Trichiuridae > Eupleurogrammus > Eupleurogrammus muticus. The sequence goes on along the minus strand of JAYKQN010000004.1, from coordinate 23,055,888 downwards.
TTGATAAAACCAAGTCCCTCTCATAGTTCATACCAAACAATTACAACAACTGAATTTCCAATAGTCGTATTCTACTGAAGTGCCACATCACATCATTCACTAAAAGTTATGAACGTAAAAAGTGAGTCGTTCTTCAATAGAATCTAATTACATCCAATCACAAAAGCAACGTATGAGTAAAGGTCTAAACAGGAAGAACCCAAACATTTTAGCAAAGGTTGCATTTTTTACAAATCCATTAAAAAATAAAGATCAAAGGAGAAAAGCATCAGTCGAAGATACATAGGGTTATTTGCTCTAAAATAGATCACTGAGTAGTGAAGATTTCAGCACCAAGGACAGAGCAACACAGCGACTAGTGACATATTAGAAAATATTAAAAAATAAGAAGATATAAAAGAGGAACGACATACTCCTCTATCAGCTTCAATCTAAATCTTTTCAACTCCATCTACGGTGAAAAAGGCAACTGAGTGAAATAAGTTTAAAATGGCTCTCTAATGCTTCAACAATCATAGTACTTCACCACAATAGTAGAGGAACAATGTACAGAAAAAGTAACAAACACCAGCACCAAGGACAGAGTAGCAAAGATCAGCACCAAGGACAGAGTAACAAAGATCAGCACCAAGGACAGAGTAACACATATCAGCACCAAGGACAGAGTAACAAAGATCAGCACTGAGGGGGATGTAAAAGAATCTTGTACACTTAAAGCCAAGTGAGTAAAAGTGATTACAGAAAAGTTTCAAAGCTGCAAAGGATATGTGTGTGTGTGGTTGTGTGCGTGTATGTTCGCGCAGTGGTGGTGAAGAATGGGTGTGGAAACATTTTAAGTGCAAGTGTAAAACCGCTATCTGGACTCGAATCTTTATTAGGAACGAGTGCAAACATTTAACGTTTTGATTGAAAAACAAATCTTTTTGAACTATATGTAACAGCTTTAAAAAATAGTTCATTTAAGATTATCATTTTAATAAAAACCAATAGGTGAAAAAATATAAACAAGAATTGCGTTTAACCGATAAGGAGCAGGAGTTTAGGGAAGGTAAATCTTGCATACCTCAGGAGAGTGATCAGAGTCTCCAAAAACATCTGCAAAGTCTGATGCACTTTTCTTCAGAGTCTGGTCAGCAGGCAGAGTGTTGTCATTGTAAGATGTCACGAACTTAAAGTCACTGGTTCTAGATCCTGTTGTCAAGTAGGCGTCATAATTATAAGTGCTGCGTAAAGTTCCTGTTCCGTCAACATCTGCGTAATTAGGAGGGAGATACGCGCTGGGGATGGCAACTGCTCCATCAAACAACAGTCTGGGCTTCCTCCTGCGACAAAACCTCACACCCAGGATGATGATGATGAATGTCAGGAAAAAGGTGGACACAGACACCAGAGCGATGATCAGATAAGAGGTCAGTTTGGAATTCTTCTCATCGTAGGAAATATCCTTCAGTTCTGGGACCTCAGCCAAGTTATCAGAAATAAGTAAATACATGGAACAGGTGGCAGAGAGAGAGGGCTGTCCGTTATCTTTCACTGCCACAATAAGGTTCTGTTTCATGCTGTCAGATTCAGAAATGTCCCGCTGGGTCCTGATCTCTCCGCTGTGGAGACCAATAGTGAAAAGTCCCGGATCAGTGGATTTGACTATATGATAGGACAGCCAGGCGTTCTGTCCGGAGTCCGCGTCCACCGCTATCACTTTGGACACCAGAGAGCCTCCGTGTGCAGCTTTGGGGACCAGCTCGGTCATGAAGGAGTTGCCCTCCGGGGCGGGGTACAGTATCTGAGGAGAGTTGTCATTCACATCCGATATGAACACACTGACGGTCACGTTGCTGCTGAGCGGAGGAGAACCGTTGTCTCTGGCCATCACGTGCACTTTAAAACTCCTGAACTGTTCGTAATCAAACGACCTCACAGCGTGGATCACACCCGTGTCTCCGTTAACAGACAGATAGGAGGACACCGGGGCTCCGTTCACCTCACCAGGTAACAGAGAATAAATCACGGTACCGTTTTGTCTCCAGTCGGGGTCTCGAGCAGTAACGGAACATAAAGTGGAGCCAGGTTTGTTATTTTCAGTCACATATGCGCTGTAGGACTGTTCCTCAAACACAGGTGGGTTGTCGTTGATGTCTGCTACAGATAACTGAACAGTTTTAGAGGAGGACAGAGGTGGAGAGCCCTCGTCAGTGGCAGTGATTGTAACGTTGTAATCGGACACTAGTTCACGGTCCAGTTGTCCTGTAGTCACCAGAGAATAGTAGTTTTTAATAGAAGGAACCAACTTGAAAGGAGCGTTTTGTTGAATGGAGCAGCGAACCTGTCTGTTATTCTCAGAGTCTCTGTCCTGCACGTTAATGATGCCCACCTCTGTACCAGGTGACACATTCTCAGGTATGGGGTTAGTCAGCGATTTAAGGTAAATAACTGGAGCATTGTCATTTATATCAGTAACTTCAATTATTAATGTTGCATACGAAATTAATCCCAGACCATCTTTGGCGCTGATCTGCATTTCATATGATGACGCTTTCTCATAATCAACAGATCCAGCTACTTTCACTTCTCCTGTTTTAGAGTTTAGCGAAAATAAATTGCTATCCTCACCTGAGACATGGTAAAATCCATAAATAACTTCACTATTTACTCCTTCATCAGCATCAGTAGCACTCACTGTGATCACAACAGTATCGAGAGCAGCGTTTTCAGGCAGACTGGCTTTATAGACGGTCTGGCTGAACACTGGAACATTATCATTAGCATCCAGCACAGTAACGTGTATGACTACAGTACCTGATCTCTGAGGAGAGCCACCATCAAATGCGGTAAGCAACAGCATCATCTCTTTTTGATCTTCTCGATCTAATTCTTTCTCTAGAACTAATTCACAGTATTTTCCTCCACCGGATTTACTATTAACATTCAGTTTAAAATAATCATTTTGTTGAAGTGAGTAGCTCTGAACACTATTTTCTGCGATGTCTCCATCATGTGCCTCTCCAAGAAGAAAACGCGCACCATTTACTGCCGATTCCCGAATTTCAAACTTAAACAAATCCTCTTTAAACTGTGGTGAATTATCATTAATATCCTGAACGCGAATGTTAATACGGTGCAGTTCTAATGGATTTTCTAGTACAAGTTCCTGTTTTAAAACACACGACGCCTTTTTCCCACAAAGCCCCTCTCTGTCAATCCTTTCTTGTACAACCAAGTCTCCGGTATTGAGATTAACTCCGCAGTACTTGACGTTGTTATCCTCCGTATCGATACGGGCCTTGCGAGCGGACAGTCTGCCCAAATCAAGTCCCAGATCTTTAGCGATATTTCCAATTACAGATCCACGTTTCATCTCCTCGGGAACAGAGTAGCTGACGTCTCCATAGACGGGGTGGAGGACAAGGAAAATACAAGCAAGGCCGTAGAGCAGCGTAAACCTGCTGTATCCCATTGTTACTGCGACGAACAGCCACACATTCAGAACTCTTACAAAACAGATCAAAATATATCACCGGTGTGGTCGTGATTTCCTCCAAAAACAAAATCAGCCTATACAGTAATAGAAGAAGCTCCCGTAGCAAACTGCGGTACAATAACCAGAATCAGGCTGAAAATCGTTGGTAGAGAAGGGTGGAGAATAAAGGAATTTTTCCCGTTTACTGGTACACACTGACACCATGAGCATTTCTGTAGACATAACAGGGACACATTGGATTTATTGTCCTATACTAAATATGTGATAATTCAGTGTTTCGTACTTCCAATAATGTTAATCATAACATTACACCTTTAGGAGTAAGTTACAGTTTTAATTGAGACGAGCTATGACGATATTTGCTAATTTGTTATTGGCAAATAAAGGCAATCATCACCTTGTTTCAACTATGTTATCGGAACATCACCATTGTATATCACCTGTGGTGTGGCAATAATATGAAAAAGCACTAAAACTAGTCTGTCCGAAAAAAATAGAGGGTGAGCTCAATTTTATATTAATTTACATGTCTTTCTGTAACCCAAAACGACATGTTTGCTGAAAACAAAATGACTTTCCAAAACATATGTTGTCCTCTCTGAATAAAATGGTGATCATGTATTTCCTCCCATTCTGCAATGTTTTTATATTCGTACGGGTGAACCGAAGTAAAACACGGACAACTGGTTTTACTTTCTACTACTACTACTTGATAAAGCCAAGTCCCTCTCATAGTTTATAACAAACAATTACAACAACTGAATTTCCAGTAGTCTTATTCTACTACAGTGCCACATCACATCATTCATTAAAGTCATGAAGGTAAAAAGTGAGTCGTTTTTCCAATATAATCTAATTACATCTAATTACAAAAGCGACGAATGAGTAAAGGTCTAAACAGGAAGAACCCAAACATTTTAGCAAAGGTTGCATTTTTTACAAATCCATTAAAAAATAAAGATCAAAGAAGAGAAGCATCAGTCGAAGGGTTATTTGCTCTAAAATAAATCACTGAGTCGCGAAGATTTCAGCACCAAGGACAGAGCAACACAGCGACTAGTGACATATTAGAAAATATTAAAAATAAGAAGATTTAAAAGAGCACCTGCGCCAACAAATCGATATTGAAAAATACTATAAAAGAAAACTATTTTTTCTTAAGGAAGTTCGGAAAAGTTAAAATGTTCCGTGTGACCTGAGGTTAAATCAGAAGAAAATGGAGAAGGAACATTATTATTTCTAGACTTGTGATGAGCCATCATCCACGGCCAAATACTCTCAGAAAAAAGAAAACATATACAATTGCTTGTATAGCAAAGTGTTTACCTATCTTAAATGGCCAAATCCTCTTAAAACATAAAACATCTTCAATTGCAAACAGAGCAAAGAAAAATGTATCTGAAATGAGTCAAACAAAACACGCGAATGGCATTTTCAGCACACGAAACACGAAGTGAGTAAAAGTCGCATACCTCAGGAGAGTGATCAGAATCTCCAAAAACATCTGCAAAGTCTGAAGCACTTTTCTTCATGGTCTGGTCAGCAGGCAGAGTGTTGTCATTGTAAGATGTCACGAACTTAAAGTCACTGGTTCTAGATCCTGTTGTCAAGTAGGCGTCATAATTATAAGTGCTGCGTAAAGTTCCTGTTCCGTCAACATCTGCGTAATTGGGAGGGAGATACGCGCTGGGGATGGCAACTGCTCCATCAAACAACAGTCTGGGCTTCCTCCTGCGACAAAACCTCACACCCAGGATGATGATGATGAACGTCAGGAAAAAGGTGGACACAGACACCAGCGCGATGATCAGATAAGAGGTCAGTTTGGAATTCTTCTCATCGTAGGAAATATCCTTCAGTTCTGGGACCTCAGCCAAGTTATCAGAAATAAGTAAATACATGGAACAGGTGGCAGACAGAGAGGGCTGTCCGTTATCTTTCACTGCCACAATAAGGTTCTGTTTCATGCTGTCAGATTCAGAAATGTCCCGCTGGGTCCTGATCTCTCCGCTGTGGAGACCAATAGTGAAAAGTCCCGGATCAGTGGATTTGACTATATGATAGGACAGCCAGGCGTTCTGTCCGGAGTCCGCGTCCACCGCTATCACTTTGGACACCAGAGAGCCTCCGTGTGCAGCTTTGGGGACCAGCTCGGTCATGAAGGAGTTGCCCTCCGGGGCGGGGTACAGTATCTGAGGAGAGTTGTCATTCACATCCGATATGAACACACTGACGGTCACGTTGCTGCTGAGCGGAGGAGAACCGTTGTCTCTGGCCATCACGTGCACTTTAAAACTCCTGAACTGTTCGTAATCAAACGACCTCACAGCGTGGATCACACCCGTGTCTCCGTTAACAGACAGATAGGAGGACACCGGGGCTCCGTTCACCTCACCAGGTAACAGAGAATAAATCACGGTACCGTTTTGTCTCCAGTCGGGGTCTCGAGCAGTAACGGAACATAAAGTGGAGCCAGGTTTGTTATTTTCAGTCACATATGCGCTGTAGGACTGTTCCTCAAACACAGGTGGGTTGTCGTTGATGTCTGCTACAGATAACTGAACAGTTTTAGAGGAGGACAGAGGTGGAGAGCCCTCGTCAGTGGCAGTGATTGTAACGTTGTAATCAGACACTAGTTCACGGTCCAGTTGTCCTGTAGTCACCAGAGAATAGTAGTTTTTAATAGAAGGAACCAACTTGAAAGGAGCGTTTTGTTGAATGGAGCAGCGGACTAGTTGGTTATTATCAGAATCTCTGTCCTGCACGTTAATGATGCCCACCTCTGTACCAGGTGACACATTCTCAGGTATGGGGTTAGTCAGTGATTTAAGGTAAATAACTGGAGCATTGTCATTTACATCAGTAACATCTATTATAACTTTGGCGTATGAAGTTAAGCCTAAACCATCTTTAGCTTGCACTCTCATCTCAAACGAATTACTGTCTTCAAAATCAATCCCACCAGTCACTCTAATTTCTCCCGTTTTAGGATCAATAGAGAAAACATTTATATCATCATCAGATATGTGGCCCAACTGATACGTTACATCTCCATTCACTCCTTCATCTGCGTCCGTAGCACTGACATTAATCACTATTGTATCTGGAGGAGAGTTTTCAGGCAGACTGGCTTTATAAACGGCCTGGCTGAACACTGGGGCGTTATCATTAGCATCCAGCACAGTAACGTGTATAACTACTGTACCTGATCTCTGAGGAGAGCCACCATCTAAAGCTGTGAGCAGCAAATTAATCTCTTTCTGCTTCTCTCGATCAAGTTTATTCTCCAAAACAAGCTCAACCTTGTTACTGTCCACAGCTAGAATAAAGTACTCGTTCTGCTGTAGGTTGTATCTTTGAACAGCATTCTGACCTATATCTGCGTCATGGGCCTCCTCGATAGAGAAGCGGTTACCCTTTTCTGCTGACTCGCTTATTTCCATTTCAATCAAATTTTTCTTAAATTTTGGCGAATTATCATTTACATCTTGAATATGAAGAGTGAGTCGATGAAGCTCCAAAGGATTTTCTAAAACTAGATCTACTTTAACAACACAGGAAGGTTTTTTGCTGCAAAGACTTTCTCTGTCAATTCGCTCCGATGTGATCAAATCTCCAGTGTTCAGATTAATGTCACAGTACCGTTTACGAGTCCCAGAAAAATCCACACGGGCCTTTCGAGAAGATAAAGTCATCAGGTCGAGACCCAGATCTTTTGCTATACTCCCAATAACAGAATCACGTTTCATCTCTTCTGGAACAGAATAACTCAGATCTCCAGAAACGAGGTGCAGCGTTACAAAGAAGGAAGCAAAGCAGAAGATTGTACGAAGCGCTGAAAATCCTTTGTCTCCCATCTTGACAAAAAGCGTCTCCTCTGCTTGTTAAATTCAGTGTCGAATGCGAAGCGTCCAATATGTCCCCCAAAATCAAATATACCAGCACTACATACAAATGCATGCGATGAAATAGTATCTTGGGTTTAACGGATTCTCCGATAAAATTGCATCTCATATTCATTCAGCAGCAGTGGGTGGAGTGGTGTGTCCACATTTACTGTCAGCCAACACCGCCACCGTGAGTCAATTTTTATCTTCACATTGGAATGCAAAAAAGTAGGTTTCACAAGGTACAAAACAACGGTAAATAATATGTAGCTGCGTATTTACGTTGATAGGAAATATCCACGCCAATAAATATAAGAGACCAATGAAAAAATAATTCATATTTTCTTCTAGCAATTCACTCATTCTGTCATCCTTCCATGCAAACTTAAAAAAAAAAACAATTACCTAATGTATGAACATTCTGACGAGTTCTTAACTACATTAGGTCGAGACATGCGTCTGTACAACACATACACAATATTTCGCACCATTCACAAATACAGCACGACTGAATAATGATACAATACTAAGGTCATTGTTCAGGAATTTTAAATAACGTAATTGTTATCGGTGTTTTTTTCCTGCTTGTTTTTTTACTCATTGTTGATATTTAAACGATCATTTAGTAGGAAATATCATTAAGCGTGTTTACAATAAAGAGTAGTACCATTTGCATTTGTGCGCAAGACACGTTTCAGCACCACGGACAGATCCTTTCAAATATTACGAGGCTGGTTGCAAAAAAGAAAATTAATGTCACAGTGCTCAAGTAAATATACGTTTTGCACATTGTAGATTTGGATGTTAGTTAAGACAATTTCAGTCACGTGAAGAATTAACTCTACAAAATCAAACTTGTGAGCTGCAGTGTTTTCACCGTTTAATGAATCCTGATAGTGACTAAATGAGTAAATAAACTAAATTTGCGATGATAACACACTTTTTCTAAAGAAGCTGTGTTGTGACGGCTTCTAACACAACTGCAATGCTTTGTAAAGATTCGTTATAACTTTGAATATTTAAATTATTCACTTCAATTAGTTCCATAGTCTTGTTGTAATTAATATAATATCGCATTAGTCTTATTTCAGACGCTCCAAAACTTTCATATGTATGAAATCAACTAACGTATCTATAATGTATGATCAGTTGAGACGACTGAAATGTATTATTATGAAGGAATACGGCTGGTAGAATTACCCAAGGTGTTGACAAGTAAGAAGCAACAGTATCTCAATAACCACACATAGCACCTTTATATTTCGTAAATACAAATAGTCACTTGAGCGGAGACGGACAGACCCTGGACAATTCAACAAAGGAGAAAGACATGAATCAGTTGTGAGGAGACTTTTGAACAGTTCCTACCTCTACAGGAGCCTCCAAATCTTCGAACGGATCAACAAAGTCTGATGCACTTTTCTTCATGGTCTGGTCAGCAGGCAGAGTGTTGTCATTGTAAGATGTCACGAACTTAAAGTCACTGGTTCTAGATCCTGTTGTCAAGTAGGCGTCATAATTATAAGTGCTGCGTAAAGTTCCTGTTCCGTCAACATCTGCGTAATTAGGAGGGAGATACGCGCTGGGGATGGCAACTGCTCCATCAAACAACAGTCTGGGCTTCCTCCTGCGACAAAACCTCACACCCAGGATGATGATGATGAATGTCAGGAAAAAGGTGGACACAGACACCAGAGCGATGATCAGATAAGAGGTCAGTTTGGAATTCTTCTCATCGTAGGAAATATCCTTCAGTTCTGGGACCTCAGCCAAGTTATCAGAAATAAGTAAATACATGGAACAGGTGGCAGAGAGAGAGGGCTGTCCGTTATCTTTCACTGCCACAATAAGGTTCTGTTTCATGCTGTCAGATTCAGAAATGTCCCGCTGGGTCCTGATCTCTCCGCTGTGGAGACCAATAGTGAAAAGTCCCGGATCAGTGGATTTGACTATATGATAGGACAGCCAGGCGTTCTGTCCGGAGTCCGCGTCCACCGCTATCACTTTGGACACCAGAGAGCCTCCGTGTGCAGCTTTGGGGACCAGCTCGGTCATGAAGGAGTTGCCCTCCGGGGCGGGGTACAGTATCTGAGGAGAGTTGTCATTCACATCCGATATGAACACACTGACGGTCACGTTGCTGCTGAGCGGAGGAGAACCGTTGTCTCTGGCCATCACGTGCACTTTAAAACTCCTGAACTGTTCGTAATCAAACGACCTCACAGCGTGGATCACACCCGTGTCTCCGTTAACAGACAGATAGGAGGACACCGGGGCTCCGTTCACCTCACCAGGCAACAGAGAATAAATCACGGTACCGTTTTGTCTCCAGTCGGGGTCTCGAGCAGTAACGGAACATAAAGTGGAGCCAGGTTTGTTATTTTCAGTCACATATGCGCTGTAGGACTGTTCCTCAAACACAGGTGGGTTGTCGTTGATGTCTGCTACAGATAACTGAACAGTTTTAGAGGAGGACAGAGGTGGAGAGCCCTCGTCAGTGGCAGTGATTGTAACGTTGTAATCAGACACTAGTTCACGGTCCAGTTGTCCTGTAGTCACCAGAGAATAGTAGTTTTTAATAGAAGGAACCAACTTGAAAGGAGCGTTTTGTTGAATGGAGCAGCGAACCTGTCCGTTATTCTCAGAGTCTCTGTCCTGCACGTTAATGATGCCCACCTCTGTACCAGGTGACACATTCTCAGGTATGGGGTTAGTCAGTGATTTCAGGTAAATAACTGGAGCATTGTCATTTACATCAGTAACATCTATTATAACTTTAGCGTATGAAGTTAAGCCTGAACCATCTTTAGCTTCCACTCTCATCTCAAAAGAATTACTGTCTTCAAAATCAATTTCACCAGTCACTCTAATTTCTCCTGTTTTAGGATCAATAGAGAAAACATTTATATCATCATCAGATATGTGGCCAAAGTGATACGTTACATCTCCATTCACTCCTTCATCTGCGTCCGTAGCACTGACATTAATCACTATTGTATCTGGAGGAGAGTTTTCAGGCAGACTGGCTTTATAAACGGCCTGGCTGAACACTGGGGCGTTATCATTAGCATCCAGCACAGTAACGTGTATAACTACTGTACCTGATCTCTGAGGAGAGCCACCATCTAAAGCTGTGAGCAGCAAATTAATCTCTTTCTGCTTCTCTCGATCAAGTGTATTCTCCAAAACAAGCTCAACCTTGTTACTGTCCACGGAAAGAATAAAGTATTCGTTCTGCTGTAGGTTGTATCTTTGAACAGCATTCTGACCTATATCTGCATCATGGGCCTCTCCGATAGAGAAGCGGTTACCTTTATCTGCTGACTCGCTTATTTCCATTTCAATCAAATTCTCTCTAAATTTTGGCGAATTGTCGTTTACATCCTGGATATGAAGAGTGAGTCTATGAAGCTCCAAAGGATTTTCTAAAACTAGATCTACTTTAACAACGCAGGAAGGTTTTTTGCTACAAAGACTTTCTCTGTCAATTCGCTCCGATGTGATCAAATCTCCAGTATTCAGATTAATGTCACAGTACCGTTTACGAGTCCCAGAAAAATCAACACGGGCCTTTCGTGAAGATAAAGTCCTCAGATCGAGACCCAGATCTTTGGCTATATTCCCAATTACAGAATCACGTTTCATCTCTTCTGGAACAGAATAACTCAGATCTCCAGAAACGAGGTGCAGCGTTACAAAGAAGGAAGCAAAGCAGAAGATTGTACGAAGCGCTGAAAATCCTTTGTCTCCCATCTTGACAAATAGCGTGTCCTCTGCTTGATAAGTTCACTGTCGAATGCGAAGCGTCCAATATGTCCCCCAAAATTAAATATACCAGCACTACATACAAATGCATGCGATGAAATAGTATCTTGGGTTTAACTGATTCTCCGATAAAATTGCATCTCATATTCATTCAGCAGCAGTGGGTGGAGTGGTGTGTCCACATTTACTGTCAGCCAACACCGCCACCGTGAGTCACTTTTTATCTTCACATTGGAATGCATAAAAGTAGGTTTCACAAGGTACAAAACAACGGTAAAATAATATGTAGCTGCGTATTTACGTTGATAGGAAATATCCGCACCAATAAATATAAGAGACCAATGAAAAAAAAATAATTCATATTTTCTCCTGGCAATTCACTCATTCTGTCATCCTTCCATGCAAACTTAAAAAAAACAATTACCTAATGTATGAACATTCTGACGAGTTCTTAACTACATTAGGTCGAGACATGCGTCTGTACAACACATACACAATATTTCGCACCATTCACAAATACAGCACGACTGAATAATGATACAAAACTAAGGTCATTGTTCAGGAATTTTAAATAACGTAATTGTTATCGGTGTTTGTTCCTGCTTGTTTTTTTACTCATTATTAACATTTAAACGATCATTTAGTAGGAAATATCATTAAGCGTGTTTGCAGTAAAGAGTAGTACCATTTGCATTTGTGCGCAAGACACGTTTCAGCACCACGGACAGATCCTTTCAAATATTACGAGGCTGGTTGCAAAAAAGAAAATAAATGTCACAGTGCTCAAGTAAATATACGTTTTGCACATTGTAGATTTGGATGTTAGTTAAGACAATTTCAGTCACGTGAAGAATAAACTACGAAAATCAAACTTGTGAGCTGCAGTGTTTTCACCGTTTAATGAATCCTGATAGTGACTGAATGAGTAAACAAACTAAATTTGCGACGATAACACACTTTTTCTAAAGAAACTTTGTTGTGACTGATTCTTACACAACTGCAATGCTTTGTAAAGATTCGTTATAACTCTGAATAATTAGATTATTTACTTCAAGTAGTTTTATGGTCTTGTTGTAATTAATATAATATCGCATTAATCTGATTTCAGACGCTCCAAAACTTTCATATGTATGAAATCAACCAACATATCTATAATGAATGATCAGTTGAGACGACCAAAATGTATTATTATGAAGGAATACGGCTGGTAGAATTACCCAAGGTGTTGACAAGTAAGAAGCAACAGTATCTCAATAACCACACATAGCACCTTTATATTTCGTAAATACAAATAGTCACTGGAGCGGAGACGGACGGACCCTGGACAATTCAACAAAGGAGAAAGACATGAATCAGTTGTGAGGAGACTTTTGAACAGTTCCTACCTCTACAGGAGCCTCCAAATCTTCGAACGGATCAACAAAGTCTGATGCACTTTTCTTCAGAGTCTGGTCAGCAGGCAGAGTGTTGTCATTGTAAGATGTCACGAACTTAAAGTCACTGGTTCTAGATCCTGTTGTCAAGTAGGCGTCATAATTATAAGTGCTGCGTAAAGTTCCTGTTTCGTCAACATCTGCGTAATTAGGAGGGAGATACGCGCTGGGGATGGCAACTGCTCCATCAAACAACAGTCTGGGCTTCCTCCTGCGACAAAACCTCACACCCAGGATGATGATGATGAACGTCAGGAAAAAGGTGGATACAGACACCAGCGCTATGATCAGATAAGAAGTCAGTTTGGAATTCTTCTCATCGTAGGAAATATCCTTCAGTTCTGGGACCTCAGCCAAGTTATCAGAAATAAGTAAATACATGGAACAGGTGGCAGAGAGAGAGGGCTGTCCGTTATCTTTCACTGCCACAATAAGGTTCTGTTTCATGCTGTCAGATTCAGAAATGTCCCGCTGGGTCCTGATCTCTCCGCTGTGAACACCAATAGTGAAAAGTCCCGGATCAGTGGATTTGACTATATGATAGGACAGCCAGGCGTTCTGTCCGGAGTCCGCGTCCACCGCTATCACTTTGGACACCAGAGAGCCTCCGTGTGCAGCTTTGGGGACCAGCTCGGTCATGAAGGAGTTGCCCTCCGGGGCGGGGTACAGTATCTGAGGAGAGTTGTCATTCACATCCGATATGAACACACTGACGGTCACGTTGCTGCTGAGCGGAGGAGAACCGTTGTCTCTGGCCATCACGTGCACTCTAAAACTCCTGAACTGTTCGTAATCAAACGACCTCACAGCGTGGATCACACCCGTGTCTCCGTTAACAGACAGATAGGAGGACACCGGGGCTCCGTTCACCTCACCAGGTAACAGAGAATAAATCACGGTACCGTTTTGTCTCCAGTCGGGGTCTCGAGCAGTAACGGAACATAAAGTGGAGCCAGGTTTGTTATTTTCAGTCACATATGCGCTGTAGGACTGTTCCTCAAACACAGGTGGGTTGTCGTTGATGTCTGCTACAGATAACTGAACAGTTTTAGAGGAGGACAGAGGTGGAGAGCCCTCGTCAGTGGCAGTGATTGTAACGTTGTAATCAGACACTAGTTCACGGTCCAGTTGTCCTGTAGTCACCAGAGAATAGTAGTTTTTAATAGAAGGAACCAACTTGAAAGGAGCGTTTTGTTGAATGGAGCAGCGAACCTGTCCGTTATTCTCAGAGTCTCTGTCCTGCACGTTAATGATGCCCACCTCTGTACCAGGTGACACATTCTCAGGTATGGGGTTAGTCAGTGATTTAAGGTAAATAACTGGAGCATTGTCATTTACATCAGTAACATCTATTATTACTTTGGCGTATGAAGTTAAGCCTAAACCATCTTTAGCTTGCACTCTCATTTCAAACGAATTAATGTCTTCAAAATCAATCTCACCAGTTGCTTTAATTTGTCCCGTTTTAGGATCAATAGAGAAAACATTTATATCATCATCAGATATGTGGCCAAAGTGATACGTTACATCTCCATTCACTCCTTCATCTGCGTCCGTAGCACTGACATTAATTACTATTGTATCTGGAGGAGAGTTTTCAGGCAGACTGGCTTTATAAACGGCCTGGCTGAACACTGGGGCGTTATCATTAGCATCCAGCACAGTAACGTGTATAACTACTGTACCTGATCTCTGAGGAGAGCCACCATCTAAAGCTGTGAGCAGCAAATTAATCTCTTTTTGCTTCTCTCGATCAAGTGTATTCTCCAAAACAAGCTCAACCTTGTTACTGTCCACAGCTAGAATAAAGTACTCGTTCTGCTGTAGGTTGTACCTTTGAACAGCATTCTGACCTATATCTGCGTCATGGGCCTCCTCGATAGAGAAGCGGTTACCCTTATCTGCTGACTCGCTTATTTCCATTTCAATTAAATTCTCTCTAAATTTTGGCGAATTGTCGTTTACATCCTGAATATGAAGAGTGAGTCGATGAAGCTCCAAAGGATTTTCTAAAACTAGATCTACTTTAACAACACAGGAAGGTTTTTTGCTGCAAAGACTTTCTCTGTCAATTCGCTCCGATGTGATCAAATCTCCAGTATTCAGATTAATGTCACAGTACCGTTTACGCGTCCCAGAAAAATCCACACGGGCCTTTCGAGAAGATAAAGTCCTCAGGTCGAGACCCAGACCTTTGGCTATATTCCCAATAACAGAATCACGTTTCATCTCTTCGGGAATAGAATAACTCAGATCTCCAGAAACGAGGTGCAGCGTTACAAAGAAGGAAGCAAAGCAGAAGATTGTACGAAGCGCTGAAAATCCTTTGTCTCCCATCTTAACAAAAAGCGTCTCCTCTGCTTATTAAATTCACTGTCGAATGCGAAACGTCCGATATGTCCCCCAAAATCAAATATACCAGCACTACATACAAATGCATGCGATGAAATAGTATCTTGGGTTGAACTGATTCTCCGATAAAATTGCATCTCATATTCATTCAGCAGCAGTGGGTGGAGTGGTGTGTCCACATTTACTGTCAGCCAACACCGCCACCGTGAGTCAGTTTTTATCTTCACATTGGAATGCATAAAAGTAGGTTTCACAAGGTACAAAACAACGGTAAATAATATGTAGCTGCGTATTTACGTTGATAGGAAATATCCACGCATATAAATATAAGAGACCAATGAAAAAAATAATTCATATTTTCTTTTAGCAATTCACAGATTCTTTCATCTTACCATGCAAACCTAGAAAGACAATCACCTAATATACGTCTACTGTTACGAACTCCTCACTTCATTACTTTGAGACATGACTCTGTACCAACACGAAATAACAACTACGAAATATTTGGCACCACTGACAATTAAGGCACGTCTGAAAAAATGATAAAATATTAATGTCACGGTTTAAGAACTCCAATTAACGTGCAAGTATTGGAAGGGTTTTTAAAGTTTAAGTACAAAGTTGTACCAGTACACCCTAATGTAATTTATATCGGTGTATTTTTCATATTATTGTTTGTGTCATTAATAATATGAAAACGTTGATTTAGTAGGAACTATCATTAGGCATGTATACAGTAAACTGTATTTCCATTTATATTAGTGTGCAGGAGACGTTTCAGCACCATGGACAGATACTTTCAAATATTACGAGGATGGCTGCAAAAAAGAAAATAAATGTTACAGTCCTGAAGTAAATATACGTTTTGTACATTGTCTGCATTTTCATGTTAGACAATTTCAGTCAGTTGAAGAATTACTTGTACAAAATCAGAATGGTGAGCTACAGTTTTTTCAACCTTTAATGCAACCTGCTAGAGACGAAATGATTAAATAACGAATTAATTTTGCGATGATGCAATAATACAGCTTTGCTAAAGAAGCTCTGTTGTGACTGCTTCTTACACAACTGCAGTGCTTTGAGAGTGTCTGAATCCAATTTAAAGTTGTTCCATGGTCTTGCTCTAGTTAATAAAATATTGCATTAGTCTGATTTCAGAACCTCCAAAACTTTCTTGTGTATGGAATCAACTAATTTATATCTAATCAATGACCAATTAAGAGGTCTAAACATGTATTCTTATGAAGTAAGACGGCTGAATGAATTAAACAAAGGTGTTTACGAGAAAGAAACAACCGAGTATCTCAACAACCACACATGGCACCTTTGAATTTCGTAAATGCAAAAGCGGAGATGGACAGACCCTGGACATCTCAGATAAGAATAAAGATATGCATTAGTTGTGAGGAGACTTTTGAACAGTTCCTACCTCTACAGGAGCCTCCAAATCTTCGAACGGATCAGCAAAGTCTGAAGCACTTTTCTTCAGAGTCTGGTCAGCAGGCAGAGTGCTGTCATTGTAAGATGTCACGAACTTAAAGTCACTGGTTCTAGATCCTGTTGTCAAGTAGGCGTCATAATTATAAGTGCTGCGTAAAGTTCCTGTTCCGTCAACATCTGCGTAATTAGGAGGGAGATACGCGCTGGGGATGGCAACTGCTCCATCAAACAACAGTCTGGGCTTCCTCCTGCGACAAAACCTCACACCCAGGATGATGATGATGAATGTCAGGAAAAAGGTGGACACAGACACCAGCGCGATGATCAGATAAGAGGTCAGTTTGGAATTCTTCTCATCGTAGGAAATATCCTTCAGTTCTGGGACCTCAGCCAAGTTATCAGAAATAAGTAAATACATGGAACAGGTGGCAGAGAGAGAGGGCTGTCCGTTATCTTTCACTGCCACAATAAGGTTCTGTTTCATGCTGTCAGATTCAGAAATGTCCCGCTGGGTCCTGATCTCTCCGCTGTGGAGACCAATAGTGAAAAGTCCCGGATCAGTGGATTTGACTATATGATAGGACAGCCAGGCGTTCTGTCCGGAGTCCGCGTCCACCGCTATCACTTTGGACACCAGAGAGCCTCCGTGTGCAGCTTTGGGGACCAGCTCGGTCATGAAGGAGTTGCCCTCCGGGGCGGGGTACAGTATCTGAGGAGAGTTGTCATTCACATCCGATATGAACACACTGACGGTCACGTTGCTGCTGAGCGGAGGAGAACCGTTGTCTCTGGCCATCACGTGCACTTTAAAACTCCTGAACTGTTCGTAATCAAACGACCTCACAGCGTGGATCACACCCGTGTCTCCGTTAACAGACAGATAGGAGGACACCGGGGCTCCGTTCACCTCACCAGGTAACAGAGAATAAATCACGGTACCGTTTTGTCTCCAGTCGGGGTCTCGAGCAGTAACGGAACATAAAGTGGAGCCAGGTTTGTTATTTTCAGTCACATATGCGCTGTAGGACTGTTCCTCAAACACAGGTGGGTTGTCGTTGATGTCTGCTACAGATAACTGAACAGTTTTAGAGGAGGACAGAGGTGGAGAGCCCTCGTCAGTGGCAGTGATTGTAACGTTGTAATCAGACACTAGTTCACGGTCCAGTTGTCCTGTAGTCACCAGAGAATAGTAGTTTTTGATAGAAGGAACCAACTTGAAAGGAGCGTTTTGTTGAATGGAGCAGCGAACCTGTCCGTTATTCTCAGAGTCTCTGTCCTGCACGTTAATGATGCCCACCTCTGTACCAGGTGACACATTCTCAGGTATGGGGTTAGTCAGTGATTTCAGGTAAATAACTGGAGCATTGTCATTTACATCAGTAACATCTATTATTACTTTGGCGTATGAAGTTAAGCCTAAACCATCTTTAGCTTCCACTCGCATTTCAAAAGAATTACTGTCTTCAAAATCTATCGTACCCGTTACTCTAATTTGTCCAGTGGTAGGATCAATCGAGAACATATTTATATCATAGTCTGACACATGACCAAAGTCATACGTTACATCTCCATTCACTCCTTCATCTGCGTCCGTAGCACTGACATTAATCACTACTGTGTCTGGAGGAGAGTTTTCAGGCAGACTGGCTTTATAAACGGCCTGGCTGAACACTGGGGCGTTATCATTAGCATCCAGCACAGTAACGTGTATAACTACTGTACCTGATCTCTGAGGAGAGCCACCATCTAAAGCTGTGAGCAGCAAATTAATCTCTTTCTGCTTCTCTCGATCAAGTGTATTCTCCAAAACAAGCTCAACCTTGTTACTGTCCACAGCTAGAATAAAGTATTCGTTCTGCTGTAGGTTGTATCTTTGAACAGCATTCTGACCTATATCTGCGTCATGGGCCTCCTCGATAGAGAAGCGGTTACCCTTATATGCTGACTCGCTTATTTCCATTTCAATCAAATTTTTCTTAAATTTTGGCGAATTATCGTTTACATCTTGAATATGAAGAGTGAGTCGATGAAGCTCCAAAGGATTTTCTAAAACTAGATCTACTTTAACAACACAGGAAGGTTTTTTGCTGCAAAGACTTTCTCTGTCAATTCGCTCCGATGTGATCAAATCTCCAGTATTCAGATTAATGTCACAGTACCGTTTACGAGTCCCAGAAAAATCAACACGGACCTTTCGTGAAGATAAAGTCCTCAGGTCGAGACCCAGATCTTTGGCTATATTCCCAATAACAGAATCACGTTTCATCTCTTCTGGAACAGAATAACTCAGATCTCCAGAAACGAGGTGCAGCGTTACAAAGAAGGAAGCAAAGCAGAAGATTGTACGAAGCGCGGAAAATCCTTTGTTCTTCATGTTGACAAAGCGTGTCCTCTGCTTGTTAAATTCACTGTCGAATGCAAAGCGTCCGATATGTCCCCCAAAATCAAATATACCAGCACTACATACAAATGCATGCGATGAAATAGTATCCTGGGTTCAACTGATTCTCCGATAAAATTGCATCTCATATTCATTCAGCAGCAGTGGGTGGAGTGGTGTGTCCACATTTACTGTCAGCCAACACCGCCACCGTGAGTCACTTTTTATCTTCACATTGGAATGCATAAAAGTAGGTTTCACAAGGTACAAAACAACGGTAAATAATATGTAGCTGCGTATTTACGTTGATAGGAAATATCCACGCATATAAATATAAGAGACCAATGAAAAAAATAATTCATATTTTCTTCTAGCAATTCACTGATTCTGTCATCCTTCCATGCAAACTTAAAAAAAAACAATTACCTAATGTATGAACATTCTGACGAGTTCTTAACTACATTAGGTCGAAACATGCGTCTGTACAACACATACACAATATTTCGCACCATTCACAAATACAGCACGACTAAATAATGATACAATAATAAGGTCATTGTTCAGGAATTTGAAATAACGTAATTGTTATCGGTGTTTTTTCCTGCTTGTTTTTTTTCTCATTGTTGATATTTAAACGATCATTTAGTAGGAAATATCATTAAGCGTGTTTACAATAAAGAGTAGTACCATTTGCATTTGTGCGCAAGACACGTTTCAGCACCACGGACAGATCCTTTCAAATATTACGAGGCTGGTTGCAAAAAAGAAAATAAATGTCACAGTGCTCAAGTAAATATACGTTTTGCACATTGTAGATTTGGATGTTAGTTAAGACAATTTCAGTCACGTGAAGAATAAACTCTACAAAATCAAACTTGTGAGCTGCAGTGTTTTCACCGTTTAATGAATCCTGATAGTGACTGAATGAGTAAATAAACTAAATTTGCGATGATAACACACTTTTTCTAAAGAAACTTTGTTGTGACTGATTCTTACACAACTGCAATGCTTTGTAAAGATTCGTTATAACTCTGAATAATTAGATAATTTACTTCAAGTAGTTTTATGGTCTTGTTGTAATTAATATAATATCGCATTAATCTGATTTCAGACGCTCCAAAACTTTCATATGTATGAAATCAACCAACATATCTATAATGAATGATCAGTTGAGACGACCAAAATGTATTATTATGAAGGAATACGGCTGGTAGAATTACCCAAGGTGTTGACAAGTAAGAAGCAACAGTATCTCAATAACCACACATAGCACCTTTATATTTCGTAAATACAAATAGTCACTGGAGCGGAGACGGACAGACCCTGGACAAATCAACAAAGGAGAAAGACATGAATGAGTTGTGAGGAGACTTTTGAACAGTTCCTACCTCTACAGGAGCCTCCAAATCTTCGAACGGATCAACAAAGTCTGATGCACTTTTCTTCAGAGTCTGGTCAGCAGGCAGAGTGTTGTCATTGTAAGATGTCACGAACTTAAAGTCACTGGTTCTAGATCCTGTTGTCAAGTAGGCGTCATAATTATAAGTGCTGCGTAAAGTTCCTGTTCCGTCAACATCTGCGTAATTAGGAGGGAGATACGCGCTGGGGATGGCAACTGCTCCATCAAACAACAGTCTGGGCTTCCTCCTGCGACAAAACCTCACACCCAGGATGAGGATGATGAACGTCAGGAAAAAGGTGGATACAGACACCAGCGCTATGATCAGATAAGAGGTCAGTTTGGAATTCTTCTCATCGTAGGAAATATCCTTCAGTTCTGGGACCTCAGCCAAGTTATCAGAAATAAGTAAATACATGGAACAGGTGGCAGAGAGAGAGGGCTGTCCGTTATCTTTCACTGCCACAATAAGGTTCTGTTTCATGCTGTCAGATTCAGAAATGTCCCGCTGGGTCCTGATCTCTCCGCTGTGGAGACCAATAGTGAAAAGTCCCGGATCAGTGGATTTGACTATATGATAGGACAGCCAGGCGTTCTGTCCGGAGTCCGCGTCCACCGCTATCACTTTGGACACCAGAGAGCCTCCGTGTGCAGCTTTGGGGACCAGCTCGGTCATGAAGGAGTTGCCCTCCGGGGCGGGGTACAGTATCTGAGGAGAGTTGTCATTCACATCCGATATGAACACACTGACGGTCACGTTGCTGCTGAGCGGAGGAGAACCGTTGTCTCTGGCCATCACGTGCACTTTAAAACTCCTGAACTGTTCGTAATCAAACGACCTCACAGCGTGGATCACACCCGTGTCTCCGTTAACAGACAGATAGGAGGACACCGGGGCTCCGTTCACCTCACCAGGTAACAGAGAATAAATCACGGTACCGTTTTGTCTCCAGTCGGGGTCTCGAGCAGTAACGGAACATAAAGTGGAGCCAGGTTTGTTATTTTCAGTCACATATGCGCTGTAGGACTGTTCCTCAAACACAGGTGGGTTGTCGTTGATGTCTGCTACAGATAACTGAACAGTTTTAGAGGAGGACAGAGGTGGAGAGCCCTCGTCAGTGGCAGTGATTGTAACGTTGTAATCAGACACTAGTTCACGGTCCAGTTGTCCTGTAGTCACAAGAGAATAGTAGTTTTTAATAGAAGGAACCAACTTGAAAGGAGCGTTTTGTTGAATGGAGCAGCGAACCTGTCTGTTACTCTCAGAGTCTCTGTCCTGCACGTTAATGATGCCCACCTCTGTACCAGGTGACACATTCTCAGGTATGGGGTTAGTCAGTGATTTCAGATAAATAACTGGAGCATTGTCATTTACATCAGTAACATCTATTATTACTTTGGCGTATGAAGTTAAGCCTAACCCATCTTTAGCTTCTACTGTCATTTCAAAAGAATTACTGTCTTCAAAATCAATCTCACCAGTTACTTTAATTTCTCCTGTTTTAGGATCAATAGAGAAAACATGTATATCATCATCAGATATGTGGCCAAATTCATACGTGATATCTCCATTCACTCCTTCATCTGCGTCCGTAGCACTGACATTAATCACTATTGTATCTGGAGGAGAGTTTTCAGGCAGACTGGCTTTATAAACGGCCTGGCTGAACACTGGGGCGTTATCATTAGCATCCAGCACAGTAACGTGTATAACTACTGTACCTGATCTCTGAGGAGAGCCACCATCTAAAGCTGTGAGCAGCAAATTAATCTCTTTCTGCTTCTCTCGATCGAGCTTGTTCTCCAAAACAAGCTCAACCTTGTTACTGTCCACAGAAAGAATAAAGTATTCGTTCTGCTGTAGGTTGTATCTTTGAACAGCATTCTGACCTATATCTGCGTCATGGGCCTTTTCGATAGAGAAGCGGTTACCCTTTTCTGCTGACTCGCTTATTTCCATTTCAATCATTTTTTTCTTGAATTTCGGTGCGTTGTCATTTACATCCTGAATATGAAGACTGACACGATGAAGCTCCAACGGATTTTCTAACACCAGATCTACTTTAAACACACACGATGGTCTCTTGCTGCAAATATTTTCTCTGTCAATTGGTTCCGTTATAATTAAATCTCCGGTCCTCAGATTAATGTCACAATAACGTTTACGAGTCCCCTCAAAATCAACACGGGCCTTTCGTGAAGATAAAGTCTTCAGGTCAATACCGAGATCTTTCGCTATATTCCCAATAACAGACTCGCGTTTTAGCTCTTCTGGTACAGAATAACTCAGGTCTGCGTAAACGAGATGCAGTGTTACACAAAAAGAAACGCAGAGGACTGGGCCTAGCGCAGATAATCCTTTGTGTCCCATCCTCGAAAGTTAACACGTATACCGCTTGAAGAAATCAATATTCCCAACGAACATATCAAATTCCAAAAGCGATTCAGTAATCCATTTTTTTCGTTACAGCAAACACGACTAAAAGTAGCTTTTCTTTGAAGGGATTCCGCTGAAAAATTACAACTGATTACGATGCAGCACCAATGGGTGGAGATGTCTGCGCTGCTTTTGTGCTGGCCCACAGCGACACCATGAGTCCCTTCTAATGCATGGGATAATGTCTGAATTTAGCCTTATCTTACTTTCAGGCAGACTGAGTCATTTATACAACATGAAGCGAATAGACGGTGCTTTATATAATTATAACTTGCGTATTCAGAGGGGAATATTAATAAAAAAAATAAAAAATGTAACTTCTTTACCAAATCAACTCCCCAAACGGAACCCATCAAATCAAGCGGATTGAATGGTGCGAAATCGTTTTATTAGGGAGATGCATTTAAAATAAATGATTATACAAGTATGTTAGACAATATTTAATATCATATTACTTTATCTAGCCGCATAGTCAAGCCTAATGTTACAATTACTAATAACTTTAAATATTTACACAACTGTCATCATTCGTGCTAGTAATCATACAAATAGAAGTAGTGGTATAGGTTTTATTCAACGCTACAAATCCAGATACAGCTAAAAGAGAGAAAATAGTTCCTAGTTGCACTTGTTTCAGCACCATGGACAGGGACAACACGATGCTCATATGGAAAGTGTGTTTAGTTACCATCTTGTTTCCAGTTAGTTCCCAACAGTCACAAAATGCTGCCCTTGCACCTGATTTGTAAAAATTCATATAATATATTAATCTTTAATAGACACGATTCACAACACTGCTGCTATCATGACAATCAATCTTCTCCATCATTTGAAATGTGATTTACAGCAAAACATTTTAAAAGCACACCACATAGAACTATGAGCACTAGATATAAACTAACTCTTTCAGAAACATGAAAAGCTTCACGTACTGAACAAACATTCCCTCATTATGACTAATAGTATTTTTTTACACCTGCATGGATGCACTGTTGTTTGAACTGAGCCGGCCTTATCCCACTTTCACATGAACTGAGTGTGACTTGTAAAACATAAATCTAATAGATATCGTTCATACATAACCAAGTAGTGAAAAAAATGATTTTATAGTCATTCCATACAAAGTGTTTATTTAAGATCAGATTCAAATATCTAATATCAGATAAAACCTTTTACAAAATGAATTTGTTCTACTAATGGATGCATCACCATGGATAAACAGGCACACCTTATTTAGGGAGATTCCTTTATTTGTATCACTATATAATCATGTCAGCTTGCCTTACATAATTTTTATCATAGGAAGTAGTAGTAATATTGAATGTGTTGCATAATTATTCTGACACATTATATTCACTATATGTAACTACTGTAAAACCTAAAATGTAATGACTCAGATTTTGATATCTGCCACAATCACTAATCAACTCGTCTTTCCTTTTTCACTCTTTTAATGGTAAATGTAACAGTTCAGTGACACAGCAAGATGTGATGATAGTTTATATAGTTGTTTACTCTTTCAGCATTAACAAATGTGACTCCAAAAATATATGAATCATTAACTTGCCTTGTCATCATAGTGATTATGCAGACACATCACACTTTTGCAATGGTGTGCTAATGTAATAAAATATTAATTGATTTTTAATTTGCATTTCATTGATTTGGTTTACATAAATGTGTCAAAGGAGTTATTTGTAAGCAAGTAGACTTTTTCTTCAAAAGAAAAAGTCCAGTTGCTTACAGGTAACTCCTTTGAACTACAATGACCTGGAAGAGTGAGAATCTTCACAGACATGTACATAAATGTGCAAGACTACTAAGCTGTTAAAGAAAAAAAAAAACTTAATTCACTCAGTGCACTTCAGGCTGGTCCATGCCTAAGCTGGGGTTGCCTTTCAAGATCTCTGAAACATAAGAGTACAAGACCATCAAAGCTAGTGAACCTTAACACTTTATGCTGATGCTGAGCTTATGAACTAACCCATATTCTCTACAGATACATTAAAAATTCAGCATACAGAGTACTGTTTGTATTATATACAATATATATAATTTTATATATGTATTTTAAAAATGTACTTTTAACTCAACATTTCTCTGGTAAACACTGTACCAAAGTTCTTTTAGTTCAAATGCCCAGTTTGTCTTGATGATTCGAGGTAAATCTAATAGAAATATAATGGACATTTTCAAATTTGACACCATTTACACAGTACATATAAGATGTCAGTTGAGCCTACAAGACAACTTTGTATTGCAAGTCATGCTGTCAGAATAAAATGTATACCCATATTAGAAAATGTATTTAAAAAAAAAAAATCACGTACCTAAAGTTGTTCCTGTCCTAACTGCATAAACACACACACACACACAAAAACAAAAGAAAACAATAGTAGTACATTAATTAGTCAAGTAATTTACAATATAGTGGGAAGGTTTACCATTGTTCATTATCATCCTCATGGCTGTATACCGTCTCCCTCTGGCCATTACCCAGACAGAAACAGGCTAATTGGGCAACTGGCCACACCTAAGGAGAGGGAGGAACCGGGAAGTCACAGCTGCGGCTCGTTCCTGGCCCCAGCATATAAAAGAGCTCACTGCCGTCTTTTCGGTGCTGCAAGCAGGACAATAGTGATTAAGGGCAGCGATTATGTGTTTTTCCCCATTTCCCCTTTCCCTCATTTCAGTCTCTTGTCCCACCAGATTTGAAAGCAGCCAGAGACAGAGAGCTGTGGAAGAAGCCCTGATGGTGGTGCTCCAACCCCCCCGGTGCCTTTCCACCAAGCTCATAGCCTTACAATCCAGCCTACCCATTACCTGGAGCGAAACTCCTGCACCACAGACCCTGTATGACTGACTGACCTGGCTTTAAAATAAAGGCTGTCTCAGTGTAGTACTGACCGGGTGGCTTCCCTAGCCTTTACCACACTTAGTATCACGTATAATACAACATGTCCACCACTCGTAATACTACTATGGTTACTGTTGATACTGTGTGTGTAGTCTGTGATGTGCAGCAAGTTTATCGTTTTGTCATGAATTATTGTTAAATGGAGCAAATTTCACACAAGTCCAAAGCCTTTGTTTACCAGATAGAGGAAAAATAGCCACCCATTGGAAAGCCTAATGCAGAGATTCAATTTGTTGCAATATATTAATATGGTAGATAGTTTAAATTCATTACATTTCTGTTTAATGTCCAATTTTCCCTGTAATGTTTCCACCTGCACACCTGTCCGTCCTCTTCCTGTTACTCCTGAGGGTTCTTCCATTTTTTTTTCCCCCGTTAAAGTTTTTCTTTTAGGGAGTTTTACCTTGTACGATGTGAGGGTCTAAGGACAGAAGATGTGTTGCTTTTGTACACAATGTAAAGCCGGTTGGGACAAATCTGTGATTCTGTGCTATAGAAATAAATTGAATTGAACTGAATAGATACTTTTGTCCCGTTTTGGTAGACTTACAATGCGTGTACCCAGTCATACAGTTAAGCCACAGCTAACTAAAGCATAAAGTTGTGGTTGACTCCAGCCCCTTCACTATTTAACCGGTTAGCATTTACCTAAAATGGCTAAAACAAAGCCACTAGTGTTTGTAGTGTGTGGTCTTTAAATATTACGTCAGTAGCATGTTGTGTGAAATTCAAAACTTACTGAAGAGTAGAAGTGCCAAACATTTTTAGCAACACGGTTGGTGGGATTTCCTTAGACAGCATTTACTCTACTACACAATCTAACAGCTACGTTTTTTCACGGTATTAAAGGAAGAAAATCAAAAAAAATGTGAACGTATGTAGGTCTCGCTAACCAATCAGCGGCGAACTTTGTAGCGTAAGCCGGAAGAAAATCTGCAACCTTCGGATTTTAGGGAAGGTCCCGCCTTCCTCGCCGCTGATAGGTCAGAAGGTCTCTCTTCTGATTGGCTACTTCAGTGTAGCTTCTTTCACTGAGTGACATGCATTTTTTTCTTTACTTTGAAAAAACAGAATGATGAAAAGTAAATTCAATCTTATTTTTAAAAGTCTGAAAGACAGCAACTATATACAATGGTAAACCCCCAGGTGGGAATTTAAACAGTTATTATTTTATTTTCATCCAAAAAAAACCCCAAACAATACATGACTCATTCTTTACATCTGTTGCAACCCAGGAATGATGTGGCTATGAACACATGGGAAGTAACAGGTATGTTTATTTTAAAAGCATTTAATGAAAACAACTCAAAAACAAACAATGAAATGGAACAGGCAAATAATATATTTCTATATAATGATATATTTTGAATGTATGTGCATACAGAAAAAATATATTATGTAAGGACATAAGTATCTTTTATTCATTGGAGGAATTCTATACATTTATTCCAATGAAGCAACATTATGAGAAATCACCTGCAGGCTGAATCTAACCATTAATGAAACATTCTCAGGAAACTAAATTATTAAATTTTCTTTCGATCACAAGAAATCAACATATAGTTTCTCATTTCACAACTATTGGCAGCTGCAACATTATGTTTTATTAAACACATGACTTATTTAATGATGCAATAGACAAATCAAGACTCAGGGAAAGAATATGTAAGACTTCATTATTTGTGCAGTCACATATTTTTAGATTTCAACAGTTATCTTATTGTAAGAAAATCAATGTCCATGGAAAGTCACACAATGGAAAAAAGGTTTATAAGCATTGCTTAAAAATATTTTTAAGGTGAACATATTGTTTCAATCGCAGGTTCAAGACCTCCTTGGGCCTGGGTCTGGGACCTTTCTGTGTGGAGTTTGCATGTTCTCCCCGTGTCTGCGTGGGTTTTCACCGGGTACTCCGGCTTCCTCCCACAGTCCAAAAACATGCTCAGGTTAATTGGCAACTCTAAAAAAAAAATTGCCCGTAGGTGTGAGTGTGTGAGTGAATGGTGTGTGTGCCCCACGATTGGCTGGCGACCATCTGGGGTGTATCCCTGCCTCTCGCCGTAACGCGCTGGGATAGGCTCCAGCAGACCCCTGCGACCCTAATGAGGAATAAGCAGGTATAGAAAATGGATGGATGGATGGATATTGTTTCAATTTGCAGAAGCCATACAATACAACAATATTACATACTCATGTTACTAATGGAAACTCTACACACAAGGTCATACTTATTTAATCAGAATCTACATGTTATGAAATGAATAGAGTCGGATGAATTCATGACCATAGACTACATTTACTTTTCTCCCCGTTGTCACTTATACGTGAGTTTCTTTGTGTTGGTAAAAATAGAGAAATTGTATTAAAAACTTTTTTTTTAAAAATGTTTGCTTCTTCTATACGTTTGGTTAAATGCGCTTTGGGGATTGCACCAGGAGATGGCGCCTTTTGTTCACCACTCCTGCAGATAAAACAGTGCAGTAGTTAAGAATATAAGGAAAAGCAATTCACTGCCACGTATTAGTTTATCATCGAACAACAAAATGTTTCGAGAATTAACCTGTCCAACAGTTTATCACATTACCCTCTAATGTCTAACAATGTAAATGCATGAAAATACTGTATTTATCTAATTCATTTTTAGATGTATCTAACCGGCGGAGCTGAAGCACCAGCATCATTGAGCAAAGGGATATCCTACGTCATGCAGGCAATGCATCATGGTACGTGAAGTCCAACATCCATTGTGTTACATGCCCCACATTTCTCTTTGGAGTTTCACAGCGCTCTACAGCCTTTCGAGTGAGCGTTGAGTTTCATGTAATGGCACCAACTGAGTCTTTAGGTCAGTTATGGTAGGTGCAGTATAAAAGTAGGCTACACATCCCAGAGAACAGCTAAAGGCAGTGTGAATGACCTCTGCATAGTGACGGCAACGTGCATGTCATGCAGCAGATGCTGATACAGAGGCTCATGCAGTGAAGAGATTATTATTCAGGGGTTTTCAGGCGCATCTGTTATCATCATGCATCATCATTAATAACTGGTTCCGTTTTCCCGGTGTTCTTCTCAAATTTCATATACAGGAATCCAAAAGGTTTTCTATTGAACTAAATATGTACATGGATACAAATAACTCTTATAATAAAAAGTGAATGCGTACTGACATATTACTGTTTTCTACAGAACCTGCTTAAGGTCAAATAATTTGTTGTGTGTTTTTTTTTCTTTATGTTTTGATGTTTAATTTGAAAATGTAAGTTAATTTTTACACAGTTTATTGTATATTGTATTTGGTTACCTGCCATTTTCACGTATAAAGATGAGGAACCATACACAAATGCTTGCATATTTTGAATGCATGTTTAGAATGTTCAATAAAGAACCTTTGAAAGAAAGAGCTTTTTATTACCAGCACTTCCCACAGCCCTGTTACAGCTTGAAGTAGAAATAAATTAGACAATGAACTTCTATTTTTTTTACTCACACCAACACAAGCACAGGAATATAACACGGTATAAGTACACAGGACATTTATTTTTATAATCTTTTACATTGGATTCAATGTAGGGTTTAGCAGAAAATGAAAACCTCTTAAAGCACCAAATGTCATGACCAAATTTGTACCTGAGTGTAACGAGCTTATTTATTTATATTTAGACTAACAGTTAAGGCCAATTATATAATTAAATTAATCATGATAGGGTGGAACAAATTAACCTAATTCTAAAACAATTGTCTCTCACCCTGTTTCATTAGCTCATTTTCACCAGCTCTTGCCGTCTCTCTTTCTCTCACACAAACACACACGGACACACACACACATACACACAAGCACACACATGACATCTAGTGCTGTTAATGCCTCCGGCCAAAATTATTGTGCACATGAATCTCTCCATCTTCATCCTGGCTGCTCCAAGTCAGTCCATCTGCCTTCCTCAGCAGGATGATGGTGTTGCTGAGTCACTGCAGCTGGCAACATCACCGGCTAACACACCCACTAACATAAACGCATTAAACACACTTTGTTGCCATTGTACTGTAATTAAACATTTTTTGTGTTTAATCATGTTCATAGACCCAGTTAACAAAATTATGAAGAGCATTTAGCTGTTTCTGTTTCACTGGTTGGCTTATCTCCTTCCTTAGTTGTTCAATCACATAAATGAAGGAATCAGGCTATGCACCTGTACGTTATAGTGTAGTCTGTATTTATGTTGTGCAGGTCTGATCTGGTTTATATTTATCTTTGTGTACTGGACAGCCTAAAAAAAGAGTGAACAGTGGCCCACTGCTCTCGTTGCATGGCTGTGTTCACTCTGCCACAATAAATATCCATATTCATTAGCCAGAGATTCACTGCTGTGCAGCCCAAACACTGCAGGCTATACTTTTCTGCACATGGAGCCAGTTTGTCTGTTTGTTAATTTGTTTGTATAACTCAAATGAGCCAACATTCAGAAAGACCAGAACATGTTTTGTGAATCCTCATGGGAATATGTAACTGCAGGCATTTTAAATGTGTGGGTGGTAGTAGTTTTCATTATAAATTGTTGTTCTTCCATAGATCACCGTTCTTAACAGTAATGTATATAAAGGAGTCAGAGGTGCTCTTTGTGTTATGGCATAATCAAATCAGTAGTAGTTTCTGCTGCCTGTGGCATATAAAAATATACACCCATGAGTCCATCCTGGGCACCCTGCTGGTTAGAACTCCTGTGTTTGCTAAGTATATATGCATGTTGCCATAGTGACTGTTCCTTTCAATTGCTGTCCATTTTGTGTGCCTTGCATGGAGAGAGAATTGGATGTAGCATATTTGCAAGCATAACATGAACTCTTGAACCCCTCTCAGTGCTGTCTCCCCTCTCTGGATCATTGATGAAAACTGGGATGATGATGACTTCTTCATTAACAAACGTCATTAACAAAGAATAAAGGGACACGATTTTACAAACTCATCTATTTTACACTCAGCCATGAGTGATTATTCCAGAAAAACATATAATAACCAAATGAGAAATCATGATAAAAATCCTTTAAAGGGAACTATTGAGTTGTCTGCCTGATTAGATGACTGGATAAAAGGATTGGATATCAATGGTGCATTTTATCCAGTGTGACTGATGACTTCTCATTGTGATATTTTCTACAAAGTCATCCACGGGGACAAAATAAATCTACTTAGCCACTCTATTAAATTAGGTTGCATATGGAAGCTTCCTTTCACAAGGGACTGTTTTCGACCATCTGTGACCATTGCTTTCAACAAAGAGACATGAGGCCTCAGTGCGGGCAGGTCACTCAGCCTGCATCTTTTACGTCTGCAGGAAATTTGGAAATAGAGGAAAGTCAAGGGGGGGAAGTGCGATGTTAATATACTAAAAGAAGAGAGCAGCTGGTCTGTCCAGCCCTCACTGATGTAATAAGATGCACTTGTTCTTCCACTTACTGATCAATTCTTTCCCACTCTTATAGAGGTGCATAAAAAAAAACTTTAGAGCAATAAAATATTTTAGATTCTATATATGTTTACTCCTCTCCATCCATCATTATGCTTAAAAGGTCTAAAACCTGATCCGAGTGTAACAAATCTCTTCAAACAAGACAGCGAATACACCCACTGGTACAAGTAGCCCCAAGACAATAAATTCAAATTTAATTTTTAAGAAAGAAAACTTTATTAGTGATTTATAAACAAAACACATTACCACTGTATCCATTTAGGTAACATAAAAAAATAATCAGAAAATAAATGAAATAAATGAAATTCACTACTTCACTGTCACAGTCGATGAGCGGGTGTACAAAAAAGGGTTTTACAACAGATCTGGCTGGTCCGTTTAGGACAGCACATTGCCACCATAGTTCACCACCATACATTGGGAAAGAATGACAGCATGAACGCTCACTAAACACAAGCATACACTACATATACCTTCTTACACTGGATTTTTTTTTCAGTCGTTTTTTTCTTTTTTTAAGAGTGAAAGGGAAGTGATAGCTCATCATAGGATCATACATAGTTCAGTTACAATAATACAGTGTTAGTTAAATCGTCATGTCAAAGCCGGACACAGAGTGATTTTTTTTTCTTGCTTTGCTTGATCTCAAAAGCATAAATCATAGTTTGGAAAAGAAAAAAAAAAACTTGCGTTGAAAGGTATCACACTATAGCATTTACAAATATCTAAAGAGGATTAGTGGATGCCATACAACATCTGTGGAGCGTGAAGATTGTAGTACATAGATGTTTGGAATAGACAGAAGTACATACAAATATCTCCTGTGTGAGTAATGAAGAAAAAAAATGATAATACAAAAGAATAAACTCATAGCCATCTATCTATTTATATATATATTTCTCTATATAGTATGTGTTTCCTTAGAGCAGTACATGCAGCAGCCACTTAATGGAGTGACGTCATACTGAGCCGCAAAACTTTGTGGACGTGGCAACAAGTTACAGGCAGGGGAGGGGAACCAACAGAAGCAGGTCTTGAGGCATGTCTCTTTTTCAAAACCTCCTGAGAGAGGATTGGTGGGATATAGCTGTGGGATGGGAATCCCTGGATGCCCATATTTTTAGCAGGTTTCCATTACTAGTGTAGAGACAATCTATGAAAAGTCTACGCTACATTTACAGCGTACATAAAAGCTAATATATGACTCAACAATCCTAAACAATCAATTTTCTTCGCTTGCACATGACGGGGGAGGGCCAGCCCACGGCACCTGTCTCCTCACTTTATCCCACCTGGTCCCCTCTCATCAGTGGCTACAAACAGGAAATGAACAGCGTGCTGTAGTATTCACAAGTTAAAAACACTGAACCGTTTCGCACTTAGAGAGACATCTGACAAAGAGTTCAGGATTTAGACCCCCGGGCTTCCCCAGGCCTCATCCACATTACTCCATGCTGTTGTCAGCACACCACAATGTTCAGAGCAGGCCATTCCCAGGATGGATCCTGAGCAGGGGGTCAGAGCAGGGGTAAGGGACAGTGTCTGGGAGCAAATGGGGACGGGCATGACATGCAAAAAGCAGTTAAAGCTCTGAGAAAAAAAAAAAAAAAGAAAGAAGAAAAAAAGCATTAAATGATGAATCTCATTAGAGAACAGAAAACCCATATTGTTCACAAAATTCATCATCACATAAAGAGGCAGTCAGTGGGATGGGTGACTGTGGGGACAAAGGCAGTTGGGGAGGAGAGAACGGCTCGTGGCAGCTTAGGGCAAGTACAAGCAGGTGAGCAGTTGTAAACTCAAGGTATCAGGTAAGGACTGGTTGCTACCAAACATTCAAAGCAGAAAGCGTTAGGCTTTGTCTGCAGCAGGGGGGAGAAGAGACGGTGTTATCAAAATCTCAAGACTTTCCTAATATTCCGTAAGGTTTCATCCGAGTCCACTGTCTGAAAGTGGAGTCACGAGCCAGCTGAGCTGGACTCTCCCCTCTGTGTTCCTCAGGAGAATGTGAGGTATCTTCCCACGTCTTCATCTTTACTGTGCTCTCCGCATTCCTCAGTTGTGTTCTGGCTGGAGATGTAGCTCTCTGTGTCCTTTAACTGCAGTGAGCAAAAACAGAGTGATTGCAAAGAATGCTGCTTCCATCCTGAGAGAGTGGGCGTACACATGTGCACCGCATTGGTGACCGTGCAGGGCAAAAAGCTTGCAGTGTCTAGTTATAAGCACATTTCTTTGATGTCAGTTGATTCTCTCTCCTTTCTCTCCTTCTCCAGGTCTCAAGTGCTTTCCGTGTCCACATTGTCATGATAAGTGTGTGTATAATTTTCATGTTTGAGTGTGTGAGCATGCATGTGTCTGCATGTTGTTTCTTTGAGATCTCAGGAAACACTGTTGGTAGATACTGGAGGAATTTGCAGCAGTGTCATGTTAGCCTTAGTTTCAGTGACTCCCTCCTGTGCTATTTACAAGTAGTGTGTGTCCAGCTCCAGATAACATACATCTGACTCAATCTTCTGTGTCTTTCTTCTTTTCCTTGGCTGGCACAGAGCTTTTTGTTGTTCTTGTACAAAGGTATTTGTCTTCTCTCGCAGAGAATGATTTACATATCGTAGTTGGGGAGGGGGTAAGACAGAGGTGCCAAACGTGCCCAGTGGGTTAAAGGAGAAACAAATCAAGACGAGGGCAAAGAGTAGTCCTTCTTTATTTCAAAGGATGACTAACATTAGTGGGCTTATAGTGTATAGGCACATTGACTCATGGTGTATAGGGGCGTGGAGGAAAATCGATCCATTTATTGTTTATCAAGGCAAGATCAATCATTTACCTCAGTAAGTGACTGAAGGTCAAATAAATCTTGGTAAGGCCAGGTTCAAAACAGAAAGAACTTTAAAATATTTTAGTGAAAATAGAAAAAAATGAAATCAGAAAATACATAATAGTTTTCACATTTTCTTTTTGCCCAGTGGACTTTGGTTGGTACCTCTGTTTTAACAACGCCCTTTTCTTCTTTGCTGTTTTCTCTTTCTACTCATCTCCATCATCCTTTCCCTTATCCTTCTTGTCTTTCTTCTCCTTCTTCTTCTTCTTCTTCTTCTTGGCCTCCTCTTTCTTCCCAAAGGTGATGAAATCACTCTTGTCGTCCTCTCCTCCCTGGTTCTGTCTGATGGATATTATGGCGGGGGAGCCAGGGATGATGAAAGCCTCGGGGGGAACCTCGCCAGGCTTCAGGTGCTGTGGGGGGGCACCAGGACCGCCGGGGCCGTAGCGAAA
Organism: Eupleurogrammus muticus; assembly: GCA_036785175.1. Lineage (NCBI taxonomy): Eukaryota > Metazoa > Chordata > Actinopteri > Scombriformes > Trichiuridae > Eupleurogrammus > Eupleurogrammus muticus. The sequence continues at coordinate 23,021,662 of JAYKQN010000004.1, read as the reverse complement.
GTGCCAACTGTTGCTGTCTACACCAGCACCCATCGGAGGTGACACTTCTCCCCCTTCAGCATCTGCAAGAAGCAAAAAAAATGGATGATGAGTTATTATTTGCCATTTATTTGCTTCAGACAGATGTCATAATTAAAAACAGTCACGGTGACATTTGTGAATGTCAGCATGAGAGCATGCTAACAATATAGCCTTTAATTTCTGAAACTGTAATCTGCCACATTTTATTCATAGCCAAAATTCTGAGATTCTGATTTTTCCTGATATCTGACAATACCACCAAAATGCCTGTATCTCACAGGATGTGACTGTGAGAAGCAGTTTTTTTTTTTTTTTTAATAAATTTCTCATAGTGTAGAAACCCAACCAACAAGAATTCACTGATTTTCACAGCAGCCACTACACAAATCTTATCCACAATAAAAGGTTGCATTCCATGAGGAAAAGCTATGGCTATAAGATGAAAGCTGTGGTGGAAATTAAGGAGAAGTTTCTATGAAAGGACTACCGAGTAGCAATGAATCAAAGGCTCCCTCCCGGCCATGGCTAACATCCGTGGCTCAATTTGATCAAACATTAAACTCCATCCCTATATAAATGAAGTGAAGATTCTGCAAAAAAGTTAGTGGAATTTAGCATAATTCTTTCAAAAGAATACGAACATGGGCATGAACAACCAGTTTAACTAAGCATTACTTATGATGATTAATCACACACCTTGTGTGTAAGCGTGTGCCATTACATTAATGTTTATGTGTAGTACATGAATAAAAACTTAAACACAGTCTGCCAGCAAAAGATCCCATCACTTTGTTTCTTTCCTCATAGCAGTGACCTACTTGCAACACTTGCCTCACATATTCTCTTTTATTTCTCAGATTTTTATTTTTTTTTAGTTCTGTCCAAAGGGGAGATTAACTGAGCATGGCTCCATCCAACCAGAAGGAACAGTGTCTGGAAGAAGTAGCCTGACCTCATGCAGCACCCAAGGCAGAGGATACCATCCTAAAATCGTATCCCACTATAACCCTGCCAGTTCCAAAGCATACAATCTATGTTTGGTTCTTTTTCATCAAGTTGCAGTTTTTACACATAATTGACAGTGGTGTCCTGAAAACGAGGGGACACATAATCAAACATAATTCTGAAAAAAAAAAACATTAATGTACTGTCAGAGGTAAAGAGGAGCAAATGCAGAGGAAAGTAATTTGGTTACTCTCTCTCTCGCTGTATTTGTCAGATTATGATGACTCTGGTGATGCAACTGACAAAGTGAACCAAAGGAAACTTTAGCATACTATTTATAACACTGATGCATTCCTAAACTCTACCATACACCACTGTGATTAGTCTTGAATTGGGAGTCCCATTCATCAAATATTGCACTACAATCTTTTTTATTCAAGTTTCCCCCTGCTTTCCAATCATATTTTTGTTTTGTCTTCTCTCTGCACATACATGTGTTTTCCAACCCTAATCAGTCACAGAAGTGCCTCATCGTTGCAAAGTTCCTCCTTCTGCATGTGTTGAAAACAAATTACTCAGCACCTATTCGGATAATTGTTAATTTGTCTGATTCAAGCTTCTATAATGTGGTGACTTACTAATTTTCCCTGTTCAACAACATTAAAAATGGCATAATTCTGGTTTTGAACTGTTTTTGGACACAACATACAAATTGAGAATTATGATGAGAATATTTCACTATGTTTTTGTTGTTTGTTTTATAGAACAAACAGTTAATACATAATCAAAATAAACTAAGTTGAATTTATAGTCTGAATTGTAATTTGTAATATTGTGTTCAACATTGAGGTGAATTATCAGGCTCAGAATATGGTTTTGAAGATGGGTGAAGAAAGCTCAGCCGATTCCTTTGTCTTGTTTTTTCAAAAGAACTTTCATTTCAATATAAATATGTTAGCTTGCATAAATATGCAGAAATCTGGGAGAAAGGAGCTAAAACATGTGGTATTTCTACTCCTGTTGCCCCTCTATACACGACTATATGCATCCATGAGACCCTGATTTATACTATATAATGATAGTATAAAGTATACCTCACCAGATTCAGGAGCCATTGTAAAAGATTTAAGTTGGTTGTTCTTTTTAATTGTTTCACATTACTATTTGTCAAGAAGTTTTCACCCTTACACCCACTGTGACCACATAACTTTAAGAACTTCACAAAGAGACTGAGAAAATTAGGACAACACAGAGTTGATGCGGTCACAGCTTCCTCCACATGTAGACAGTGAGACAGCCAAAGTCACATTCTTTTACAAAGGGTGAATCTTCTCTGTTGACTCATCAAGTCCTCATCTGACTCACCCAGCAGAAACATGACCCTGATTGTCTACTGCTAAAAAGACAGCAAAAACAAGAGAAAATGCACAAAATCACTAAATGAGTAAAAATAAATTCTGAATACTGTGCCAGAACTGTTTTGCTCAACAGTGACCACTCTCTTTCCTCTAAGAATTTACCTGTCTAATGCAATGTTGAAATTTGATGAGACACCAGCACCTCTATGCAAATTTAAGTTCATAAACAAAAAAAAACACCCTGGAGAGTGATGAGTCATACTGGGAGCAAACAGACACAAAAAGGATAAGACAGAACAGGGAAACTCTCTTAGAAGGGTCAATGTCTTACTGCTTGCTTAAAAAAAAGAAAAAGAAAAGAAAAAACACAAACAAATCATTGGAAATGCTGTTATCTTGTCCTCTTAAACTGAAAAAAAGTCATATCATAGCAGTGTTTATTTCTGCATTCTTATATTTTGATATTAACAGCAAAAACAAGTGATCTGACATAAAATGAAAACTACACTCTATCCCCTCTATATTTAAACCTTTTTTATCAGTCTTCTTATTTTTCTTTTTGTTTTTTTTATCACTTAATTTGCTCTTTGCCTCTTTTCTGCCTCTCTTTTTCCTTCACAGTGGAAATAGACTCACCTCACACAGCACTCATCTTCACACAGCCATGCTTCTATCTGATTTGTCGATGGCTGTTGCAGAGCAAAACTCTCTCTCTCTTCTCCTCTCTGTTCCTCCTGCCCATCCCTTTTTCTTTTTTTTCTCTTTTCCATGCCACTCTCTCTCTCACTCATTTCCCCTGACCTTCTTCTAATCTAGCGTGAAAACCCAGCCAGCCGACACCAGTCCCTCCCAGTTATTGACAAAAGTCTTAATCATGCCTATCAATGTTTGTGCTAACATTAATGTGATTGGGTATTAAACAGCTTGTCCATCAGTGGTAACTACTAGGCACATTAGAGATGAGGATGATTTCTTTGCCTCACAGAGGATGACAACAACCATTGCCCCTAACTGTTTTACTCTCCGTGTATCTGTAACTCACACTAATTTGATCAGTCTGCATTTGAAATGCTTGAATTACACAAGCCACTGTAATCAACAACATTACAGACTGTAATTCTCATTGTGTTTATACCCTTAAGTTTGATCTCTGAAATCTGCAATCCAGCATCACTGCATGTCTCTCCACTCCCCAAGGTTTTCACAGCCACTTAAATCACCCAAGCTCCATTTTGCCACGTCTACTTTATTCATCCTCGTCTCACCCTACCATCAGCCAGTTGGGCAGAAGCGCAGTAGAGCGCAGTGCAGCGTTACATAACGAGCTGAGGAGGAAGAGGAGGAGGAGGAGTAGGAAGAGGGGCCAGGAAGTGCAAGGATGCAGATATGAAACACAATGCTCACCACCAAAATGGAGGGAGGGAGGAGGGTGGGAAAAAATGGATTAAAAGATACTGAAGGAGCAACTTCTTTTTCTTTTACACTGCAGTGATAAAGAAGAGTTGTGCGATTGTTACGACAGCACATGAGGGACCACACCCTTTCCAAGGTAGCACCTGTCTGTTAGTGCATATTCATGGGTCAGTGGTACATTTCAATAAACAAAATGAAATCTATCATCGCAGTCCACCTAAACCTAATTCTTAATCGCGTATGTATGGTTTCACTTCTGTGCCTGGGTGGTGATAGAAGAATACATGTGTGTGTCTGCATAAATGACCATTTATTTCCCAATCTGCTAACAGTAAGATGATTGAGTGTACAATTGTGTGCGTGTGTGTATCTGTTTGGGTTTCATGCCAGGTTAAGCACCTGCTGCACCTGCTGCCTGTTCCCTGCTGGATCATGTGGCAGATGGTGGACACAAATTATCCCCAGTGACAGGACTTAACATAATATAAATAGCACTCAATTTGTGTGTAGTGTTAGTGCAGAGCTTTGAGTTCTGTCTATAAGTTACTAAGTGCAGGTGCCCTGACAAAAAATGAACAAAAAGGAGAAGCAGAAATGCATTCTCCTTTTAGGAGAGGGGGGGGGGGGGTATTGAAAGAATCAGAGAGAGAGACAATAAAGGAAAGCAAAGAAGCTTTCTGATTCTGCCAAAAGTCATTTTCCACCAAATACACTTCACATAAGACCACAGACATGATGTATGACATGCACCATTAAAATCCATTAACTGTCAACTATCAACTTTTATCCTCCACTCATCTATTTAAAACTTACTTGGCCTGAAACTCTCACCTGCCGTTCTTGATGTGACTGATAATAATATAATAAATACATGAGGTCGTGGTCCCAACTTCCTCAAGACAAGCTCTTATTTACAGTGCCTTAAGTCTTGTGACATCACTTTCGCTTCCTCACTTGTCATTTTGCCTCCACCCTTCAGTGCATGTTGCCTTGACAGGTGCATGCTGCAGACAATTACTGGTCTCTATATTCAAATGTTGTTTTCTCTGTTCTTCTGTGTGGAGAGTGCTATCAGAACTGATACAGAAAACCTGCATCCACGTATGCAGTTTTCCACCACCCCAGCAAATGCAGGCCACACTGTTATTTACTCTGTAAGTGCATTTCTGTCAACACCTACTTTTGTCTTGTCCTTCACCTGATGCCACAGTCAGCTTTTTTCCTTTACCCTCTACCCCCTCTTCAGTACCTTTTGTCCCACGCCATATGTTTGCACTCTCCTATAACAGCACCCCTCCCTTCCTCTCTCCCCTGCCAATATTAGGTGCCATGAATGGTTGCCTTGGAAACTACATCCTCCAGTGAAGCAGTAGGACATTGGTAGGAGTCATGGTGACAGTGCTTGTGCTGATGGAGAATAATGCTGCAAGCTCTCTCTCTCTCTCTCTAGTCTAACCACGCTCCCCTAGCAACAGCAGCCTCAAACAGCTTCCTCTCTTTTCTTTGCAGACTTTGCTCTTCAGTCTCTCACTCTGATTTACTCATCATCACTACCTCCCATATCTGCTGTGTCTCTACGTTCCTATCTACCTTAGCCTTTACTGTGTGGTCTCTTGCTTGTTGCAACCAAAACCCCACCCTTGTCCCTACTGTGTCTCTGTAACCATCTCTCTAGGGGAGGGTTACATTTCTGCACAGTTCTCTCTGAATCCTTATGTGCCCTTGGTTTACAGACAAGGCTGTGAAAGATAGGGATAAAACTATAAGGCAGTGAGAAACAGAGAGAGTTAGACAGCGAGAAGAACCCTGATTCCATTAATGTGGGTCTGTTAATCTAGGCGTGGGCTACACTCCATCTGTCACAGCAGGAGCAGCACACAGAGCAGGCAGCCAAAACACACTCAGAATCACAGCCAAGCACTCATACACAGAGTGCACACAGAAACACAAAACATGATGCACCCGGACACGTACACAACTACACAAACGGACAAATTAATACCAATACACAAATCCACATGCACTAAATCAGAAGGGAAGAAACAGGGGCGTTGCCAGCTGCGCCTCTCTGTCTTACATCGCAGCAGCTGTGAGGCAAAACATCACCCTGTAGGTAAAACAACCAGACTGATACGAATCTTTAAACAAACTAAACTGCTCTATAATCCTGTTCATCACCTAAGGACCACAGCTTGCCTAAGAAACATGACAATTTAGCTATAAATAACACTGCCTATGACTCACAGGAATGTGCCAGACCACATTGAATCAATATCTCCATTCCTCTCATTTCTGAGACATGATAATATTGTCCTCCAGCAAGGGGGCTCTACGAATAAATGATTTTCACAATGTCTGGCATTCTTAACCCATAATTATCTTTACCCAACCAGAACACAGTTTGACCTGGGGTGAATATTGCCATCAGCTAATACTTTTATCCTTAACCAGACTAGTACTGAGTTAAAGAAGGGATAGTAGGCCCAGAGGCGAATCAGGGTTAGCGCTAATTAGACCACCTAAATCCTTACCAGCTGATCTTATTACCACTGACCCATCCCGATGGCATCCCTACTGCCTCTTCTGTTCTTTCCTTTTCTGTTCATCTATATATTTTTCTATCTCTCATGTTTTGAAGCTACTCTAGGCTGCAAGTCCTCAGCCAAGGCAGGAAATCAATGGTGGAGCGGAGGAGGTTGTGTGTGCGTATGTGTGTGGATAGAAACAGACAGTAGTTAGTGTGTGGGTAGTTTGTCTGCCTGCTCAGCCCACTGCCTCCTGTCTATAAAACACAGCAGAACAGGCCACCTCTACATTCTTAATTACAATAAATCACATCTTTATCTTAACTTAATTGCACGTGTCTTCCTCATTCTAGTTCTCTCATGCATACTTCTCTCTTGTTCGCTCACTGTTATCACTCTTTATCTTTTCTGTTCAGTCCCTTTTTAAAATGTAACTTTCATAAAAAGAATGGAAGGAAAGGGCAATCAATGCAGAGGGCGCTGACACTGTGTACGCAGTCCATCTTTGGTTATAAATCTTGGTTAGAGGCAGTGGATCTGTCATCATATGCAATGACATTCACATTGCAATGTGTTAAAATGTCATCTGGCATTGAGTATGCTGTCATTTGTCCAATGTTCTTAAGATAGCAAAAGCACTAAACCATCAGCCTCTTTCCAATGTTTAACTTGAGCTGAGATGAGGCGTGTTTCTATTCAGATATTTCCATACCTTAAGTATGGTAACGTGCGCTGCAAGTGATCTCGACACTCTATTGTGTCATCATTAGCTAATATAATAAAGATACTAATAAGTGAGTGAGAAACAGGCACCAATCCTTCTAAGCAGAGTGAAAACTATGTATCGCTCTTTCTGTTCCAACTTTGCAATATTTCTCGGCCCTGGCGACAAATTGCAGCAAGAGATGTGAAATGTTAAATTTAGACTTAATGTTTATCAAGCAGCAAGCTAACTTGACACTTCCATGTGCGTCACTTGCCTAGAGCAGCTTCACAGCAACAGCACTAACAATAAATACCATTCTATATGAATTACACATAATTTGCAATTTCACAGACTGTCTTGCAACTTAAATGCCTGGTGGTTGAAATTAAAAAAAGAACCCCTTTTTAAGAGCTATATAGAATTGTATACCTATTGGTGAAGCATTTAACTGCTTAATATCTATAATAATACACAGATAATGCACATAACCCTGAATGTCTATAAATTAAATAAATAATTTGTGAAAACAAATATATTCACACATTGAAAATCATATTTGCTGCCCACATAACACACCACTAATCTTGGTTTTGAGAATATGTGTATAAAGAGCTGGAGAATGAGAGACATCCTCATTAAAGGAGGGGAAATGTAATTATGTTTTATTATTCTTCTCTAATGTTTGTCCTCTGTGGTTCAGTGGCTTATGCCTCTGTAAACATCTTGCTGATAATCCAATCAATTATTTGTTCTCTCTCTCTCTCTCTCTGCCCTCTTTTCTCTGTATTGCCTTTTTATTTGACAGAGATCGGAGATATCCATCTACGTCTATGTAGCACATATCATATCCTCTCCCTGCTGTAGCAGGAAGTGGAACAAAGGGGTCGGGCGATCTCATCGTTTAAATCGCTGTTTTGCTCATTTTATTACATGCTCTTGGTTTCATAGGCTCTGATAAGTTTGATAAGACTCCTGATAGTCAGATTTGGAATGTGAGCATCTTGGGAAGCACAGATCAATTACACATAATTGTGGATATCTTTTTTCTGTGCCTATGCCATTGTTGAAATTGTTGTTTAGGTAAAGAAGGGCTCATCCTTACCAGCAGCGCTGGATGCAGTGGGCCAGTTCTGAACCAGGACCCCTTGGGCTCCCTGCATTACCGAGGACTCCTCCATGTGCACTGAGCTGGAACAGACAAAAAAAAACACAAACATACATTCATATATGTCTATATATATATATATATATATATATATATATATGAACATGACACACTGGAAAGGTAGAAAATATAATACACTATAACTCACATCCAGTATATAGAATGCTTTTCAACAAGGCATGCATACACATCATTAAATTCTTTGAATAACCTTGTGTTAATTGTTTTGTGTTTCTAAAATATAAGATACCACATTCAACTGTGTTTTCCACATGTTCCCTATACTACAAATTCAAATTCTGGGGTTTCTGGGGAGGGGGTGAGATTGCACCAGATACAATCCCGAAAATGCAATTTTCAGATTAGGGTTCAAGTATTCACCCTACATTTTCATTCATTTTTTGGATTATGGATTACAGATGGCCGTCACATTTTCGCACCACCCTGTGGGATTTCATCACCCTCCCTTCCCCTGAAAAACATCACACTCTCCGCAGTGCTGAACAACAGCAAACAGAAATGATGCTAGAAAGAACTGTTCTCTCTCACTGATGCAGCACTATCTTTAGCAAGGAACGATTATATTTTCTAGCCCTGACAATAATATTTTGGCAACCTGTGGTGGTTCCACTTTAATACACCCATCTACTCTTTAACAACTGCCTGTAAATGTAACCCAGGTCTCTAAAAGTTTCAACCTTCACTAATGTCCCGGTGATCTGGGTTTTCTTTCTCTTAATATTGTATTTTTCATTTCATGAAACAAGTGATTTTTCAGCACATATAAAAGGTTTTGAGGATAGATATGTTTGAAAGATTGAACTTCGTAAATAAGTGGTTTATAAAAGAGAAAAACAGTGGATAAATTGTATGTATAGAGCATAACTATGCAATTATAATATGTGAAGTGGTTGTGTGAAGAGAAAATGAGTGAAATGGTGATGGATGCCATTTTAGGTGCTCCAACACCTGCATCCTCAAAACACACTGATCATATATTATTGGAAAACACTAGATTTTACAATTTTTCAGAAATAATGTCCATCTTTCTCCTTTTCAGTGTTTTGTTGCTGCATTAATACAAATGTTTAATCCAAAATATATTCTAGAAACTCTGATAATGCAGTGGATTTTAAATTAATGATTTAGAACTCACAAGAAAGACACATGGTAAATGGACTTCACTTGTATAGTGCTGTTCTAGTCATTTTAATGACTCAAAGTGCTTTACACTACAAGTGATCATTCATCCTTTCACACACATTCACACACTAATGGCGGTGGCGGACATACACTTAAGTCCAACATTTTTCATATCCCTATCAAAGACAAGGGATTTCTTGATTCTTTTCACCTAAAAATTAGTATTTCACCTCATTTTATACTTAAGTAGGACACAAAAGAAAGTCTTTTAACTATAAAGTGTATATATATAGGAAAAAGATTTCACTCACAAACATGCCCTGCCAGGTACTTTCTATATCATAGTCATTTGTTGGATCAGATTTTTTATTTATTTACACATTCTAATGAAACACAAATCAATTATGGCTTCAGACTTTCTTTTGTGTCCTATTTAAGTAAAAACTGAAGTGAAATACAAACTTGTAAGTGAAAAATTCAAGAAATCCCTTGTTTTTGACACGGGTATGAATAATTTTTAACTTAAGTTTACAAGGTGCTGCCTGCACATGAGGAAGCTAAGCATTCCCACACTGTATGGCACAGCCAACAGGGGCAAATCAGAGTTAAGTATCTAGAGGACGACTGCTCTATAAGCCACAGCCGCCCCTGTCAAGACATTACAGGTTTGACTGGTTCACACGTTCACTTTAACTTGCAATTATCCCTGCTGTGATTATGCAATAGTAAGAATAATGACAGTTTACTGGAGGTTTACTTTACTTAATTGGACATTAATGTGCTGAGACATGAATAAATACATATCTATAACAATACTGTAATGGAAGTGCTTCTACACAGAGCATGACTGGTTGCATATGAACTGAGGCATTTCTTGCAGATTGGACAGTAGCACTATGTAGAAATAAAGACCGGATCTTTTAAAACGCAAGCACACACACACACACACACACACACACATAGTCCTTGAGCCTGCTAAGATACATTTCTAAGAAGCAACAGAGCAATGCTGTTCATTAGAAAGCTTTTTTTTCTTTTTTTCTTCTTTTGGTGACATCTTATTAGTATGATCCTCGATTTGGTTGGATACATCTGGTCTCACAGCAGGTTGATAACACAGTGTTCTATGGGTAATATGATCGCTGGCATGGTCATGCTGCAATCCTCCTGTCGCTGATAGGCTTTTCGCCCTTCATCCATCACTGACCCCCTGTTTACCCTTCCCTTCTGTCAGGACTTCATATGTCTATGACAACATTAAAGGAGACATTTCGAACTGCACTTCTCCTCACTGCCCCTCCTCTCGCATATTTCATCATTTTCTATATTTAATATAACACTAACAATTTTCTTTTGCTAATGTTATGTTTGATCAACATTTTGATTATTTGATTTAAATATTTATTTAATTTATTTCTCGCAATTTACTGTAACTGCATAGTTAATATAAATAATGTAGAGTAGGAAATGTGAAAGGTAAATGGGTTAAAACTGATTATCAATATTCTATTTTGAAAATTTGATTTAAAATCCCTATTTCCTTACCAAGGGAGTGTAGTATTTTGTTTGTCACTCATTTCTTCACACAATAATTTTGTATTGGTCAAAACATGGTAGAAATGTATGATTGACATGGTATAACATGATACTTCCAAAGTGACAGAAACAAAATGGAAGTTCTTACCTCTGCATTACGCCTCCTGCTCTCAGGGAGGCTGAATATCTCCAGTCTGCATTTGGTGCCTTGGGCTGCAAGAGAGAATGAGAGGAATTGAGTCTTAAGTACAGAGGAAACCCAATACTGCCTCATTAATACGTAATGGCGAGAACTGTTAGTGTGTATGCAGTCCACACACACCCGCATGCATTATACGTATGCACGCACACGGACGCACACACACACGCATGTGCGCACACACACACACAAACACACTCATAGCTGTGACAGCTTGCCTCTGCCTCTGGAGAGTGAGTGATGAATTAAAGCTTGTAGGTGCACTCATCTCCTCCCACCCCACACCCTCTTCTCCTCCCCCTCCCCCCTCCCTTCTGTGTCCTTTAAAAATGACTTTGAGAGATTTCACTCCAGTGGCCAACTAACCCAACTAAATAGAAGCCCAGAAGCGACTTGTCCAGGGTTAGTCCACACAAAGTAGGCTGGTTATGCTACAGTTCACTACCATGCTAAGCCACTTTGTGTTATACTTTCAAAATATGACATCACAAACACCAATACAACTGTACTGAAATATCACAACATTTGTCAGTAAGGCTAGATAATTGCAATCTGTCTCTATATATTTACCACTCCCTATCTTGCGTTGCTAAGTTCATTCTCTGCTTTATCATCTTTACACTGTTCAGAACCATGAGTTTCAAAGGCACACGGTCTGCCTGAGTTAATATGACAAATCTCTCCATGGAAACAGTTTACATTTTACCCTCCACCCACGCTCTCTGTCATTTCACTCTAGTTGAAGGTCACAGGTGGGAAGGGGGGAGATATCATTTCAACCGCCTGGTCCTCATTGAGACTGAAGAACCATTAAACAGAAGGACACAAAGGGACACTGCATCACTACAGCATCTCCCCATGAATGCAGATTTGTTACACACATATATAATAATACACAAGTGTATGCACCTCTAGCAATTACAGCAAATATATAAAGATACTAAATCTTAAATCCTGGTCAAATGTGGTAAAAAGGGCTAAGATTCATTAGTGCTTGAGATTCTTCTGAAGTTATGCTCACAGTCCAGTGTGATGGGTCAACTTGACCACATAGGCAAGATTGCATTTTCTCAAATCTCAAACAAAAGAAACCCTGATATAAATAAACCAACCTGACTGAGAACACACAATTTGTCCTTCTTGATCAAGTAGTTCATAAGAAACCCATTTGCAATCCCATTTCCTCTCAAATATGACAGATGTTCACTTGCTGCTGAAGCCGCATTGACCTCTATGAAGTCTGCAGTGGACATTCATCACGCTTGAAATCCAATATTTGGTCTTAATGAGAGAAGCCTGGTATTCCTCCAGGAGTCATTCAAACAGAGCAGAATATCTACAGGGCCAAAGAGTATGCATTTGAAATTCATCCATATTGGGAAGTAGGTGCAATGGTTGGTTCATTACTTGAAGACAATCATATATCAAAAAACAATCAGTGGCTGGATCAATAATTTGATATCTGTATGGCATTACAAAACAAAATCCCTCTGTTTTAGTTTGTCTTTTGCACAAAGCACAGTAAAAAAAAAACACCAGATTGTTCATAAATAGGACTAAAAAAACATCACTAAACGTTTCCCCTGTTGCATTGCAGTGGCCAAGGGGAGACTGGTCTGCTTAGCCGTATGGTGTTTATGGAGGTAAACAAAAAACACACATTAGCACATACTCACACAAGACGCAAGCACCTGGAACACAAACATGTCTGCAGTCTAATATACAGTCAACACAAGAAACACATGCAAGGCTACAATATGAGCAATATGAGTCTTTACAGTAAATGTAAAAAAAAAAATCACACATAGATTGAGGAAAAAAAATGAGTGCATTTTGTTTTAATCATTTTTAGAATAAGAAATCAAATTAAGAGAAGATAGAAAATAAACATCCTGTAGCTTTTTTAAGGGCAATTACTTTTACTTATCAGTTCAATAAAAAAGCGTTTGGTTTGGCCGCTCAACCCTTTTCTCGCCTTTCCTTCCATTCTTCCCTCCCCTACTGTGTGAACACTTTCTAGCATGGATACAGAGCTCACACCTCCGCCATCAACACTGTGTCCAATCACCTTTCGTCCTCCGCCTCATCTGCACAGAGCCCGCCAATCCCTGCACAGTGCACAGAAACTGATCACTGCCAGTTAATTACATAGCAAGAACAAACATGACTGGCATTTAATGAGGAACACGTCCAATGATAACAGAACAGTTACTTTAAATATTCATGTATTCCTCTTTTTATCGCTTATTTTCTCCCTTTTCTTTTCTCTGCACGGTACAGATAGAACCACAGAGGCTCTGGGGCAAACAGGATTGTGTTGAAAATATTAATGGCTGTATTATCTATTTTATAATAAGACTGTTTGTTTAGCCACGACCAGGGTGATGCAAACAACTCTGCATATTTTAAACATTAGAAACAATACAATGGGGGAAAAACCCATGAAAGCAAGCACCTAAATGCAATTATAACAGAAGGGTTTGCCTGCCATTTTAAGTCTGAAGTCTTTGCCTTATTCCTGCCTTCTTCGCCGATTCACAAACACTGGCATACTGTTCAGTACCATAGAGGTACGTACGTGACCAGAAGAGGATATTTTGGTGCAGTGGGACTGGTGGCCCTTGAAGTTGGAAAAGGCAGCACTATTTCCAAGACTCTCTGTCTCTGTGGAGATGACCACTGAATGGCCTCTGGACCCACTGGACTTAAATATTGTGACATACAGCAGGCAGCAGACAAACAACGTTGTTTGTATCAAGTTGTAGGTGAACAAGCTATGGAAATGTTCCAATTTGTTTTGTATGAAGCAAAAAAAGTAATGAGGAGTGATGAATTTGAAATAAAAAAATAATAATTAGAACAAAAATAGTTTTAAGCACAACTCCACAAACTTTTTGGAAGATGGAGATGGTAATAAACAACTAAATAACTTCTTTTGCAAGACAGAGACAGACATACATAAGCAGTATCTACTGCATCTAGTAGAAATCTGAGTCAACCCATCCAAATAAACACACAAGCCAGAGAAGCTACCCACACTTGAGCATGCCAGGTTTTGATCTAATTTTGAGATACAGACCTGATAATGAACAATACATAATATAAAGAAAACAGTAAAGGTAATAATGGAAATTCACATCAACAAAATGGTGGTATCTCTTTAGTCATTTCGGTTAGACACAAATCATTTATATGTGAAAAGGTTGGCTTAAAGAACTAAGCAAAATTGGCACACATATATGAACCTTTTTTGTGTTGTTTTTGTTATAAAGGTGGGTACAAACGATATGACTTCTAAATATTCCACCATCCAAAAAGAAAGCAGGATAATCACATGCCAGAGGAACAGCTGAGACGCTGTACATCTCCAGAGCTGTAAATGTCAATTGCAACCCTGCTGCAAGAACACCGCCCCAAAGCAAAACCTAAACCATGAGTCTATCCGTTTTTCTATAGATTTTGTTTTGTAAGTAGTTTACTACTGTCTTACATAAATACTCACATCATACCATACACACACACCTGAATAGCAGTTGCATCTGGCATACTAAGACGCCGAACAAATAACTGGCTTTGTCCACTGTGGCTGGTGACGTAGCCTGAGCCCCAGGTGCCACTGTGAGGCCGTCCCGTGTTGTAGAACATAAAAGTGTCACTTCCTGATGTTGCAGTCAGGCATGTTTTGTAACAGTATGTTTTGGTCAATGACCCATTACCCCGCACTTCTATATAATGCGGTTCCACTTTGAGGTCACGGCGCATTGCCACATTGTTGCTTGGTTGCGCACCAGCGCCACCTCCACCGCCGCCTCCACCTCCACCTGCAGCTCTTGCTCCTCCTCCACCCCCACCTGCAGAGTTGCCACCCTCTGGCACACTCTTCTTGGATACACAGCATGGAGAGCAGGAACCAGGCTGGGTGCAGTACGCATGGCAACGGACAATGGCCAGCACAAAGACAGTGACCAAGAACACAAATGTTGTGGCACACAGGGCAATGATGAGGTAGAGGGTGACATTGGAAAACATTAGTGGGCTGTTGGGCCTAATAATGCGCTTGGGGTCAGGGGCCAGCTTTGGAGGCAGCTCCATTACGTGCACATGGATGGTGGTGGTGGAAGAGAGTGGTGGTAGGCCATTATCACGCACCAGCACCTTCAGAGCAAAGGAAGTTGAGTTGTCCTCAATGACGCGCCTTGTGGTGCGGATCTCACCTGTGTACTCATGCACCTTGAACAGGTCAAAGTCTGCACTGGCCTGTTCTAGGGAAAAAAGCAGCCAAGCGTTCTGCCCTGCGTCACTATCCCATGCCATTACCCTGGTTACCAAGACCCCTGCTTCAGCATTTTTCATCAGTGTCTCTGTGGTGCGGCTCCCATTGGCAGGTGGGTAGAGGATTCGGGGCACATGGTCGTTGTGATCCATGATGTAAACATACACTGTGGCCACACGGCTGAGGGGAGGCACACCGTTGTCCTGGGCTTTAATCTGAAAATGAAACTCTCTCAGCTTCTCAAAGTCAAAGGCTCGCAACGCATAAGCTTCACCTGTATTAGGTTTGATGCTGACGTAGCTGGCTACTGGAATTCCATGGTTATTGTCATTGAGGACTGTATAGGTGATGCGTGCATTTTCTGCAGCATCAGCGTCTGTGGCCTTGACAACACACAGAGGTGCACCAGGTGCATTGTTCTCTGTGATGTAAACAGTATATGATGTCTGTTCAAAGCGAGGTGGGTTATCATTAACATCTGCAACGTCAACTGTAAAGGTCATTTGAGACGACAGCGGTGGAGTCCCTTCATCGATGGCTGTGACCGTTACATTATAGGACGAAATGGTTTCACGGTCCAGGAAAGCGGATGTGACAATGGTATAATGGTTGCGGAAAGACTTGATCTTGAAAGGCAAATGAGGCATGATCTCCAGGGTGACTTGTTTGTTTGCACCAGAGTCACGGTCATTCACACTGATCAATGCTACAACCGTGTCAGCCCGAGCATCTTCACGTACAGGGCTGGAAAGTGACGACAGTACAATGTCAGGAATGTTGTCATTCACATCTAAAACTTCTACTACTACTTTACAGTGCACTGCTACAGGAGCAGGCCCTTTGTCCATTGCCTGTATGTACATTTCATATGAGTTTGTCTCCTCATAGTCAATATTGTTTTTCACCCTGATTTCCCCTGTGTCTGTGTCCATGGAAAATGTCTGTCTGACTCTTTCTGGTGTGTAACTGCTGAAGGAGTAGAAAACCTCCCCATTTGAACCCTCATCGGGATCTGTGGCATTTAATTTGATCACAAGAGCACCCTTTGGAGAGTTTTCAGACAGTTTTACTTTGTACACTGAGCTGTTAAACGCAGGCACATTGTCATTTGCATCAAGGATACGAACATTGATTTTGGCTGTGCCAGTTTGCTGTGGTGTGCCTCCATCCATAGCTGTCAGGACAAGCTGATGAGAGGGCATCTGCTCGCGGTCAAAGGGCTTTTTGAGAATGAGCTCGATGTGCTTGTTGGAAAATGGTTTAATGGAGTCCAGAGCGAGGTGGTCGTTTGGGCTGAGGCGGTACTGCTTCACGGAGTTGGAACCATCATCCGCATCCTGAGCTCCCTCGATGTGGAACCGCGACCCGGTGTGCGCGGATTCCGACACCTCAAGTTGATACTCGTCCCTAGGGAACTGCGGCGAGTTGTCGTTCACGTCCAAAATATCCACCTTCACGTTGTGCACCTCCAGCGGATTCTCTAACACCACCTCCAGATTGCGCGAACAGGTGCCACTGAATTCACAAACTGTCTCTCGGTCAATGCGGTCACTCACCACCAGCTTCCCCGTTTTGTGATTTATGGTGAAATATCTCCGTCCGCTGTCAGGTGTGAGTCTGACGCGTCGGGTGGAAAGTTTTCTCAGGTCCAGACCCAAATCCCGGACAATATCACCGACAAATGCCCCGTTCTCCAGCTCCTCCGGAATGGAGTAATGAATTTGTGCGTTTGTAAGGCCACCGAGTAGGAACATAACCAAATATAAAGAAAAAGGCACATTCTCCTTTACACTGTAACAGCATCGCGCCGTTACAGCCATCGCAGGCAGGCAGGATTTGGAGACGGGTTGGAGAAATCTTTCCGCCTTTTCAGCTTGCTGTGCGTCCCCACCCGCCTCATTCAAAACGAGGGAATAGTCCGTGCTTAACGCAGGGCGACCACCGCATCCTCCCTGGTGCCTGGTTAGGGGCTATTTTTCCCTGTCCATCCATGTTTTCCTTTGTTTAGCTGGTTGATGTTTTTTTTTTTAATTTCTCTCTCCTCCCAGCCTCAGTCCTTTCACAGATGCTGCCTATTGGTCTCTCTCTCTCTCTCTCTCTCTCTCTCTCCCTCTCTCTCTCTCCTCCTGCGATGTAGTGATGGTGTCTATGGGCAGAGGGGGAGGGGTTGCAGCCGGCGGCATTTCAGCACCTTCGATAGAATGATCGCGCTCATCTAATATAAAAAATAAATAAAATCAAAATCCCCAAAGACGAGAGATTCGAGTGTTACCATTATATTCACCTTTAAACGCTGTGCATCGCACACGGAGCGGACAGCGTCATGTGAGGAAACCAATTCGACACAACCGCTTTCCCTCTTTTTGTCAGTGCCACCGCCCTTTTTTCATTGTGCGCCTGGAAACTGATTTATGAACCAGCCAGGCGATTAGACATCCTCACCGGAGCAAACCCGCAATTACTAAGGAGCCCTCTAGCCAAAGCAGATTTCTGACAAATACAGACTTTTGTTTGGAAAATGAAAGGGAACGGTTACATAAACAGACAGTACAGAATAAAAACGCACCATCCACTCATCGTTTACCCGTTTTCATACAAAGACACATGCCAGGGGGAGAAGAGGAGGTGCAGGTAAACTGAATTGAGCCATCAAACCAACAGTGGGGTTGAATCTTCACCTTGTGTCAGTTTGCGAGTTTACTTCTGAGACACTGGGGGTTTATGTCAGCACAAAATCATTTTCTGTTCTTTCATGATACAACTATATGCCTCACAGTGACAGCTGGATGCCTTGTACTCACAAGCGCTATTGGACATGGGTGCTGCAGAGCCTGTTCTGCCACAGGTTCAGTCCCTCATTAGTCACACACAAAGCCCATGATGTCATGGGGTTGTTATCTGGTGATGACACCAGCCGCCTTTAATGATATGACGCTCCAGATGTGGCCCCTTACCACATCTGGCAATCACTGTTTACTTCAACTCCTGACAGGCACCACTTACAGTGACATCTTGGAAGGATTTTTGCTTGCCCCCATTATCATATTTATATCCTTAATATTTGTACATATATAAATCACAATAACATTACTACTACAGCACACAGCAGACTTAAAAAGCTGACTTTCAGGAAAATAAGTTTCAGGTGATGAGACACACTTTTTAAAGTTCCACTTCTACAACCAAGGCGTTTTAATAGGTTTATTGGATGCAACAATATCCCTAATGCAGTCAACATGGCAGACCGTAACCGTTTGAGACTCAATAGCCCTTTTTTAAAGCAGCCATATACACGTACAGTAGTAGCTAAATACAGTTGTTATCAACAATTCTAATTAAGATTCCATTCCATTGACTTTGGCAGCACAACAATACTGACTCCAAGACCTGAACAGAACCGTTTTTAAATACTGGTAACACCTGCTTACCCTTTATTACTTATTACTATTTCATCTCATTATGGCTAAAGTGAAACAAAAAAGACCTATTCAATTTGAATGAATTTAAGTTTAATGTTTGCTATTTCAAAAATCTCTTCATAGGACTCTCCAAGAATTAAATATCATCTAAAAATAAATTATGTCCGTTTCCAAATGCACTCACGTCAACACTGCGGAGATGTCCCTGTGAGACCCTGAGCCGTCCTGATTCACCCTGGCCACTAGGCCAACATGCGCTCCCACCATGCTTGTTTCCCTGCGCCTAGTGTGCTGTCACTCTCACCCACATCCGGCCTGCACACTGTGATGACATCGCTTAGCATTCCGGGAGACGGAAAGAAGACAATATGACTCACTCGGATGCTACATGATGACTCTTCACACTCCTAGATGATGAGGAGGAGGTGGTGCAATGGGGAGTTGGTGAAGCAACCAAATGGCCTTTGAAATAACACTTATTATTAGAAATGGGAGAAAAAACCTCTTCAACATATATTGTGTTTATAAAACCGTTCAGTGGTATGGTATATCAATATAAAAGCCTATGTGAAAAGTGTTCCTTTTACACAAATAATTTTGTATGGTGTATTTATTTGTGCCTGCATTGAATGCCTCTGAAAAACATGTTGAGGGTCTATATTTGGCATTTTTCCTCTCTCTGTGTTATTATCCTGCCGAGCAGCAGTGATAACAGGGTTTCTTTCAACCGGGGCTGTAGTCTCAGATGGGTACATGGATGATCCACCGCGCTACCTGTGACATTTAGCAGATTTTCCCAGTGGGGGATGTGTGGACCTGGCTGTTTGGAAATGACACAAAAATGGCAAATTGTATCTCATCTATTACACACAGAGCTGAATTTACACATGACCTCTGAACCTCTCTCTCTTCCTCCCCTCTTTGTGTGGAGCTACTTAAGTAAATGTTACAGCTCTTTCAAACCTGTTGAAAAACACACATCTGTTCCAGCATTAATTATATGCCGCAGAGCTGCGGATTTCTCTCTCAAGGGTACAGGAGATTAAGTTATAACCATTATTCCATCAGCAGACAGACGCCTGTTATGCATCAACAAACTGATTTCAAAGGGATAATTAGTGAAACTGTATTTATTTTAATTCAACCATATGTTTAAAAAACAAGGGTTGTTTGTTTCAATACATCTACATAAATTATTTGACCTTAACTTAACATTATTTGTAACCTCAACCCCCCTTTGTAATCCCTTCACGCTCAACGACCCTTTGCAACCGCTTCACGCTTTCATTTCCCTCCATCCTCTCTTGTCTACCCTCCCCAGTCTGAAGTGTATCCAGCTGTGTCCCTGTCCTAGACATCCGCTGTGCCAGCTGAGGGCTGGCTGAGGGGCATTTGGGGTCTTAAGTGGGAAAACAAGAGCTCATGCCTTTTTTGGACTGAGACATGCGCACACTCACAAAAAAAGTAACATGGTATGATTACTTGTTGAAGAGCGAGAATTCAGATTTTAAAAAATTTAAACTCCATCTTTTGTTCATTCCTCTCTGCAAGAATTTTGAGATCCCCCATTCCATTAGTTATGCAAGATGACTACTATATTAATATCATCTCCATCACCAAGACTCAACCTTATTAATATTGTAAGGGACCATTCTAAAAGCCATTCTTATTACCTCCCCAAAGAATCTGTTATGTGGAATTCCCCCATTTTCAGTGAGTCAGAAGATAGCAGAGAACCACAGTTAAACGGGTCACAGATGGGCTATCATGAAGCATGGGCTCCTTACATCACTCCCTTAGTCAACTTATATATAAACAGACGCAGTCACGCAAACCTAAAGGGCACTTATGCCTGTGGGTGTGCACGCTCACTCTCTAACATACACAACCATTGTAAAAGACAACCAGGTAAACACAAACGGTAACTAAGAACAAACCAAGTTATTTTGTCTGAATGAATGTCAGAGCATGCCTGCTTTTGTTTCCTCTCATTTTTTCATTGATTTCTGTAGAATATAGTCTGAGGAACTGCAACTAATTAGACTAAAAGTCATCAGTCACAGTGGTTTGCCTGCCTTAAATGGCAGACAACATGTGAGTGGAATAATCATTTTGGGCTTCGATGTACTGGCTGTAGAGAATAATAGCACTAGAGGTTAAACTGATTTCAGCGTAACATGTAAATGCTCTTTGCAGAGTAGGAAAGAAAAGAAAATACAGGACATTTCTTCAGGTTGTTGTGGAGTTGGACACCAGTGTCTGTGGTGCCCAAAAATATATTTTTCAAATTTTAATTAACGAGATGCCCTGAAATAAAGAAACTGAAACAAAAGCAGCCTTTTTTCTAGAGATGACAGACAGCACATCATACATAAATCATTAAAAAAAGCTATCCTTGATGGATGTTGTCATGGCGTGTGTAAAATTACAGTAATCTTCTTCAGAGAAAGTGGATAGTTAAGTACTGCAAGCCAATCACATTGACATTTAATCAAATGCTGCATTAGGCTCAGTTCATGTTGTCTTTTGCTAATCTCTCCTGCTGAAAGCAAGATATAAAATGTGTGTGTATGTATGGACAACACATGATATAAGTTCAATAAATGCTGTGAATTAAAATGTGGTAATGCCAATAAAAAATAAATAATGCCAATAGCATTGCAGATTAAATTCTACTGTTTGAGAGAATGGAAGTGGCACCCAGGGAACAAAGGAGGGAGAGGCAGAGAAATTGGTCCCTCTGTTGGAATAAATTGGTAGTACAAGGGTTAGACATGTGATCGTCCCCCTACCGCCCATCCACAGAAGCTTTCTCATTAAGCCAGAGCACTAAAACATAATCCTAGCTCTGACTGTGTGTGTGCGTGTGAGAGAAAGAATGACAGAGGGAGAGAAAGAGAGAGAGAGGGAGAGAGAGAGAGAAGGGGAGCAAACAGATGAGCCTTCAGTGGCCGTCATTTTCATTCTCATATTCAGAACATTGACAGGAAAGACAGAGAGCAAGGTTTACGGCAAGGTACATTCCAGAGGTGAAATGAGCAATATCATTAATAGCATTCATATAAAAGACTTGCTGATGGTAGTGTCTACAGTACAAATGGTTTTAAATGTGGATTCATATAAACTGCCCCAAAAAATCCAGCAGATTACAATCATTGTGTTTTTAAAGTTAATGTTTAACATTTGTCTCTAATGTTAATATTTTCTTGGAAGCAATATTTTATCACAGTAAAAGCAGAATAAACAAATTAATCCAAATATGTAAAGAACAATGTCAGAAATAATAAAACTCATGAGTGCTAAATCGTATAAGTGCTACAGTAAATGGTATAGCATATTGGTCTTTGACAAAGTTCTTATACCTCCTTCTCATTGTTATTTCCTCTATGCATAAAAAGTTTTACATTTTTAAGTCCCCGAAACAAAGTCCACAATCTCTTTACTCAGGTGGACACAGTAAACGGGTGGAGGAGGCATTCTCCCAGGGTATGTTTGTATATCTTGATCCCTTGTGTACCTTGCTTTCAAAAATAAAGGTCATGCGATAACTAAAAACAGCATAAATCCCTCCCTCTGGGGCTCTGTAAGGGTTAAACAGTTCCTTGGCTGTCCTGGTTCAGCATGTGCATAAATAAAACATTTTTTTGTTGTGGCCCTGAACAAAGCTATCAGGAAATGCAGGCAGGCTTTGGATACTTCCCTCTCAGGATGCCCTGGCTTTGTATCCTTGCCGGATGAGAGAGGATGGAAACCGTGGTTCTGAGCATGACAAAGCTAATCTAATGACTGCAACAACATCCCGATGCCACTTAGAGGAAGCACAGCATGGAGGACGAGTTGGTGGAAGCAGGGGTGGGTCTAGGGGGGCTATAAGTTCTTCCCTTTATCTGTGTCCAATTGTAAGTCTGAGATGTTCTCATTTGGCTACAGGGCATGTATTTAATGTGTTTTTGTCCATCTCATTGTCAGAATCTCCTGTTTTCTCACTATCTCATGCTCACCTTGAGTGCTGTATTTGTGTCTGCCTCTTAAATCCCCTCCTTTTTTTACTGTTTCTCTAATCACGTTGCTCCGTTCCATTTTCATTCTACTGACTTGGCGTTTTCTATTCTTGATGCTGTACATCATCAGCCTGCATCGCTCTCTTTGTCTCTCTTTGTCTCTCTCTCTCCAGCTCTCCAGTTTCCCCTATTGTATTCACCTTGTTTCCTTCCTTGCTGCTACAACGCATGTTGTCTGGATGGGGGTGGGAACATACTGGCAGCTCCTTGGAAACGGACTAGTTCATCATTTCATTAAGGCTCAGATCAGTCTCCATGGTAACCACAGATAGCAGCACTACCTCACTCAGACAAAGGACACACCCTTGTAAGGGAGAAAAACCGGAAGTGTGAAAGAAAAAGAAAAAATGGGCATTGACTGAGGTAAAGATTTTCCAGGAAACAATCAAATTAAAGCTGCAAGCATCGGAGGGTGTGAGCCTCCGCGCAGACACTGGTACCAGCACCCTGTGTTGGCTTCCAGTTGGCAGAGAACCTTTAACATCAGTGTATTGTGTTGCATGTTGTCACAGCTGGACCGGCAGCCTTTCAGGGAGCAGATGAGCGGTTCATTTCAGCCATAAGACGATGACGTTGATTAATTCAATCAGAGCAAGATAGAGAAAGAGAGGGGAGGAGGTTAGACGGATAAAGAGACAGAAGGAGAGAGAGAGATTAGCAATCTGCATTTGTCTTTTTAAAAAGCTGTAAGTCATCTCCAGTTTATACAAATTACAATTTACTGTGAATAATAATACACTGAGGGGTTCTGACATCAAAAAATCCTAATAATTCAACTGTTGGGAAAAAAAAATTCTAAAAATAATCACACATCAACATCTTTTAATCTCAAATGTGTTGTGAACTTTTTATTTGAAGCTCTGCCTCCATTTGTAATGTAGGCTTCTGCATCGGCAACAAATGTAGGCTCTGTTCATACATTTAAACTCTGCCTCTGTAACTGTAAAATGAGAGAGAGTGAGGCAGAGAGTAGGGGAGAAAGAATAAGAGAAACACAGAGAGAAATAAGATGTACTTGTCCTTTCAATAAGCTGCAAGTAGTCTATCTATCTAAAGTCACAGCCATTCAGACTTAATGTTGCTAGTGAAACACTGATGACTTCTGAAACACACAAAAGGGGATTATTTAGTGACGCTTAGTTTTTAATGTGGCATTATGTATTTGATTGAGTTAAAGTAAGATAAAGGGAGGAGCTTTGAATGATATTAAGGCAGCCTACAGCTGGAAACCCATGAACGCAATAGAGGATGGGGGGACCACGTGTAGAGATTAAGCTGCTGCAGACTGATAGGGCCCAATATAAAATCTAAAAAAAAAAAAAAAAATTCAACCATTGGGATTAAAATTGTCTCCCTCCCCTCTCTTCTCTCTGTCTATCTCCCCTATCTCTCACTCTCTAGGACTGAATTGTTCAAAATCAGCACTTTTTTGGGTTGAAATGACTGAACCGCTCAACTGCTCTGTTTAAAGCATTCGACTTGCCATGATGCAGCCTAACGCCATGTGCTAACACTGAACCAAGCAACCAAGGTGGGGTGCCAATTCCAGCTTGTCCTCCTAATGCTTACTGACACAGACCGTCACATCTAGCTGAAGTCTGCGTGGAGGCTCAGGCCCTCCAATCCTGCTTGCAGCTTTAACATCAAAACTGCTGCAGTAAGGACATAAGAATTTAATAACAATTTGTTGATTAGTTGCTGACTTTGATATTAATATATACTATATACTCAACTTTAATATTAATTAATATTTAAATCATTAGTTGCAGCCTTGTCATTTACTTCACCAAATAACTGAGGTACTGTAAGTGCTTTTACTGTATGTCTGCAATCTATGCACTGTGAACCACTTAGTGTGTGCACCTCAACCATTATAATGTTCTGTAGAATCAATAATTGAATGCATTTTTCAGTATGGGGGAGGCAGAGTTGGAAGCTTTTATCAGATACACACTCTGGACCCTAAGTCATCATCTAATGATCTGCCAGAAGATTATTGCTCTCTGTGTAGTTCTTCAATGTCTGCATTATAATCATGGTTCTATAAAACATCCACACAATGCAAATCTATCATTAGGACACACATACACACACACAGTAAGAAATACATGCAAATAACCTGTCTGTAACACAACAAGCTGAAAACAACACATGATCCAGTGGCTGCATGGATAAAAGCCTCTCATCTCGTCCTCATCCCTTGTTCCCTGGCCTTTTGCCCCGCCCAACCAGTTCAGCTGTGACTGACACTAGGTGTTGTCAGCCCCGCCCAGCCGCAGAGCAGAGCAGGAGGCAGAGCTGAGCCGAGCAGAGCTGATACCTCGATAGGTACTGAAGCTCCCTGCTGCTGCTGCTGCAGCAGCATCGGGTAGCGGAAAATTACCTGCCCCTCCCCCACCCATCTCTCCCTCTCTCTCTCTCTCTCTCTCTCACTTTTACAGAGGGCTGCCGCATACAGAATACATACTGAACCGTTTCTACGCAGAGAGGCAGCTTCAGGCATTGTTTCAGGAAACACAGTATGGAGAGCCTGTGCATCTATAGATTACATCAGCGGGGCAAACAAGAAGCAACAACCCAATGCAGGTTTATTCAGATGGCGGATGTAGCGTGCTGCCACCTTTAAATCACACACTGACCTACTTAGCTGCAAAGTCCATATACACACATAGCCTGCAAATTGCAAAGTATGAGCATGAGAGCCGCGAGTCTCCATCACACTGAACCAACCAAATGAACAGAGCTTTGACAGATCGAGCCACGCTTGTTTGTGCTGAACCACTCCCTGAAATGAGGTCATATCGTCTGAATGCCTCAAAGCATCATATTCACCGCAGCACACAGTGCACTAAACTTCACTGAGATTATTTGAACACAGCTTACCAGTTAAGAGAAATAACAATATCAGTGAATACATGCCAATGTTACAAATGTGACCTACATAAAAATCAAGACTCAAACACTGACAAATTCAATCAAAATAGAATATATGACAACATGAGGCAGATCAGGGTCACATGAATGTTAATGATAACATATTAAATCATGTTTACAGTGCTCTAAATCTGATGGCACACACGTCTGTAGAGATGGACACTAATTCCCTGTTAGTTCTCTCAGCTGCTCCCCTTCTCAGGGATTGCTGGTAGAGAAGAGGGGGAGGGGAAAGAAGGCTGGCAGCATGGAGGAGGAGGAGGAGGAGGAGGAAAAAGGACCAGGTTTGGGATGAATCATATCTTCATATTGCAGCACAAAGTAAAAGGGATAAATGGAACAGGCAATTGTAATAACAATAAAAATAAGAAGGTACTATACTTAGCAGTACATCTAATTGCACACTACATATTGTGTAGGATGAGAGCATGATATTTAGATTACTATAATCTTCCTTTATATTTAAAGCAAATGTATTATGAATAGGAAAATAGTCTCAAAAATATGTTGTATTGTAAGTAAAACATTGGACAAAATGGCCTTTAAAAAATGGGTAATTCCACAGCTGATTTGTTTTCAGCATCCCATATTGTGCATGTGGTGTGGCTATCTGTCACACTTGTAGACGGAGACTAGGATAGCCATTGTTAATGTTACTAGGCATATGTGAGAAAATATTTGAAAAACAAAATATAGCTAAACCAGATGTATGCACACACAGGAAGTGTTATGAAATTTATCATTTTACCTAACATGCCTGATCATATTTCAGACAGACGGTTATCTAATATCCTATTGGGCCAAATATAACGTTTTTTTTTTCATCAAGAGAAACAATTTATGTTACAGTAGTAACACATTACCTATAATTCCAATGCAGCACATTAGCAAATAAATTGATCTAAATCAAGTCACAATAATGTCACCAGCACAGCCTATTACTGTAAAACTACTGTCATTATTCTCTGATGTGCAATGCCACAGAAATCATATTACATCTCAATGTTTTACCCAGGGATGAGCAGGTAACACATATGCTATCAGGTCATTGTCAATAATTCTATTTACTTATAATACAACCCAGATATGAGCTCAAGAGTCAACAAACAGGCTAGAGAAATCATTACAGACCCTTCACACCTCAACATAACCCACACCATGACTGACTGACCTAAATTATGGTCACAATGCAATCCCTGTCCAATCACCTTGTAACACAAAAACGTTGGATGTGGATGATAATAATAATAATAAGAAGAAGAAGAAAAAGAAGAACCCTACCAAATGTTGAACAAGCGCTCTAGAGGCAGCAAAGGGATTTACAGAGCTAACGTCGACACAATTTTGAATGAACGAGAAGCACATCCTGAGACTAAGTTGTGTTTCTGTGACATTAATAGCCTCATTATTTATATCATTCATGTCACGAGACTGGTCGCTATGTGAGCCTTTCGGATACAGAGTTACTTGCAGTAGGAACGCAGTTCGGCAACTGTAGGGCCAGGCCGGAGGAGTGAGCAGGTGCACACCTCCGTGTTGCCGGAAAGACGCGTCAGACGTTTGGCGTTAAATCAGTTGGAGGCGGGTTCGTAAGAACACGGAACCAGGCTAGTGACAGGTAAGTGGGAGACTGGTTTCTCCGTGAATGTGACACATTTTAATGGTTCCCTGCCGGCGGAAAACGGCTAGTTGTCGGTGGGAAGGTAGCTCGAGTAACCAGGAATTTGCAGCTTTATTGTTGTTCTTAATGTGTTACCCTGCTGAAAATTGCCGCTGCAGCTCTTCCCTTGGGAATATTTTGGGCCATTTGCCTCTGTTTGTTTGTTATTTTTAGGTTTTCTTTTTTGTTTGTCCGCCCTGGCAACCGCTACTTTTATTTTTCTAGTTTTCTGTTTTGTTTTGTTTCTTTATCCCCTGTTTGCTTTCACCAAATAACTAAACACAAGTCCCATTCTGGGCAGGCTTAATGTGTGGTTATTGTATGAAAAGCGTGTGTTTGACCGTGTATGTAATTTAATTAATTAATTAGGTGAACTGGGAAGAGGATATGCTGCCTTTTTCACATTTAGCGAACATTCAGTGTGTTAACCCTGTGACGGGAAAACTCTTTTAGTCCCAGAAAGAGACATTGCCATCGTTACCATGGTAACTAACTCTAAGAACTAAACACGTGTATATATATACGGATATTTCATTTTCATTCAGTCGAGTTCTAATCGTAGCTTTTTAATATTTAATGAATAATTATTTATTGTGTTTTTTCATTTATAATACTTTTTTAGATAATTTGTAATACTTGTTAACATTTTAATCCTTAAGTTTTGGGCTCTGTGGTAATCTACATTTATGGACAGCCAGGTATAGAACCAGCAATTAGATGTTAATGCAATTAATGAATTATTTGCTTGTTTATTTTCATCACATTCACAGGCTGTGAGAGGATGATAAGCATCTAATTGCATGTCTTAAACCTCTTTATGAATCCTCTCGTCTACAAGAGTTTTCATGTGATTTTCAGCGCCATGGACAGCTCCCAACCACAGCAAGCAGAAACAAAAGTAAAAGTAGATGCACAACAGGGTTAGTAATTTCATGTATGCAAGTTACAAACTGCAAAGCCTCAAAACTTGTTTTGGTGGGGGGGTAACTTCTTACCTTTTCTTTATTAGGTAAAGTCTGAGTCCTGGTAAAAGTGTCTCCACTGTTAATACTGATCAGTTCTCCATCTACAGGTGGAAACGGTGTGGGGAAAACCACCATGTCACTCTTTAGTGTGTCTGAGCTGAAACACACGTCGTACTGCTGAGTAGCTTTAGAGTAAGACCAGCTCCCATCAGGGTGGGTGGTGATCATTGGGGCGCTGTACCTGCTGAAATCATCTGTCCTGTGGCATTTGACAGCGATTAAACTGATGAGACTCAGCAGGAAGATCACTGAAACTGCTACAATGGCGATCAGCAGATACAGGTTTAAATCAGAGAAGTTGTCCTCCTTCACAGGAACATGTCTGAACTGAGTCTGGATGTCAGCTGTGTTTTCAACCACCACCACTTCAATAGACACAGTAGCTGACAGGGAGGGTTCTCCGTTATCAGAAACCAACACCACCAAGGGGTGAGTTTTCAGATCATTGTCACTCATTCTCCTCTTAGTCCTGATTTCCCCGCTGCTGGTTCCAATCCGGAAGAGGTTGTTTCCTTTGGGCTCAGACAGGTGATAAGAAAGCAGCGCATTGTATCCAGAGTCTGCGTCTACAGCCCTGATCTTTGCCACAAAGTAGCCCGCTTCAGCAGAATAGGGGATGCTCTCACTGTTAACGGAGCCGTGCTCAGAATATGGCGCCAGAATAGCTGGATTATTGTCATTTTCATCCAGAATAAAAACGTTCACAGTCACGTTGCTGCTGAGTGGAGGAACACCAGAGTCTGTGGCCTGAACTTTAAACCGAAATGTTTTTAACTCCTCAAAGTTAAAGGACTGCAAAGTAGTTATATCTCCAGTCTCTGAGTTGATGTTCATTACAGACCCTATGACATTGTTTTTGTGATTACTATTAATCACTGAAAACGTTACTTTTGCATTTTCGTCTGCATCCGGATCATCTGCAGTTATAGTATAGATCACAGCGCCTACGGGACTGTTTTCTTTAACGAAAATGTTTATCACAGGTTCTTTAAAACGAGGGGCATTGTCATTAACATCTGACACGTGTACTGTAATAACACTTGTACCGGACAGAGGCGGGACCCCTTCATCAGTCGCCGTTATAGTTACATTATATGTAGAGACTCGTTCTCTGTCTAGAGTTCCATCTACGACTAATGAATAATGGTTCTTGTATGTATTCTTGATTTTAAACGGCACAGAACCAATTATTCTAACCTGAACAACACCATTTTTATCTGCGTCGTTATCTTTCACTGTTATAAGTCCGACCATTGTATCCAGCTGCGCGTCTTCTCTGACCACATTCACCAAAGACGTCACTGATATTTCTGGTGTATTATCATTAACATCCGTGATTTCCACCAACACTTTACAATGAGATGCTCTTGGATTTGGTCCTTTGTCTTTCGCTTGGACACGAATTTCGACTGCATTGTTCTTTTCGTGGTCTAATTCACCCTTTACGGTAATTTCTCCCGTTATGGGATTGATGGCAAACGCATCGACATTGTTATCATTATCATGATTGATAAAAGAATACAGTATTTCTCCGTTAAGACCCTCATCTATGTCCCTAGCATGTACCGATATTACGCTTGCACCAGGCAGCGTGTTTTCTGGCACTGTAGCTTTGTACAACGATTTATCAAAAATTGGAGTATTGTCGTTTACGTCTTGTACCTGAACGGTGATCTGTAACGTGCCTGATTTTGCGGGTTTCCCTCCATCTACAGCCGTCAGTGTCAGTTTGATAATTGGCTGTTTCTCTCGGTCTAACGCTTTCTGCAGAACCATTTCAGCAGACATAGACGGCTCACCATTCTGCACATCCAGGCTGAAGTGTTCATTTTGGCTCAGCTTGTAGATTTTTACAGAATAAATGCCGACATCTGCATCAAACGCGTTTGGTAATGTAAATCTGTCACCAGGGAAAGCGGATTCGGACACATTCAAAACAATTCCTGGAATCCGAAACGATGGTGCGTTGTCATTAGTATCCAGAATATGAACCTCAAAGCGATAGAGATTCAGCGGAGAATTCACAATGGCTTCCACTCCCAGAGTGCACTTCAGACTGCGAGAGCAGAGCTCCTCTCGGTCTATTCTGTCTTTCACCAGAAGTATTCCGGTTTTAACATTAACGTCGAAATACCTCGTGTTAGGTCCTGAAATTTGAAAACCTCGAGTTTCGAGTTCTTGTACATCTAGATGCAAATCCTTCGCCAAATTTCCCACAGTGGTGCCCGGGCTCGATTCCTCCGTAACCGAATATGCAATCTGTGCTGCTGCGACACTCCATATGTGAAACGCAGGGAAAAAATAACGTATAAAATACCGGAAAATATTCCCGTGACTTTGCATTATTTCCATTGCCTGCGAGACAGGTGACTTTGAAATATTCTATTCCAGTGGTAACATCGTTTGATACTGAGCTTCCCAAAGCAATGAGTAGGTTATGTGGCATACCACGAACAAAGAATTACAAACCCTCCCTCGAATAAATAAAAGGGCGGGGCGTCGGCCAGAAACGAAGTGTTTAAACTCTGCAAACTGATAACGACATCTTGTGGTTAGATTAAGACAAGAAATGGGGAAAAAAAACTAACACTGAGCAATGTAGACAAACCTTTGAGAATATAATACTCTCTTTAAAAAAATAAAATATAGATATGGGAGCTTAATCATAGAATTGGTTGATTGCTTTCGAAATAAATTATGAATAATCAACAATATTAAATTTGTTAGTGGTAATGTCTGGGGATCTGGTTGAAATGGGATATCAAGCATTGAAATGAACCTACAAAATAAAGAGATATGACGTTTTCTGCAGTTCCAGCACCATGGACAGCGCTTGTGCCAACACAAGCAGAAACCGAAGGAAAAGCAGAGAGAAATACATCCTTCCCATGGCCTAGCTGTAAGCAATTTCGATGTATACAAAGATTACAAAATGTGTAGTCTTATGAACTCTTGTTCATAGAATACAGTTGAGGGGATAACATCTTACCTTTTCTTTATTAGGTAAAGTCTGAGTCCTGGTAAAAGTGTCTCCACTGTTAATACTGATCAGTTCTCCATCTACAGGTGGAAACGGTGTGGGGAAAACCACCATGTCACTCTTCAGTGTGTCTGAGCTGAAACACACGTCGTACTGCTGAGTAGCTTTAGAGTAAGACCAGCTCCCATCAGGGTGGGTGGTGATCATTGGGGCGCTGTACCTGCTGAAATCATCTGTCCTGTGGCATCTGACAGCGATTAAACTGATGAGGCTCAGCAGGAAGATCACTGAAACTGCTACGATGGCGATCAGCAGGTACAGGTTTAAATCAGAGAAGTTGTCCTCCTTCACAGGAACATGTCTGAACTGAGTCTGGATGTCAGCTGTGTTTTCAACCACCACCACATCAATAGACACAGTAGCTGACAGGGAGGGTTCTCCATTATCAGAAACCAACACCACCAAGGGGTGAGTTTTCAGATCATTGTCACTCATTCTCCTCTTAGTCCTGATTTCCCCGCTGCTGGTTCCGATCCGGAAGAGGTTGTTTCCTTTGGGCTCAGACAGGTGATAAGAAAGCAGCGCATTGTATCCAGAATCTGCGTCTACAGCCCTGATCTTTGCCACAAAGTAGCCCGCTTCAGCAGAATAGGGGATGCTCTCACTGTTAACGGAGCCGTGCTCAGAATATGGCGCCAGAATAGCTGGATTATTGTCATTCTCATCCAGAATAAAAACGTTCACAGTCACATTGCTGCTGAGCGGAGGAACACCAGAGTCTGTTGCCTGTACTTTAAACTGAAATGTTTTCAACTCTTCAAAATTAAAAGACTGTAAACTGACTATATCTCCAGTCTCTGAGTTGATGTTTACAACAGAAGTTATTGGTATGCTTTTTGAAATACCATCTAATGAAAAATATGTTACTTTTGCATTTTCTTCTACATCAAGATCAACTGCACTTATAGTAAAGATGGTAGCTCCCACTGCACTATTTTCTTTTACATAAACATTAACCACAGGCTCAGAAAAAAGAGGTGCATTATCATTCACATCAGAAATGTGAACAGGAATAACACCGGTGCTGGAGAGAGGTGGAGTGCCTTCATCCGTGGCTTTGATAGTGACATTATATTGGGAAACCTTTTCTCTGTCAAGAAGTCCATCAACCATTAATGAATAATAGTTTTTGTAGTTTAGCTTTAGTTCAAAAGGCACGAATCCAACAATTTTAGCAGTAGTTAGCCCATTGCTACCCCCATCTCTGTCAGTGACGGTCACCAAAGCAACCACTGTACCTATCTCAGCATCCTCTTTAACAGGGCTCATAAGAGAGGTGATGATGATTTCAGGAATATTGTCATTAACATCAATTACTTCTATTAACACTTTACCATGTACGCTACGAGATGGCATGCCCATGTCTCTTGCCTGTACACGGATGTCATATGCTGTATTTTTTTCATAATCTACTTTTCCAGTTACAGTTATTTCCCCTGTGTCTGGGTTTATTGAAAACACAGTTTCAGGATTGAAATTTCCCCTCTCAATAAATGAATACACAATCTCGCCATTTATTCCCTCATCTAAATCTGTAGCTGTTACTGTCAGTATGGATGTCTGAAATGGAGCATTCTCCATGACCTGGGCCTTATACAGAGGTTGACTAAATGCTGGAGTATTGTCGTTTATATCCATAACATTCACAATTATTTTTAATGTCCCTGACCTTGCAGGCTTTCCTCCGTCCAGAGCAGTTAAAGT
The DNA here is from genome assembly GCA_036785175.1 of Eupleurogrammus muticus. Lineage (NCBI taxonomy): Eukaryota > Metazoa > Chordata > Actinopteri > Scombriformes > Trichiuridae > Eupleurogrammus > Eupleurogrammus muticus. The sequence continues at coordinate 22,988,535 of JAYKQN010000004.1, read as the reverse complement.
TAGGTGGATAACAGACTGTTTCTCCCTATCTAAAGATTTCTGCAGCACCAGCTCAGCAGTCTCGCTGTGTTGTCCGCCGCCCTGTACGTCCAGTGAGAAATATTCATTTGCACTCAGCTTGTAGCTCTTTACCGAGTTACTGCCTGTGTCTGCGTCGGTTGCAATCGGGAGTAAATACCTCTCCCCAGTAAAAGACGATTCCGTGATATTAAAAGTCTTCTCCTTGTCACGGAAATACGGCGCGTTGTCATTTATATCAACTATCTGTACTTCTATGCGATGCAGATGCATCGGGTGGCTCAGCATGGCTTCTATATTGAGGGCACATTTTACCGTATTTGGACAGAGCTCTTCACGATCGATCCTGTCACAAACATACAGGACGCCAGTTTTCAAATCCACGTCGAAATATTTTTTTGAATTCCCAGACACGACTCGTAGGTCCCGTTTTTCCAGTTCGTGGACGTTAATTTTTAAATCCTTAGCGAGATTTCCCACCACAGTTCCTTTGTCAACCTCCTCGGGAACGGAGAACGAGAGCTGCGCTGTAGCCCGGTCACACAAAGAAAAAAACGCTATTATTTGTATCCAAATCGTAACTGTTACACCTCCACATCCCATCGCTGCCACACGATGAAAGAGATAAGCTAATAGGTTTCGAACATATTCGCACTATGGGTGAGTAACAGACGAAGTCCTCTCTGTCGTGTGACCATTTGTGTACTTTATGACAAAGCACTGGCGGACTACTGACGCTTCGCACGTAGGGGAGGAGTCTGAGGAAAGAAAGGAGCCACGCGAGTATCTGTGGTCTCCAGCGACATCAGCTGTTGAGTGCTATTTTATAAAGACTTGGATATAGACTTCAATGGAGCCTACAATATGTAGGATCAGTGTAAGAATTGCAAAACTGTTTAGACCCTTTACTAACAAAAGGCATTTGTGCTTAAAAATTACTATATAATATATGTTGGGACCAAAACGTGGCAAAACCCGTTATAGAGGGATTGATGGTTTGCAAAGCTTAAATAATGTAAAAGCGAGTTAGCGTTTGTTATCACACGCAAGTGCGCCACCCAGACTTCAGCACCATGGACAGCACCATCACTGGAGAGCAGTGACAGCTTTTGACCAACGATTTCTCCGCGTAACTCCTCGGCATCCGTTTTAAAGTTTATTCCACGTACATATTCCAACACTTGTCAGACTACGTTTGTGTTCTGGATGTAACACTTTGTATCACATTGCTTTAGTGTATTTTAAAAAGGCAAAAAGTTGAAAATGCCACAAATCTAAAATAGTTAAAATAAATAAATGACATACAGTGCCATCAGAAGACCCCAAATCTTGACTGGAAAACAACTCACCTTTTCTTTAGTAGGTAAAGTCTGAGTCCTGGTAAAAGTGTCTCCACTGTTAATACTGATCAGTTCTCCATCTACAGGTGGAAACGGTGTGGGGAAAACCACCATGTCACTCTTCAGTGTGTCTGAGCTGAAACACACGTCGTACTGCTGAGTAGCTTTAGAGTAAGACCAGCTCCCATCAGGGTGGGTGGTGATCATTGGGGCGCTGTACCTGCTGAAATCATCTGTCCTGTGGCATTTGACGGCTATTAAACTGATGAGGCTCAGCAGAAAGATCACTGAAACTGCTACAATGGCGATCAGCAGGTACAGGTTTAAATCAGAGAAGTTGTCCTCCTTCACAGGAACATGTCTGAACTGAGTCTGGATGTCAGCTGTGTTTTCAACCACCACCACATCAATAGACACAGTAGCTGACAGGGAGGGTTCTCCGTTATCAGAAACCAACACCACCAAGGGGTGAGTTTTCAGATCATTGTCACTCATTCTCCTCTTAGTCCTGATTTCCCCGCTGCTGGTTCCGATCCGGAAGAGGTTGTTTCCTTTGGGCTCAGACAGGTGATAAGAAAGCAGCGCATTGTATCCAGAGTCTGCGTCTACAGCCCTGATCTTTGCCACAAAGTAGCCCGCTTCAGCAGAATAGGGGATGCTCTCACTGTTAACGGAGCCGTGCTCAGAATATGGCGCCAGAATAGCTGGATTATTGTCATTCTCATCCAGAATAAAAACGTTTACAGTCACATTGCTGCTGAGTGGAGGAACACCAGAGTCTGTGGCCTGAACTTTAAACTGAAACGTTTTTAACTCCTCAAAGTTAAATGCTTGCAAAGTAATTATATCTCCAGTCTCTGAGTTTATATTTACAACTGACGTTATTGGGATATTTTTTGTATCGCCCAGCAATGAGTAGGTTACTCTTGCGTTTTCATTGATATCAGGATCAACCGCAGATATTCTATATATACTGGCTCCAACTGGACTATTTTCTTTTATGTAAATGTGAACCACTGGGTCAAGGAAACGAGGCGCGTTATCATTGACATCAGAAACATGAACAGTAATAACGCTCGTGCTGGATAGAGGCGGAGTCCCTTCATCTGTCGCTGTAATCGTGACATTATAAAAAGAACATCCTTCCCTATCAAGAGGTCCATCCACAGCTAAAGAGTAATAATTTTTATAATTAGAATTTAGCTTAAACGGCGCAGAACCGATTATTTTACTATGAGTCTGGCCGTTTTTTCCTCCATCCTTATCAGTCACTGTCACTAAAGCGACAACGCTTCCTATGTCGGCATCTTCTTTAACGGGATTCGTGAGTGACGTTACCACAATTTCTGGGGCATTGTCATTCACGTCGATTACCTCCACTAGTAGCTTTCCATTCGCTCTCCGAGGCAAATAACCTTTATCTGTTGCTTGAACATGAATTTCATAGGCTGACTGTGCTTCATAATCTAAACGACCCTTCACAGTGATTTCACCAGTTTCTGCGTTAATAAAAAACATATCTGATGGGTTAAAGTTCGCACGCTTCACAAAGGAGTAAGTCAGCCTCCCGTTGTCCCCTTCATCTAAATCTGTGGCACTCAGTTGAATTACTAATGATCCAATTGGTGCATTTTCCTTTACACGTGCCTTGTAAAGTGTCTTACTGAAGGACGGCGTATTATCGTTGACATCGAGAACATTTACATTTATTTGCATAGTTCCAGTTTTAGGAGGTTTTCCTCCATCTACAGCGGTCAGCGTTAGTTTAATAACTGCTTCTTTTTCTCGATCCAAAGCTTTCAGCAGCACCAATTCAGCAGAAACGCTATGTTCGTCACCGCTTTGTACATCTAAGGAGAAGTATTCATTCACACTCAGCCTGTAAGTCTTTACTGAATTGCTTCCCGTATCTGCATCAAGAGCCATGGGAAGCAAGAAATGTTCGCCTGTCGGTGATGATTCCGATATGTTAAGTGAATGAGACTTTTCGACGAAGTTTGGTGCGTTGTCATTCAAATCGGTCACTGCCACCTCGATACGATGGATTGCCATAGGGTTACTCAGTATGGCCTCTAAGTTCAACGTGCATTTTATCGTATTTGGACAAAGCTCCTCGCGGTCTATTCGCTCATTAACATAAAGATCCCCCGTTTTGAAATTAGCCTCAAAATATTTCTTACTGTACCCGGATACGATATTTAGACTCCTTGTTTGCAGGTCCCGCACGTTGACGTTTAAATCCTTAGCAAAATTCCCGACTACAGTTCCTTTGTCCACCTCCTCGGAAACGGAGTATGATATCTGCGCAGCAGACCAGTCACATGAAAGCAGAACAAACAGCCAGCAGAGAGTCAGATTATTCCTTTCTCTGCCCATCGCGGCTTTCACCGAATCTGACGCGAGAGAAAAATATATTCATCTATGAAACACCACTCGATTTACGAGCATTTGTAATCCCATCCACTCCCGTCCAGCCCTCTGCTTTTCATCGCCGTTTGTCTTCATCTCACAAAGCAACTCGCAGTCTGCTGACGCGACACATGAAGAGGAGGGGACTAAAAACACCGAGTTTACAAAATGATGCGGTCAATAGCGACCTCACGCGTTAAAACTATGATATGAAATTACTTTCAGAAAAATAGAAAAGAGTATAGTTCATGTCATTTATAACAAATGCGACATACGATGATTTTTCCGTTTTAACAACACGGCTAAAAATATATATATTTCTTTCTAGTTACAGGGAATACACTGATCTTAGCAGTGTAATACTTTTAATTGAAATGATTACATTCCCTGAAATTAATATAATTCATCAGGAAACATGACAACCTAATTCGTTTAAAACTACGACCAATACAGGAATACAGTACAGTTAACAGTTAAGATGTAACAGATGTCAACACACCACGAATTAAATACAAATACAGCAAGTAATAAAGTTAATTTAAAATAATGTAATCGATATCACTGCTAGAACACAAACCAGTTAGAAAAAGACAGACTCAGAAATATAAATATAAAGACTAATAACATAAACTGTCATGAGTAATGTGTTGGGTTGTGACCACAACGACGCCAGAGTGGTTTCAGCACCATGGAGAGCGCTTTAGAGGATATACAAAACTTTAGCCGTAAATACGGTCCCTATAAACTGGCCTGCTGTTGAATCATTTCAAATTCAAACCAATTTCTATTTATTCGATTGAAATACTTTCTTATGTATGCTATATTTGTGTGTGCATTAACTTGAGAATATTTTGTAACACAACAGGCTGGTCTGTGATAGTAAAATAATTGCTGGAAACCAGGGTTGTATATATACAACATTTTGACATAAAAATCTGTTCTTAACAGGCTTTTCTTCTCTTAATAATGTGTAAAAAGAAAAGTATGGGAACAACTCACCTTTTCTTTAGTGGGTAAAGTTTGTGTCCTAGTAAAAGTGTCTCCACTGTTAATACTGATCAGTTCTCCATCTACAGGTGGAAACGGTGTGGGGAAAACCACCATGTCACTCTTCAGTGTGTCTGAGCTGAAACACACGTCGTACTGCTGAGTAGCTTTAGAGTAAGACCAGCTCCCATCAGGGTGGGTGGTGATCATTGGGGCGCTGTACCTGCTGAAATCATCTGTCCTGTGGCATTTGACAGCTATTAAACTGACGAGGCTCAGCAGGAAGATCACTGAAACTGCTACAATGGCGATCAGCAGGTACAGGTTTAAATCAGAGAAGTTGTCCTCCTTCACAGGAACATGTCTGAACTGAGTCTGGATGTCAGCTGTGTTTTCAACCACCACCACTTCAATAGACACAGTAGCTGACAGGGAGGGTTCTCCGTTATCAGAAACCAACACCACCAAGGGGTGAGTTTTCAGATCATTGTCACTCATTCTCCTCTTAGTCCTGATTTCCCCGCTGCTGGTTCCGATCCGGAAGAGGTTGTTTCCTTTGGGCTCAGACAGGTGATAAGAAAGCAGCGCATTGTATCCAGAGTCTGCGTCTACAGCCCTGATCTTTGCCACAAAGTAGCCCGCTTCAGCAGAATAGGGGATGCTCTCACTGTTAACGGAGCCGTGCTCAGAATATGGCGCCAAAACAGCTGGATTATTGTCATTCTCATCCAGAATAAAAACGTTCACAGTCACGTTGCTGCTGAGTGGAGGAACACCAGAGTCTGTGGCCTGAACTTTAAACTGAAACGTTTTCAACTCCTCAAAGTTAAATGCTTGCAAAGTAATTATATCTCCAGTCTCCGAGTTTATATTTAAAACTGATGTTACTGGAATATTTTTTGGAAAACTGTCTAACAATGAATAAGACAATTTTGCATTACTATTCAAATCAGGATCAAAAGCATTTATTGTGTAAATGGTGGAGCCTGTTGGGCTGTTTTCTTTCACATAAACATTAATTACAGGCTCCAGAAAACGAGGTGCATTGTCATTGACATCAGAAACATGAACAGTAATGACCCTGATGCTGGACAGAGGTGGACTTCCTTCATCTGTGGCTGTAATGATGACATTGTAAAGAGAAGTGTCTTCTCTGTCCAGTGGTCCATCTACTACTAATGAATAGTCATTTTTGTAGTTGGACTTCAATTTAAATGGAACAGACCCCATCACTTTACAGTTAGTTACACCATTGTTTCCTCCATCTCTATCACTCACTGTCACTAAAGCAACGATTGTCCCCAACTCAGCGTCTTCTCTTACTGGGGTCATGAGTGACGTCACAGATATTTCTGGGGCATTGTCATTCACATCGATCACTTCTATCAGTAGTTTAGCGTGAGCACTACGGGGAGAATGCCCTTGGTCCATTGCTTGAACTCTCACCTCATAAGCAGGTGTTTCTTCATAGTCTAATGTTCCCTTCACATAAATTTCTCCGTTTTCTGCATTTAGATCAAAAATATTTGATAGATCAACATTGCCTCGTTTGATCAGTGAATACAGGATCTTACTGTTCACGCCCTCGTCTAAATCTGTTGCATTTAACTTTATTACCACTGTTCCCTGTGCTGTATTTTCACTGACGCGCACTTTATAAAGAGGTTTGCTAAAAGTGGGTATATTGTCATTGACATCTATTACGTTAATGCGTATCTGCAATGTACCGGACCGAGCAGGTTTTCCTCCATCTACAGCGGTCAGAAGGAGTGTGATCACTGACTGTTTCTCTCGATCTAAAGCTTTCTGCAGCACCAGCTCAGCGGACACACCGTGTTCTCCGCCGCTCTGCACGTCCAGCGAGAAGTGTTCATTTTGGCTCAGTTTATATGTCTTTACTGAGTTGCTGCCTATGTCTGCATCTACGGCTATTGGGAGGAGATAGCGCTCTCCCGCTAAAGATGATTCGGACATATTCAAAGAATACGCCTTTTCAATGAAAGCAGGTGAATTGTCGTTTATGTCTAAAACGTTCACTTCGATACGATGAGCAGTCATTGGATTGATTAAAACAGCTTGTATTTTTAAAGAGCACTTTACCACATTTTGACAAAGCTCCTCTCGATCAATCCTCTCATTAACAAAAAGGTTCCCGGTCCGCAAATTTACGTCAAATAGTGCCTTACTGTAACTCGAAAGAATATGAAGATCTCTGGTCTCTAGCTCCTGTATATTGAGATTTAAATCCTTTGCGATATTCCCGACCACGGTGCCTTTGTTCACCTCCTCGGAAAGGGAGTAAGATAATTGCGAAGCCGACCAGCCACAAAGACAAAGGAAATAAACACAGTGGATCCAGACGTATTTCCCGTTTCGTCGAACACTCATGGTTGTGGGATAAAGACCTAATCCCGCTAAACATATATCTCCAGTTTATGTCCGTCACAAACACGATTCCCAGCAGCAGCAGCAGCAGCAGCAGCCCTTCTTGCGACAGTAAATTCCAGTGAATCTCTGAACTGAAATGACGGTTTCAGGTTTCCCGTGCAGGGAGGAGATTTACGCTCAGTGCAACAATCGTATCTACGGTCTCCGGCGACATCATGTGGTAAAAGACAGATACATACAACAATCTGAGTAAATTTATCGTGTATGAAAACGTGTCTGATTCAAATTTTTTTTCACATTAATTGGCTTCAGTGTGTGAATTTGTATTAATATTAATAAGTTACGTCTCAGTCTCAAATGCGATTCAATATTTGATTTGCTTTTTTTAAATGACGTACTTTTAAGATGTAAAGTAGAACACTGAAGGAGCCACCTGATGGTATAATAAAATCTCACTGTTTCCAGAAATTACTATCTTTGTTTAATATAATCATTTAAACTATCAAAGGGGCTGACAACAGAAGGTGCGTAGAACTTTAAAGGATCCAAAGATGAATGAAAAAGTGACATGCAGACACATTTCAGCACCATGGAGAGCGCTGCAGGCTGAGAACTGCTTTGACCAATACAATTAAAAAAAATAATCAATCTTTAAACCACAGTATGTGAACACCGAAAATCATTGCTATGACAGCTGGGCAGCAATTACTGTTCACTTATATGTTTTTTTAGGTTCTTTGATACTGAAATATTCAGCACAAAAATAAAAATCATGATGGTAAATAATTACACTTGTAATGATTTAAATAAATGTGATAAGACATACCTTTTCTTTAGTGGGTAAAGTCTGAGTCCTGGTAAAAGTGTCTCCACTGTTAATACTGATCAGTTCTCCATCTACAGGTGGAAACGGTGTGGGGAAAACCACCATGTCACTCTTCAGTGTGTCTGAGCTGAAACACACGTCGTACTGCTGAGTAGCTTTAGAGTAAGACCAGCTCCCATCAGGGTGGGTGGTGATCATTGGGGCGCTGTACCTGCTGAAATCATCGTTCCTGTGGCATTTGACAGCGATTAAACTGATGAGGCTCAGCAGGAAGATCACTGAAACTGCTACAATGGCGATCAGCAGGTACAGGTTTAAATCAGAGAAGTTGTCCTCCTTCACAGGAACATGTCTGAACTGAGTCTGGATGTCAGCTGTGTTTTCAACCACCACCACATCAATAGACACAGTAGCTGACAGGGAGGGTTCTCCGTTATCAGAAACCAACACCACCAAGGGGTGAGTTTTCAGATCATTGTCACTCATTCTCCTCTTAGTCCTGATTTCCCCGCTGCTGGTTCCGATCCGGAAGAGGTTGTTTCCTTTGGGCTCAGACAGGTGATAAGAAAGCAGCGCATTGTATCCAGAGTCTGCGTCTACAGCCCTGATCTTTGCCACAAAGTAGCCCGCTTCAGCAGAATAGGGGATGCTCTCACTGTTAACGGAGCCGTGCTCAGAATATGGCGCCAGAATAGCTGGATTATTGTCATTCTCATCCAGAATAAAAACGTTCACAGTCACGTTGCTGCTGAGTGGAGGAACACCAGAGTCTGTGGCCTGAACTTTGAACTGAAATGTTTTTAACTCCTCAAAGTTAAAAGACTGGAGACTGATTATATCCCCGGTCTCTGAGTTTATATTCACAACTGTCGGAATTGAAAACTTCTTTGGAAAATTTTCTAATAAAGAATAAGTCAATTTAGCATTTTCATGCTCATCTGCATCCTGGGCAGTTGTTCTTGTGATAATATCTCCCACTTTGCTGTTTTCTTTTACATAAATATTTACACTGGCTTCTGGGAAAAGTGGGGCATTATCATTAATATCCAAAATTCGGACATTAATTACAGCAGTGCTAGAGAGAGGAGGACTACCTTCATCCATAGCAGTAATGGTCACATTATACTGGGACACCACCTCTCTATCAAGGACACCGTCAACCACTAATGAGTAATAGTTTTTGTAATTTGGTTTTAATGTAAATGGGACTGAATTTTTAATCTTACACTTTGCAACACCATTTAGCCCTCCATCTTTATCAGTCATTGTTACCAACGCAACAACCGTTCCAATTTCAGCACTTTCTTTTATTGGACTCATTAGTGAAGTTATGGAGATTTCTGGTGCATTGTCATTCACATCGATAACCTCTATCAGCACTTTAGAATAGCCGCTGCGAGGGGAGGCACCTTGGTCTGTTGCTCTGACTCGTAATTCATATGCATTGCTTTCTTCATAATCCAAATTTTCCTTTACAATAATCTCACCAGTCTCAGGAATTAGTATGAATTTATCTGGTGAGTCCACGTTTCCTCTATTCATTAAAAAATATCTGATATCTGAATTTGGACCTTCGTCTAAATCGGTTGCATTTAAATTTAGTATCGTTTTGCCAATAGGCACATTTTCGCTCACACTTACTTTATAAAGCGACTTGCTAAATGACGGTGTGTTATCATTAACATCCACCACGTTCACTACAATTTGCAAAGTGCCAGATCTCGCAGGTTTTCCTCCGTCTACAGCAGTCAGTGTTAGTTTAATAACGGGTTGTTTTTCTCGATCTAAAGCTTTATGCAGCACTAATTCCGCGGACAAACTCTCTCCTCCGCTACTTATATCTATGGAGAAATGCTCGTTTTGACTTAATTTGTAGGATTTCACTGCATTACTGCCTGTGTCTGCATCCTGAGCTATTGGGAGCGGATATCTTTCTCCCGTTGAGGAAGACTCGGAGATGTTAAATACGTGTATTCGCTCGAGAAACGATGGCGCATTATCATTTATATCAACAACACTAACCTCAATACGATAAATATTCATAGGATGGTTCAATAGGCCTTCTATATTCAAGGAACACTTCGGTAAATTTGGACAAAGCTCTTCACGATCTATTCTTTCATTAACAAACAAAGCTCCTGTCCTTAGATTCGCCTCGAAATATTTCTTACTGTATGCCGATACAATCCGAAATCCCCGTTCTTCGAGTTGGTGCGTTTGAATGTTTAAATCCTTAGCGAGATTCCCCACCACGGTGCCTTTGTCTACCTCCTCGGAAACGGAGTAGGAGATCTGAGCTGCGGACAAGTCAGATAAACAAAGGAGAATGGCGCACAACATCCATTCGCCCGATCTGTATTGTTGGCGACTCATCGTTTTTTAAATAAAGTATACAAGCAAATGAAACGTCACTCATCCACAGAAACGGAAAAAAATATATATATAGATCCAAAAGACAGCGAAGCTCTCTTCACCCCGTGACCATCTCTAAAGACGAAGTGCTTTACTAACCCAGCCCCAAGAAAACGTATCAACAATGGAGGAGGAGTTTTAGGTTATTAATGAACGCCATCGGATGTGTGGTCTCGGGCGACATCTTGCGTCCCTCTGAAAGTCCCAATAAAAATTGATTCCTTACTAACCACACCACATTAAATATTGTCTTATTATTAATATATAATAATAAGACAATATAAAATAATACATATAATACATATTTTCTTAGCAAATACGTTAGGCTTTTATGTCTGGTAAACGGAGTCGTCAATAACTATGTGAAATTGCAAAACAATACCGACAGAAAGTAAGAACAATATATCATCGTGATTAAGAATCTAAATCCTGTGGGAATTCATCTTTCAAAAAGCAATATTTATATATTCATCTGCCAGCTGTTCGCATTGCTTAGTGTTTCAAAGCCACACCGCGCTACGGCACGTGCAAGACTTATCAGCACCATGGAGAACGCCTTTCTGCCGTCTGAGACACAACTCAAGTCATAGATGTGTGTAATCAACCACACTTTTTTTTTTTAATTGCTGAGATCCAATTAATAATTAAGGCTGACAGTTGCGCCATTTTCAAATATGTCTCATGTCTATTGAAAACAGCTGAAGATAATAACAGTGAGTACTTGTTTGTGAAGCCATGTATTTGTCCTTCATGGAAAAACAGCTAAAGATAGGAAATACAGAAATATGTACTGTTTGACACTGTTAGCTCTTTAAGCATCTTACCTTTTCTTTAGTAGGTAAAGTCTGGGTCCTGGTAAAAGTGTCTCCACTGTTAATTGATGGATTAATTGGTTTTTAAACTTCATGTGTAGTGGCAAAATCATTGAGGAATTTTTTCAGCCTCACCATCTGACACTCAAGTAAATATGAACTGAAAAATATGAATTTTTAATGCTTTTCTTACCTTTTCTTTAGTGGGTAAAGTCTGAGTCCTGGTAAATGTGTCTCCACTGTTAATACTGATCAGTTCTCCATCTACAGGTGGAAACGGTGTGGGGAAAACCACCATGTCACTCTTCAGTGTGTCTGAGCTGAAACACACGTCGTACTGCTGAGTAGCTTTAGAGTAAGACCAGCTCCCATCAGGGTGGGTGGTGATCATTGGGGCGCTGTACCTGCTGAAATCATCTGTCCTGTGGCATTTGACAGCTATTAAACTGACGAGGCTCAGCAGGAAGATCACTGAAACTGCTACAATGGCGATTAGCAGGTACAGGTTTAAATCAGAGAAGTTGTCCTCCTTCACAGGAACATGTCTGAACTGAGTCTGGATGTCAGCTGTGTTTTCAACCACCACCACTTCAATAGACACAGTAGCTGACAGGGAGGGTTCTCCGTTATCAGAAACTAACACCACCAAGGGGTGAGTTTTCAGATCATTGTCACTCATTCTCCTCTTAGTCCTGATTTCCCCGCTGCTGGTTCCGATCCGGAAGAGGTTGTTTCCTTTGGGCTCAGACAGGTGATAAGAAAGCAGCGCATTGTATCCAGAGTCTGCGTCTACAGCCCTGATCTTTGCCACAAAGTAGCCCGCTTCAGCAGAATAGGGGATGCTCTCACTGTTAACGGAGCCGTGCTCAGAATATGGCGCCAGAATAGCTGGATTATTGTCATTCTCATCCAGAATAAAAACGTTCACAGTCATGTTGCTGCTGAGTGGAGGAACACCAGAGTCTGTGGCCTGAACTTTAAACTGAAATGTTTTTACCTCCTCAAAGTTAAATGCTTGCAAAGTAATTATATCTCCAGTCTCCGAGTTTATATTTAAAACTGATGTTACTGGAATATTTTTTGGAAAACTGTCTAACAATGAATAAGACAATTTTGCATTACTATTCAAATCAGGATCAAAAGCATTTATTGTGTAAATGGTGGAGCCTGTTGGGCTGTTTTCTTTCACATAAACATTAATCACAGGCTCCAGAAAACGAGGTGCATTGTCATTGACATCAGAAACGTGAACAGTAATGACCCTGATGCTGGACAGAGGTGGACTTCCTTCATCTGTGGCTGTAATGATGACATTGTAAAGAGAAGTGTCTTCTCTGTCCAGTGGTCCATCTACTACTAATGAATAGTCATTTTTGTAGTTGGACTTCAATTTAAATGGAACAGACCCCATCACTTTACAGTTAGTTACACCATTGTTTCCTCCATCTCTATCACTCACTGTCACTAAAGCAACGATTGTCCCCAACTCAGCGTCTTCTCTTACTGGGGTCATGAGTGACGTCACAGATATTTCTGGGGCATTGTCATTCACATCAATCACTTCTATCAGTAGTTTAGCGTGAGCACTACGGGGAACAGGGCCTTGGTCCATTGCTTGAACTCTCACCTCATAAGCAGGTGTTTCTTCATAGTCTAATGTTCCCTTCACAGAAATTTCTCCAGTTTCTGCATTTAGATCAAAAATATTTGATAGATCAACATTGCCTCGCTTGATTAGTGAATACAGGATCTTACTGTTCATGCCCTCGTCTAAATCTGTTGCGTTTAATTTTATTACCACTGTTCCATGTGCTGTATTTTCACTAACACGCACTTTATAAAGAGGTTTGCTAAAGGCGGGTGTATTATCATTTGCATCCATTACATTAACGCGTATCTGCAATGTACCCGATCGAGCAGGTTTTCCTCCATCTACAGCGGTCAGAAGGAGTGTTATCACTGACTGTTTCTCTCGATCTAAAGCTTTCTGCAGCACCAACTCAGCGGACACACCGTGTTCTCCGCCGCTCTGCACGTCCAGCGAGAAGTGTTCATTTTGGCTCAGTTTATATGTCTTTACTGAGTTGCTGCCTATGTCTGCATCTACGGCTATTGGGAGGAGACATCGCTCTCCCGGTGACAGAGCTTCTGAGATGTTTAATGTATGTAACTGTTCTATAAATTCTGGCGAGTTGTCGTTTACATCTATAACAATAACCTCTATGCGGTGCACATTCAATGGATTGCCTAACACAGCCTGTATTCTCAGGGAGCATTGTGCCATGTTCGGGCAAAGCTCCTCTCTGTCAATCCTCTCATTAACAAAGAGGTTCCCGGTCCGCAAATTCACGTCAAAATATTTCTTACTGTAACTCGAAACAACACGCAGATCTCTGGTCTCTAGCTCCTGTATATTGAGATTTAAATCCTTTGCGATATTCCCGACCACGGTGCCTTTGTTCACCTCCTCGGAAATGGAGTAAGATAATTGCGAAGCCGACCAGCCACAAAGACAAAGGAAATAAACACAGTGGATCCAGACGTATTTCCCGTGTCGTCGAACACTCATGGTTGTGAGATAAAGACCGAATCCCGCTAAACATATATATCCAGTTTATGTCCGTCACAAACACGATTCGCAGCAGCAGCAGCAGCAGCCCTTCTTACCACATTACAATCCTAGAGAATCTCTGGAATAAACTGACGGCCAATGACGGTTTCAGGTTTCCCGTGCAGGGAGGAGATTTACGCTCAGTGCAGCAATTGTATCTACGGTCTCCGGCGACATCATGTGGTAAAAGACAGATACATACAAAACTCTGAGTAAACGCGTGGTATAACATTATTTGATTTATTTAAATCGTTACCACGTTAAATAAAGTCAATTAAGCTGTTGCTGTGGTGGTAAAACATGATCAGGTTATACTTGTCAGACTCGAATTAAATTTACTTTTTAATTACGTTTAATTATGCGCATGTTCAGATGTAAATGTGAACATTGAAGGAGCCGCCTAAAGCTACAGTAACATCTCACTGTTGTATAAATTTAAAATTGATTTCATTTCCTCAATTAAACTAAGAGTTCAGTACACAAAAATTACACAAAACTAAAGTTCAGAAAAGAATCAAAATATTGCATGGAGACACATTTCAGCACCACGGAGAGCGTTGCAGCTTCCAAACTGTTTGAACACTACTGTGCCTATTTAATGAAAATAAAATATAAAATACCATAACATAACAATAACAATATCATCTATGGGTGAGCGTCGTTTGGTCGTATTTGAGTACAAATATAAATTGTGATGGTCAGTAATTACACCGTAATTGTGACATTGTTGTGATTTAAAGTAAAGTTATTACCACGTACCTTTTCTTTAGTGGGTAAAGTCTGAGTCCTGGTAAAAGTGTCTCCACTGTTAATACTGATCAGTTCTCCATCTACAGGTGGAAACGGTGTGGGGAAAACCACCATGTCACTCTTCAGTGTGTCTGAGCTGAAACACACGTCGTACTGCTGAGTAGCTTTAGAGTAAGACCAGCTCCCATCAGGGTGGGTGGTGATCATTGGGGCGCTGTACCTGCTGAAATCATCTGTCCTGTGGCATTTGACAGCAATTAAACTGATGAGGCTCAGCAGGAAGATCACTGAAACTGCTACAATGGCGATCAGCAGATAGAGGTTTAAATCAGAGAAGTTGTCCTCCTTCACAGGAACATGTCTGAACTGAGTCTGGATGTCAGCTGTGTTTTCAACCACCACCACTTCAATAGACACAGTAGCTGACAGGGAGGGTTCTCCGTTATCAGAAACCAACACCACCAAGGGGTGAGTTTTCAGATCATTGTCACTCATTCTCCTCTTAGTCCTGATTTCCCCGCTGCTGGTTCCGATCCGGAAGAGGTTGTTTCCTTTGGGCTCAGACAGGTGATAAGAAAGCAGCGCATTGTATCCAGAGTCTGCGTCTACAGCCCTGATCTTTGCCACAAAGTAGCCCGCTTCAGCAGAATAGGGGATGCTCTCACTGTTAACGGAGCCGTGCTCAGAATATGGCGCCAGAATAGCTGGATTATTGTCATTCTCATCCAGAATAAAAACGTTCACAGTCACGTTGCTGCTCAGTGGAGGAACACCAGAGTCTGTGGCCTGAACTTTAAAGTGAAACGTTTTCAACTCCTCAAAGTTAAATGACTGTAAACTCACTATATCTCCAGTCTCTGAGTTGACTGTAACCATTGCAGCTATCGGAGTGGATTTAGGAGAAATGTAAAATAAATTATACGTTGCTTTTGCGTTTTCATTTAAATCTGAGTCTAACGTGGTCAATTTGTGAATAGTAGTTCCAATCGGACTATTTTCTTTAACATAAACATTAACCAAAGGTTCCGGGAATCGAGGTGGATTGTCATTGACATCTGAAATGTGAACAGTCACGACGCTTGTGCTCGAAAGAGGCGGAGTTCCTTCATCTGTAGCTGTGATTGATACATTATACTGGGAAACACTCTCTCTGTCGAGAGGCCCGTCAACCAATAACGAGTAGTAGTTTTTATAGTTTGATTTTAATTTAAATGGCACAGAACCTGTTATCCTACAGTTTGTCTGGCCATTTTTTCCACCGTCTCTATCGGTGATAGTCACCATAGCGACAGCTGTGCCTATGTCAGCATCCTCTTTTACCGGGCTCATGAGTGATGACACCGATATTTGTGGAGCGTTGTCATTGACATCAATAACCTCGATTAAAACCTTACTGTGTGCGCTGCGAGGAGGTGTGCCTTTATCGCGAGCCTGAACACGAATTTCATACGCTTGATTTTCCTCATAATCAATACTACCCTTTACCGTAATTTCTCCAGTATTATCGTTCAGTGCAAACTTGTCATGAGGGTTTAAACGCCCTTTTTCTGTAAAGTAGTAAACAAGCTGACCATTAACACCATCATCTAAATCACTTGCTGTTATTGTTAATATCGGTGTGCCACTATTTGCATTTTCAACAACTTGGACCTTGTACAGAGATTTATCGAACAAGGGCGAATTGTCATTTACGTCCAGTACATTAACTTTTATTTGCAAAGTTCCCGTTTTGGCAGGTTTTCCTCCATCGATAGCAGAAAGTGTAAGTTCAATAACAGCCTGTTTTTCCCGATCTAATGCTTTCTGTAGCACTAATTCAGCAGAGACACTTTGATCTCCAATACTCTGTATATCCACGACGAAATATTCATTCTGGTTCAATTTGTAAGTGTTTACGGAGTTGGCACCTACGTCTGCGTCATGCGCTATCGGCAGCGGGTGCCTTTCTCCGACAAATGAAGATTCAGACATATCTATTACACTTATTTCTTCCTGAAAAGACGGAGCATTGTCATTGATATCATTTATCACCACCTCAATTCGATGGAGGCTGCGAGGGTTGCTCAATATGGCCTCTATGTTTAAAGAACACTTTACCGTATTAGGACAACGCTCCTCTCGATCTATCCTCTCGCTAACGAAAAGTATTCCAGATTCCTGATTTATGTCAAAATACCGTTTTTTATACCCAGAGGTAATCTGGAGACCCGCGGACTGGAGTTGCTGCACGTTGAGATTTAAATCCTTAGCGACATTTCCCACAGCGGTCCCTTTGTCCACCTCCTCAGAAATGGAGTAGGATATCTGAGCTACGGAGCAGTCGCAAAGACAAAGCAGCATGAGAAACAGACCTCCAATATTATCCAAATGTTCCCGAGCAGCCATTGCTGTTAAAGAAAATGCAGCGAATCCCGACTTCTGCTTCTACGCCCATCCACGTAAAATTATACGAAAATAGCTTTTTATATATCCATTCTCGCATAGGGTCCTCTCTCTTCACAGGCTCCACTCGTCTCTACGCTGTTTTCACAAAGCACTGCCTGGTGGTGACGTTTTCTTTTTCGTCATGAATTAAGGAGGAGTTTCTAAACCTTGAACACCAGATGGATGCGTGGTCTCTAGCGACATCTTGTGACATTTCTACGTAGAAAAGCACGACCCAAAACAGAAAAAAAGTTCAATCTAGACTAAAGTAAACTGTATCAATGGACTTTTTTTTACGAATATGAGCCCATCTGATAGAATGTTTTATAAAATAATATTTATTTGCAAAATATGAAATTAAATAAATGTATTTGGAAATGAAATCCAGTTGTGCTGTTTGTTAACAGGACCCTTGTTTCTGTTCAGTTACCGAAAAATAAGACATCAAATATAACTCGACAAATACGCTTCACGGCAGCATCACGAGGGACAGCACCCAGATCGCTCAGCATTTTTGAATGGAGGTTTTCAGGACCACGGACAGCGTCTCTGTGCGGTCACCGTTGCTTAAGTGACCGCGAAGTCATGTATCGCAGACACCACAAGAAAATCGGTGAATAGATTCCAACTTTGTTATACCCACAATTTTTCTCGCATTATAGAAGTCAGATCGATGCAAATACTTAATGATAATATGCCTTCTTCCCAATTAACTAAGCGCTATCAACAATTCAGAATCAAGTGTTACGGGAAAAAGAAGAAGCTACAGATATATACGATTACTGTTAAATGCTCAACAAAAAGGGTATATAACACAAGATAATACTCATTTAGGTAAAACTGAAAAGTACTTTGTAATAAATGCGAAATATAAATGAGTCAACACTCTAATCGTGTGCGATTTGCGGGTATGAATATTATTTTGTTAACATAGGTACGTAACAAAAATACGCAAATAATTGAAAGCTTAAAAAAATATGAAGATGAATAAAACCCGGCATGGCTTACCTTTTCTTTATTTGGCAACGTTTGAGTTTGCGTAAAAGTGTCTCCGCTGTTAATACTGATCAGTTCTCCATCTACAGGTGGAAACGGTGTGGGGAAAACCACCATGTCACTCTTCAGTGTGTCTGAGCTGAAACACACGTCGTACTGCTGAGTAGCTTTAGAGTAAGACCAGCTCCCATCAGGGTGGGTGGTGATCATTGGGGCGCTGTACCTGCTGAAATCATCTGTCCTGTGGCATTTGACAGCGATTAAACTGATGAGGCTCAGCAGAAAGATCACTGAAACTGCTACAATGGCGATCAGCAGATACAGGTTTAAATCAGAGAAGTTGTCCTCCTTCACAGGAACATGTCTGAACTGAGTCTGGATGTCAGCTGTGTTTTCAACCACCACCACATCAATAGACACAGTAGCTGACAGGGAGGGTTCTCCGTTATCAGAAACTAACACCACCAAGGGGTGAGTTTTCAGATCATTGTCACTCATTCTCCTCTTAGTCCTGATTTCCCCGCTGCTGGTTCCGATCCGGAAGAGGTTGTTTCCTTTGGGCTCAGACAGGTGATAAGAAAGCAGCGCATTGTATCCAGAGTCTGCGTCTACAGCCCTGATCTTTGCCACAAAGTAGCCCGCTTCAGCAGAATAGGGGATGCTCTCACTGTTAACGGAGCCGTGCTCAGAATATGGCGCCAGAATAGCTGGATTATTGTCATTCTCATCCAGAATAAAAACGTTCACAGTCACGTTGCTGCTGAGTGGAGGAACACCAGAGTCTGTGGCCTGAACTTTAAACTGAAACGTTTTTAACTCCTCAAAGTTAAAAGACTGTAAACTGACTATATCTCCAGTCTCTGAGTTGACTGTAACCATTGCAGCTATCGGAGTGGATTTAGGAGAAATGTTAAATAAATTATACGTTGCTTTTGCGTTTTCATTTAAATCTGAGTCTAACGTGGTCAATTTGTGAATAGTAGTTCCAATCGGACTATTTTCTTTAACATAAACATTAACCAAAGGTTCCGGGAATCGAGGTGGATTGTCATTGACATCTGAAATGTGAACAGTCACGACGCTTGTGCTCGAAAGAGGCGGAGTTCCTTCATCTGTAGCTGTGATTGATACATTATACTGGGAAACACTCTCTCTGTCGAGAGGCCCGTCAACCAATAACGAGTAGTAGTTTTTATAGTTTGATTTTAATTTAAATGGCACAGAACCTGTTATCTTACAGTTTGTCTGGCCATTTCTTCCACCGTCTCTATCGGTGATAGTCACCATAGCGACAGCTGTGCCTATGTCAGCATCCTCTTTTACCGGGCTCATGAGTGATGACACCGATATTTGTGGAGCGTTGTCATTGACATCAAAAACCTCGATTAAAACCTTACTGTGTGCGCTGCGAGGAGGAGTGCCTTTATCGCGAGCCTGAACACGAATTTCATACGCTTGATTTTCCTCATAATCAATACTACCCTTTACCGTAATTTCTCCAGTATTCTCGTTCAGTGCAAACTTGTCATGGGGGTTTAAACGCCCCTTTTCTGTAAAGGAGTAAACAAGCTGACCATTAACACCATCATCTAAATCACTTGCTGTGATTGTTAATATCGCTGTGCCAATATTTGCATTTTCAACAACTTGGACCTTGTACAGAGATTTATCGAACAAGGGCGAATTATCATTTACGTCCAGTACATTAACTTTTATTTGCAAAGTTCCCGTTTTGGCAGGTTTTCCTCCATCGATAGCAGAAAGTGTAAGTTCAATAACAGCCTGTTTTTCCCGATCTAATGCTTTCTGTAGCACCAATTCAGCAGAGACACTTTGATCTCCAATACTCTGTATATCCACGACGAAATATTCATTCTGGTTCAATTTGTAAGTCTTTACGGAGTTGGCACCTACGTCTGCGTCATGCGCTATCGGCAGCGGGTGCCTTTCTCCGACATATGAAGATTCAGACATATCTATTACACTTATTTCTTCCTGAAAAGACGGAGCATTGTCATTGATGTCATTTATCACGACTTCAATTCGATGGAGGCTGCGAGGGTTGCTCAATATGGCTTCTATATTTAAAGAACACTTTACCGTATTAGGACAAAGCTCCTCTCGATCTATCCTCTCGCTAACGAAAAGTATTCCAGATTCCTGATTTATGTCAAAATACCGTTTTTTATACCCAGAGGTAATCTGGAGACCCGCGGACTGGAGTTGCTGCACGTTGAGATTTAAATCCTTAGCGAGATTTCCCACAGCGGTCCCTTTGTCCACCTCCTCAGAAATGGAGTAGGATATCTGAGCTACGAAGCAGTCGCAAAGACAAAGCAGCATGAGAAACAGACCTCCAATATTATCCAATTGTTCCCGAGCGGCCATTGCTGTTAAAGAAAATGCAGCGAATCCCGACTTCCGCTTCTACGCCCATCCACGTAAAATTATACGAAAATAGCTTTTTATATATCCATTCTCGCATAGGGTCCTCTCTCTTCACAGGCTCCACTCATCTCTACGCTGTTTTCACAAAGCACTGCCTGGTGGTGACGTTTTCTTTTTCGTCATGAATTAAGGAGGAGTTTCTAAACCTTGAACACCAGATGGATGCGTGGTCTCTAGCGACATCTTGTGACATTTCTACGTAGAAAAGCACGACCCAAAACAGAAAAAAAGTTCAATCTAGACTAAAGTAAACTGTATCAATGGACTTTTTTTTACGAATATGAGCCCATCTGATAGAATGTTTCATAAAATAATATTTATTTGCAAAATATGAAGTTAAATAAATGTCTTTGGACATGAAATCCAATTGTGCTGTTTGTTAACAGGACCCTTGTTTCTGTTCAGTTACCGAAAAATAAGACATCAAATATAACTCGACAAATACGCTTCACGGCAGCATCACGAGGGACAGCACCCAGATCGCTCAGCATTTTTGAATGGATGTTTTCAGGACCACGGACAGCGTCTCTGTGCGGTCACCGTTGCTTAAGTGACCGCGAAGTCATGTATCGCAGACACCACAAGAAAATCGGTGAATAGATTCCAACTTTGTTATACCCACAATTTTTCTCGCATTATAGAAGTCAGATCGATACAAAAACTTAACGATGATAACATACCTTCTTCCCAATTAACTAAGTGCTATCAACAATTCAGAATCAAGTGTTACGGGAAAAAGAAGAAGCTACAGATATATACGATTACTGTTAAATGCTCAACAAAAAGGGTATATAACACAAGATAATACTCATTTAGGTAAAATTGAAAAGTACTTTGTAATAAATGCGAAATATAAATGAGTCAACACTCTAATCGTGTGCGATTTGCGGGTATGAATATTATTTTGTTAACATAGGTACGTAACAAAAATACGCAAATAATTGAAAGCTTAAAAAAATATGAAGATGAATAAAACCCGGCATGGCTTACCTTTTCTTTATTTGGCAACGTTTGAGTTTGCGTAAAAGTGTCTCCGCTGTTAATACTGATCAGTTCTCCATCTACAGGTGGAAACGGTGTGGGGAAAACCACCATGTCACTCTTCAGTGTGTCTGAGCTGAAACACACGTCGTACTGCTGAGTAGCTTTAGAGTAAGACCAGCTCCCATCAGGGTGGGTGGTGATCATTGGGGCGCTGTACCTGCTGAAATCATCTGTCCTGTGGCATTTGACAGCGATTAAACTGATGAGGCTCAGCAGAAATATCACTGAAACTGCTACAATGGCGATCAGCAGATACAGGTTTAAATCAGAGAAGTTGTCCTCCTTCACAGGAACATGTCTGAACTGAGTCTGGATGTCAGCTGTGTTTTCAACCACCACCACTTCAATAGACACAGTAGCTGACAGGGAGGGTTCTCCGTTATCAGAAACCAACACCACCAAGGGGTGAGTTTTCAGATCATTGTCACTCATTCTCCTCTTAGTCCTGATTTCCCCGCTGCTGGTTCCGATCCGGAAGAGGTTGTTTCCTTTGGGCTCAGACAGGTGATAAGAAAGCAGCGCATTGTATCCAGAGTCTGCGTCTACAGCCCTGATCTTTGCCACAAAGTAGCCCGCTTCAGCCGAATAGGGGATGCTCTCACTGTTAACGGAGCCGTGCTCAGAATATGGCGCCAGAATAGCTGGATTATTGTCATTCTCATCCAGAATAAAAACGTTCACAGTCGCGTTGCTGCTGAGTGGAGGAACACCAGAGTCTGTGGCCTGAACTTTAAACTGAAACGTTTTTAACTCCTCAAAGTTAAAAGACTGTAAACTGACTATATCTCCAGTCTCTGAGTTGACTGTAACCATTGCAGCTATCGGAGTGGATTTAGGAGAACTGTTAAATAAATTATACGTTGCTTTTGCGTTTTCATTTAAATCTGAGTCTAACGCGGTCAATTTGTGAATAGTAGTTCCAGTCGGACTATTTTCTTTAACATAAACATTAACCAAAGGTTCCGGGAATCGAGGTGGATTGTCATTGACATCTGAAATGTGAACAGTCACGACGCTTGTGCTCGAAAGAGGCGGAGTTCCTTCATCTGTAGCTGTGATTGATACATTATACTGGGAAACACTCTCTCTGTCGAGAGGCCCGTCAACCAATAACGAGTAGTAGTTTTTATAGTTTGATTTTAATTTAAATGGCACAGAACCTGTTATCTTACAGTTTGTCTGGCCATTTTTTCCACCGTCTCTATCGGTGATAGTCACCATAGCGACAGCTGTGCCTATGTCAGCATCCTCTTTTACCGGGCTCATGAGTGATGACACCGATATTTGTGGAGCGTTGTCATTGACATCAATAACCTCGATTAAAACCTTACTGTGTGCGCTGCGAGGAGGAGTGCCTTTATCGCGAGCCTGAACACGAATTTCATACGCTTGATTTTCCTCATAATCAATACTACCCTTTACCGTAATTTCTCCAGTATTCTCGTCTAGTTCGAATTCCTCATCAGTGTTTAAACGCCCCTTTTCTGTGAAAGAGTAAACAACTTGACCATTAACACCATCATCTAAATCACTTGCTGTTATTGTTAATATCGCTGTGCCAATATTTGTATTTTCAACAACTTGGACCTTGTACAGAGGTTTACTGAATAAGGGCGAATTATCATTTACGTCCAGTACATTAACTTTTATTTGCAAAGTTCCCGTTTTGGCAGGTTTTCCTCCATCGATAGCAGAAAGTGTAAGTTCAATAACAGCCTGTTTTTCCCGATCTAATGCTTTCTGTAGCACTAATTCAGCAAAGACCTTCTGGTCTCCAATACTCTGTATATCCAAAACGAAATATTCATTCTGGTTCAATTTGTAAGTTTTTACGGAGTTGGCACCTACGTCTGCGTCATGCGCTATCGGCAGCGGGTGCCTTTCTCCGACATATGACGATTCATACATATCTATTACACTTATTTCTTCCTGAAAAGACGGAGCATTGTCATTGATGTCATTTACCACCACCTCAATTCGATGGAGGCTGCGAGGGTTGCTCGATATGGCCTCTATGTTTAAAGAGCACTTTACCGTATTAGGACAAAGCTCCTCTCGATCGATCCTCTCGCTAACGAAAAGTATTCCAGATTCCTGATTTATGTCAAAATACCGTTTTTTATACCCAGAGGTAATCTGGAGACCCGCGGACTGGAGTTGCTGCACGTTGAGATTTAAATCCTTAGCGAGATTTCCCACAGCGGTCCCTTTGTCCACCTCCTCAGAAATGGAGTAGGATATCTGAGCTACGGAGCAGTCGCAAAGACAAAGCAGCATGAGAAACAGCCCTCCAATATTATCCAGTTGTTCCCGAGCAGCCATTGCTGTTAAAGAAAATGCAGCGAATCCCGACTTCTGCTTCTACGCCCATCCACGTAAAATTATACGAAAATAGCTTTTTATATATCCATTCTCGCATAGGGTCCTCTCCCCTCACAGGCTCCACTCGTCTCTACGCTGTTTTCACAAAGCACTGCCTGGTGATGACGTTTTCTTTTTGGTCTTGAATAGAGGAGGAGTTTCTAAACCCTGAACACCAGATGGATGCGTGGTCTCCATCGACATCTTGTGGCAATTTTATATAGAGGAACGCGACCCAAACAGAGAAGAAGTGTCCAATATAAACTAAAGTAAATCGTATCAATGAGGTAATTTTTTACTAAGTTGAGCCCAACTTGTAGACTGTTTATAATATCTATTTGGAAAATATGCATTCAAATAAATACCTTTTGACATGGAATCCACGTGTGCTGTTTGTCAACAGGACCTTCGTTCCAGGTCATTTACTGAACACTAAGACATCAAGTATAAAATAAAATGCATCTGTAAATATGCAGTCGAATAAAACTTGTTATAATATTCGCTTAAACTTTTTTTTTTAACCCATTTAATTTTAGTTAATTTCTCCTCTTAATATGAATAAAATAGACTTCACAATATCAGCACCAGGGACAGCGTCCAAATCCTAAAGCCTTTTATTAGAGATGTTCTCAGAACCATGGACAGTGTCTTAGCACAGGTTTTATTGCACATCACCATTGCTTAAGTGACAGCAAAGTATTGTATTTAAGATGCTGAATGTTAGTTAAAGGACTTAGACATTGTTCTACTATCATTTAGAAATACATTTGTCTTACTTCTTGAAGTTACTGATATATATAACTTTCAAAACCAAACGGAAAGTCAGTAAATATAACTGAAAATTATTACATTTGTACATTTGAAATACACTTTGCAATAAACGTCAGTCATATGTAAGTTGGGGGTATAAATAATATTGTTTCATCATATTACTAAAAAAATATTGCAAAAGGTCCAGTCGATGAATACCACAAGGCATGGCTCACCTTTTCTTTAGTAGGTAAACGTGTCTCACACGCACAAACTGTAAAATGTTATTTTTCATGTTTTTACTAAATGTATCAGAACAAAAATGTAGGGGACTTTTTTCATCCTTATTTCTCAACGATGAAATTAAAAGAACTGAGTAAAAACAAACTTATACTTTTCTTACCTTTTCTTTAGTGGGTAAAGTCTGAGTCCTGGTAAAAGTGTCTCCACTGTTAATACTGATCAGTTCTCCATCTACAGGTGGAAACGGTGTGGGGAAAACCACCATGTCACTCTTCAGTGTGTCTGAGCTGAAACACACGTCGTACTGCTGAGTAGCTTTAGAGTAAGACCAGCTCCCATCAGGGTGGGTGGTGATCATTGGGGCGCTGTACCTGCTGAAATCATCTGTCCTGTGGCATTTGACAGCGATTAAACTGATGAGACTCAGCAGAAAGATCCCTGAAACTGCTACAATGGCGATCAGCAGGTACAGGTTTAAATCAGAGAAGTTGTCCTCCTTCACAGGAACATGTCTGAACTGAGTCTGGATGTCAGCTGTGTTTTCAACCACCACCACATCAATAGACACAGTAGCTGACAGGGAGGGTTCTCCGTTATCAGAAACCAACACCACCAAGGGGTGAGTTTTCAGATCATTGTCACTCATTCTCCTCTTAGTCCTGATTTCCCCGCTGCTGGTTCCGATCCGGAAGAGGTTGTTTCCTTTGGGCTCAGACAGGTGATAAGAAAGCAGCGCATTGTATCCAGAGTCTGCGTCTACAGCCCTGATCTTTGCCACAAAGTAGCCCGCTTCAGCAGAATAGGGGATGCTCTCACTGTTAACGGAGCCGTGCTCAGAATATGGCGCCAGAATAGCTGGATTATTGTCATTCTCATCCAGAATAAAAACGTTCACAGTCACGTTGCTGCTGAGTGGAGGAACACCAGAGTCTGTGGCCTGAACTTTAAACTGAAACGCTTTTAACTCCTCAAAGTTAAAGGACTGTAAACTGACTATATCTCCAGTCTCTGAGTTTATATTTAATATCGTAGGGAAGGGCAGTGATTTACTTTTTACAATTGAGTAGGTAACCTGACCATTATTGTTAATGTCAGCATCGGATGCCGACACAGTTTTGATAATTGTTCCGACTTTGCCATTTTCCTTCACATAAACGTTTATCACAGGTTCTGTGAAATGTGGGGCATTGTCATTAACATCAGAAACGTGAACAGTAATGACAGTAGTGTTCAAAAGAGGGGGACTCCCTTCGTCGGTAGCTGAAATTGTCACATTGTATTGGGGAGTTATCTCTCTGTCTAGATGTCCGGCAACCACTAAAGAAAAATAGTTTTTGTAATTCGACTCTAATTTGAAGGGAACATTATTTAAGACCTCACATTTAACTTCACCATTTTTCCCGCTGTCTCTATCTAGCACTGATACGAGTGCGATAGCTGTACCTACATCAGCGTCCTCATTCACAGTATTGAGAAGTGACGTCACAGTGATTTCAGGAGCATTGTCGTTTACATCAATTACTTCCACCAGCAGTTTACTGTGAGCAGACATGGGGGGCTGGCCTTTGTCTCTAGCCTCTGCGCGGATCTCAAACGCTTTTCTTTCCTCATAGTCGATTTTGCCTTTCACTGAAATAATCCCACTGTCGGGGTCGATTTTGAAAATATCCAGGATATGATCCTGATCTTTACTTCGAAGAGAATATACGAGTTCACTGTTTGCTCCTTCGTCAGCGTCTGTTGCATTTAAGGTGAAAACCGCCGTACCAATCGGGATATTTTCCAAGACTCTAACTTTGTAAAGAGTGCTGCTGAATATCGGTGCATTATCATTAATATCAAGGATATTTATTTCAATTTCTGATGTGCCTGAATATGGTGGAGTCCCCCCGTCTACTGCAGTTAACGTGAGCTGCATGTTAGGCTTTTTCTCTCGGTCGAGGGCTTTTTGCAGCACCAACTCTGGCGATATACTCTCCCCTTTGTGAGTTGCAAGGCTGAAGTATTCGTTTGGACTGAGCTTATACGCACTAACGCCATTCCTGCCCACATCAGCATCGCTTGCCTCAGACAACGCGAATCTAAATCCAAGCAATGTGTTTTCTGCGATGTCCAGTATTTGCGATTTTGTGTTAAACGAGGGAGAGTGGTCATTCACGTCTTTAATTTCTATCTCTACACGGTAAAGCTTTAATGGGTTGTTTATAACAGCCTCGACGCTAACGGTGCATTTGGGTTCATCTGCACATAGTTCCTCTCGGTCTATCCTTTCATTGACATACAGAAATCCGGTCTTTAGATTTACCTCGAAGAATTTCCTTTTTGGTCCTGCAACAATCTGAAACAAACGGGACTCCAAATCCTGCACATTGAGGTTTAGATCCTTGGCGATATTTCCGACATTAGTCCCTGGGTTTACCTCCTCGAAAACCGAGTAGGAGAACTGCCCAGACGTCGTTTCCCAGAAACAATCCAACAGAACAAGCACAAAATACGTAACAATGGATCTCCTGCTACTCGAAAAAGACATAATTCCACCGAAAGAGATCAAAGCGTACATCCACAACTGTGTTTCTATCGTAAAATTATCCGATTTCACAAAATTGTAGGCAATAATATTTCAGTTTTCTTCATTTTGAAGATAAACACCCTATTACACCGTCCCCTGTCTTCCCGTGTCTCTTTGTGAAGAAAATCCACAGTCATTCCGTTTTGTTCTCTGGGAGGAGCTTTACCATTTCCGTGTTACGGTCTATAGCGTCACTACGTGGTGATATGAAACAACTGCAACCATTGTAAAACAATACAATAACACTCTTAATTCAAAAGTACTGTTAACCACTCAATTTCAAACATAAGTGTGATTTACTGCAAGTATTGTGATAACTTCTAATTCATAATCAGCTCTATGTATCTCAAAACCACATGTGATTCTCGGCCTAAAATACGTATATTTATTGATATACTGTACCTAACCTTGAAGAAGGGAACATATTTAAATGCATTTTCCAGATGTAGCGGGTGCCTCGGGACACTTTAAACAACTTTCAGTTCAGGACCATGGACAGTTACTTGCATTGCAGTTACTGCACAGCAGGTCTGTGTCAACATACTGTACCACAACAACCTCAGTTATTGTCATTACACTTGTACACATTGTCCATTACAATGAATCCCGTTGTTGCTGATGGCACTGAGTACATGGACATAACTGTAAACACTATGATTTCACCATGGATTGATTGGTTTTTAAACTTCATGTGTAGTGGCAAAATCATTGAGGAATTTTTTCAGCCTCACCATCTGACACTCAAGTAAATATGAACTGAAAAATATGAATTTTTAATGCTTTTCTTACCTTTTCTTTAGTGGGTAAAGTCTGAGTCCTGGTAAATGTGTCTCCACTGTTAATACTGATCAGTTCTCCATCTACAGGTGGAAACGGTGTGGGGAAAACCACCATGTCACTCTTCAGTGTGTCTGAGCTGAAACACACGTCGTACTGCTGAGTAGCTTTAGAGTAAGACCAGCTCCCATCAGGGTGGGTGGTGATCATTGGGGCGCTGTACCTGCTGAAATCATCTGTCCTGTGGCATTTGACAGCTATTAAACTGACGAGGCTCAGCAGGAAGATCACTGAAACTGCTACAATGGCGATCAGCAGATAGAGGTTTAAATCAGAGAAGTTGTCCTCCTTCACAGGAACATGTCTGAACTGAGTCTGGATGTCAGCTGTGTTTTCAACCACCACCACATCAATAGACACAGTAGCTGACAGGGAGGGTTCTCCGTTATCAGAAACCAACACCACTAAGGGGTGGGTTTTCAGATCATTGTCACTCATTCTCCTCTTAGTCCTGATTTCCCCGCTGCTGGTTCCGATCCGGAAGAGGTTGTTTCCTTTGGGCTCAGACAGGTGATAAGAAAGCAGCGCATTGTATCCAGAGTCTGCGTCTACAGCCCTGATCTTTGCCACAAAGTAGCCCGCTTCAGCAGAATAGGGGATGCTCTCACTGTTAACGGAGCCGTGCTCAGAATATGGCGCCAGAATAGCTGGATTATTGTCATTCTCATCCAGAATAAAAACGTTCACAGTCACGTTGCTGCTGAGTGGAGGAACACCAGAGTCTGTGGCCTGAACTTTAAACTGAAACGTTTTTAACTCCTCAAAGTTAAACGATTGCAGGCTGGTTATAGCTCCAGTCTCTGAGTTTATGTTCACCATTGTAGACAATGACACTAAATTATTATGACTGACTAACGAATAGCTTACTCTACCGTTTTCATTAATGTCAGCATCAGCTGCAGACACTACTTTCAAAACTGTCCCAACAGGACTATTTTCATCCACATACATATTAATTGCAGTCTCTGAAAACAGAGGTGCATTGTCATTTACATCAGAAACTTGAACAATAACCACACTGGTGTTGGAGAGAGGGGGCCTTCCTTCATCTGTAGCTTTGATAGTGATGTTGTAGCGGGAAATGAGTTCCCTGTCTAGGGCTGCACCGATAACTAAAGAATAATAGTTTTTATAATTTGTCTCTAATTTAAAAGGGACATCATTCAATATCTCACTCGTGACCTCACCGTTTTTGCCCCCGTCTCTGTCAAGTACTGAAACAAGTGCAATGGCCGTACCGATTTCAGCGTCCTCCCTCACGGTGCCGAGCAGTGACGTCACTGTGATATCAGGCGCATTGTCATTCAGATCCGCCACCTCCACCAACACTTTACACTGAGCTGTTAATGGAGGTTGGCCTTTGTCAGCAGCCTGCACCCGAATTTCAAAGGCCGGGTTCCTTTCGAAATCAATTTTTCCTTTAACCGTTATTATTCCTGTTTCCGAATCGATTTTAAAAATGTCCAACACATGATCCTGATCTTTCGAATTTAGTAAATATACGATGTCTTTGTTTGCCCCCTCGTCAGCGTCAGTAGCAGTCACTGTAATTACCGTAGTACCAAGTGGTGCGTTTTCTGATATACTTGTTTTATACAATGTTTTGCTGAAAGTCGGGATGTTATCGTTTGCATCCAAGACATTAATTACGATCTCTGACGTGCCGGATTTCAGAGGTGTCCCCCCGTCTATAGCGGTCAGCGTCAGTTTAATTAAAGCCTGCTTTTCTCTGTCTAATGCTTTCTGGAGGACTAACTCGGCCGACACGCTCTCTCCCCTGTGCACGGCTAAAGAAAAATATTCATTAGGATTCAGCTTGTAAGTATTAATACCATTTTTACCGACATCCGCATCGTAGGCAGACAGCACGGGGAATGTGGCTCCCGGCAATATACTCTCTGCTATGTCGATAGTTTGTGATTTGGCACTGAAAACAGGGTGATTATCATTAACATCAAGAATATTAACTTCAATACGGTAAAGTTTCAGCGGATTATTAACCACAGCCTCTATGTTCAGTGTGCATTTTGTCGCTTTCGCGCAGAGCTCCTCTCTATCTATTCTCTCACTGACATACAGGAACCCTGATTTCAAATTTACATCGAAATACTTTCTCTTTATTCCGGTAACAATCTGAAACATGCGTGACTCCAAATCCTGTACGTTAAGGTTTAGATCTTTGGCGAGGTTTCCAACAGACGTCCCGAGGTTTACCTCCTCCGATACAGAATAAGAGAGCTGCCCAAATACCGCTCCCCACTTCCATTCCGAGATGAACAGCAGTGTGTATATTCCAACAGTCGTCTGTCGTATCGGCAAATGCATAATTCCAAACAACGCGAACAAAGCATAGATCCTGATACCGACGTGCCTTCCGCTTATTTAGTCCAAAAGATCATAAAGCGTTGCATGTGTAGCTCCGTCCCCGTCGCCTTTCTGCTCATTCTAACAAAGCACTGTGAAAAATAATGATCCTCTCCATGTAGGAGGGGCCTTTACACACCAGCGATTTGCTGGCGGTGTTACGGTCTATAGTGTCGCCTCATGGGCGTTTCAGATACCTACACCCTATTCAAATAATAAAGGTTTTTTCTTACATTTTACCAGAACTGAAAACACTTTAAGCGATAAACGACACAAGGACATAATTTTTATTACCACGAATATTAAGGGGCTCTTATAACGCAGTAGAACGCATTCGTCACATATTTCAGAACCATGGACAGAGCCATCATAGTGCTGATGCAGCATGGCAGCTTGTAAGAGAACCTGAAATGGTTGCTCTGAGAACACACCACACAAAAATACCACTAACCTAAACCACGAATCAAAACTCAACAGACAAACCATCAAACTTACTTACCTATTTTCCTACATTTACTGTTTGAAATTTGAACTCTTGCCTCCAAAACATTATTTCAACACGACTGTTATATTATATATATAATGTCACACATGACAAATATTCAATATTCCTACAAACCTTATTTATTTATTTTTTTTAAATCTATGGTATGTCACTGCTTGCAAAGCAAGGGAATCAGATGAAATTAATTTTAACAATATGATTCAGTTGAGTTGCTTTAATGCTTTAAAAACACAATAACTGCATTAATGTATATAAATTAATACATACATTAATAAAATATTTTTATAAAAATTCTAAATTTGATGAAAATATTGAATTTTCATCAAACTTTGAAACATAAAAGATAATGATATTGTTTTCTTGACACAAGCCTTACGAAATATAAGCTAGGAACCTATGAGGTTTATTTCCATTTAAAATGTGGTGGGACTGATTATAAGAAGTCACAATGGCATTGCTATTAAAGCAAGAACAAGATAACTGAGAATATGAGGCAAATAAACAACATCAATCCTAACATACTATTTTTATCTCATAGTGTAAGAAAAAAAATACAAACCAGCTAGAAAGAATATTAACACTTAATCTTTGTTAATCTTACCTTTTCTTTAGTGGGCAAAGTCTGAGTCCTGGTAAAAGTGTCTCCACTGTTAATACTGATCAGTTCTCCATCTACAGGTGGAAACGGTGTGGGGAAAACCACCATGTCACTCTTCAGTGTGTCTGAGCTGAAACACACGTCGTACTGCTGAGTAGCTTTAGAGTAAGACCAGCTCCCATCAGGGTGGGTGGTGATCATTGGGGCGCTGTACCTGCTGAAATCATCTGTCCTGTGGCATTTGACAGCGATTAAACTGATGAGACTCAGCAGGAAGATCACTGAAACTGCTACAATGGCGATCAGCAGATAGAGGTTTAAATCAGAGAAGTTGTCCTCCTTCACAGGAACATGTCTGAACTGAGTCTGGATGTCAGCTGTGTTTTCAACCACCACCACATCAATAGACACAGTAGCTGACAGGGAGGGTTCTCCGTTATCAGAAACCAACACCACCAAGGGGTGAGTTTTCAGATCATTGTCACTCATTCTCCTCTTAGTCCTGATTTCCCCGCTGCTGGTTCCGATCCGGAAGAGGTTGTTTCCTTTGGGCTCAGACAGGTGATAAGAAAGCAGCGCATTGTATCCAGAGTCTGCGTCTACAGCCCTGATCTTTGCCACAAAGTAGCCCGCTTCAGCAGAATAGGGGATGCTCTCACTATTAACGGAGCCGTGCTCAGAATATGGCGCCAGAACAGCTGGATTATTGTCATTCTCATCCAGAATAAAAACGTTCACAGTCACGTTGCTGCTGAGCGGAGGAACACCAGAGTCTGTGGCCTGAACTTTAAACTGAAACGTTTTTAACTCCTCATAATTAAATGATTGCAAACTCACTATATCTCCAGTTTCTGAGTTGATGTTTACCATGCTAGAAAGTGGCAATGAGTTACTGTTGTCAGATAAAAATGAATAACTGACATGTCCGTTATGATCCACATCAGCATCAATTGCTGTCACTTGTTTTATAACTGCTGCTACTGGACTGTTCTCTTTTACATAGACATTAATTATACTTTCTGTAAAAAGGGGTTTGTTGTCATTCACGTCTGATATGTGTACATTAACAACACTAGTGTTGGATAGTGGTGGGCTGCCCTCATCAGTAGCAATGATGCTGATATTGTATTGAGCTACACTCTCTCTGTCAAGAGGACCATCTACCACCAACGAATAGTAATTTTTATAATTTGATTCTAATTTAAAAGGAACTTCATTGGAAATCTTACACTGCACCATGCCATTTCTACCTCCGTCTTTATCAAATACTGAAACAAGTGCAATGGCAGTGCCAATAGATGCATCTTCTTTCACTGTGTTTAATAATGATGTAACTGAAATTTCTGGGGCATTGTCATTGACATCCAAGACTTCGATCAGTAATTTAGCATGTGAGGTCATTGGAAAAACTGCCCCATCACTGGCTTGAACTTGAATCTCAAAAGCATTAATCTCTTCGAAGTCTATATTCTTTTTGTTTGTTACCGTTCCAGTTTTTTCATCTATAGCAAACAGATCAGTTTGTTTCCCTCTGCCTACTTCACTGAATGAATAAAACACTTGTCCATTTTGGCCAGCATCTAAGTCTGTAGCATTTAATGTAATTATTGATGTGCCTATTTTGACATTCTCATACACACTGGTTTTGTATAGTTTATTACTGAAAATTGGGGAGTTGTCATTGATGTCCAACACATTCACTATTACAGTCATACTGCCTGATTTAGCCGGGGTTCCTCCATCAATGGCCGTCAGTGTGAGTTTAATCACAGACTGCTTTTCTCTGTCCAAAACCTTCTGAAGCAGTAATTCTGGAGTTGGATTTTCGCCTTTAACTATATCAAGAGAGAAATGTTCATTGGGGCTAAGCTTGTAGGTATTAACAGTATTTCTGCCGACATCTGCATCATGAGCTGGATGCAGAGGGAATTTTGTACCTGCTGCCGTGATTTCAGTGATGTTTAATACTTGTGACGTGCTAAGAAATGACGGAGAATTATCATTCACATCTGCGATCCTGATTTCAATACTATACAATTTTAACGGGTTATTAATAACTGCTTCTACACTGAGGGAACATGTTGGTTTATTGCCACAGAGTTCCTCCCGATCGATTCTCTCATTAACGTAGAGGACACCAGTCTTCAGATTTACCTCGAAATATTTCCTCTTTGATCCAGCAACGATCTGAAACATGCGAGACTCCAAATCCGGGACATTGAGGTTCAAATCTTTCGCGATATTTCCGACAGAAGTCCCCAGGTTTACCTCCTCTGAGACGGAGTAAGAGAGCTGCCCGGACACCGCTTCCCAGTAACAATCCAGCAGCACGAACAAGAGATAAATCCACACAGAGCTCGTTCTGCTCCGTGAATGCATTATTCCACACATCGAGACGAATCATGCAGACGGAATCATTCTATTACGTCACCAAAATAAGGAATTTGAGCTTAACACGAAAATAGACGAAATTAACTTAAACAGCCACACGAAAGCCGTCGTCAACGTTCTCTTTCACTCTCTAAATCTCTTTGTTCCGATCACCGGAGAAACATCATCGTCGTCTGATTCTGGGAGGAGCCCCGAGCCTCCGAAGAGTGAGTAGAAATGTGATGGTCTACGATGTCCTCATGTGGACACTCGTGGGAACGACATTCAACATCAACATATCACAGTCTTCGCAAGATCCTGACTTTCTTAATTTCTCTTTGACCACTAAGTCAATCAATACATGCAGGTAAAGTCATTATTAACATTAATCAATTTGTTAAATTGTCAAAATTTTAAAACAAATAATCCACCCAGGCTTTTTATTATGTTATTTATTGTATTATTATTATTATTATTATTATTATTATTATTATTATTATTATTATTATTATTATTATTATTATTTTCATTTTACTAAAACAAATGATAATTTATAGGACTGGCAAGTAAATAAAACTATATATATGCAAAATCCGCTTTAATAATGTGAATAAAAATGAATAGTAAATGTATCATATGTTTTTGTTTTATTTCAAACGTATGATCAGCACCATGGATAGTGACAGTCATTAAAAAAGAGATCTGCTCAAAAATAGGTCTGATGATTGAGAAATAAATTAACAAAATAAGATTATATCAACTATCAAACCTCTATTTAACTCAAATTTGATCTATTTATATGTCACTGTATCGTCACTTACATAATATGGAGCGTTTTTTCTAAGCAGCACCATTAGCAGTTCTCGACATACATTTAATATAAAATATAATATGCAATACTACGTCGTGCAGTACTGCTGAATTATCATTTCGAAATATGATATGGGAGGTTTTCAAAAACACAAAAGACGTGTTGCCTGTTTTTCGCCTAAACTTAATATACGAAACAAAAAGGCACACATGCTAGCTTCATCTCTTGACAGTAAAATAATATTAACTGAGAAAAAAAAGTTACTTATGTACAGCAGGTCTGTGTCTACATACTGTACCACAACACTCTCAGTTATTGTCATTAAACTTGCACATATTGTCCATTACAATGAGTCTTTTTGTTGCTGATGGCACAGAGTACATGGAAATAACTGTAAACACAACGATTGGATTGATTGATTTTTAAACTTCATGTGTAGTGGCAAAATCATTGAGGGAATTCTTTCAGCCACTGACACTCAAGTAAATATGAACTGAAAAATATGGATTTTTAATGCTTTTCTTACCTTTTCTTTAGTAGGTAAAGTCTGAGTCCTGGTAAAAGTGTCTCCACTGTTAATACTGATCAGTTCTCCATCTACAGGTGGAAACGGTGTGGGGAAAACCACCATGTCACTCTTCAGTGTGTCTGAGCTGAAACACACGTCGTACTGCTGAGTAGCTTTAGAGTAAGACCAGCTCCCATCAGGGTGGGTGGTGATCATTGGGGCGCTGTACCTGCTGAAATCATCTGTCCTGTGGCATTTGACAGCTATTAAACTGACGAGGCTCAGCAGGAAGATCACTGAAACTGCTACAATGGCGATCAGCAGGTACAGGTTTAAATCAGAGAAGTTGTCCTCCTTCACAGGAACATGTCTGAACTGAGTCTGGATGTCAGCTGTGTTTTCAACCACCACCACATCAATAGACACAGTAGCTGACAGGGAGGGTTCTCCGTTATCAGAAACCAACACCACCAAGGGGTGAGTTTTCAGATCATTGTCACTCATTCTCCTCTTAGTCCTGATTTCCCCGCTGCTGGTTCCGATCCGGAAGAGGTTGTTTCCTTTGGGCTCAGACAGGTGATAAGAAAGCAGCGCATTGTATCCAGAGTCTGCGTCTACAGCCCTGATCTTTGCCACAAAGTAGCCCGCTTCAGCAGAAT
The DNA here is from genome assembly GCA_036785175.1 of Eupleurogrammus muticus. Classification (NCBI taxonomy): domain Eukaryota; kingdom Metazoa; phylum Chordata; class Actinopteri; order Scombriformes; family Trichiuridae; genus Eupleurogrammus; species Eupleurogrammus muticus. Next base: position 22,952,495 of record JAYKQN010000004.1, on the reverse strand, counting down.
AGGGGATGCTCTCACTGTTAACGGAGCCGTGCTCAGAATATGGCGCCAGAATAGCTGGATTATTGTCATTCTCATCCAGAATAAAAACGTTCACAGTCACGTTGCTGCTGAGTGGAGGAACACCAGAGTCTGTGGCCTGAACTTTAAACTGAAACGTTTTTAACTCCTCAAAGTTAAATGACTGCAAACTGGTTATATCTCCTGTCTCTGAGTTGATGTTTACTATTGTAGACAGCGGGACCGAGTTTGTGTTTCTTTCTAAAAAATTGTAACTCACGTGCCCATTTTCATTCATGTCAACATCGAGCGCGGATACTGTTTCGAGAACTGCTCCTACTGGGCTGTTCTCTTTTACGTAAACGTTAAGTACTGGCGCCGCGAATTGAGGTGCGTTATCATTGACATCGGAAACATGAATAACTATAATATTTGTGCTCGAGAGAGGTGGGTTGCCTTCGTCCCTCGCTATTACGGTGACATTATAGTGAGAGATCCGCTCTCGGTCCAGAGGCCCATTAACTACTAACGAATAATAGTTTTTATAGTTATTTTCCAATCTAAAAGGTGCCTTTTCATCTATAGAAAAATGCACCTCACCGTTCTTTCCCCCATCCTGGTCCAGTACAGACACTAGTGCAACAGCAGTACCTACTTTAGCGTCCTCTTTCACTGTGTTCAGAAGTGACGTCACAGTGATTTCAGGCGCGTTGTCGTTCACGTCCACCACTTCTACCAGCACTTTACAATGAGCAGACATCGGAGGCTGGCCTTTGTCACTGGCCTGTGCTCGAATCTCAAACGCAGGATTTTCTTCAAAATCTACATTTCCTTCCACTGTCAGTGTGCCTGTGTTCGGGTCGATTTTAAAGATTTGCAGTATGCGGTCCTGCTCTTTCGTACTAAGCGTGTATACGATTTCTTTGTTTGTTCCTTCGTCTGCGTCTGTAGCGTTTAAAGTCAAAAGAGTGGTACCGATAGGCACGTTTTCAAATACACGAGTTTTGTACAGCGACTTTGCAAACACCGGTGTGTTATCGTTGTTATCCAAAACAATAATTATAATATCCGATGTTCCAGACTTGGGTGGACTTCCATCGTCTAACGCTGTTAAAGTAAGCGTGATCAGAGACTCCTTTTCTCGGTCTAAAGCTTTCTGTAAGACCAACTCAGCGGAAATACTCTCTCCTGCTTTATTTATTACTAAAGAGAAATGCTCATTAGAGCTGAGCTTGTATGTGTTTATAGCATTCTTTCCCACATCCGCATCGTAAGCTTGCAATAGGGGGAATTTTATCCCAGGTAACGTACTTTCAGCGATGTCTATACTCTGCGACTTCGCTATGAAATAGGGAAAATTATCATTGACATCAATAATATTCACATCTATACGGTACAGCTTTAGAGGCTCATTTAGCAAAGCCTCTACATTTACAATACATTTTGCAGCCTTTGCGCACAACAGCTCTCTGTCTATTCTCTCACTGACGTAGAGGATACCGGTCTTCGTATTTACCTCGAAGTATTTCTTCTTTGATCCAGTAACAATTCTGAACACACGAGACTCCAAATCCTGTGTGTTTAAGTGCAGATCCTTAGCGATATTTCCAACAAATGTTCCTGGATTCACCTCCTCTGCCACGGAATAAGAGAGCTGATCAGACGCCGCATCGCAGAATTGTTCCAGTATCAGAATCATGAAATGTATCCAGACAGAGAACTTGCTGCTTGGTAACGCCATATTTCTCTCCGATTTAAGTACTGCCTACATATAAATCTGACGGAAAACAATCCACGCAGAGACAATTTCTTCGTTTTTTTTCCTTTTCTCAGCCGTGATTAGAGAGGCGGTTGTAGCACTGTACCCTCTCGTTTGACGTCTCTTTGTTACTGAGCTCTGTGAAATCTAGGAGGGGCGTAAAACATGAATAGAACATTCTCCATGTTATGGTCTACACTGTCGCCTCGTGGTAATTTTAAACATCTGCAGTTCAGGCGACTTCAGTGAGACGCTTTACTACTTTGCTCCTAAGTTAATAAGATCTATCTTTAAAGCCAAATACAACAGAAAACCAAAACAATCTTTTAATTACATGATCATTTTAAAAAGCTGTTCCTGGTGTCACGACCAAGGACAGCACCACACACCACCTAGAGATGTGGCTTTACCACAGCTAAATCGCCGAGGCTGGAAAAACGTCTGCGGTGAAACGAAACAATTAAAGAGAGAAGATGCTCAGCAAATTGAGCTTCAATACAAAATGTAGGAAGAAGATAGGCTTGGTAGAAAATTATGTTTACAAACTGACAGAGCCAACACAATAGAATCCCAGTGCTAACGAAAGCAAACATTTGTGAAGTTTATTTTCTTTTACAAGGAAATATGATAGAGACTTTTTATGTTATGTAATGTCAGCAATGACAATCACAATAAAGGTAGAAAAGACCACTTTAAAAAACATGATTTGATTAGACTAATTTTCCACAACTGTGGAAATCTATCTTATATCCTACACTATTTAATATATATGTGTGTGTGTGTGTGTGTGTGTGTGTGTGTGTGTGTGTGTGTATTTAAGCAAAAGGTTAAATTAAGAAATAGTTAGTCGGAAATGAATACAAACATGTGACAGTTTCTACAAGAAATAGAGTACATGGTCACAAAACTGCGTTCAGCACCATGGACAGCTACATACACGTAAACGGTGGAGCAGCAGCAAACAACAAAACGAATCCACCAGCACGTATTGTAGCAGATCAACATGAGGGAACCTCATTTAATTTTCGTTAAACTTACAAAAATCATCCATTAGAGTGAACGTTTGATGTCGCTTAGGTTTTACAAAGCCTATTGAAATCAGTGTAAAAACTACAATTTCCCTGTTTATTCAGTCAAAACGAAGTGCATTAATGTATGCCATTGTTCTTACCTTTTCTTTAGTGGGTAAAGTCTGAGTCCTGGTAAAAGTGTCTCCACTGTTAATACTGATCAGTTCTCCATCTACAGGTGGAAACGGTGTGGGGAAAACCACCATGTCACTCTTCAGTGTGTCTGAGCTGAAACACACGTCGTACTGCTGAGTAGCTTTAGAGTAAGACCAGCTCCCATCAGGGTGGGTGGTGATCATTGGGGCTCTGTACCTGCTGAAATCATCTGTCCTGTGGCATTTGACAGCTATTAAACTGACGAGGCTCAGCAGGAAGATCACTGAAACTGCTACAATGGCGATCAGCAGATAGAGGTTTAAATTAGAGAAGTTGTCCTCCTTCACAGGAACATGTCTGAACTGAGTCTGGATGTCAGCTGTGTTTTCAACCACCACCACATCAATAGACACAGTAGCTGACAGGGAGGGTTCTCCGTTATCAGAAACCAACACCACCAAGGGGTGAGTTTTCAGATCATTGTCACTCATTCTCCTCTTAGTCCTGATTTCCCCGCTGCTGGTTCCGATCCGGAAGAGGTTGTTTCCTTTGGGCTCAGACAGGTGATAAGAAAGCAGCGCATTGTATCCAGAGTCTGCGTCTACAGCCCTGATCTTTGCCACAAAGTAGCCCGCTTCAGCAGAATAGGGGATGCTCTCACTGTTAACGGAGCCGTGCTCAGAATATGGCGCCAGAATAGCTGGATTATTGTCATTCTCATCCAGAATAAAAACGTTCACAGTCACGTTGCTGCTGAGTGGAGGAACACCAGAGTCTGTGGCCTGAACTTTAAACTGAAACATTTTTAACTCCTCATAATTAAATGACTGCAAACACACTATATCTCCAGTCTCTGAGTTGATGTTTACCATGGTAGGATGTGGCAACGAGTTACTGTTGTCAGATAAAAATGAATAGCTCACCTGACTGTTTTGATTAATATCAGCATCAATTGCTGTCACTGTTTTTATAACTGCCCCTACTGGACTGTTCTCTTTTATATACACATTAATTATACTTTCTGTGAAGACAGGTTTGTTGTCATTCACATCTGATATGTGTACATTAACAACACTAGTGTTGGATAGTGGTGGGCTGCCCTCATCAGTAGCAATGATGCTGATATTGTATTGAGCTACACTCTCTCTGTCAAGAGGACCATCTACCACCAATGAATAGTAATTTTTATAATTTGATTCTAATTTAAAAGGAACATCATTGGAAATCTTACACTGCATCATGCCATTTCTACCTCCGTCTTTATCAAATACTGAAACTAGTGCAATGGCAGTGCCAATAGATGCATCTTCTTTCACTGTGTTTAACAGTGATGTAACTGAAATTTCTGGAGCATTGTCATTGACATCCAAGACTTCGATTAATAATTTCGCATGTGAGGTCTGAGGGGAAGAAGCGCCATCACTGGCTTGAACTCGAATCTCAAAAGCATTTTTCTCTTCAAAGTCTATATTCTTTTTGTTTGTTACCGTTCCAGTTTTTTCATCTATAGCAAACAGATCAGTTTGTTTCCCTCTGCCTACTTCACTGAATGAATAAAACACTTGTCCATTTTGGCCAGCATCTAAATCTGTAGCATTTAATGTAATTATTGATGTGCCTATTTTGACATTCTCATACACACTGGCTTTGTATAGTTTATTACTGAATATTGGAGAGTTATCGTTGATATCCAACACATTCACTATTACAGTCATACTGCCTGATTTAGCCGGGGTTCCTCCATCAATGGCCGTCAGTGTGAGTTTAATCACAGACTGTTTTTCTCTGTCCAAAACCTTCTGAAGCAGTAATTCTGGAGTTGAAACTTCTCCTTTAACTACATCAAGAGAGAAATGTTCATTGGGGCTAAGCTTGTAGGTATTAACAGTATTTCTGCCGACATCTGCATCATGAGCTGGATGCAGAGGGAATTTTGTTCCTGCTGCCGTGTTTTCACTAACGTTCATCAATTGTGACGTGCTAAGAAATGACGGAGAATTATCATTTACATCGACAATCATAATTTCAATGCGGTACAATTTTAACGGGTTATTAATAACTGCTTCTACGCTGAGGGAACATTTAGTCTGATCGCCACAGAGTTCCTCCCGATCGATTCTCTCATTAACGTAGAGGACACCAGTCTTCAGATTTACCTCGAAATATTTCCTCTTTGATCCAGCAACGATCTGAAACATGCGAGACTCCAAATCCTGGACATTGAGGTTCAAATCTTTCGCGATATTTCCGACAGAAGTCCCCAGGTTTACCTCCTCTGAGACGGAGTAAGAGAGCTGCCCGGACACCGCTTCCCAGTAACAATCCAGCAGCACGAACAAGAGATAAATCCACACAGAGCTCGTTCTGCTCCGTGAATGCATTATTCCACACATCGAGACGAATCATACAGACGGAATCATTCTATTACGTCAACAAAAGAAAGAATTTGAGCTCAACATGAAAATAGACGAAATTAACTTAAACAGCCACACGAAAGCCGCCGTCAACGTTCTCTTTCACTCTCTAAATCTCTTTGTTCCGATCACCGGAGAAACATCATCGTCGTCTGAATCTGGGAGGAGCCCCGAGCCTCCGAAGAGTGAGTAGAAATGTGATGGTCTACGATGTCCTCATGTGGACACTCGTGGGAACGACATTCAACATACACATATCACAATGTCCGCATGATTTCCCTGCCAATCGATTAATAATAAAAAAATAGTCAACGGGATTGTGAAATTCCATTATAATTAGCATGTAATTACCTCAGTGTTTTATTAATATGGCCTGCTTTAGAAAATAAGCTTAATATTTTCATGTTGGGTCACAAAATGTATTTATTTCTGCAATTAAGCAAACAAATGTCCCATTTCCCAAAACGCAGTTTTTTTTTTTTTAAATTAATGAAGCAAATGGAAAAGACAGTCTACATAATATGTATAGCAGAATACTATAAATCGTAGCGAGCGAATTATATTATTGACCTACAATAATCACTGTCAGTGACATGAATGCAATTAGTGTAGTAGTGTAAGTAGTGTATGCGAATTATTAATCGAAGCTGCGATTACTTAACATATTTGTCTTTGTAGTCATGGGCATTACAAATAAAATCACGAGCACACGATCTGCACCATGGATACCGACATACACGTTAAAACAATGCCAATAAATAATGACTGTTATTACAGATCATTACTACATTAAACCAAGGTTATATCAAACATTGACATGTCCGCGAAATTATAATAAGAAAACTCAAACTAATGTTTATTAATTGATCAGTGTATAAAATATGTCATAAAATGTGGCTGATCTATTTTCAAATGAATTAATTCAAAACGGCGTCACTTCGCACTTAATTTGCGACATTCACGGTGTACAGTAACGAGCATAGTGCAATTATTTTCTTACCTTTTCTTTAGTAGGTAAAGTCTGGGTCCTGGTAAAAGTGTCTCCACTGTTAATACTGATCAGTTCTCCGTCTACAGGTGGAAACGGTGTGGGGAAAACCACCATGTCACTCTTCAGTGTGTCTGAGCTGAAACACACGTCGTACTGCTGAGTAGCTTTAGAGTAAGACCAGCTCCCATCAGGGTGGGTGGTGATCATTGGGGCGCTGTACCTGCTGAAATCATCTGTCCTGTGGCATTTGACAGCGATTAAACTGACGAGGCTCAGCAGAAAGATCACTGAAACTGCTACAATGGCGATCAGCAGATACAGGTTTAAATCAGAGAAGTTGTCCTCCTTCACAGGAACATGTCTGAACTGAGTCTGGATGTCAGCTGTGTTTTCAACCACCACCACTTCAATAGACACAGTAGCTGACAGGGAGGGTTCTCCGTTATCAGAAACCAACACCACCAAGGGGTGAGTTTTCAGATCATTGTCACTCATTCTCCTCTTAGTCCTGACTTCCCCGCTGCTGGTTCCGATCCGGAAGAGGTTGTTTCCTTTGGGCTCAGACAGGTGATAAGAAAGCAGCGCATTGTATCCAGAGTCTGCGTCTACAGCCCTGATCTTTGCCACAAAGTAGCCCGCTTCAGCAGAATAGGGGATGCTCTCACTGTTAACGGAGCCGTGCTCAGAATATGGCGCCAGAATAGCTGGATTATTGTCATTCTCATCCAGAATAAAAACGTTCACAGTCACGTTGCTGCTGAGTGGAGGAACACCAGAGTCTGTGGCCTGAACTTTAAACTGAAACGTTTTTAACTCCTCAAAGTTAAAAGACTGCAGACTTGTTATATCTCCAGTCTCTGAGTTTATATTCACCATTGTAGATAAAGGCAACGATTTGCTGCTACTTTGTAAAAATGAGTAGCTCACCTGACTGTTCTGATTAATATCAGCATCGATGGCTGTCACTGTTTTAATAACTGATCCCAACGGAGTGTTTTCTTTCACATAAACATTAACCAGAGGCTCAGAGAAGTGAGGCGGGTTATCATTGACATCAGATACATGAACAGTTACTATGTTGGTGCTGGAGAGAGGTGGAGTCCCTTCATCAGTCGCTACTATAGTGACATTATACTGAGCTTTAGTTTCTCTATCCAGCGGCCCATTAACTACTAACGAGTAATAATTCTTATAATTTAGGTCCAGTTTGAACGGACTCTGATTCGAAATTAGAACTTTTACTTCACCATTCTTGCCTCCATCTTTGTCCAGCACAGACACAAGTGCAATAGCAGTACCGACTTCAGTGTCCTCCTTCACTGTGTGTAGCAGTGACGTCACAGTGATCTCAGGAGCGTTGTCATTCAGATCCAACACTTCTACCAGCACTTTGCAACGAGCAGACATTGCGGGTTGGCCCTTATCACTGGCCTGTGCATGAATCTCAAACGCAGAATTTTCTTCATAGTCGATGTTGCCTTTAACTAAAATACCGCCAGTTTTAGAATCTATTTGAAATAAATCTAAAACACGATCCTGACCTTTTTTTCTCAGTGAATATTCTATCTCACTGTTCAAACCCTCATCGGCGTCTGTTGCATTCAGAATGACCACTGTAGACCCTGTTGGCAAGTTTTCGAACAGTTTAATTTTGTATAGCGATTTACTGAAAATGGGATGGTTGTCATTTATATCTAAAACGTTAATAATAATTTGTGAGGTTCCTGACTTCGGTGGATTTCCTCCGTCTACTGCAGTCAGCGTCAGCTTTATAATAGAGTCTTGCTCACGGTCTAACGCTTTCTGCAGCACTAACTCGGCAGACACGCTTTCTCCCCCCTTGTGGATTTCTAAAGAAAAATATTCATTCGTACTAAGCTTGTATGTACTAACGCCGTTCCTTCCAACATCTACATCTGATGCCTCTATCAGCCCAAATTTCACTCCTGGTAGAGTATTTTCTGCAATGTCCAGCGACTGTAGTTGCTCAGAGAAAGCGGGCGCATTGTCATTTATATCGATTATAGTCACCTCCAGACGATAAAGCTTCAGTGGATTGTTGATCACGGCCTCTACACTGACAGTACATTTTGTAGCCTTCGTACAGAGCTCCTCCCTGTCAATTCTTTCAGTAACATAAAGAAAACCAGTTTTAAGATTCACGTCAAAATATTTGCTCTTTGATCCACTAACAATCTGAAACATACGAGACTGTAAATCCTGGACATTGAGATTCAGATCCTTGGCGATATTTCCAACAGAAGTGCCCGGGTTTACCTCCTCTGAGATGGAATACGAGAGCTGTCCAGCGACCGATTCCCAGAAACAAATCAGCATCACGACCACAAGATATATCCGAAAAGAGCACGTTCTGCTTGAGAAATACATCATCAAATCCAGCTCGAAAAAAGCAGTAATTCAAGTCCACCACTCCCGTCAAAGAATACTATTGAAATTAACGTACACGTATCCACGTTTTCGCATTATTACGAGCGAGCCTAGAGATGGTTTCACCCAGCTCTCTATGCACTCCGTCTCTTTGTTACAAAGCCCAGAGAGACATCATCATCCTCTGTTTCTGGGAGGACTCTTGCGCTACCGAAATAACCCCAGATGTAATGGTCTACAGTGACCCCGTGTGGGGAGGTAAAATAACTGCATTCAACCTTGGTTAATAACAGTAATGAATAATCAACCGTGCAAACAACAAAGTTTCATAAGGGTGAAATATATATGATGGTGGTTGTCTCGATCAAACTATGACAAGTATCAGCATTTGAATTTCTTCTCTCATACTATTTTACTTTCATTTTTTTTATATTGTTTGTTTTATTCCATACAGATAACATATCGCTGGTTACTGAGGTACTAGTTATAAAAATCACATAGAAACTTTAACATTTTGATCGCAAATAAAAATGTATCTTTTCCTGTTTTCCACAAACACAACCTATTATGTGTTAAAATCCCGTCCTCATATGTGATGAAATAGAATTATCACCCTTCATTACCTAATGCAAATACTGGCCATAATACCCACATGAACATATATAAGAGGATAGATGTTTTGTTATGTGTGAACACAATTTTTCTGTTTTGCATTCAATACAGACCACACACACGAGGTTGTATTGCTTATTTCAGCACCATGGACAGCAACATGCATTTTCTGTACACTAAAACGGGCAAAAAATGCCATTACTTTGCCCCCTGACTTTAGATTTACACACAGACCAAAAATCACAAACATAGTTAGAAATATGATTTGGAAGATTGTCAATAATTTCATTTAGAACATACAAAATGGAGGAGCATGAGTTTGGCAGTTTTAGAATTATATTGCACAAACTGTAAAATGTTGTTTTTCATGTTTTTACCAAATGTATCAGAACAAAAATGGAGGGGACTTCTTTCAGCCTTATTTCTCAATGATAAAATTAAAAGAACTGAGTGATATTGAACTTGTACTTTTCTTACCTTTTCTTTAGTAGGTAAAGTCTGAGTCCTGGTAAAAGTGTCTCCACTGTTAATACTGATCAGCTCTCCATCTACAGGTGGAAACGGTGTGGGGAAAACCACCATGTCACTCTTCAGTGTGTCTGAGCTGAAACACACGTCGTACTGCTGAGTAGCTTTAGAGTAAGACCAGCTCCCATCAGGGTGGGTGGTGATCATTGGGGCGCTGTACCTGCTGAAATCATCTGTCCTGTGGCATTTGACAGCGATTAAGCTGATGAGACTCAGCAGGAAGATCACTGAAACTGCTACAATGGCGATCAGCAGGTACAGGTTTAAATCAGAGAAGTTGTCCTCCTTCACAGGAACATGTCTGAACTGAGTCTGGATGTCAGCTGTGTTTTCAACCACAACCACTTCAATAGACACAGTAGCTGACAGGGAGGGTTCTCCGTTATCAGAAACCAACACCACCAAGGGGTGAGTTTTCAGATCATTGTCACTCATTCTCCTCTTAGTCCTGATTTCCCCGCTGCTGGTTCCGATCCGGAAGAGGTTGTTTCCTTTGGGCTCAGACAGGTGATAAGAAAGCAGCGCATTGTATCCAGAGTCTGCGTCTACAGCCCTGATCTTTGCCACAAAGTAGCCCGCTTCAGCAGAATAGGGGATGCTCTCACTGTTAACGGAGCCGTGCTCAGAATATGGCGCCAGAATAGCTGGATTATTGTCATTCTCATCCAGAATAAAAACGTTCACAGTCACGTTGCTGCTGAGTGGAGGAACACCAGAGTCTGTGGCCTGAACTTTAAACTGAAATGTTTTTAACTCCTCAAAGTTAAAAGACTGCAGACTGATTATTTCTCCAGTCTCTGAGTTTATATTCACCATTGTAGATAAAGGCAACGAGTTGCTGCTACTTTGTAAAAATGAATAGCTCACCTGACTGTTCTGATTAATATCAGCATCGATGGCTGTCACTGTTTTAATAACTGATCCCAACGGAGTGTTTTCTTTCACATAAACATTAACCAGAGGCTCAGAGAAGTGAGGCGGGTTATCATTGACATCAGAGACATGAACAGTTACTATGTTGGTGCTGGAGAGAGGTGGAGTCCCTTCATCAGTCGCTACTATAGTGACATTATACTGAGCTTTAGTTTCTCTATCCAGCGGCCCATTAACTACTAACGAGTAATAATTCTTGTAATTTTGGTCCAGTTTAAACAGACTCTTATTTGCAATCATAACTTTTACTTCACCATTCTTGCCTCCATCTTTGTCCAGCACAGACACAAGTGCAATAGCAGTACCGACTTCAGTGTCCTCCTTCACTGTGTGTAGCAGTGACGTCACAGTGATCTCAGGAGCGTTGTCATTCAGATCCAACACTTCTACCAGCACTTTGCAAGGAGCAGACATCGGAGTGTGGCCTTTATCACTGGCCTGTGCATGAATTTCAAACGCAGGATTTTCTTCAAAGTCGATGTTACCTTTGATTAAAATCGCGCCTGTTTTAGAATCTATTTGAAATAAATCTAAAACACGATCCTGGCCTTTTTTTCTCAGTGAATATTCTATCTCACTGTTCAAACCCTCATCTGCGTCTGTCGCATTCAACAGAATAACTGTTTTACCTACTGGTAAATTCTCAGTAATCTGTGCCTTATACAAAGAATTGCTGAAAACCGGAGCGTTGTCGTTATTGTCTAAAACATTAATAACGATTTGACATGTCCCTGATTTGGGAGGATTTCCGCCATCCAGAGCAGTCACTGTAAGTTTTATAATACTTTGTTTTTCTCGGTCTAAAGCTTTCTGAAGAACAAGCTCCGCAGAAACACTCTCTCCTCCTTTGTGAATATCCAAAGAAAAAAAATCATTCTGACTGAGTTTGTATGTGCTAACATCATTCTTACCAACATCGAGATCTGACGCCCCGATGAATACAAATTTTCCACCCAGCGCAGTGCTCTCGGCAATATTAAGAGACTGCAAATTCTCCGTGAAATGTGGTGCATTATCATTCGTATCGACTATATTTACATCCAAACGATAGAGCTTCAGTGGGTTGTTGATCACGGCCTCTACACTGACTGTACACGTTAAAGCCTTCGCACAGAGCTCCTCACGGTCGATTCTTTCATTAACAAAAAGGAAACCAGTTTTCAGATTTACGTCGAAATATTTTCGTTTTGACCCGCTGACAATCCGAAACATACGCGCCTCCAAATCATGAACATTAAGGCTGAGATCTTTAGCGAGATTTGCCACAGAGGTCCCCGGGTTTACCTCCTCTGATACCGAGTAAGAGAGCTGTCCAGACACCGCGTCCCAGCAACAATCCAAAAGAACAACGACTATATAAATCCCCAAAGGGCTCCGGATCCACCGCGTCGACATATTTGTATCCAGCCTGAACAGAGCATGTAGATCCAAATCTCCTTTAAATGCCGGAATCCATTTTTCTGTGGTAAATGATCGCCACGCAGTCCACTCTGCTACTGCGCCTCTTTGTAACAAAGCCGTGAGAAACATCATCATCCTCTGAATCTGGGAGGAGTCCGAAGCGTTTAAGAGGAGCATCAAAATGTGAAGGTCTACAATGTCCCCGTGTGGTCATTTGAGATTATTACATATACCCGAAAATCAGATAAGTCAACTTCATTTTCTGGAATTGCAATGTCACATTCTTGAAACAAGAATTATCATGGAACAACCAAAAAAAAAACAGTTTATCTTATTAGCTGTTTGCAAATATGTGTTATCTTAGTATGGGATTAAGAATAAGAAATACAAATATAGAAGTACTATCCTCCCTTTTTCTATCTCCGATAAATCGAGGTAATTAAAATGACCATAGAAATATTAGTTGTAATTGTGATAAAACATGGTATGTATAATTTACTGGCAATTGAATTAAACAACTGTGGAAAAACTCAATCCAGACGATTTCAGATTAAACCTTAAGACTCAACACATGTTGTAAATTTCAGCACCATGGACAACGACAAACAACGACCGTGCTGCTGAAAGAACAAATGAGTTCTTCTTTGTTAAATAATATTATTATATCTTTGATCAGTGGATCCGTGCAGATTATAGGACAGTATCTTTACAAGTCTATGCTTGTTTAAAATTGTTATTTTCAATTAATGCTTAAAGAAATAATGAGAACAAAATTCACATTTTTCGAACTTTATGGATAAGAAAAATACACAGAGATATGTTCTTTCAGTCTCCCCCCTCAGTACCAACCCTCAATAAATTTAAATGGAAAATATAATTTTGTAATGCTTTTCTTACCTTTTCTTTAGTGGGTAAAGTCTGAGTCCTGGTAAAAGTGTCTCCACTGTTAATACTGATCAGTTCTCCATCTACAGGTGGAAACGGTGTGGGGAAAACCACCATGTCACTCTTCAGTGTGTCTGAGCTGAAACACACGTCGTACTGCTGAGTAGCTTTAGAGTAAGACCAGCTCCCATCAGGGTGGGTGGTGATCATTGGGGCGCTGTACCTGCTGAAATCATCTGTCCTGTGGCATTTGACAGCGATTAAGCTGATGAGACTCAGCAGGAAGATCACTGAAACTGCTACAATGGCGATCAGCAGGTACAGGTTTAAATCAGAGAAGTTGTCCTCCTTCACAGGAACATGTCTGAACTGAGTCTGGATGTCAGCTGTGTTTTCAACCACCACCACTTCAATAGACACAGTAGCTGACAGGGAGGGTTCTCCGTTATCAGAAACCAACACCACCAAGGGGTGAGTTTTCAGATCATTGTCACTCATTCTCCTCTTAGTCCTGATTTCCCCGCTGCTGGTTCCGATCCGGAAGAGGTTGTTTCCTTTGGGCTCAGACAAGTGATAAGAAAGCAGCGCATTGTATCCAGAGTCTGCGTCTACAGCCCTGATCTTTGCCACAAAGTAGCCCGCTTCAGCAGAATAGGGGATGCTCTCACTGTTAACGGAGCCGTGCTCAGAATATGGCGCCAGAACAGCTGGATTATTGTCATTCTCATCCAGAATAAAAACGTTCACAGTCACGTTGCTGCTGAGTGGAGGAACACCAGAGTCTGTGGCCTGAACTTTAAACTGAAACGTTTTTAACTCCTCAAAGTTAAATGACTGCAGACTGACTATATCTCCAGTCTCTGAGTTTATATTCACCATTGCAGATAAAGGCAACGAGTTGCTGCTACTTTGTAAAAATGAGTAGCTCACTTGTCTATTCTGGTCAGTATCAGCATCCACTGCTGTCACCGTTTTGATAACTGCTCCTACAGGTCTGTTCTCCTTCACGTACACATTGACTACGGGCTCTGGGAAGAAAGGCGCGTTGTCATTAACATCAGCAACGTGAATAGAAACTAAACTCGTGCTGGAAAGAGGCGGCCTGCCTTTATCAGTGGCGACTATGGTGACGTTGTAGTTCGAAATACTCTCTCTGTCTAAAGGCCCATCAACTAACAGAGAATAATAATTTTTGTAGTTCGTTTCGAGTTTGAGCGGCACCTCGTTTACAATTTGGATTTTTACGTTGCCATTTTCTCCTCCATCCTTATCGAGAACTGACACAAGAGCTACTACAGTACCCATATGTGCGTCCTCTTTCACTGTGTTATGCAGTGATGTAATGGTGATCTCAGGAGCGTTGTCATTTAGATCCACTACCTCCACCAGCACTTTACAATGAGCGGACATCGGAGGCTGGCCTTTATCACTGGCCTCTACGCGGATCTCAAAAGCCTTTCTTTCCTCAAAGTCTATATTTCCTTTTATTTTAATGACACCCGTTTGACTTTCAATTTCAAAGATATCAAGTACGCGATCTTGATCTTTGCTTCTTAACGAATACACGATCTCGCTGTTCAGTCCCTCATCAGCGTCGGTGGCGTTCACAGCGATCACGAGTGTGCCCGGAGGCGTGTTTTCGGGAACGCTTGTTTTATACAAAGATTCGCTGAATATCGGAATGTTATCGTTAATGTCTAAAACATTAATGACGAGCTGCGAGGTGCCTGATTTAGGAGGAGTCCCCCCGTCGACTGCAGTGAGCGTCATTGTGATCACAGGCTGCTTCTCTCGGTCCAAAGCTTTCTTCAACACCAACTCCGCAGACACACTGTCACCTGCTCTGTGCACCGCCAACGAAAAATGTTCGTTTTGGCTCAGTTTGTAATTATGTACTCCGTTTCTCCCCACATCTGCATCCGTTGCTTCGGATAAAGCGAATTTCACTCCCGGTAAAGACGATTCTGCAATATACAGATTTTGCACTTTGGTCGTAAATAACGGGGCATTATCATTTGCATCTAAAATGTCTACGTCAATACGATAAAGCTTCAACGGGTTATTCATCACGGCTTCTACACTGACTGAGCATTTCACTTCCTCCGCGCAAAGCTCCTCTCTGTCTATTCTCTCACTGACATACAGAACACCAGTCTTTAAATTTACCTCGAAGAATTGTCTCTTTGATCCAGCAACAATCTGAAACATGCGGGATTCCAAGTCCGGTAGATTTACGTTTAGATCCTTAGCGATATTTCCAACAGGAGTACCCGGGTTTACCTCCTCTGAGACGGTATAGGAGAGCTGCCCAGACACCGTAGCCCAGAAACAATCCAGTAGAAAAAGCACCAGGTATGTCCTGAAATAGCTCCATCTATGAGGCGAAGACATCTTTCTGTCCAATGTGATCACAGAATAAATAACAAATTCCAATTGCGGTTAATGTGAGCTTTGGATACTGGTGTAATAAAGCGTGTTCTTCCAGCATTCCCCGTCTCTTTATAACAAAGACGGAATAAAAGCCCCTATAGCTTGAAAACAGGAGGGGCCACGTTTTAACACAGAGCACCGCTGGCTAATGGATCAACAGTGGCGCCTTGTGGTGACACTGGCAATGTGCAGAGAGTAGTGGACGTGTTATTGCTTCTTAAGGACTCACAGGAGCTATAAATACCTTCAACAACATCAACAAGAAATAATTATATGTGCTTTTGAAAAGCCTAACTTATAATAATATAAATGACCTTTCAGCACCATGGAAATATCCTGAATATAAATCACTTCCTCCTGCTTGGACGTGTGGTCTGACATAATTGTCTTTCATATTCTGCACCATGGTGCATGGATGCAATGCACTGTAGTAATAAACAGTATACTTTCCTCCCACTGTGCTCACATTACCCCGTCTCCCTTTTCTCTTTGTTTTCTCTGTTAGCCTTGAGGGCAACAAATGTATTTTAATTGCATGAACACAGGATGAATACCCGTGTGCTGAGGTGTATTTTGGGGTTTCTCCACATTTCCACAGAGACAGTAGTCATGAGCTTATGAACATTGGCTTCTTTGTAATCCGAGGATTAAGCCCTGGATTCAGAGAGTCCTGTCCTATTTCCCTTCACATAGGAAACATGATTTGATTTGAAAATATTAATAACCATCACACACTGAGCTACAGTCATCTGTTAACCTCAAATGCAATATTATTAATAATGGCTCACAAACAGTCAGATTTATCCTAATATATGGCAAGAGAAAAAATGTATCTATATTGACAGAAGAATGCACATGCTTTTTTATTTATATACATACAAGCACACAAAGACCACCTGGTGCATCAGACCCAGACAGCCCATGATGAAATTCAATGAATCATAGTTTTATTTGTAGGTCACGGTCCATATTGCAGCAGCCCTGAAGGACTTCAGTCTGGATTATCATTCTCATAACATCAACATCACACACGTGGTCCACTGCTGTTACAGTTTACTCTGCACTGTAAACCAATTTCATCATTTTAAATCTTACAGTGGATTCTTCTGTGTGGCCTGCTGACACCATGACCTTATTTCATGGGCTAAACAAACAGGCCATGTTATTTTTTTTTCATGAAATAATATAACAAAGGTACAAATAAATATAGTACTCCATAGCTCTCACACAGTATATGGATGGTATCAGAGGTTGCAGTATTGATTCACTCACAAGCAAAGTCATTACCTTTTACAGAAAATGCTCAGTTGACCATGTGGAAGAAACACTGATTGTGCCATGGTTGTGTAAAAGATGCTGAACACGCTGTGCTACCACATCACCTTTTCCAGTCAATCAGCTAATTGCTCTGTTTGCACATATGTTGCTTTACTCGTTAAAGCTTTAGTTTATCAGATGCTACAAAGCTCTGATTTTAATCATGAATTTTGTATGTACAGTACACATTGATCAAAGTCACATTTCCTGAGGATATGATAATTTTATTTGCTGAATAAATAATAGTGAATAATTAGAAAGAAAGATACACAGTGTTCCCTGAAAACAAGTAACTGTGTAAATAGTGGTTAAATAGATGTGTGCCCGTTAACCTGCTTCTTTGTCTGTGTTTTACATATCACATGGTGTAGCAGAAACAGTAGGGATCACCAAGAGCAGTGTGATAGGAGGGAGGGAGGGAGCAGTGAGTGGTAGGTGAGGGGAGGGGGGGTCAGCACAGGCGGAAGCAATGGATAGCCGTTTTTAAGGTGTGTCACTATATTATTAAAGGACTACCGTCACATAGTCACAAAATTAGCTTCTGTATCTCCTCCATATTAATGATTTGGTCATCGCTATCAGCTGTGTGTGCACTTCCGAGTAAATGTGTTATGAGGGTGTGTACTGTACTCTTCATCTGTGTGAGAGTACATGGGGGAAGGGTGCTATCTGAACATGCTCCAAGGCGAGTCCCCCCCTCCTTTCTGCTCTCCTTCTGCACAGCACTCGTCTCTATAGCAACCGCAACATCTCATGCACAAACAGGATGCATGTGTGCATACACACGCACACACACACACACACACACACACATACACAGACACACACACATACACAGACACACTGCGCTCAAGGCTTTAGGTTTATTTTTCAAAAGGCAGGAAATAATACAAAAACTAATGCACTAGATTGTGTTACCCACATCCATGCCTTTATCTGTTACTGTTCTTTTTCGTGCTTCTCTTTTCATCTCTGAAGTAACAAGATCACGTCATAATCACTCACACACACACACACACACACACACACTACCCCTATGCCTACCAGAACAGGCTGTCCACAGTTGGGCAGCTCATGCATTGGTAATGTTGCACTGCAGTGGAATATTCACTATGACAGATTCACTTTAGCAACAGCCCCCGCTTCTCTTTCCACCCCCACAGCCTACAGAGAGTATGACCTTTGCATTCAGCCAAGCCAAACCCACTGTACCCTCTCTGGGCCAGCCCTCTGGAGACCACCCCCACTCCTGCAGTCAGCACACTCCATCCTGCTTCATGTGACGAGACACTGATGTCATTGTGCTGTTCTTGTGTGGAGTCAAGCTCATCAAGACACAAGGGGGAAACCTACTCCTTGTAGATGTTTCCTTCTTTGTTCAGTATGATTCTTCTAGTCCTATATCATGTGTATTATACAGATATATACCTTTGTACTTACTTATACTGAACCAGATTCATTGTTAAAACAAATTTAGGGATTCTCTCACGAAGAGCTGTGACGTAGACCATAGAGCATTTGCAGCAGTGACTAGAGCCACACCTAAATGCACTAATGGCTCTGATAAAGCAGAGAGGATAAAGGGGGATACAAAGTTACCCAAAAAAATGAAATAATATTATGCAGTAAAAACATTGCTTAAGGAACCAAATAAAATATGGAGAGGTAAAACAACAGGAGAGAATTCCAAATTAAATCAGAGAAGAGGAACAAAAGGAAATGGTATCTGGAGTATAAAGAAATCTAAAAATAGAAGAGAAGGTACTGACTTTTTTATGATGCATAGTTTTCAAATGGGGAATTACATCCCTATCTAACATATGAAACATCCATTTTAAAATATTACAATTTGTATTTATGGAAGGGTGTATTAACAAAATATAGAATGCTATCCACTAAAGAGAGAGAGAGAGAGAGAGAGAGAGAGAGAGAGAGAGAGAGGGAGAGGGATAGATGGGAGAGAGGAGAGAGAGAAGGCGAGGGATAGACACAGACAGAGAGAGAGAATATGAATCCCTCATAGTATTTAATCCAACTACCACTTAATCATTTATTTCCGAAACTGCACTCGTCTCTACTGGTTGCCAAAGTAAGTAGGACAGGGGTTGGTTCAGGGAAATATGAGCCGGAAGAACAAGATGAAAACCAGGGCACAGCAATATGGAGCACGCCCAAACACACGCATGCACCATACCCCTGAGATAAAAATAGAAGCAAACCAACACACTGTTCACTCATTTGGAAAGTAATACAAAAAAAAAAAATCACATAATTAGTTACTCTACTGTGAAACAACAGACAGAGAAAACAGCAGGCTATTTTTTGCTAAAGTGATGGTTCCATCTGATATTGTCATGAAAGAGAGAAAAAGTGAGAGTCCAGATGTGAAGACGTGAAATCAGTTAATCAGTTTTATACACTACTTTCTCTGTGTTATTGAAGCTTTATTGTTAAGTCTACAATAAATAATTAGTTGTTCACATCTAAACAGTATTAATTACAGTGTCTAAGTGTGGAGGTTAGCTGCTGGAGGAAATTATCACTGTTTGTAATCTGCATGTGTGTTTGTATGAGAGGTGTGAGAGAAACAGTCAGACATGGAATGAGAGACAAAGAGAAATGATGTGTGTCTTTGCATGAATGTCATTTAGGGTAGTGTAAGTGGTTCATTCTATGAAAATCTAATCTGGTAAAAAGGTTTGTGGAGCAGCCGCACAGTCATGGTATGCTTTATAACAACAGACCATTAATCAAAGCTGTCAATAACAACGGGTTTAACAATAAGCTTTGGCAACAGCATAGGTAGCATGGAGATCTGATTGGTCTGGTCGAATCAATGTGACTGTAAAGGACACTCTGATTGGCTCAGCTTTGCGCCTAGCGACAAAGGCAGTGTCCGATAGATCTCTGCTTCCACACAGGGGGCACCCATAATTGATTCACTATCTCCTTCTTGTATCCATGGTAACACAGACGCAGGCTCCTACAGTGCCACTCCCGGCACCTACCTCTTCTGTACTCCTCCTTGTGAGCACTCAGCGTATATATGCCAAGGACAGGGAATCTACCTAATTGATATTCAACAATTTGAGTTGCATTTGACCTGTGCACATCTCATTTATTTTATAGCATGCATATGTAGTATACTTTAACATTTAAAAAAAAAGAACACATAATCACTCTGCACTCTCCATCTCTCCTATTCTCTACTTTTGTCTCTCTTATGCACAGAAACAGCCTGAACAAAACATTTTTTTTATCAGAGTAAGAAAAAACAATCTGATTTTGTAGTATGTATTAAGTATTAAGCAGTGATAACCTTGTTTTGTCAAACACTTCACTGGGGCAGAGAGCTTTGGCTGTGTTTTGTGTCAGCTAGAGAGTGGAAAATGGGACAGGAACCCACTGTCTGTGGGTCAATATTCACTTTGAAAACTCAATAACAACACCAGTCAATACACTACCATATAGAGAGTGGCAAACACGCTAAATAATTGTATGTATTGACAAACAGAAGCAAAAATGGCACAAAAAGTTCCACTTTTCTACCACAAGAGGGGGCCTATATTCTCCCACTTTCTTTGTTCTCCATATCAGCCACATGCACAGACAGACACCCACAGTGATGCAAGAGGCAGGCCCAGCTATAAAAGCCTTATATTAGATTAGCACACTCACACACTATGAAAATCGTATCAGTGGTATACTAGCAGTGTATCTTGGTGTCTGACACGCGTTCGCTCTGCCTGCGGAAATTAAAACGTCAACTCTCCCAGATGGGAAAGGAGATGTGAATGTATCAGACAATACCTGCATACTCTCATCTAGCCTGATACATATCAAAACAAAGAGGATAAGACAGAGAAAATTCCTTTTGCCACATCTGACGATTATAAAGAATATACTGTCTACTTTATAGAACACTTACATATTTTATAGTTTACATTATTCTGGTGTGAAAAAAACAAATGCAGGACAGGAACATGTGAAGTACATTGTTACTCGCACATCTATTTTCATTTATTTTTTTGTATCACCACACTATACTGTATGTATAAATATCCCTGTATGTAACTAGTGTGAGTTTATTTTCATGTATTACTGAATAAGCAGCAGGCAGTACTGCATGTGAAGTGCATTGCAGGTGCAGGCCTGCTGCACTAGGGCGTGGCCCATTTCTTAAAAAAAAAAAAAAAAAAAAAAAAAAAAGGAAGGGGGAGTGGTCTGAATTATAGAGGAGAGTGCTGGCCTGCAGAGAATCTGAAGTTGGAAATCGTTGAAGTGGTTTTGTGAGGTTGCTCCACTTTCCACAGAAGATGATGATAACTATTTATAAAATAATGACTTGCGTACCAATCATTTCAGCTTAGTGAAGCTTCTCTGAGAACAGCAAACACCATCTTTCACTCTCATCACCATCAAAACTTAAAGAGCTACATAGACAGAAGCTTCTTGCTGTGGTGGTGATGATAAAGATTTAGGTACAGCATGAGTAGGCATTTTAGCTTGGATGTGAGAAAGAGGTGGAGAGTATACACTCAGTTGTCTCTATCTCAGTTACACCTGGCTAAAACTAACCTGATACAGTACAAACCTGCAACAAAATATACGATCCTTAAGGATAGTATAATACAGCAAATGCAACACAGGAAAGACCATTAATAAATTTAAGATGAATTGAAATTTCACACTTTTACCAAGTAGTTTAGACTTGTAGAGAAATGTGGGGTTTTATGCACCTGTCATTCTATTAACATGTGCAATGTAACTGTGAGAGTGAATGCGCAACCTATACAAGGCCAAAGGCAAAACACAACCAACAATTATAGAACCAAAAGTAAACTAGCAGCCTGTATATTAGCTTGGAATTTAAGGGTGAGTGGCATCCTTGATGATTTCCTGCTGCTGATTTTACAAAACTACTCTTTGTGGCATCATTAAGATGATTCCACCTAATCGCATTAGAGAAGCAACGTAGTGGAATAAATTATACACTTTACAGAGGCCTTAATCCTGGACAACTGGGAATACTGACTGCAGTGACAGAATGGGAATAATGCTTTGACAGGAATAAATGAATTATTTAATTAATTTACATTTAACACCTGAATTAAGTGGAACATTGTTATGTGAATTTAAGGCAACTTCCACATTACATACTGTCCGTTCACAGAGATATATTTTTACGTCTAGTTTAACTAGGTATTACTATTATATAGTTTATATATTGCAGGATTACTTGACTTATAAAGAAATTCAGAAATTCTCATATATATTTTAAATAAGGATCATTAATAGAAGAATTTAATATGCCAGTTCTCTGTTAGAGGACAAAGCCAAAGTGAATCAGGAATAAGACAAACATTAGCCAGTAAACAAGGTCTTAGGGAACAAAATCACTTCAGTCTCATCTCTCAGTCCAGCACACCAAACTCCTTGTTATTTTTGTATCACAGTTTTAAATACTTTTGCTGTCTAAATTTTGCACCACTTATTCATACTAACCAGACTCTTGCTTCAGAACTGTTAATGTGATGCTTGTGTGAAATATTTAGTTTAGTGGTGCATGACATTTTTTTTCAACACATTGTGTGTCACCTGATCTGGATTTCTGCTATTAAACCCAGCTGATATCTAACCCATCAAACTAATCACTGTAAATCAAGTGTCTGTACCACTCATCTCATAAGATGAGTAGTACAGACATTATCTTACTGCAATTACTATCCGCATGTCTGTGAAATGTAACATTAAATTGAGCTTCTGCCATTACTCTAATAATGTTGCAGTGATATATATCAAGCTCTTTGATTAGGCATGGTTAATCACAGGTTTTGAATGTGTGACATGCACTCACATCACCACGAGGAATGATAAATAAATGGCAGCATCTTATATAAGGCCTTTAAATTGTAACAAAACCAGCAAGTAGACATTTTAAATGATCATGGATACAAGATTATTTTTTTAATAAAATTTATCAAATAATCCATATACAGTGGCTTGCGTAACTATGTGGCCCCCTTGAACTTTGTGACCTTTTGCCACATTTCAGGCTTTTAAAAAAAACAAGTTTAAAATATCCAATAAAGTGTGTTCCACTTCATGATTGTGTCTGTTTGTTGTTGATTCTTCACAAGAAATTACAGTTTTATATCTTTATGTTTGAAGCCTGAAATGTGGCAAAAGGTCACAAAGTTCAAGGGGGCCACATAGCTTCGCAAGCCACTATATATGCAAATATATATCATTATCTGTGCAAAGGTGTACTCTAGGAGGCAGAGAGCATCATCACACAACACACTTCAAATCACACATTATGAACTTAGCACAGTCAATAATGCTGACATGTATTACAACATGTATTAATAGTTTGTGAGGTGAAAGTTGTTCCAAATTCCTTGGTAAGATGGTTGAAGGCTATATTGGACCTAACACCTAACAGAATAAAAATAACTAACTACCTAACTAACTAACTAAACATGAAATAAGATCACCCTTCATAGTGAGCACACGTCTACACAAACCCAGACAAACATACCTCACTACTTAAAAAAAAAAATCCAGCAATAAATGATATATAAAAAAAAATGTGTGAACGCAATAAAAGGGTCAAAAGTTACTATGGAACATGAAGCCATGCTCTGTCAACATGTCTAATCAGTGCTCATGTTGTAAAAAAATGCCACGAAGTCAAGTTAAACACCTAAAGCAGAGACTCTGAGTTTTTGCATAGGACAAGCTCCTGTGTGATGCTGCTGTGAGGAACCAGACTAAAATTATAGCTGTCCCTATCTGCCTACTTCTGCCGCAGTCATAAGGCAGAAAGCAAAAAGGTGCTCTGACATTCAGCTTTAGTTTCTACAGAAAGAGGGAGCACTGTAGAATAGTGTGGTGAAAAAGAGATGAGGAGGGGATAATGGAATGGGCAAATGTCATTTCGTACTCCAATAGGAATCAGCAACTCAATCACGAATATGAGCTTATAAATTGACCAAATATAGGAAACAGGAGAGAGAGAGAGAGGAAAAGTGTAACTCAGCATCCAAAAGGTGTCAGCCATTTCCTAAAAGCTTGTAGTCACAAAAAGCGACAGGAGGGGGCATAAGAGAGTACCATCCAGAGAATAAGATGTGTAGGAGGAGGAGGTGAGGGATGTAGAAAATCAGGGGAGATTCTTTGTGTGACGATGAGATATGAAAACAAAGAGAGGGGTTGAAAATACAAGCTTGTGACAGAAAAGAATCCAGTAAAAGGTGGAGATGAGCAAGAAAGCACGCAAAGCTGGAGAACAGGCTAAGTAAAAATAACAGGAAGGAAAGCAGGGGAGAGGTGAGAGCGACTCGGTGGGAGGAGAGAGCGGAATATGAGTCAGGCTTACAGCATTAACACTCATCTTCCACACCCATGTCTCATTGTTTTATTCATACACTGCTCCTACTAGATAAGATGGCAGTAAACATGGGGAAAACATTTAACGATTGATACACATATAAACACACACACACACACACACAGAGTGCAAGACTGTCAAGCTGCAGTGTATCATATAACCAAATACCTCTAACATTATGATATAACAATACCGGCACTAATCCTGAAGGCAAAAGTTCCCGGTTTCATTTTTTTTCTTCTTTTGTTATGACAGATGGTTCTACTAAAAATAAATGCAGCAGACCAACTTCACGAAATGGAAAGCTACATGTGGGATGAGGTGACTCACCCACTGTACAACAACACAGTTACTGGTTCAGACTCAAATATATAACCAGGAGAAGACCAGCAGCGGTTAGTTCATTTTCATAAGAAAAAAAAAAAGAGATAATTGGTTGCAGTTTTCATCATTTCATTAAAAACAGGCTTTTTCTCCATATTTAGAGAATTGTATCACTGTCATATAACCACAGAATGCTTATATCAGTACAGTGACTCCCTGTGCATAATCAAAAAAAAAAAAAAAAAAAAAAACAGAAGAGCAGCAGCAATCATTTAATTTTCATAAGAAAAAAAAGGTTATTGTATATGCATTTCTTTAAAAGCAGGCTTTATCTCAGCATCTAAAAAGCCATATCAGTGCCATATGTCCACACAAACCTCATACCAGTAAGGTGACTTACTTGTGCATCCCAGAGAGACCAGAGATCAACTAATTATGTTTCTCTAAATACACAGGCTATTAAGATGAGTGCTGACCTCATTTTCTCCTTCAAATTTATTTATATAATTATTTATTAATCTTTAAGGAATAACGATCAGTCACATGTTATTTATAAGTTGATCAATTTAAACAAACAAAACAACCTAACAGTTCAAGAGATGCATAATGTATGAATAGGGCAACGGTATTTGGATTTACATGTTTTTGCCTGACACAAAGGTCATCTGAGTTGTCAAGCCATGTTTGGCCTGGAAACTCCCTGAACATGATCCTACACATGTATTTAAAAATTTCTGTATCACTTTGCAGACCATTCTGTTGTAGTCATGTCACAACCAAACAGATCAGTCTGTAAATGTACACACGTCACAATAAATAGCATGTAGCTCTCTTTCACTATATATTTATACAATTGCATATTACTGCAGTGCAGGCTAAAGAAGAAGATGTGTCTTGCAATAATTGCATTGTGGCTCTAATAAGAAGTGATTAACACAGTCATGTGATAATACTTTATTGTTGTGGATAATCAAACAGTAAACTTTCAGAGAAGTAACACACTCAAATAGAAGGCTAAGCAATTACCCAAGATGCTTATTCGGAGCATTCGTAGGTAGCAAATAGCCACAGGGGGAAGACAAACCCTGTGGCTAGAGACTGGATCCCTCGCACAGCCAACGTCTGATCCCATCCACATGGGCCAGAAATAAATCCAACATATGGTAGTTATCAGACAAGTATATGCCAACTGTGACTTTACACCACCTCTTTCCCACATTGAGCAGTGCAAGATATGCTGTAAGAAGACAATCCTCTTACCAAGGCTGCACCCACTGTCCAAACAGCTGACTCTGGATTTTCCTCACCCATTCATTCATTAATTCTGTCAAAAATCACAACCCCCATCCCCTGAATCTAGATATCATGACACACTTTGTGGTTACAACATGTTGAACTTGAAGTGTTTTTTTTAGCCAACCGTGCCTTCACTAGTTTCCTACTTCATGACTGACTGTTCTTGCGTGAATCCTTGCGCTGACACCTCAGTCAGGTCAATCCTCCAGGCATGCAGTGATGACCTAAGTACAGCAGCAGATGTTGCGGCTGTATAAGCACTGATGCCAAACAAGAGCAGCCAGGCCTACATCTGCTCTCATCTCTGTTGATTCAGAAAAAAAAATAAATAAATATACCACAGGACACAGGACTAACTGCATTGAATGCAATGAAGTGCCTATTTTTACATTAGGCAGATATACTGTATAATTAAAACAGTCTTATTCCATTATATTTTTAAAATTATAATAGTTGCTTTATAATTATAATAGAATTATATGGTCAAGCTCTGTATTATATATTGGTTCTTTTGACCCCTGTACATATCTGGATGTTCTCAGGGATCAGTAGATGTAGCTCCCACTAGTCAACACTTTTCTAGATCAAAAATTTGTACCTAAAGGTGTCTGGGCATTTGCTAAACTGTGGAACTCTTCACCTATCAAAATTAGACAGGCCACTTCTCCACATCTTCACAAGTCTCTTCTTAAGATTTTTTTTAATAGGAGAGCACTTATTAATATTTAATACCTGGCTGGTGTCTTATTTTTTATCATTAATGATAATTTAACTTGTTTTATACTGTTTTTAACCTTGAAATAAAACATGTCAATACATCAGCATAGTAAACTAAGCAGATAAAACTTAAGCAAGAATTCAACATGACAGAACAAGATATTTTTTTTCATTACTGGAATGTTGTTATTGCTTATGAAACTAAACCAGGCTCACACCCTGAAGAAAGGCCTCAGTCTCTTGATCCAACAGCAATAGAGTGAGTTTTAAAAGAGAGTGGCAAGGTCCAACCCAAAGCACTCATCCACACAGCCATGAGTCAATGGACTGAGACGTAATGAAACTGAGGGCTTATATAACCAAGTTGCTAAGAGGAGAAGGTCAGACCTACTCGCACAATATCAGCGATGAAATAGATATGTCTAAGAAACAAAGAGAAATGCAAAAAAATGTACAAAAAAAAATATATATATATATATATATATATATTTTTTTTTTATATATAAAAAAACAACGTATTATGCCAGGTTATTAAAGGTTAAAACATCAGGCTTGCTGGACAGAGAAGTCCAGCAAGCCTCACTTCTGAAGAGAAGTGAGGCTTGCCACTTCACATTAAATTATCAGGGTGTAGGGCATGGACAATGAGAAAAAAAAAAACAAAAAAAAAAACTTGTAAAATCACAATACAAAGCAGAATAAGCAATTTATAGACACATACACATTCATAACATTCATCACAATTGTGATATACATGCTACAGAGTTAATATATCTGACAACTTCTCATGTGTTATGTATCTCATGTGGTGTGTATAATGTATTTTATGTTTTATGTTTTTCACTTCTGATAGAGGTTGTTTTTCCCTTTCATGCTCTGTCCCCAATTTCACAATCAGTAATGATTGTGTTTGTGTGTATATATATTGCATGGTCTGCTTTATGTTGGTAATTTGACAATGCCTGATGATCACTTTTGTCAAATCAAAACATTGCTCAGTTAAAAATACCAGGAGCTACAGTATTAGTAGTGTGTGCTGAGCTCCTATCCAGTTTACATCAATAGCTCTGAAATTGTCTTGTCATGTCCTAGAAGAAATGATAAGGGCAAAAGGAGCTGGGCCAGGGAGTCTTGGCTAACAATTGTCATTGCAGTCCACTATAACATTTTTGGTACAATGAATTTGATATCCCCCTGTAACCCAGTGGAAAACTTTTCATTGTTAAACAATCACCATTCAAGATGGATTTTTTAACACAGGCAAAAATGTAATTTTGAGGTTAGTGAAACTCGCTCAATTTTTGACTTTGTCCAACCCTTCCTGGCCTCCCTGTCTTAAAATAACAGCACTACTAACTGTTTATTGACCAGATACTCTATACGCTGCACTGCAGCAGTGCCTGTACTTGCAGACATTCACAATAACAACCTCCTGACTCATCGACACCAAATCACTTACTGGTTTGCAAAGAGAAACTACTGGTGCAAACAAACATACCCATAAGCTAACAGACACTCAGAGAGTATATCTACTATCAACCCAACTGTCCAGCAGCATATACACAGTATGCAGTTTAGGTGAATTGTGTAAAAAAAAAAAAAAATCTACCAGTACATTATTTATGTATCTACTAATAAACACAACAATACAAATGTAATATTCAACAGTGAATGTTAATGCAACACGCTCCTTTCTTCATTCCTTCATGCTCCTTCATTCATAAAAAACAACTCTCAGGTTATTCTTGTCAATTGTAAGAGACTGGTGATTAAAAAAAAAAAAAAAAAAAATCAAATGCTCAGTGACAGAAAAAAATGTTATGCAATGCTCTGAATTGAATGACTATGGTTATCTGGTCACATATCTATATGTATATGTCTTTATGTCTAGGATGGAATAAACAATTTTAATTATAACATAATATATTCATTGGTAAAACAGGGACAAAACGTTAAAAAAAAAAAAAAAAAAAAAAAACAAGGAAGGGAAGTTTTTTAAACCAATTACTACTGTCAGTGTAAAACCTGTTCCAAGTTCACCTGCACTCTTGATAGATAAAGTGCTGAGAGCGTGAAATATTACTGATGAACAATGTGCATTCAGCTTTTTCAAAGCCTGTTTGGTTCGGGGATTGTAAATTGCTGACCTGATGGAAAAAGTAGCCGAAGCTTACAGGGGATAGACGTTTATGTACAAACATTTTACACAAAAAAGAGCTGAGTATATAGAGATTTAAAGTTTGCAAAGCATGACGGTACAATGAAGGACACAGGTAAAGATGAAAGGAGTGAAAATAACATTATGGCCTGAACAACCAAACTATACAGAGCATGCAATAAGCAAAAAGAAGGAGACAAAGTTATATTGATGTGCAGTGTTAAACAGCTGTGTTACATATATAATAATTACACACACAGTGGTCACACTCGTGTTAATAGTAGTATAATACAGCTTACCCAGAAAAACTGAAACCAGAAGGAAATATTTTTAGTCAATGGAGAGCACCTGTTTTTGAGTTGAAGGGCTTCATTGATAGAATTGCCTCACAGTGTGTGTGCCACTATATCACATGGGATCCTGCCTTCCTTACGCTGTGTCTATGAACACAGGCATGCCTGTGTGCAGCGTGAACATACAGATTGTAGCAGTTGTCATTGTGCCCTGCTGTATGTGTGAATTAGATTACCATCACTGCTGCTGACCTCAATGTGAGCGGAGCCATCCTTCAACAAAGCTGGAGTAATAAGAGGGAGAATGTGCCCCACTGACACACAACAGCACATGCAGCATCTGCAGCCACAACCCTACAGGCATGGGGTAGAGCAACACAGGGCCACAGAGCACATGGCAGAACCCGGAGAGTAGATGGATAGGAGACTGTTCAAAGAAAGACAGAAAAAGAGAGGGAGACAGGCTATGGGGGCATATGAAAGAGGAAACGAAGGACACGCATACAAGCTGGAAAAAGCCAAGAGTGGGGTGGGGGAGGGGGAAACAAAGTGATATCATGGAGGATAAGGAGGAAGGAGAAAGTAAGGAGATGGTGTGGGAAGCTGCAAAAGAGGAGGAATAAAAAAACAGGCCATTGCATGACACAGGAAAGAAGTGGAACAGAACAGGACATGCTGCAAGGAATTGCATTTCATAGAGTAACATTGATATTGCAGTATGTAACAAAAAAAAGCCAAAGAAACAGTTTAAAGGAGGGGGGGTCTGAAAGGTTTACATAAGATCCAAGTAAATGGGGTGAGGAGATGGGTCAGAAAAGTAATTGTGGAACACAGACAGAACAGTTTAAGAGTTGCTGAACATTGCCATTGTTTTGAAGGTGTGAATACACAGGAGTAACCACATAGAATGAGGCCATTTCTCTCAAGCTGCTGGAATTACAGTATATAAAGTCATGCTGAAACAGCTGCGTCTCTCTATTCCCCTGACATTTAGCTCATCGTTTTACCCTCTCTTCCTAGGACACTAAATGCAGTTCAATGAGAGAAATGCTCACATCCACCTAACGAAGACAACATACACAGACAAACGAAAAACATAGGGGGTCATTGCACTGTAAATGATTTTTAGCACAGACACTCAGCATGCAAACACAATTGCACAGATATGCTGAGCCAAGCCAAGCAGACAGACAGAGCCACTGAAGCAGGCGGCCGCACTCCCACCTAGAGAGCATAGAGGATGAGAATATATTTGGAATATAGTACACTAGAAACAGGGAATTCAGGTGTCTTATTTAACACAATGTTAATTATTCCATAGACAAATGTTGATTTTGTTGTTGCTTTTATCGAGGCAAAACCATTTAGCATGCTCCTCTCACATAACATGTTAATTCATCAACGGACTAAAACCCATGCCATGTGCTCTCATTGTGAATGCAGCTCATGACCCTGGTTGAGATTTATCCACACCCCTTATCCCTTTTTTCCGTCTCCCAACTATACAAGCGCAAATGCAGAAGCAAGTGCAACAATACACAATTATTTCCTCGTACACAACCAGCATGATCCACTGACATCTTCACGTAATTTTTAGTTTTCATGAAACGTGCAGCTTTTAAAATCACATCAATAAATCTTGTCGGGGCATCTGCCGTCCAGGCACAGCTTAGCAATTCTGCTGTATTTCAAAAAACACAGTATGCCTGATACACTTTCTAGCTCACACACAAACCCATACATATAAAATATGCATACATGCACGCATGCACAGAGAGGGTTATTTCTGGAGAGCACTGAATAGAACTGGACCAAGGAACTGCAAAGAAAGTGTTTTCAGCCTCTTCTTCCTAGAGCAAATTGATGGCTCACACTGACTGAATTGATCCTTTCCCTCCCTGTAGCCATACTCAACTGTGGCTTTCTGCTTTAACACACATGCAGCCCTGTGTCAAAATAAGCAATCCCATTAGCTTTGAAATTAAAAAAAATTAAACATTGTTTTATATATATTTTGCTGCCTGACATTATTTACAGGATATGGAAGGTTGACCTAGTTGTTAACGATTATCTCTATACTATAAAATATCTAATTAGAAGCTCAACTATTCCTGCCTTCGCTATTATTTCAATAGCTGCACCATCTGTTGCCTGATTTACTGGGGAGATTTTGACATAATCCATGTGTTTCTTTCTAAATAAACCCATTTTCATTAAATATTGTGAAATTTCTATAGATGAAGCATACAAAAGCTGCTTCCCCTCCCCCCTCTCCTACTGCTCTCTCTATCCCTTCCTCCCTCCCTCCCTCATCCGCTTCCTCTGCTGTTGCTAAGACCGTTGAGTGCATGCTAGTCTGTGGAAACCAGTAGACTCAAAGAGGTGGATCTCCTCATGTGTTGCTATGGGCAACACACAATTCGACAGAGAATCAGCCGAGAAGCCGAGCATGCAGACTTACACACATGTGCTAAAATATGACCTATTTTTCAGTCAATCAAAAGAGGGAGAACATGAGCTCATTTATGTGCATAGTGTATTAATGTGTAGTGTATACATGTGTGTGTTTAATCACTGTATAATATTTAACATCCTGGAAGCACAATAGGCTGCTGAAATGCAAAAATAAACAAATTAATTAAATATTTAAGAGAATATTTGCTTGCTGCTTTTCAATTCTGTAGTGAATGAAGATCCCAGCTGAAGCCGTGTCCCTACCCCACCTGACTGGTTGTACATTATGAGTCACTGCACACAAGCCGCAGGCTGACTCTTTCCCACTCTCTGTCATAGCTCCAGCCATTCATGGCCCACTGAATAACCTAAATCAGCAAACACAGACCTCAAATAACTCAGTCAGTCAGTCTCTTCACCGACACAACCACACACACACACTCACATCCCAAATATAAAGGCACGTAGTACAAATATGAATACAAATGTTTACAAGCCTTACATGTGCACCATCACATTTTGTATTCCAAGAGTTAAATCAGAGATAATATGATATATGCTAATATGTCTTCTTCAAAACCTAATCTAAATGATTGGAGGACTGTAAACAAGGTGCAAGCTTAAATTGTAAACATGATATTTTGCCAATATGTTTTGATCGTTTTAGGATAAGCAACTACAAAGGCCATGGACTACAGCAGGGGTGGGCAACCCTGGTCCTAGAGAGCCGCAGTGGGTGCAGGTTTTTGTTCCAACTGAACAGTAACACACCTGATTCTACTTAATGAAAGTCCTCAGCAAGAGCTCTGATGGTTGATCAGTAGAATCAGGTGTGTTACTGCTCTGTTGGAACAAAAACCAGCACCCACTGCGGCGCTCTAGGACCAGGGTTGCCCACCCGTGGACTCCAGAAATATACTGTCCTTTACACTGCACCTAAACACATGTTTTAGAGTCAGTTCATGGACTCCTATGACACAACAACACATTTCTTGTAATATACATATTCTGTAGAGGATGAGAGGGCTATCCTTGTTTCACCAGACAACTAGGTGCTCAGGTAATAAGGGAACACTTACTAAGAATAACCCAGCAACACTAAACAGACTAACTGCTCTTTATTTCACAAAGAAAGCGTTTTATGCAGGTCTGTTATCAGAAGATTAGAAAAGTAGATTGTCATTTTATTGTTGCTGAGTTACTTTTGCACACCAAAATAGGCCCATTACAGTTTAAAATATTAAGTAGTAAAGGAGCTCAGTGCATTAAATATGAAGTATAAAAGTATGACATGCTGTAAATAAAATGTGATGAAACATCAGGCAGAAAACATGACAACAGTTGGCTTTGTATAAGTTTTCTCATTTTAGAAAGCAACTGTGTCTTCAGTACAAAAAAAGTTTAGATATTTCTATTTACTTTAACCGTATTCCACGATATATTTGGTGGTGGAACTGCCCACGGCCTATCGTGGTTAAATAAATAAATATATTCCATAAGGTTGGGTTAGGGTTAGGGTCTTGGAATAATTTTAGTATGAATAAGTTCTTTATGGAGGTACACTACAGCATTAAAGTGCAAGCACATCATACTGCTTTAACTCTTCAACTTAACTCAGCAGTCTCATTAAAAAAAAGCAATTCCCTCTGTGTTGAATTGTATGTGGCTGAGGCCTTTTTTTATCCAGCTTCACTGGGTGAGTGGTCAGATCAAGTCTTTTAGGCACACTCAATTCATTAGAACATAGTATTTGTACCAGATTGGCCTTAAAAAAAATCCTTCTCACCTCTTCAGATGTTCTCCTCCTGTCAGGGAGCATCAGAGTATTCGCTTGGCTTCCAGGAACTATAGTAGATCCTATACTCATCCTGGGTCCAACTAACATGTAGCGTTTGTCTCCAGATCTGTACTGGATGCTGTGACACAGTGTTCCATCATAATTAGGGTCTTGTAGATATTTAGAAGTATAGTCTGTGGATTTTGAGCACTGCATTGCAATCAGCACAATGATACTGATGAGAAAAAGTACAGAAACTGATCCCAAAGTTATCATCAGGTAAAAAGTCACATCATTCCCTTCATCATCCTTTGCTGCACTTTTAACATCAGAAGCTGCAAAAGCTTCTTTGGGCTCCACAACTTTGACAATCACAGTAGCTGTTGCTGAGAGTGACACGTTCCCATTGTCTTTGACCAGTATGACCAGTTTCTGCTCAGCCTCGTCTGTCTCTGTGAATGAGCGAAGTGTTCTGATCTGTCCTGTATATCGGTCCAAACCAAACAGACTGTGGTCAGTAACTTCCTGCAGTGAGAACAGTAACCAGCCGTTATATCCTATATCAGCGTCATAGGCTCTGACTTTAGTCACCAAGTGTCCTGCGTTCACATTGCGGGGAATCTCCTCCACACCTTCAGCAGAACCGTTGGAGCTGACTGGATACAGGATGACTGGAGCGTTGTCGTTCTGATCCAGAATGAACACGTTCACTGTGACGTTGCTGCTCAGTGACGGAGTTCCAGAATCTGAGGCTACGACTTGGAACTGGAAAGTTTTTAGAGTCTCAAAATCAAAACTTTTCAGTCCTGTAATATTCCCATTGTCAGAATTTATGTGAAGAAATGATGTAAATGTTTTGTGTTCATCCCCATTTCTTACTATCTTATATGATATGAGAGCATTATCACCCTCATCCCTGTCATAAGCACTCACTGAAAACAAGAAGGCTCCTGCAACATTGTTTTCAGTAACATAAAATGTATATGGATTTATTGAAAACTCCGGACTATTATCATTCACATCGGCTACAGTCACACTTATTGTCCTATGAGTTGACAAAGGTTGTTCACCAGCATCTTTAGCCACTATTGTTACATCATATGTGGACTGATGTTCTCTATCCAGGAGAGATTTGGTGACAATAGAGTACATATTGTCCTGTAATGAGGGGGTTAATGTAAAAGGTACATCTTCACTTATGTAACAGATTACCTTTCCATTTAAACCTGAGTCATTATCATTCACACTTATCAATGCTACTGTGGTTCCAGGTTTGGAGTCTTCAGGAACTGCACTTGAAAAGGATGTCACTTCGATCTCAGGTGCATTGTCATTCAGGTCTACAATACTTATTATGGCACTTTTTTCTGTTGCTAGGGGAACTGATCCTTTATCAGATGCTTTAATATCGATTTCATACCTGTCTTTTGCTTCGAAATCTATCACCCCTTTAACAAGAATTTCTCCAGTGTTAGCATCAACTTCAAAAAGTTTTCGCAGGTTATTATTTACATTATTTCCGAAAGAATAAACTACTTCACCATTTAAGCCGTCATCTAAATCTGTAGCATTCACTTGCATGATAGTTGTGCCAATTGGTGCATTTTCATTAAGCACTGCAACATATGAGTCTTTGGTAAAAACTGGCATGTTGTCATTTACATCTAAAACATTAATGATAATTTCGGTGGTTCCTGACCGAGCAGGTTTTCCTCCATCGATGGCTGTCAGCAGTAATCTGTGACTTCTTGCAGTTTCTCTATCCAGTGGTTTATGCAAATACAGGAGAGGAATTTTCCCATCTTCTCCTCTATCTTTAACCTCGAGACGAAAATGATCATTTTGACTCAGCTTGTACATTTGGATAGAATACACGCCACTGTCTGGGTCGCGGGCGCCTTGTAGTTGGAATCGTGCCCCTGGTGAAGTAGATTCTGATATCTCCAAATGCGTCTGGTTTTCGGGGAAGGTGGGAGAGTGGTCGTTTACATCCAATATCTCAACCGCGACGTAGTGCACCTCTAGCGGATTCTCCACCACTGTTTTAATGTTGATAATGCAGCCACTGATGCGTTCGCACACCTCTTCTCTGTCTATTTTCCGGTTGACGTGTAAGATGCCATTATTCTTTAGCTGAAACGGGGGCTCAGTCGAACCTGAAACGATGCGAAATCCTCTAGCATTCAACGCGGTCAGGTCCAGCCCTAAATCTTTAGCGATATTCCCAACAATGGCACCCTCCGCAAGCTCTTCGGGAATAGAATACCGTAGCTGTGCGGATGTGAAATTAAAAGTAAGATCCACATAAACAATGACAAAAAACACGCGCTCCAACCATGTTCTGCATCCTCGTCGTGCCATATTGGATGGATTAAAATACCCAAAACGTATCGGTTCAAGGTACAACGTGATTCTATATAGCAAACGCATTTGGAACAAAAAAATAATAGCTACCCGAATTTAGAAATATTTTGCCAAAGGAGTCATATGTGGAGCCATCGCCCTGACTGATGCACAAGTGCACTCTGTCGTGAAATAGCACCACAATACTGACGATGGAGATTTCCCACCGATAGTCGTTCATTTACACAAGCAGTGACACCACGCGAGCAGAGCTTCACAATCACACTTTAAATAACACGAATATTACGTGATGTTCGCAGTGTTGACAACTTCCAACAATGCCTGTTAAAATGCAAGCGTAAAATAAAATAAAAAAAATAATAATAGTTTAATACGCTTTCAAAATACATTAAAAGGAAAGACAACGGGCATAAATAAGCCAGTGGACGAATGTATGAAACTGTGTACATTTGGAACTCCGTGAACACGCAAAACAGGAAAAGTGGTGAAAACAATTAAGAAATATCAACAGAGGAAGAAGCAATTTACTTATTGTAAGCACTATCATTTGGCAGCCATTGCGCACGGTTAAAATCCTAATAAAGTGGTGTTCTAACAACCTGTTGATTGGTCACATCTGACGGCTATCAATAATAACATAATACTATAATATTTATAAAAACTATGTTTTGTTACGGCAACTCGAGCGATTTTTTTCATCAGTCCGGAGAGGTTTTCAAAACGCAATCCAATCACAACTTGTTGAAACTCTAAATGTCGTATTATACAAATTATGAAAACCAGTGAAATTAATAACTAACTAACCCACATTAATCGTCTATAACAACCGATGTATTTCAGGACCCCGGACAGCTATTAAAAACTGTACATAGCGGCTACATGTAACCAGAGTCCTGTCCTCAGCAAGGCCAAAGTGTGTTAAAAATGTGACGTGGTTAACTTGAGGATTTTTACAGCACTATATTTTGAAGCCTTACCTCTTCAGAAGTTCTCCTCCTGTCAGGGAGCATCAGAGTGTTCGCTTGGCTTCCAGGAACTATAGTAGATCCTATACTCATCCTGGGTCCAACTAACATGTAGCGTTTGTCTCCAGATCTGTACTGGATGCTGTGACACAGTGTTCCATCATAGTTAGGGTCTTGCAGATATTTAGAAGTATAGTCTGTGGATTTTGAGCACTGCATTGCAATCAGCACAATGATACTGATGAGGAAAAGTACAGAAACTGATCCCAAAGTTATCATCAGGTAAAATGTAACATTGTCCTCCTCATCAACTTTAGTTGCGCTTTTAACATCAGAAGCTGCAAAAGCTTCTTTGGGCTCCACAACTTTGACAATCACAGTAGCTGTTGCTGAGAGTGACACGTTCCCATTGTCTTTGACCAGTATGACCAGTTTCTGCTCAGCCTCGTCTGTCTCTGTGAATGAGCGAAGTGTTCTGATCTGTCCTGTATATCGGTCCAAACCAAACAGACTGTGGTCAGTAACTTCCTGCAGTGAGAACAGTAACCAGCCGTTATATCCTATATCAGCGTCATAGGCTCTGACTTTAGTCACCAAGTGTCCTGCGTTCACATTGCGGGGAATCTCCTCCACACCTTCAGCAGAACCGTTGGAGCTGACTGGATACAGGATGACTGGAGCGTTGTCGTTCTGATCCAGAATGAACACGTTCACTGTGACGTTGCTGCTCAGTGACGGAGTTCCAGAATCTGAGGCTACGACTTGGAACTGGAACGTTTTCAGAGTCTCAAAGTCGAAACTTTTCAGCGCCATAATGTCCCCATTCTCGGCGTTGATGTTTAAAAACAGACCAGCACTGTCTCCTCCACTCTCCCTCGGAATGTGATATAAAATCTGCGCATTATCGCTGTCATCAAGATCGGATGCCCTAACTGAAAACAGCGGGTCTCTTAAATCATTATTTTCCGTGATATAGAAAGTATATGGGCTCAGTGTAAACTGTGGTTTGTTATCGTTCACATCTGCAACAAATACACTTATTGTCTTTTCAGATGACAGTGATGGCTCACCTGTGTCCTTTGCAACAACCGTAAGTTCATACAAAGACCTTTCTTCTCTGTCCAGTTGTGATTTGGTAACTATGGCGTACATATTATCTTGCAAGGAGGGAGATATAGCGAAAGGCACGTCCTCACGTATAAGGCAAGAAACTTTTCCATTTGGACCTGAATCCAAATCATTGACGCTTATCAAAGCTATGGTTGTGCCAATTCTAGAATCCTCCGGAACTGATTTTGAGAACGATGTAACTTCAATCTCTGGGGGATTATCATTGAGGTCGATTACCTTTACTATCACTGTTTTGTCTGTGGAAAATGTAACAGTGCCCTTATCCGAAGCTTGTATATCAATTTCATAACTTTTATTTTCCTCAAAATCAATTACACCTTTTACTTTAATATCGCCAGTCTTTGGGTCAATATCAAATATTTTCTGCACATTTATATCTATTTCTTTACCAAATGAATACACTATTTCGCTGTTTGCACCCTCATCCAAATCTGTCGCATTAACCCGAATAACTAACGTGCCAGGTGGTGCATTCTCATTTAACACAGCAGAATATACGTCTTTTGTAAAAACGGGTGCATTGTCGTTAACATCAAGCACCTCTATTAAAATTTCTATTGTTCCAGACCTCGCTGGTTTCCCACCATCCACCGCAGTGAGCAGAAGCGTGTGTTCTCTCGTAGCCTCCCTGTCTAGCTGCTTCTGTAGAATTAGAAACGGCATCTTACGGTCTTCGCCTCTCTCCTTAACTTCCAGACGAAAGTGGTCATTGTGGCTTAATCTATACTGCTGAACGGAAAACTGGCCGCCGTCTGGGTCACGGGCAGGTTGGAGCTGGAATCTCGCTCCCGGTAATGTCGACTCAAATATCTCCAGTCGCTTCTCTTTCTCTGGGAATACGGGGGAATGGTCGTTTACGTCCGTCACTTCTATCGCGACATAATGGATTTCCAGAGGATTTTCTAGCACGGTTTTAAGGTTGATGATACACGCGTTGCTTCGTTCACAGATCTCCTCCCTGTCTACTTTCCTACTCACATACAGGATACCGTCATCCTTATTCAAATGGAATAGGGGTTCCGCTGAGCTGCCAACAATACGGTATTCTCTACCTTTGAGCGTAGTCCTATCAATTCCCAAGTCTTTGGCTACGTTTCCGACAACAGTTCCTTCTTTCACTTCTTCGGAAATGGAATATCTTATCTGAGCTGAGGCGTCGCTCCAAAACGTTACCAAAGCCACCACATAGGCGACGCATTTCCATCGCTTTATCCAGGCTGGGCGTCCGCTTTGTTCCATTGTGCGCAGACACAAAAAATTGATCTATAATTTTATGGTCAAAAAATGATTTTCAACCGTATTCCTCTGCAAACAGCACTCCATCACCAAGAAAACAGGGAATGGTACAGAGCTAGTTTCATGCTCAAGCTCTTCGCACGTAATGCGAAAAATACAAGGACGTATAGTGACGAGAAAAGCTACACACTGTTTGTCGTTATACCGACACCATGCGAGACAGAACATTATTGCAACCCCGGTTGACTGACACATTCAAACGTTTCTGCAACTACAAAACCAGTCAGAGGCTAATCATAGGAGACATACAACCTGTTAGAATATTCATAAAAAATGATGACTTTAATGTAATTTCTATGGAGCGATGGACTAAGTCATAATCAATGTTCACCAAAAAGCCATTATTTATAAGAGTCTATACTGCTACAACATAATTACTTCAGGAACATTCAAGAGAAAAAGAAAAGGTATAAGAACAACGCTTTCAGTACCGCGGAGAGCGACAGGTCTGATTGCACTACAAACTTTCCTTATAGCTTGAACGTTATATAAACACACATTAGTATGTTGGTCTTTTAACTACCAAACAAAAAAGAATACAATGACTTGTGTATGAAAAGACAACTGATTAACACAATGTAAGAAAGAGATTCTACATAGTAGTAGATTGTAGTAGAGAATTGATTTGTGGTAATATTTCTAAAATTGCTTTTGACACCAACCACATTCAGCATATTGGTACATGGGGGCAGAAAACTGTAATATTTTTTTGGACAGTAGCAACGACTGATATTATATAATTAAATGTCATCCTGCCATACAGTTATTTCATAGAAAATAGAAATTTACTAAAAGAAAAATATAGCGGATTGTATTGATTGCTCTTACCTCCCCAGATTCCAGCCTCCTGTCAGGGAGCATCAGAGTGTTCGCTTGGCTTCCAGGAACTATAGTAGATCCTATACTCATCCTGGGTCCAACTAACATGTAGCGTTTGTCTCCAGATCTGTACTGGATGCTGTGACACAGTGTTCCATCATAATTAGGGTCTTGTAGATATTTAGAAGTATAGTCTGTGGATTTTGAACACTGCATTGCAATCAGCACAATGATACTGATGAGGAAAAGTACAGAAACTGAGCCCAAAGTTATCATCAGGTAAAAAGTCACATCATTCCCTTCATCATCCTTTGCTGCACTTTTAACATCAGAAGCTGCAAAAGCTTCTTTGGGCTCCACAACTTTGACAATCACAGTAGCTGTTGCTGAGAGTGACACGTTCCCATTGTCTTTGACCAGTATGACCAGTTTCTGCTCAGCCTCGTCTGTCTCTGTGAATGAGCGAAGTGTTCTGATCTGTCCTGTATATCGGTCCAAACCAAACAGACTGTGGTCAGTAACTTCCTGCAGTGAGAACAGTAACCAGCCGTTATATCCTATATCAGCGTCATAGGCTCTGACTTTAGTCACCAAGTGTCCTGCGTTCACATTGCGGGGAATCTCCTCCACACCTTCAGCAGAACCGTTGGAGCTGACTGGATACAGGATGACTGGAGCGTTGTCGTTCTGATCCAGAATGAACACGTTCACTGTGACGTTGCTGCTCAGTGACGGAGTTCCAGAATCTGAGGCTACGACTTGGAACTGGAAAGTTTTCAGTGTCTCAAAGTCAAAACTTTTTAATGCCAGAATTTCCCCATTTTCAGAGTTGATGTTGAGAAATGAAGCCAATTTATTTTCTTCCCTTCCATCTCTTAATATATGATAGGTGATTACTGCATTCTCCTTCTCATCATGATCAGAAGCTTTAACTGAAAACACAGAGGCTCCTGGCTCATTAGCCTCACTTACATAAAAAGTATAGGGACTCTGTGAAAACTCAGGACTGTTGTCATTCACATCTGACACCACAACATTTATTTTCTTTTCAGATGATAATGATGGCTGGCCAGAGTCTTTAGCTACTATGGTTAGTTCATATTTATCCTGTTTCTCTCTGTCCAATGGTGATTTGGTCACCAATGAATACATTTTGTCTTGTAATGATGGTGATAAAGCAAAAGGAACATCCTCACCTATAGAGCAAATCACTTTTCCGTTGAGACCAGAGTCCATATCATTCACACTAATAAGAGCAACTGTAGTTCCAGGTCTGGAATCTTCAGGAATGGAGCTAGAAAATGATGTAACCTCAATCTCAGGTGCATTGTCATTTACGTCAATTATCTTTACAATGACGCTTTTTTCTGTAGCCAAAGGAGCGAACCCTTTATCTGATGCTTGAATTTCAACTTCATATTTGTCATTTTCCTCATAATCTATAATACCCTTTACAGTTAATTCTCCTGTTGATGGGTTTATATCAAACAGGTTTAATAACCTATGATTCACACTGTTACTGAATGAATAAAGTACATCTCCGTTTGTGCCTTCATCTAAATCAGTTGCATTCACTTGTATTACTGTTGTGCCCACTGAAGCATTTTCATCAAGCGTCACAGAATAAACATCTTTAGTGAAAACAGGCGCGTTATCATTAATATCCAAAACATTAACTTTAATATTCATCTCGCCAGATTTTGCAGGTTTTCCTCCATCTAGTGCGGTCAGCACTAAAGAATGACTTCTCGCTGCCTCCCTGTCCAAAGATGTTTGTACAACCAGTATAGGTATTTTACCATCTTGTCCCTTGTCCTTAACCTCCAAACGGAAGTGTTCATTAGGGCTAAGTTTGTACTGCTGAACAGAGAAAGGACCTCCGTCTGGATCCCGTGAAGCTTTTAACTGAATGCGCACTCCAGGTAGCACCGACTCTGAAATCTCTAACGTTTTCTCTTTTTCTGGGAAACTGGGAGAATGGTCATTTATATCCAACACCTCCACTGTAACATAATGAATTTCCAGCGGGTTTTCTAGCACGCTTTTCAGATTTATTAAACACGTACTGCTCCGCTCGCACACCTCCTCCCTGTCAATCTTTCTGCTGACGTACAGGACGCCGTCGTTCTGATTCACATGGAAAAGAGGTTCCGTGGCACTAGAAACAATCCGATACTTCCTTTCTTTCAACGTGCTCTTATCCAATCCCAAATCCTTCGCTACATTTCCAACCACAGTTCCTTCGTTAACTTCTTCAGGGATGGAATATCGTAATTGTGCCGAAGTCACAGTCCACAAAAGCACAGCGACCACGTATCCGATCCAGTGTCTCCTCGCCCTTCTTGCTTCGCATCCTCTTTGTTCCATGATTAGAAGCAAGCGTGTTAATAAATCCTTACGGGAATAATAACCGTGGTATAAGAAACTCTCACATTACATCCGGGTATGCGTATTTCCACGTTCTTAATAAAATATGCCGAAATACAGGATAATATATCTAAAACAGTAAAGCAGCGAGCTATTCTACCGAACTGAGTGACCGTAAAGAGGTGGAACCAAAATGCAGTGACGATAAATTCAAAGGGTTATTTCCCCTACACACTGACACCATGCGATCTCAGTTCTCACTGCAGACGAATACAGGTTTCCACAACAATATCTACAGAGAAATTCCATCGCGTTCCTGTACTTTACTTGACCATGAGAACAGAAGTGTTTGATTGACAAGTTCCAATTATCAGTCAAACACAAAATGTGCATTCCTCTCAATCCAAATTATTCACAGCACGTGGTTTCAAAATGTTTGCTAGTACTATTTGATAACTATATGGAATCAGGTTTTGTCATATTTTGAACAAACCTGTATAAACCTGTATAATAATATATATATATATATATATATATATATATATATATATATATATATATATATATATATATATATATATATATATATATTAAAGAACGGTTTGACATTCCGCAAATTGTATTGAGCAGTACCACCACATTAGAACACATAGCACCTCTGAGAATGAATAAAACTAATCATAAATAGGTGCAGCCAAGAGGGTGACATTAAACACACAAGCTCAAAAGCAGCCATGAAAATGAGAACTTGATAAGACTTAATAAACAATGGACTAGTGAAGATATGATATGTCAACATATCTTGTTATAGTTAAGGCTACAATAAACTATGATCAAAAGGAAAATATGATCCATATTGTAACTGGAAACCAAAGTGTTATTTTAAATATATCATAGCACAAAGTAAAGAGGACATGATGAATGAATAATGGAAGGTAATCTGAACGTAATTACTGAACAATACACTAATAACACTGCAAGCATCATTGCAGATGTTCAGCACAATGGACAGCGACTAAATTTATTTCTGAGCAGTACTATGAGGCAATCGAATTCCTTTTTTTGTTGTTGTGGTTTTCTTAGGATACAGTGCACTTTAGGTGGCAAGGTAACTCTTGTTTAAATGTGCCTTACCTCTTCAGATGTTCTCCTCCTGTCAGGGAGCATCAGAGTATTCGCTTGGCTTCCAGGAACTATAGTAGATCCTATACTCATCCTGGGTCCAACTAACATGTAGCGTTTGTCTCCAGATCTGTACTGGATGCTGTGACACAGTGTTCCATCATAGTTAGGGTCTTGTAGATATTTAGAAGTATAGTCTGTGGACTTTGAGCACTGCATTGCAATCAGCACAATGATACTGATGAGGAAAAGTACAGAAACTGATCCCAAAGTTATCATCAGGTAAAAAGTCACATCATTCTCTTCATCATCCTTTGCTGCACTTTTAACATCAGAAGCTGCAAAAGCTTCTTTGGGCTCCACAACTTTGACAATCACAGTAGCTGTTGCTGAGAGTGATACGTTCCCATTGTCTTTGACCAGTATGACCAGTTTCTGCTCAGCCTCGTCTGTCTCTGTGAATGAGCGAAGTGTTCTGATCTGTCCTGTATATCGGTCCAAACCAAACAGACTGTGGTCAGTAACTTCCTGCAGTGAGAACAGTAACCAGCCGTTATATCCTATATCAGCGTCATAGGCTCTGACTTTAGTCACCAAGTGTCCTGCGTTCACATTGCGGGGAATCTCCTCCACACCTTCAGCAGAACCGTTGGAGCTGACTGGATACAGGATGACTGGAGCGTTGTCGTTCTGATCCAGAATGAACACGTTCACTGTGACGTTGCTGCTCAGTGACGGAGTTCCAGAATCTGAGGCTACGACTTGGAACTGGAAAGTTTTCAGAGTCTCAAAATCAAAACTTTTTAATGCCAGAATTTCCCCATTTTCAGAGTTTATGTTAAGAAATGAAGCCAGTTTATTTTCTTCCCTTCCATCTCTTAATATATGATAGGTGATTACTGCATTCTCCTTCTCATCATGATCGGAAGCTTTAACTGAAAACACAGAGGCTCCTGGCTCATTAGCCTCACTAACATAGAAAGTATAGGGACTCTGTGAAAACTGTGGACTGTTGTCATTCACATCTGACACCACAACATTTATTTTCTTTTCAGATGATAATGATGGCTGGCCAGAGTCTTTAGCTACTATGGTTAGTTCATATTTATCCTGTTTCTCTCTGTCCAGTGGTGATTTGGTCACCAATGAATACATTTTGTCTTGTAATGATGGTGATAAAGCAAAAGGAACATCCTCACCTATAGAGCAAATCACTTTTCCGTTGAGACCAGAGTCTAAATCATTCACACTAATAAGAGCAACTGTAGTTCCAGGTCTGGAATCTTCAGGGATGGAGCTAGAAAATGATGTAACCTCAATCTCAGGTGCATTGTCATTGACGTCTATTATCTTTATAATGACGCTTTTTTCTGTCATAAGAGGAGCGAAGCCTTTATCTGATGCTTGAATTTCAATTTCGTACGCATCCCTCTCCTCATAGTCTATAGGGCCGTTCACAATTATCTCCCCTGTTGATTGATTAATATCAAAAAGTGCAAATAAACTATTACTTACACTATTACCAAATGAGTACAGAACCTCT
This sequence comes from Eupleurogrammus muticus, assembly GCA_036785175.1. Lineage (NCBI taxonomy): Eukaryota > Metazoa > Chordata > Actinopteri > Scombriformes > Trichiuridae > Eupleurogrammus > Eupleurogrammus muticus. The sequence continues at coordinate 22,907,655 of JAYKQN010000004.1, read as the reverse complement.
CCGTTTGGACCGTCATCTAAATCAGTTGCATTCACTTGTATGACTGTTGTGCCTACCGGAGCATTTTCTTCGAGTGTAACAGAATATAAAACCTTCGAGAAAATTGGAGTGTTATCATTAACATCCAAAACATTAACTAAAATATTCATGTCTCCAGATTTCGGAGGTTTTCCTCCATCTAGAGCTGTCAGCACTAGCGAATGGCTTCCGGCTGCCTCCCTGTCCAATGATTTTTGTAAAACTAATATTGGTATTTTACCATCTTGCCCTTTGTCCCTAACTTCCAAACGAAAGTGGTCGTTCTGGCTAAGTTTGTATTGTTGGACAGAGAATTGTCCACTGTCTCGATCCCGTGATGGTTTTAGCTGGAAGCGTGCTCCCGGTAACACAGACTCCGAAATTTCTAATTTCTTCTCTTTCTCTGGGAAACTTGGCGAATGGTCATTTATGTCAAGCACCTCCACTCCAACATAATGGACTTCGAGAGGATTTTCCAGCACCGTTTTCAGATTTATTAAACACGTAGCGCTCTGCGCGCACACCTCTTCTCTGTCAATCGTTCGGCTCACGTACAGGACGCCGTCGTTCTGATCCACATGAAAAAGCGGATCCGCAGCACTGGATACGACCCGGTACTTCCTTGCTGCGAGTGTGCTTTTATCTAATCCCAGGTCTTTCGCTATATTTCCAACCACAGTTCCTTCGTTAACTCCCTCGGAGATCGAATATCTAAATTGTGCCGAAGCCACACTCCACAAAAGCACCGCAACGACGCAGCCCGTCAAACATCCTGCACCGTTTCTGTCGTATCTTCTTTGTTCCATGGTTAAACCCGATATCGTCAGTAATCATTCAAAAAGACAAAACCGCATCACAGTGATCCAATCCGACACACCTGTGTAAGAAAATAGTCTTCCTCATCCCGCGATAGTACACATAAGCGCAAATAGGGTATGTCCAAAGACAACAGTACAAGCTCATAAACGACTGTTGAAATCGAACTGATGACGCTTTCAGAAGGTGGAACCAAAATGCAATGACGGAAAGCTCGTGCAAGGCTTTCTTTTTTCTTTTACACTGACACCTTGCGATCGAAATATCTGCTGCAGGAAACTTAACAAAGATAACACGTTAGTTAAATATTAATCGAATGCTTTCGTCTTTCTATTGTTTCATTTATTTCAAAAAGAACTGAAGGGAAAATAGATAAAGAGGCTGTTCACTCTTTACACAACACATGCTTCTAATAAATAATAAATCAAATTTCACATTGTTGAGACAAATCTTCATATCATCTGAAAATGTATTTTGGTAACATGATTAAATTGTATGAATTGTAACGCGAATTCGTCACTGGGATGATAAATTGGTTACAATTCATTAACACGTTATGGCAAATGTGAACAAAGATGTTCAGCACAATGGACAGCGACTAAATTTATTTCTGAGCAGTACTATGCAGCAATCAAATTCCTTTTCTTGTTGTTGTGGTTTTCTTAGGATACAGTGCGGTTTAGGTGGCAAGGTAACTCTGGTTTAAATATGTCTTACCTCTTCAGATGTTCTCCTCCTGTCAGGGAGCATCAGAGTATTCGCTTGGCTTCCAGGAACTATAGTAGATCCTATACTCATCCTGGGTCCAACTAACATGTAGCGTTTGTCTCCAGATCTGTACTGGATGCTGTGACACAGTGTTCCATCATAATTAGGGTCTTGCAGATATTTAGAAGTATAGTCTGTGGATTTTGAGCACTGCATTGCAATCAGCACAATGATACTAATGAGGAAAAGTACAGAAACTGAGCCCAAAGTTATCATCAGGTAAAAAGTCACATCATTCCCTTCATCATCCTTTGCTGCACTTTTAACATCAGAAGCTGCAAAAGCTTCTTTGGGCTCCACAACTTTGACAATCACAGTAGCTGTTGCTGAGAGTGACACGTTCCCATTGTCTTTGACCAGTATGACCAGTTTCTGCTCAGCCTCGTCTGTCTCTGTGAATGAGCGAAGTGTTCTGATCTGTCCTGTATATCGGTCCAAACCAAACAGACTGTGGTCAGTAACTTCCTGCAGTGAGAACAGTAACCAGCCGTTATATCCTATATCAGCGTCATAGGCTCTGACTTTAGTCACCAAGTGTCCTGCGTTCACATTGCGGGGAATCTCCTCCACACCTTCAGCAGAACCGTTGGAGCTGACTGGATACAGGATGACTGGAGCGTTGTCGTTCTGATCCAGAATGAACACGTTCACTGTGACGTTGCTGCTCAGTGACGGAGTTCCAGAATCTGAGGCTACGACTTGGAACTGGAAAGTTTTCAGTGTCTCAAAGTCAAAACTTTTTAATGCCAGGATATCTCCATTTTCAGAGTTTATGTTCAGAAATGAAGACAGTCTATTTTCTTCATTTCCACCTCTAAAAATATGGTAGGAAATCACTGCATTGTCATTTTCATCGCGATCAAAAGCTTTAACTGAAAAGACAGAGGCTCCTGGCTCATTAGCCTCACTAACATAGAAAGTATAGGGACTCTGTGAAAACTCAGGACTGTTGTCATTCACATCTGACACCACAATACTTATTTTCTTTTCAGATGATAATGGTGGTTGACCAGCGTCTTTTGCAAGTATTGTTAGTTCATAATGCGATTGTTTCTCTCTGTCCAGAGGTGACTTCGTTACTAGAGAATATGTTCTGTCTTGTAAGGATGGTGATAAAGCAAAAGGAACATCCTCACCTATAGAGCAAATCACTTTTCCATTGAGACCAGAGTCCATATCATTCACACTAATAAGAGCAACTGTAGTTCCAGGTCTGGAATCTTCAGGGATGGAGCTAGAAAATGATGTAACCTCAATCTCAGGTGCATTGTCATTCACGTCTATTATCTTTATAATGACGCTTTTTTGTGTCGCCAAAGGAGCGAGACCTTTATCTGATGCTTGAATTTCAATCTCATAGTTGTCTTTCTTTTCATAGTCTATAATTCCTTTTACAATTATTTCACCTGTTAGTGAATCAATATCGAAAATATTCAATAACCTATGATTCACACTGTTGCTGAATGAATAAACTACATCTCCGTTTGCGCCGTCATCTAAATCAGTTGCATTCACTTGTATGACTGTTGTGCCCACTGGAGCATTTTCATCAAGCATCACAGAATAAACATCTTTAGTGAAAACAGGCACGTTATCATTAATATCCAAAACATTAACAATAATATTAATTTCGCCAGATTTTGGAGGTTTCCCTCCATCTAGAGCGGTCAGCACTAACGAGTGGCGTTCCGTAACCTCCCTGTCCAAAGGTTTTTGCACAACTAATATTGGTATTTTACCATCTTCTCTCTTATCCTTAACTTCCAAACGGAAGTGTTCATTGGGGCTAAGTTTATACTGTTGAACAGACAAAGGACCTCCGTCTGGGTCCCGTGCGGCTTGTAGCGGAATGCGCACTCCAGGTAGCACCGACTCTGAAATCTCCAACGTTTTTTCTTCATCTGGAAAACTGGGTGAATGGTCATTTATATCCAGCACCTCCACTGTAACGTAATGGACCTCCAGTGGATTTTCTAGTACTGTTTTCAGATTTATCAAACACGAACTGCTCTGCTCGCACACCTCTTCTCTGTCAATCTTTCGGTTCACATACAGGACGCCATCATTCTGATTCACACGGAAGAGGGGCTCCGCAGTATTAGAAACAATCCGATACTTTCTTTCTTTCAGATTATTTTTCTCTAATCCCAAATCTTTTGCTACATTTCCAACCACAGTACCTTCGTTAACTTCCTCCGAGACTGAATATCTTATTTGCGCCGAGGCGACACTCCACAACAGCACCGCAGCCACGCAGCGGACCAAGCAGCCACTTCCCAGGCGTCTCTCCGATCCTCTTTGTTTCATGGTTAAACCCGAAATCTCCAGTTGTCCGTCAAAAAACAATTCCGTTACAATGACAGATGTCTATAATTCCATTGGAACAAGTAGTCATTCTCTTTTCATAGTAACGCTCACGAGCTCACGCAGCCACGCGCTTAGAAGCGACTGTATCAATAGCGCGTTGCGGACGCGATCAAGAGGTTGAACCAAATTGTAATGATGACCACCTCCTACAGCAGACTTTTCTTATTACACTGACACCATGCGTATTGAGCTCAAACTGCAAAAAAAAAAAGAAAAAAAAAAAAAAAAAAAAAAACATTCAGAGCCAGTCGTAATTTTGCTGCATTGTACATTTTTTGGATATGTGGAACAGTGGCCAAAGAAAGTCTGGGGAATGAGAATCGATGTTCAGCCTGCTCGATCAACACATCTCCTTTAAGTAAAGATAGGAAACAAAACTTTTTTTTGTTCCCAGTTTCCCAGTTCAAGAATGCACTGGGAAATTAAATCAACGCAGTCAAGCAGCCAAATAGAGCAACAACATTCAGCACCGTGGACAGAGACTAAAACTCACTTCCTCTGTCTAACTACATTTCACTATAGTTATTACCCCATTTTGAGTGAGTCAGTTAACAATGTAGCATTTTTTTCTAGCCTCCGGTACTATTCCTGTGCTTTTCCTTTTCAGAATAATCTAATTATGAACCAGCAAGAATTCATCTACATTTTAAAGATTTAAAATGCTGTAGATTACTATTGCAAAATGACATTACATTTAAAATATATTTTTTTCCATTACAAGAGCAAGAGAAATGACAGCCAGGGAGAAAAGAAGGGATTAATTCTAATAGGAAATGCTAAGACTGTGTAATGACTGCAGTGCCATACTTGTTAAGTCTATACACAAAGTCATGACAAACATAACATATACAGTATGTGAAGTAAAAAGACAGCAGACACACCATACCTTTCATCATGAGACCATAATTGTAAAAAAACAAACAACGCACCTCTTCAGATGTTCTCCTCCTGTCAGGGAGCATCAGAGTATTCGCTTGGCTTCCAGGAACTATAGTAGATCCTATACTCATCCTGGGTCCAACTAACATGTAGCGTTTGTCTCCAGATCTGTACTGGATGCTGTGACACAGTGTTCCATCATAGTTAGGGTCTTGTAGATATTTAGAAGTATAGTCTGTGGATTTTGAGCACTGCATTGCAATCAGCACAATGATACTGATGAGGAAAAGTACAGAAACTGATCCCAAAGTTATCATCAGGTAAAAAGTCACATCATTCCCTTCGTCATCCTTTGCTGCACTTTTAACATCAGAAGCTGCAAAAGCTTCTTTGGGCTCCACAACTTTGACAATCACAGTAGCTGTTGCTGAGAGTGACACGTTCCCATTGTCTTTGACCAGTATGACCAGTTTCTGCTCAGCCTCGTCTGTCTCTGTGAATGAGCGAAGTGTTCTGATCTGTCCTGTATATCGGTCCAAACCAAACAGACTGTGGTCAGTAACTTCCTGCAGTGAGAACAGTAACCAGCCGTTATATCCTATATCAGCGTCATAGGCTCTGACTTTAGTCACCAAGTGTCCTGCGTTCACATTGCGGGGAATCTCCTCCACACCTTCAGCAGAACCGTTGGAGCTGACTGGATACAGGATGACTGGAGCGTTGTCGTTCTGATCCAGAATGAACACGTTCACTGTGACGTTGCTGCTCAGTGACGGAGTTCCAGAATCTGAGGCTACGACTTGAAACTGGAAAGTTTTCAGTGTCTCAAAGTCAAAACTTTTTAACGCAACAATTTCTCCATTGTCAGAATTTATGTTGAGAAACGAAGCCAGTTTATTAGCGTCATTTGCATCTCTCAAAATATGATATGAAATGAGAGCATTATCTTGTTCGTCACGATCACGTGCTTTGACTGCAAATACTGAGGTTCCAGGAGTGTTATTCTCCGTGATATAAAATGTATAGGGGCTTGATTCAAATTCTGGACTGTTGTCGTTTACATCTGACACGACCACGCTTATGGTCTTTTCAGTGGAAAACATCGGGTCACCCGTGTCTTTTGCAATTATTGTGACATCATATTGAGAAACGCTTTCCCTGTCCAACTTCGACTGAGTAACAACAGCGTACATGTTTTCTTGTAATGATGGAGCTAATGTAAAGGGAACATCTTGGCTGATTGCGCAAATCACTTTTCCATTGACCCCAGAGTCTAAATCACTGACACTAATCAGGGCCACTGTCGTTCCTATCTTTGAATCCTCCCTAATAGAGCTCGAAAATGATGTCACTTCTATTTCAGGGGCATTATCATTAACATCAATTACAGTTATTTTAACACTTCTATCAGTTGTTAGAGGAACTGGTCCCTTATCAGACGCCTGTATGTCAATTTCAAAGCTCCTACTTTTCTCGAAATCAATCTGACCTGTTACTTGAATCTCACCAGTATATGGATCAATACTGAAAAGGTCTATTAATTTTAAATCAACTTCGTTTCCAAATGAATATATTACTTCTCCATTTGCACCCTGATCCAAATCAGTTGCGTTCACTTGAATTATTGCAGTGCCAACGGGGACATTTTCTTTAAGTGTAGCTGAATAAACCTCTTTAGTAAACACGGGAGAGTTGTCGTTAACATCAAGTACATCTACAATTATATCTATAGTGCCAGAGTTCGCCGGTTTTCCTCCATCAACAGCTGTAAGGCGAAGCCTGTGTCTCCCTGTTGTTTCTCTATCCAGCTGCTTCTGCAAGACTAAAAATGGTACTTTACCGTCCTCTCCCCTATCCTTCACGTCTACTCTAAAATATTCGTTATGGCTCAGTTTATATTGCTGAATGGAGTACTGGCCTACATCAGGGTCCCGCGCCGCCTGCAGTTGAAATCTCGCTCCTGGTAAAGCCGACTCAGAAATCTCCAGCTTCTTTTCTTTTTCTGGAAAAGCAGGCGAGTGATCATTGACATCAAGTATTTCCACTGCTACGTAGTGAATCTCCAACGGGTTTTCTAGCACGGTTTTCAGGTTGATCAAACACTGGCTGCTCCGTTCGCACACTTCCTCTCTGTCTATTCTCCGTTTTACATGCAAGGCGCCGTCGTTTGGATTCACCTGAAACAAGGGTTCAGTTGAGCCTGTTACAATGCGATATCCTCTGTCTTTAAGTGCACTCTTTTCTAGTCCCAAATCTTTAGCAATATTCCCAACGACGGTCCCATCCGGAACTTCCTCTGATATCGAATATCTGATTTGTGCTGATGCTCCGCTCCATAAAACATCCAACATAACCATAAAAGCGAACCAACAGTGTCGTTCCCTCCATGCTCTGCGTCCTCTTTGTTCCATGACTTGCAGTTGAAAACGAATAGACCATTAAAGGCGCTGTAATACCAGTATATAGAAACGCGACTCAACGCTTCATGGTCATGAACGATCCACGATATCTGCTTCTATGAAAACTGAAGGTTATAAAACAAACTGCTTTGCTTGAGTCAGTCCCGAACAGCTCCCTGTGCCATTTGAGAAAATGCGAGTGATCGGTTCAGATAAAGCCCGTGACGTGAAAGCCTCGGATGCAAAGAAACTACACTGACACCAAGCGTTGACAGGCGTATATACACAGATCACAAAATCTTATACCAGTTTATAACAACTGCATTTTCTAATGTAAAAAATACACCCTCAGGTTAATACAACATGTAGAATAGAACGGGGGCTGCTGTTTAACTGCAAACAATGATATGAGCAGATGTGGCAGCCTGTGTCTTTCTGCTTGCATGTCACACTAGCTGAAATAATAAAGACAATAAAGTAGTATATCATTGTAGCATGTCTCTTATAGAGATAGAAGCACAAGTCAGATATTTAAAAAAATAAAGACATACGAAAAACAGGCGGAGCATCAACGCTGAAAACATAAAAAAGCTGCTTTAACATATATTTTACAAACATTTGTAACAGTTGTAAACTCTGACGGACGACACCATGTTAATTAACTCTGTAACAGGGAATTCTCAACACCTAAAAAGTTATTCTTACCTCCGTAGATGCGCGTCTCCTGTCAGGGAGCATCAGAGTGTTCGCTTGGCTTCCAGGAACTATAGTAGATCCTATACTCATCCTGGGTCCAACTAACATGTAGCGTTTGTCTCCAGATCTGTACTGGATGCTGTGACACAGTGTTCCATCATAATTAGGGTCTTGCAGATATTTAGAAGTATAGTCTGTGGATTTTGAGCACTGCATTGCAATCAGCACAATGATACTGATGAGGAAAAGTACAGAAACTGAGCCCAAAGTTATCATCAGGTAAAAAGTCACATCATTCCCTTCATCATCCTTTGCTGCACTTTTAACATCAGAAGCTGCAAAAGCTTCTTTGGGCTCCACAACTTTGACAATCACAGTAGCTGTTGCTGAGAGTGACACGTTCCCATTGTCTTTGACCAGTATGACCAGTTTCTGCTCAGCCTCGTCTGTCTCTGTGAATGAGCGAAGTGTTCTGATCTGTCCTGTATATCGGTCCAAACCAAACAGACTGTGGTCAGTAACTTCCTGCAGTGAGAACAGTAACCAGCCGTTATATCCTATATCAGCGTCATAGGCTCTGACTTTAGTCACCAAGTGTCCTGCGTTCACATTGCGGGGAATCTCCTCCACACCTTCAGCAGAACCGTTGGAGCTGACTGGATACAGGATGACTGGAGCGTTGTCGTTCTGATCCAGAATGAACACGTTCACTGTGACGTTGCTGCTCAGTGACGGAGTTCCAGAATCTGAGGCTACGACTTGGAACTGGAAAGTTTTTAGTCTCTCAAAGTCAAAACTTTTTAGTGCCAAAACCTCTCCATTGTTGCGATTTATGTCAATAAACGAAACCATTTTATTCTCATCTGCTCCATCTCTTACAATTTGATACGATATGATTGCATTTTCATTTTCGTCCCGATCAAAAGCACTCACTGAAAATATGGACGACCCTGCGGAGTTATTTTCAACCACATAGAAAGTATAGGGGCTCAGTGAAAACTCCGGTCTGTTATCGTTCACGTCCGAAACGGCAACTCTTATTGTGTTTTCAGAAGATAAGGCAGGTTCACCTGCGTCATTGCAAGATATTCTCACATCATACTGAGCCTGCATCTCCCTGTCCAGTGAAGCTTTGGTAACTATAGAGTACATACGATCTTGCATTGAGGTTGTCAATGCAAAAGGGGAAAACTCATTTAGAGAACAAGCGACTTTTCCATTTGGGCCAGAATCTAAATCATTGACACTGATAAGCGCCACAGTGGTCCCAATTCTGGAATCCTCCGGAATACTGTTAGAAAAGGAAGTGACTTCTATCTCTGGTGCATTATCATTAACATCGATCACTTTTATAAATACGCTTTTATCGGTTGTCAGGGGAGCAGATCCTTTATCTGATGCTCTTATATCTACTTCATAAGCTTGGTTTTCTTCAAAATCAATTTTGCCTTTAACAGTTATCTCTCCTGTTTTCTGATTTAACCCAAATAGATCCATTATATTGCTATCAACCTCCTTTCCAAATAAATATATAACCTCTCCGTTCAATCCCTCGTCCAAATCAGTTGCATTTACCTGAGTAACAGTCGCACCAACTGGCGTGTTTTCACTTAATGTGACTGAGTAAACATCTTTTGTAAACATAGGAGAATTGTCATTTACATCCAGCACTTCCACATTGACTTCTATGGTCCCTGATTTTGGTGGCTTCCCTCCATCTACAGCTGTCAGTAACAGTCTGTGTTTCGCAGCTGCCTCTCTATCTAATTGTTTTTGCAAAACAAGAAATGGGATTTTCCGGTCATCTCCCCTATCTTTAACCTCTATACGAAAATGTTCGCTGTGACTCAGCTTGTACTGTTGAACTGAAAACTGTCCACTGTCTGCGTCTCGTGCAGCTAGAAGCTGAAACCGAGCCCCTGTTACGGCTGACTCTGAGATCTGTAGATTCGTTTCTTTTTCCGAAAAAGCAGGTGAATGGTCGTTAATGTCTACCACATCAATAGCCACATAATGGATCTCAAGCGGATTTTCCATCACAGTTTTCAGGTTGATCAGACACGTGGTGCTTCGTCCACATACTTCCTCGCGATCTATTTTGCGTTTTATGTACAACATGCCGTCGTTTTGGTTCACCAGAAAGAGCGGTTCAGTGGAGCCAGACGCAATGCGAAAATTTCTGTCCTGTAAGGTGTTTTTATCAAGTCCCAAATCTTTTGCTACGTCTCCGACCAGCGTTCCTGTCTTACCTTCCTCAGATATGGAATATCTGATCTGTGCATAAGCCCCGTTCCATACAAGGACTAATAAAGGCACGGCTGCAACCCAGCCGCGTAATGGCCCCCAAGTCGAACATCCTCTTTGTTTCATTTTTTGTTACTTGCAATAACAAAATTAGGAAAAATCCCCCGCTCAAGGAGTAAAATCCCCCTGCCTTTGCCACACGTTCATTAAAAAGCCCGGAAAATGTATTCATCCACGAAAAACAAATGTTCCGGGTTCACATAGAGCCACTGATGGTGCCTGTAGTCGACGGATTCTGGCGAAGACTGAATGGGAAACTGAGACCACAGAGTGGGTTGTCCTATACGGAAATAAAGAGAGCTGCTGTCCCTGTGTTCACACACTGACACCTTGCGTTTTCTCATGACACCAGTATGCTGCTTCACAAGACTCCAGTCATTTAATTTGTTGATTCCAAAACCTGTTTTTTATTATTTTATTTTATTTGTTGTATTATTATATTTAATTACAGTGTTAACAAAACATGATCACCGTCTTGCCTCCGTGCAAGAATTTGGCTGCTATGTCAAATTTCAGAACCCCGGACAGCGACAAGTATATACGGTTTATATATACAAATATATAGCACACAAAGGGAATGGTCAGGGAAACAAATATTTCTATACCCTACTCCAGTAATTCATATAGTGTAATAAACCTCTTACCTCTTCAGATGTTCTTCTCCTGTCAGGGAGCATCAGAGTATTCGCTTGGCTTCCAGGAACTATAGTAGATCCTATACTCATCCTGGGTCCAACTAACATGTAGCGTTTGTCTCCAGATCTGTACTGGATGCTGTGACACAGTGTTCCATCATAATTAGGGTCTTGTAGATATTTAGAAGTATAGTCTGTGGATTTTGAGCACTGCATTGCAATCAGCACAATGATACTGATGAGGAAAAGTACAGAAACTGAGCCCAAAGTTATCATCAGGTAAAAAGTCACATCATTCCCTTCATCATCCTTTGCTGCACTTTTAACATCAGAAGCTGCAAAAGCTTCTTTGGGCTCGACAACTTTGACAATCACAGTAGCTGTTGCTGAGAGTGACACGTTCCCATTGTCTTTGACCAGTATGACCAGTTTCTGCTCAGCCTCGTCTGTCTCTGTGAATGAGCGAAGTGTTCTGATCTGTCCTGTATATCGGTCCAAACCAAACAGACTGTGGTCAGTAACTTCCTGCAGTGAGAACAGTAACCAGCCGTTATATCCTATATCAGCGTCATAGGCTCTGACTTTAGTCACCAAGTGTCCTGCGTTCACATTGCGGGGAATCTCCTCCACACCTTCAGCAGAACCGTTGGAGCTGACTGGATACAGGATGACTGGAGCGTTGTCGTTCTGATCCAGAATGAACACGTTCACTGTGACGTTGCTGCTCAGTGACGGAGTTCCAGAATCTGAGGCTACGACTTGGAACTGGAAAGTTTTCAGAGTCTCAAAGTCAAAACTCTTTAGTGCTGAAATATCTCCAGTTTCACTGTTAACATTCAGAAAGGAGGTAAATAAATGTTCTCCGCCTCCATTTCTTAATATAAGGTATGAAATAAGAGCGTTGCTTCCCTGATCACGATCACTGGCTGTAACTGATAAAATCGACGCTCCGGGCTTGTTATTCTCAGTGATATAGAAAGTATACGGGCTCTGAGGAAACTCTGGTTTATTATCATTTACATCTGAGACAACTATTCGTATAGTTTTATCTGATGATAAGAACGGCTCACCTGCGTCTTTAGCTACAATTGTTACATTATATACCGATTGCTGTTCTCGATCCAAAAGTGATTTAGTTACCAGGGAATACATGTTATTTTGTAAAGATGGAGTCAGCATAAAGGGAACTTCTTGGCTTATGTCACACATAACTTTTCCGTTAAGACCAGAATCTGTGTCTTTAACACTAATCAATGCGACTGTCGTTCCTGGTTTTGAATCTTCGGGAAGCGCGTGTGAAAATGACGTTACCTCAATCTCCGGAGCATTATCATTTAGATCAACAATGTTTATAATGACGGGTTTGTCTGTTGTCAGTGTAGCTGCACCCTTATCGGAGGCCTGGATGTCTATTTCATATCGGCCTCTCTCTTCAAAGTCTATGATTCCTGCCACGGTAATTTCTCCAGTTTGGGGATTTAATTTAAAACGTGTACGTACTCGAGTGTCCACGTCGTTGCCAAACGAATAAACAACTTCACCATTTGAACCTTCATCTAAATCGGTTGCATTAACTTGAATAACAGTCGTGCCAAGCGGTGAATTCTCCTTTAGCTGCACCGTATAGGAATCATGAGTGAAAACTGGGGGGTTGTCATTGACATCGGACACATCTACAATTATTGTCATGTTACCAGATTTCGGGGGTTTCCCTCCGTCGATGGCTGTCAGAAGTAACACATGGGTCTTAAGAGATTCTCTATCTAGTGGCTTTTGAAGAATTAAACTAGGAGTTTTACGGTCCTCACCACGATCTTTTACTTCCAACCGAAAATGTTCATTATGACTCAACTTATATTGCTGAACAGATAACGAACCACTATCAGCATCACGTGCAGCTTGTAATTGAAATCGTGCACCCGACAGCGCAGATTCGGATATCTCCAACATTTTTTCATTTTCTGGGAAGCTTGGTGCGTGATCGTTCACATCCAGAATCTCCACTGCCACATAGTGAACCTCCAGTGGGTTTTCTAAGACGGTTTTTAAATCAATTACACAAACCTTGCTTCGGTCGCACACTTCCTCTCTGTCTATTTTTCGGTTCACATACAAGATACCGTCGTCTTGATTGACGCGAAAAGGCGGCTCCGTCGAGCCGTAGACAATACGGTACCCCCTCTCTTTCAGTGTGGTCTTGTCGAGACCCAAATCCTTGGCAATATTTCCAACTGCAGTTCCCTCTTTCATTTCCTCGGAGATGGAATATCTGAATTGTCCCGAAGCTTCGTTCAAAAACGTAACAAAAAGCACCACGCAGGCAGCCCACTTTGTCCGCTCTGTCCATGTCTGGGGTCGTCTTTGTTCCATGATGATAAGATCAAAAACTGTTAATACAAACCCTTTTTTAACGAGCCGAACCGAACTATTCCTCCTTCGCATTTGATGTCATAATCCAAATATCTTCCAAAGGAGCATTACATGTTTTAGAAAACCGAAGTGCGCATTCAAGCTGTTGGCACAAAAAGGCTTTTGCAATTGTGGTGTGAAGCGAAAGGGGTGATGACGAAAAAGGGTAGATGCATTATTTGTCATTACACTGACACCAAGTGAGCGAGAATCACACTGCAATGGTCTATTTGGAATAATAATACAATGTATTAAAGTACGCTTTGCATACAGAATAATCCATTTTAATAACCGAGAAAATGCTCTGCCATATTCCACTTCTGAAGCAGAGAAATAGAAAATATGCCGTTACAGTTTCCCTTAACAGATAGTCTATGGAAATATTACAATATAATATATAACAAAATTGTCATGCTTCAAAAAGGGAGTTTTGGATTCTCCGAAAAAAAAGTCAAGAAAAGGGGAGAGGGCCGTGTTAAAAAATACGTTTCAGCACCATGGTCAGCGACAGCCTGAACTCAGATACTGTGGCTGAACAATACGAGCATTTGTAGACTTGTTGCACCGCAGTTATATAAGACTGCGATTATAACCATTATTTACTCTGGCACAAATACCCTTGTTTGTTCCATCGATTCGAGAAGATATATTACAACAATACCAATAAGCGCCACACATGTGTCGCGGTGGTGCATTTAAAAAAACTGTGAGAAAATTCCGATACAAGAAAGAAATAAGAAATAAAAAAAAAAACAGGCAAAAGGAAAAAAAAAAGTGCGGTATATACCGTCCGTATGTCAGAAGCGCTTTAACAATGGACGGCAATTACTTCTTAACAAAATCCAGAAACCTGATTATGTTAGTGATAGTTTAGCAAAGTCCAATGTCGAGAGCATGTGATTGCGTTACAAAACTTCACCTGAATGTAATTCACACTCACACTTAAGCTTTAGCAACTTACAAGAAAAAGTCAAACTACCGTTCTTACCTCTTCAGATATTCTTCTCCTGTCAGGGAGCATCAGAGTGTTCGCTTGGCTTCCAGGAACTATAGTAGATCCTATACTCATCCTGGGTCCAACTAACATGTAGCGTTTGTCTCCAGATCTGTACTGGATGCTGTGACACAGTGTTCCATCATAATTAGGGTCTTGTAGATATTTAGAAGTATAGTCTGTGGATTTTGAGCACTGCATTGCAATCAGCACAATGATACTGATGAGGAAAAGTACAGAAACTGAGCCCAAAGTTATCATCAGGTAAAAAGTCACATCATTCCCTTCATCATCCTTTGCTGCACTTTTAACATCAGAAGCTGCAAAAGCTTCTTTGGGCTCCACAACTTTGACAATCACAGTAGCTGTTGCTGAGAGTGACACGTTCCCATTGTCTTTGACCAGTATGACCAGTTTCTGCTCAGCCTCGTCTGTCTCTGTGAATGAGCGAAGTGTTCTGATCTGTCCTGTATATCGGTCCAAACCAAACAGACTGTGGTCAGTAACTTCCTGCAGTGAGAACAGTAACCAGCCGTTATATCCTATATCAGCGTCATAGGCTCTGACTTTAGTCACCAAGTGTCCTGCGTTCACATTGCGGGGAATCTCCTCCACACCTTCAGCAGAACCGTTGGAGCTGACTGGATACAGGATGACTGGAGCGTTGTCGTTCTGATCCAGAATGAACACGTTCACTGTCACGTTGCTGCTCAGTGACGGAGTTCCAGAATCTGAGGCTACGACTTGGAACTGGAAAGTTTTCAGTGTCTCAAAGTCGAAACTTTTCAACGCCAGTATTTCTCCATTTTCAGAGTTGATATTAAGGAACGATGTCACTTTATTTTCATAACCCGCGTTCCTGAGAATATGATAGGCAATATGCGCATTGTCTCCCTCGTCACAATCAGATGCTCTTACAGAAAACACAGATGCCCCTGGAGGGTTGTTTTCGGTGATGTAAAAAGTATAGGGACTCAATGAAAATTCCGGACTGTTGTCATTTATATCTGATACAAAAACGCTAATAGTCTTCTCGGATGTTAAGGCTGGTTCACCTGCGTCTTTAGCGATTATTGTAATCGTATATATTGATTGTTGTTCCCTGTCAAGCTGAGACTTAGTGACGACAGCAAACATATTATCTTGTATCGATGGAGTTAATGTAAAAGGATTGTCTTCGGCAACATAACTAATTATTTTGCCGTTCGTTCCCGAGTCCGAATCAGTGATGCTGATCAGCGCTACTGTTGTTCCAGGTCTAGAATCCTCTGAAACTGCACTTGACAGTGATGCCACTTCAATCTCTGGTGCGTTGTCATTTATATCTGCAATTTTAATAATAACACTTTTATCCGTTCTGAATGGAATGTTTCCCTTATCAGAGGCCTGTATATCGATATCATAACTGTCTTGTTCCTCAAAGTCCACTCGACCTTTCACAATAATTTCTCCAGAAACGGAATCAATATCAAACAGTTCTCTGATTTTACTTTTTACATCACTTCCAAATGAATAAACAACTTCTCCATTAGAGCCCTCATCTGAATCGGTTGCATTGACTTGAATGACTGTTGTGCCAACCGGGGAGTTCTCTTGCAGCACGGCTGAATATGCGTCTTTAGTGAACACCGGCATATTGTCATTAACATCTAAAACATCTATGTATATGTCCACCGTGCCTGTCTTCGGAGGGTTTCCTCCGTCAATGGCCGTCAAGACCAATTTATGGCTACGTTTGGTTTCTCTGTCGAGCTGTCTCTGTAACTGTAAAATGGGAGTTTTCCCATCCCTTCCTCGATCTTTAATCTCTAAACGAAAATGGTCATTCTGACTGATTTTATATTGCTGGACAGAGTTTGTGCTACCGTCAGGGTCGTGGGCGTTCTGTAGTTGATATTTGGCTCCCGGCAACGCAGATTCGAAGATTTCAAGTCGTTTTGTTTTCTCTGGGAATGCAGGAGAGTGGTCGTTCAAATCTGTTATCTCTACGGTGACATAATGTACTTCCAGTGGGTTTTCAAGCATAGTTTTAAGGTTGATTACACAGACACTGCTTTCCTTGCACACTTCCTCTCGGTCTATTGTATGGATAGCATAAAGGACCCCGTCATTCTCATTTACCTTGAAGAGAGGTTCAGTCGCGCCGGACATAATACGAAATCCCCGCTGCTTCATTACATTCAGGTCTATACCCAAATCCTTAGCTATATTCCCAACAAAACTGCCCTCTTTGTTTTCTTCAGATATGGAGTATCTCAGTTGTGTCGAGGCTGTTGTGAAAAATAAAAGCAAAACCAGAACGCTGAGCAAATGTGGTCGCGGTCGCCATGACTCCCATCTTCTTTGTTTCATGTTTTGAGGTATAAATCCAAACGCGTCCATGCTTATCCACTGGTCTAGATGTTTCCCTCCATCACAACATAAGACATATTTTCAGCTTTTCTTGTAACGTATGTTGCGAACGAACAAAAAAAGAACGGTCAGCATGCGCTTATTCCAGGACTGGTGTCTAACCACACTGATCGTAGAAGGGGTGGACTCAAATGTATCCTGCTGATACGCTGTTATGCGCTAATACTAATAAGATACTGCCACCCTGTGAATATGTGTGATAACGCATTGTGTCACTTCAAACCCACCATTAGTTACGTTCCTCGTGCTGGTTGAGTTAAAATCCACTTTCAGCAACATGGTTTAGGGTATTGATAACAAACATGCCCTAATGTAAAGCATATAGAGCTAAAATAAATACGTTCTTACCTCTTCACATGTTCTCCTCCTGTCAGGGAGCATCAGAGTATTCGCTTGGCTTCCAGGAACTATAGTAGATCCTATACTCATCCTGGGTCCAACTAACATGTAGCGTTTGTCTCCAGATCTGTACTGGATGCTGTGACACAGTGTTCCATCATAATTAGGGTCTTGTAGATATTTAGAAGTATAGTCTGTGGATTTTGAACACTGCATTGCAATCAGCACAATGATACTGATGAGGAAAAGTACAGAAACTGATCCCAAAGTTATCATCAGGTAAAAGGTCACATCATTCCCTTCATCATCCTTTGCTGCACTTTTAACATCAGAAGCTGCAAAAGCTTCTTTGGGCTCCACAACTTTGACAATCACAGTAGCTGTTGCTGAGAGTGACACGTTCCCATTGTCTTTGACCAGTATGACCAGTTTCTGCTCAGCCTCGTCTGTCTCTGTGAATGAGCGAAGTGTTCTGATCTGTCCTGTATATCGGTCCAAACCAAACAGACTGTGGTCAGTAACTTCCTGCAGTGAGAACAGTAACCAGCCGTTATATCCTATATCAGCGTCATAGGCTCTGACTTTAGTCACCAAGTGTCCTGCGTTCACATTGCGGGGAATCTCCTCCACGCCTTCAGCAGAACCGTTGGAGCTGACTGGATACAGGATGACTGGAGCGTTGTCGTTCTGATCCAGAATGAACACGTTCACTGTGACGTTGCTGCTCAGTGACGGAGTTCCAGAATCTGAGGCTACGACTTGGAACTGGAAACTTTTCAGAGTCTCAAAGTCAAAACTTTTTAGTGCTGATATTTGTCCATTATCTGAATTTATATTAAGGAAAGTCGTTACATCATTTCCACTGCCTTCCCTCACAATATGATATGAAATTGCAGCATTTTCATTCACATCATTGTCTGTAGCGCTTACAGAGAATATAGAGGATCCAGCAAAGTTATTTTCTAACAGGTAGAACTGCAGTCGGTTTGCGTCAAAATGTGGACTATTGTCATTTACGTCCGATATTTGAATGGCAAACGTCTTAACAGTAGATAAAGGAGGTTCACCGCAGTCTGTGGCTTTTATTGTTATTTCATAATGCGACATCATCTCTCGGTCTAAAACGCCTTTAGTTACAACAGAATACGTGTTTTCCTTATATGAGGGTTTTAATTCAAAAGGAACATCATTGGTTATGTGTGAAATAATTTTTCCATTCACACCTGAATCTTTATCTGTTACACTGATGAGAGCTATGACTGTGCCAGGCTTAGAGTCTTCTGACACCGTATTTGACAGTGATGTGACTTCTATTTCTGGTGGATTATCATTAACGTCTTTTATCTTTATTGTGACTCTACACCTGCTTGTTAACGGGGGGGTTCCTTTATCTGATGCCTCCACTTCTAGCCTGTAAATCACAGTTTCCTCAAAATCCAAACCTCCTTTCAATTTAATTTCTCCACTTAAACTATCGAGTTCAAATATCTCATAGACTTTACGTGCTAATGTTTTACTAAGGCTGTACTCTATTTCTCCATTAGTCCCTTCATCTGGGTCTATGGCTTTAACTTTTGTTACAGTTGTACCAACTGCAAGGTTTTCATATAATTCAATTTGGTAAGAATCCTGACTGAATGTCGGACGATTATCATTAATATCAAGTACAGTAATGGAAACGTTTAGTGAGTCTGATCGCTGAGGTTTACCTCCATCAACTGCTGTAACAAGTAACGAGTGTTTATTAGTTTGTTCTCTGTCTAAGGACTTCTTTAACACTAAAAATGGTATTTTATCTTCGTCGCTTTGACTACCAGTCATTCAACCAGTGAGTCAGTGAACAGACATCCACAAACCTCATGTAATACCAACAGAAAGCATAATAATTTATTTCCAATTGTATTTGATTGGAACTGGAATAGGTTGGCTAGGTATGCAGCTTACCTCTTCAGATGTTCTCCTCCTGTCAGGGAGCATCAGAGTATTCGCTTGGCTTCCAGGAACTATAGTAGATCCTATACTCATCCTGGGTCCAACTAACATGTAGCGTTTGTCTCCAGATCTGTACTGGATGCTGTGACACAGTGTTCCATCATAATTAGGCTCTTGTAGATATTTAGAAGTATAGTCTGTGGATTTTGAGCACCGCATTGCAATCAGCACAATGATACTGATGAGGAAAAGTACAGAAACTGAACCCAAAGTTATCATCAGGTAAAAAGTCACATCATTCCCTTCATCATCCTTTGCTGCACTTTTAACATCAGAAGCTGCAAAAGCTTCTTTGGGCTCCACAACTTTGACAATCACAGTAGCTGTTGCTGAGAGTGACACGTTCCCATTGTCTTTGACCAGTATGACCAGTTTCTGCTCAGCCTCGTCTGTCTCTGTGAATGAGCGAAGTGTTCTGATCTGTCCTGTATATCGGTCCAAACCAAACAGACTGTGGTCAGTAACTTCCTGCAGTGAGAACAGTAACCAGCCGTTATATCCTATATCAGCGTCATAGGCTCTGACTTTAGTCACCAAGTGTCCTGCGTTCACATTGCGGGGAATCTCCTCCACACCTTCAGCAGAACCGTTGGAGCTGACTGGATACAGGATGACTGGAGCGTTGTCGTTCTGATCCAGAATGAACACGTTCACTGTCACGTTGCTGCTCAGTGACGGAGTTCCAGAATCTGAGGCTACGACTTGGAACTGAAACTTTTTTAGAGTTTCAAAGTCAAAACTCTTAAGTGCAGTGATGTGTCCATTATCAGAATTTACATTAAGAAACGACGATATTTCATTTGCATTTTCCCCTCTTAGAATATGATAAGAAATTACAGCATTTTCATTCACATCATTATCTGTTGCACTTACAGAGAATATAGATGTTCCAGCAACATTATTTTCCTGAAGGTAAATATGTAAAGGATTTTGATTAAAATGTGGGCTGTTGTCATTTATGTCTGATATGTGAATGTTCATGGTTTTAAAAGTAGATAAAGGAGGTTCACCACAGTCTGTGGCTTTTATTGTTATTTCATAATGTGACACCAACTCTCGATCCACAAATCCTTTAGTGACAACTGAAAATGTGTTTTCCTTATAGGAGGGTTTTAATTCAAAAGGTACGTCCGAGGTTATGCCTGAAATTATTTTTCCATTCACACCAGAATCTTTATCTGTTACACTAATGAGAGAAATGACTGTGCCAGGCTTAGAATCTTCTGACACCGTATTTGACAGTGATGTGACTTCTATTTCTGGTGGATTATCATTAACGTCTTTTATCTTAATAATAACTCTGCACCTTCCTTTTAACGGAGGTGTTCCTCTATCTGATGCCTCAACATCCAATTTATAAATCTCAGTTTCCTCAAAATCCAAACCTCCTTTCAATTTAATTTCTCCACTTAAACTATCGAGTTCAAATGTCTCATAGACTTTACGTGCTAATGTTTTACCAAGGCTGTACTCTATTTCTCCATTTGTCCCTTCATCTGGATCTATTGCTTTCACTCTTATTACCGTTGTACCAACTGTAAGGTTTTCATACATTTCAATTTGGTAAGTTTCCTGGCTGAATGTCGGTCGATTATCATTACTGTCCAGAACAATAATGGAAACATTTAGAGTCCCTGATCGCTGAGGTTTACCTCCATCAACTGCTGTAACAAGTAACGAGTGTTTATTAGTTTGTTCTCTGTCTAAGGACTTCTTTAACACTAAAAATGGTATTTTATCTTCGTCGCTTTGACTAATATCTATTTCAAAGTGGTCGTTTGATGATAATGTATATGTGCGGATAGAGTTGATTCCAGCGTCAGGATCGCGGGCTGCGTGCAGCTGGAATCGCGTTCCTGGAGATGTTTGTTCGCCAATTTCAAATGTCTGTTCTTTTTCAGAAAAAATAGGAGAGTGGTCATTTACATCAGATATTTCAACAACTACATAATGTACTTCCAGGGGGTTTTCAACGAGGATTTTTAGCTCCATTAAGCACGCGCCACTCCCCTCACAAAGCTCCTCTCTGTCGATTTTCCTACGGACCTGTAAGGCTCCATTTTCCGGATTTACCTCGAAAAACGCGTCCGCGGATCCAGAAACTACTCGGAAGCGTCGCTCAGTCAATGAGGTTTTGTCCAAACCCAGATCCTTAGCAACATTTCCAACAACAGTTCCTTCTTTCACCTCCTCCGGAATAGAATAACGTATTTCAGCCAAAGCCTGCTCCCCGAAAAACAGCAGCAGGGACAGATAAAAAACAGACCAACCGAAGCTTCTTGATCGACATCGTCCTTCGCTTTCCATCGTTATCCAAAACACGTAGTGTAAATGCTCAACAGCCCGTTTTAACAACCACTACTTATTCACCATCAGACCAGTGTATTTGGCATATTCCGAGAAAACACACAGAGCCTCATCCGACTCGCGTGCGTAAATCAAACGTGTCCTCTGCTGTGAGGTGGTAGACAAAAGCTTTGTCAGAGGAGGGACTAAGTCCTTCATGGCCTTGATGTAACACTGACACCAAGAGGGCATCACCTGAGATGATTTACTTAAAATGCTAATGTCGAGGTTATTCTTCATGAAATATAAAGAAAAGCTAAAAAAGAAAAAGCGGTTTTGAAAACCAATATAGTAACAAACAGTTCAAAGCTATATATACGACTAAAATGTATCTTGACTCTATCCGTTATTATTGTTATTATTATTTGTTTATTAATTCTCTCGCGCGTGCGTGCTATCTACTACGCACAGGCAAACAATACACTTAACGAATTGTGACACGCATTTCATGATTACACATTTTTGTGACTGTTGAGTGGTAACACAAGCAAGGATTGTGCGGAGAAATGCTCGACTGCTCGTTTTACCGTTTCCTCTTGACATTACTGCGTAGAGGTTCAGCACCATGGACAGAGACCGCAAACAGAATCAAAGCGTTGTTCCTGACTTAACCACATAAATTAGGTGATTAATCATTCTGAACCTACATGTATATGTACACTTACAATCCCCAGTAATGTATAGCACTTTACTGTAAACATTTAATATTGTCTTTACCTTTTAAAATCCAGTGCTGACACTTTTTAACAACATCTTCCTAAACAAACCTCTCGATCTCAAGGGTATAAAATGTAGTTTTTATTCTTTTGTCCTACTGATAAATATATGTTTCACATTTTCATTATGAAGGGGCTCTGAGAGTGTAACAGTATGCATAGATAATGTGAATAAATAAAATCTGCTGTGAAGCAGACAGGAGATCTGGCAAAAAAGAACCAGGGAGTTGGATCCAGCATCATGTGCAAGGCAAAATTGAATCCTTCTCATAGAGTACTCACTGATATGAGCTATGACATGCTTACTCAGACAATAGCAGTCCACAAACCTTACATGACAAAATGTCAAAGGAAACCATCATTAAACAAATTTAATTTCCTGATTTTTTTGTTGTTTGTTTTTGATCAGAACTGCGGCAGCACTATATTTTGAAGCCTTACCTCTTCAGATGTTCTTCTTCTGTCAGGGAGCATCAGAGTGTTCGCTTGGCTTCCAGGAACTATAGTAGATCCTATACTCATCCTGGGTCCAACTAACATGTAGCGTTTGTCTCCAGATCTGTACTGGATGCTGTGACACAGTGTTCCATCATAGTTAGGGTCTTGCAGATATTTAGACGTATAGTCTGTGGATTTTGAACACTGCATTGCAATCAGCACAATGATACTGATGAGGAAAAGTACAGAAACTGAGCCCAAAGTTATCATCAGGTAAAAAGTCACATCATTCCCTTCATCATCCTTTGCTGCACTTTTAACATCAGAAGCTGCAAAAGCTTCTTTGGGCTCCACAACTTTGACAATCACAGTAGCTGTTGCTGAGAGTGACACGTTCCCATTGTCTTTGACCAGTATGACCAGTTTCTGCTCAGCCTCGTCTGTCTCTGTGAATGAGCGAAGTGTTCTGATCTGTCCTGTATATCGGTCCAAACCAAACAGACTGTGGTCAGTAACTTCCTGCAGTGAGAACAGTAACCAGCCGTTATATCCTATATCAGCGTCATAGGCTCTGACTTTAGTCACCAAGTGTCCTGCGTTCACATTGCGGGGAATCTCCTCCACACCTTCAGCAGAACCGTTGGAGCTGACTGGATACAGGATGACTGGAGCGTTGTCGTTCTGATCCAGAATGAACACGTTCACTGTGACGTTGCTGCTCAGTGACGGAGTTCCAGAATCTGAGGCTACGACTTGGAACTGGAAACTTTTCAGAGTCTCAAAGTCAAAACCTTTTAGTGCTGATATTTGTCCATTATCTGAATTTATATTAAGGAAAGATGCTACACTATTTGTACTCCCTTCTCTGACAATGTGATAGGAAATAGCTGCATTGTCATTCACATCAGTGTCTGTAGCACATACAGAGAATATCGAGGCTCCAGCCAAGTTATTTTCTGACAGGTAGAACTGTAATGGATTTTTATCAAAATGTGGTCTGTTGTCATTAACATCTGATATCTGAATACTGAGGGTTTTCAAAGTTGATAGAGGAGGTTCACCACAGTCTGTGGCCTCTATAGTTATTTCATAATGTGACACCAACTCTCTATCCAGAAATCCTTTGGTGACAACTGAATATATGTTTTCCTTATATGTAGGTTTTAATTCAAAAGGCATTTCACTGTTTATTCGTAAAATATTTTTTCCATTGACACCTGAATCTTTATCTGTTACACTGATGAGAGAAATGACTGTGCCAGGTTTTGAATCTTCAGACACTGTATTCGACAATGATGTGACTTCTATTTCTGGTGGATTATCATTAACATCAATTATCTTTATTACAACTCTGCACCTACCTGTTAACGGAGGTTGCCCTTTATCAGAGGCCTGAACGTCTAGCTTATAAATCTCAGTTTCTTCAAAATTCAACCCTCCTTTCAATTTAATTACTCCACTTAAACTATCGAGTTCAAATATCTCGTAGACTTTACGTGCTAATGTTTTACTGAGGCTGTACTCTATTTCTCCATTAGTCCCTTCATCTGGGTCTATGGCTTTTACTGTTGTTACAGTTGTACCAACTGGATCGTTTTCATGTACCTCAATTTGGTAAGTTTCCTGACTGAATGTCGGACGATTATCATTACTGTCCAGAACAATAATGGAAACATTTAGAGTCCCTGATCGCTGAGGTTTACCTCCATCAACTGCTGTAACAAGTAACGAGTGTTTATTAGTTTGTTCTCTGTCTAAGGACTTCTTCAGCACTAAAAATGGTATTTTATCTTCATCGCTTTGATTAATATCTATTTCAAAGTGGTCGTTTGATGATATTGTATATGTGCGGATAGAGTTGATTCCAGCGTCAGGATCGCGGGCTGCGTGCAACTGGAATCGCGTTCCTGGAGAAGAATGTTCAGCGATTTCAAATGTCTGTTCTTTTTCAGAAAAAATAGGAGAGTGATCATTTACATCCAAAATTTCTATAACGAGGTGGTGCATTTCCAGTGGATTTTCCACAAGGGTTTTAAGCTCCATTAAGCACGCGCCACTTCCCTCACAAAGCTCCTCTCTGTCGATTTTCTTACGGACCTGCAAAGCGCCACTGTCCGGGTTTACCTCGAAAAACGCGTCCATAGATCCTGTTACAACACGGAACCGTCGTTCAATCAAAGAGGGTCTGTCCAAACCCAGATCCTTCGCAACATTTCCAACAACAGTTCCTTCTTTCACCTCCTCTGGAATGGAATACCTCAAATCAGCCACAGCCTGCTCCCCGAAAAATAGCAGTGGAAGAGATAAATAAATAGCAAACCAACAATAGTTCCACGGCTGCCTTTCGCTCCCCATCATCAGACCCCGTCAACACGCAGATGTTTCTATGATCGGTTCTCTCTATCCCAGCAGTTTAATGTCGCATCTTTAGAAAACGTCCCTCACGGCCGAATCCGACTCTGTGCGGACATCAACTGCTTTGCGGGACTAAACAAAAGCTTTTTCAGGGGAGGTGCGGAGCCCTTTATGGCCTCGTTGATATTATAGTGACACCAAGAGGATAGTGTGCATACAACACCAACATGTAATAATGCATACTGCGATATATATATAACGTCAACATACCTGAAGAGATATTTTAAGAATGCATAGAGCCTTGTGAATTCGCTTTATACTTCCCATTATCTAAACACTTACATTAGGTACGGTTTAATGCAAAAGTAGAGCGTGTAGAGCATCCATCACCCATTGACTCTGATTTGAGAAGCAGTAAAGCCCGTGTATTTCAGGACCCTGGACAGTTATTAAACACTTCACATAGCGGCTATTAGTAACCAGAGTCCTGTCCTCAGCAAGTTCGTTGCAAGATGCACATTCAAATCATAGTTTTAAATGCCCCTCCCTCTTCACAGAGGGAGGCACTTATTTATTCACTGACTAGTTTTACTGTTTGTAGTCATACTAGTTTTAAAATTGTGTATGTGTGTGAGGTCAAACAATGAACTAGAAGTGTGTTAGAAATGTGAAGTGGTACACTTATGATTTCTTACAGCACTGAATTCAATTTCTTACCTCTTCAGATGTTCTCCTCCTGTCAGGGAGCATCAGAGTATTCGCTTGGCTTCCAGGAACTATAGTAGATCCTATACTCATCCTGGGTCCAACTAACATGTAGCGTTTGTCTCCAGATCTGTACTGGATGCTGTGACACAGTGTTCCATCATAGTTAGGGTCTTGTAGATATTTAGAAGTATAGTCTGTGGATTTTGAGCACTGCATTGCAATCAGCACAATGATACTGATGAGGAAAAGTACAGAAACTGAACCCAAAGTTATCATCAGGTAAAAAGTCACATCATTCCCTTCCTCATCCTTTGCTGCACTTTTAACATCAGAAGCTGCAAAAGCTTCTTTGGGCTCCACAACTTTGACAATCACAGTAGCTGTTGCTGAGAGTGACACGTTCCCATTGTCTTTGACCAGTATGACCAGTTTCTGCTCAGCCTCGTCTGTCTCTGTGAATGAGCGAAGTGTTCTGATCTGTCCTGTATATCGGTCCAAACCAAACAGACTGTGGTCAGTAACTTCCTGCAGTGAGAACAGTAACCAGCCGTTATATCCTATATCAGCGTCATAGGCTCTGACTTTAGTCACCAAGTGTCCTGCGTTCACATTGCGGGGAATCTCCTCCACACCTTCAGCAGAACCGTTGGAGCTGACTGGATACAGGATGACTGGAGCGTTGTCGTTCTGATCCAGAATGAACACGTTCACTGTGACGTTGCTGCTCAGTGACGGAGTTCCAGAATCTGAGGCTACGACTTGGAACTGGAAAGTTTTTAGAGTCTCAAAGTCAAAACTTTTCAGCGCCAGAATTTCCCCGTTTTCAGAGTTGATGTTAAGAAATGAAGTCACTTTATTTTCATAACCGACATCCCTGACAATATGATACGATATCACAGCATTTTCTCCCTCATCGTGATCTGAAGCCGTTAAAGAAAACAAGGACACTCCTGGAGCGTTGTTCTCAGTGATATAAAAATTATATCGGCTATTAGAAAATTGAGGGCTGTTATCATTAATGTCCGACACAACAACTCTTAATGTTTTTTCAGATGTTAAGGCTGGTTCACCCGCGTCTTTAGCGATTATTGTTACATCATAAATCGATTTGTTTTCCCTGTCCAGTTGTGTTTTTGTCACCACAGCGTACATGTTGTCCTGCATGGAAGGCGTGAGTGTGAAAGGGACGTCGCCTTTAACGAAGCTGATCACTTTCCCGTTCACCCCAGAGTCCAAGTCAGTAATACTAATAAGTGCGACCGTAGTTCCGGGTCTGGAGTCCTCTGCGATTTTGTTAGACAGTGACGTCACGTCGATGACAGGCGAATTGTCATTCACGTCCACAATATTCACAGTGACGCTTTTCTCTGTTCTCAGTGGAACAGCACCGTTGTCGGATGCCTGGATGTCTATCTCGTAACTGTCATCCACCTCGAAGTCTAATTGTCCCTGCACGGTTATTTCACCTGTGCTGGGGTTAACATCGAAGAGTTCGCGCACCTTACTGTTAACGTTACCAAAAGAATAACTCACTTCGCCATTTAAGCCACCGTCCAAATCTGTGGCGTTTACTCGTATCACTACGGTGCCAGTTGGTGAATCCTCACGTATTTCTGCGGAATACACATCTTTTGTAAAAACAGGTGCGTTGTCGTTCGTATCTAAAACATCTATTAATATCTCCATTGTCCCTGATTTCGAAGGTTTACCCCCATCCACCGCTGTAAGAAGTAGCGTGTGGCTGCTAGAGACCTCTCTGTCTAACGGGCTCTGTAATTGTAAAATAGGAACTTTTCCATCTTTCCCGCGGTCCTTCACTTCCAGACGAAAATGATTATTTTGGCTAAGTTTATACTGTTGAACGGAATTCACTCCGCCATCCGGGTCGAGAGCAGCGTGCAATTGGAATCTGGTTCCCGTAGTGGTGGACTCCGGAATCTCCAGCCTTTGTTTTGCCTCCGGGAAAGAGGGCGAATGATCATTTACATCTAACACTTCCACTGCAACATAATGGATCTCCAGTGGGTTCTCGAGTACGCTTTTAAAGTTTATCAGACATACACTGGTCCGCTGGCATATTTCCTCTCTATCAATATTACGATTTACGAATAAAATCCCATCGTCTTGGTTTACCTGGAAAAGGGGTTCCGTGGAGCCAGAAACAATACGAAACCCTCTCGCTTTTAATATAGTTGGATCTATTCCAAGGTCCTTTGCTATGTTCCCAACAGCGGTTCCTTCTTTGATTTCTTCAGATATTGAGTATCTTATCTGTGCAGTGGCCTTTCCGAAAATCAAATTCAAAGTCAGCACGAAGGCGAACCATTTTCCTCGTTGTCGCCGGGAATCCTGTCCGCTTTGTTCCATTGTCTGATTTCAAATGATGAATCCAACAATTATCAAACGATCCGTCAAGTCCTCACATATCCACGAAGTATAGAAAAAGGCAGAATCCAAATACAATGTGCGCAATCCAGGATGAAAACCTGGTCAAATAAAACCACATTCGCCGGATAATTCTCTGCCCTCCTGAATGCCTCATGAGCACTGTCGCCTATGTAATGAACTGTATGATGCGTGTTTCTGGATTTATAGTGCCACCATGCGATTCTATAACAACACTGTTTATTTTCTAATCGTAGACTCTATAATCCCAGAATGAAACAATGCACCAAATATCGAATCACTGCCTATAGCAAATAATAATTATCACACTTAAGAGAGGCGACCCATCACAATGTTGTATTTATTTTGTTCATTTCGTATTATGAAGTGAAATGCATCGACTTCCTCAAATATATGTTCAACCGTTTAAAAAAAAGTAAAACATGTATTTTATATTAATGAACCAGACTGTAAAAATGTATTTAAACAAGCCTTACCTCAGATTTCCTGTCAGGGAGCATCAGAGTGTTCGCTTGGCTTCCAGGAACTATAGTAGATCCTATACTCATCCTGGGTCCAACTAACATGTAGCGTTTGTCTCCAGATCTGTACTGGATGCTGTGACACAGTGTTCCATCATAATTAGGGTCTTGTAGATATTTAGAAGTATAGTCTGTGGATTTTGAGCACTGCATTGCAATCAGCACAATGATACTGATGAGGAAAAGAACAGAAACTGATCCCAAAGTTATCATCAGGTAAAAAGTCACATCATTCCCTTCATCATCCTTTGCTGCACTTTTAACATCAGAAGCTGCAAAAGCTTCTTTGGGCTCCACAACTTTGACAATCACAGTAGCTGTTGCTGAGAGTGACACGTTCCCATTGTCTTTGACCAGTATGACCAGTTTCTGCTCAGCCTCGTCTGTCTCTGTGAATGAGCGAAGTGTTCTGATCTGTCCTGTATATCGGTCCAAACCAAACAGACTGTGGTCAGTAACTTCCTGCAGTGAGAACAGTAACCAGCCGTTATATCCTATATCAGCGTCATAGGCTCTGACTTTAGTCACCAAGTGTCCTGCGTTCACATTGCGGGGAATCTCCTCCACACCTTCAGCAGAACCGTTGGAGCTGACTGGATACAGGATGACTGGAGCGTTGTCGTTCTGATCCAGAATGAACACGTTCACTGTGACGTTGCTGCTCAGTGACGGAGTTCCAGAATCTGAGGCTACGACTTGGAACTGGAAAGTTTTCAGAGTTTCAAAGTCAAAACTCTTTAGTGCTGAAATGTGTCCATTCTCAGAATGTATATTTAGGAAAGACATTATGTCGTTTTGACCCTCTTCTCTAACAATTTGATAGGAAATTGCCGCGTTCTTATCCAAATCATTGTCTGTTGCGCTTACAGAGAATACAGATTTTCCAGCAACATTATTTTCTACAAGATAAAACTCTAGCGGGTTTTGCTGAAAACGAGGTTTATTGTCATTTACATCTAATATCTGAATGGCAAATGTTTTAACACTAGATAAAGGAGGTTCTCCACAGTCTGTGGCTTTTATTGTTATTTCATAGTAAGGCACCGACTCTCGATCTAAAAATCCCTTAGTGGCGACAGAATACGTGTTTTCCTTATACGAGGGTTTTAATTCAAAAGGAACATCATTGGTTATGTGCGAAATAATTTTCCCATTGACTCCAGAGTCTTTATCTGTTACACTAATAAGTGAAATAACTGTCCCAGGCTTTGAATCTTCTGACACTGTATTTGATAGTGATGTGACTTCTATTTCTGGTGGATTATCATTCACATCTTTAATATTTATGATAACTCTGCACTCACCTGTCAGTGGAGGTGTTCCTTTATCTGACGCCTCCACGTCAAGTTCATAAACATCGTTTTCCTCATAGTCCACTAATCCTTTTATTTTAATTTCTCCGCTTAATTTGTCCAATTCAAAAATATCATACACTTTCCGCATCAAGGTTTTACCAAGACGGTATTCAACCTCCCCATTAGTGTCCTCATCAAGATCCGTCGCATTCATTCTAAAAATTGACGAACCGACTGGAATATTTTCTTGAATTGCAATTTGATAAATCTCCTGACTGAATATAGGACGATTATCGTTACTGTCGAGAACAATAATGGAAACATTTAGTGTTCCTGATCTTTGAGGTTTACCTCCATCAACTGCTGTAACGAGTAGCGTATGTTTGTCTTTTTGTTCTCTGTCTAGTGATTTCTTCAGCACTAAAAACGGTATCTTACTCGCATCGCTTTGACGAATATTTACTTCAAAATGTTCATTCGACGTTACCGTGTATGTGCGAATAGAGTTAATTCCAGCATCGGGATCACGAGCAGTGTGAATTTGGAATCTCCTTCCTGGTAATGTGTGTTCAGCTATTTCAAATGTCTGCTCATTTTCCGGAAAACTCGGAGAGTGATCATTTACATCAGTGATTTCTACAACCACGTAGTGTATTTCCAAAGGGTTTTCAACAAGAATTTTTAGCTCCATTAGACAAGCACCGCTGCCCTGACAGAGCTCCTCCCTGTCGATGTGATTATGGACGTACAGAACTCCGTTATTCTGGTTTACCTCAAAAATAGCATCCTTAGACCCCGAAACAACACGGAACCGTCGATCAATCAACGAGGAGATGTCAAGCCCAAGATCTTTCGCAACATTTCCAACAACAGTCCCGTCTTTGACCTCCTCTGGAATGGAATAGCGTATCTGAGCCCAAGCCTGCTTTCCGAAAAACAGCAGTAGAGCCAAATTAAAAGATAACCAGGGACAGTCCCTCGTTCGAGTTTTGGTCTCGGTCCCCATCTTCATCCAACGACACATACACGCACAGGAGCCTTTTACTGCGACAAAGAATCTTACACGTCCACCCCCTCACTATCCTATATCTACAGAACGAACAGCGTGTTTCCATCTGCTGGTTTGCTTCTCTCTGTCTCTGCTCTACTGAGATTACAAACAAAGGGTTCAGGAGGGGAGGGCCAAAGTCGTGTGTGATCTCCTGGTGTAATAGTGACACCCAGAGCTAACAACAAGCTCCTTTACATACGCTTTAAAATAAGGCTGAATTCATGATATAATAAACCGAGGTGTGAAGATCATCGAGGAAATCTAAATGAGTGCAGCTCTTTACTGAGAAAATAAATTGTTAAAATTCAAACCAGCTTAATCCATGCTTTCAAACAAATCATCAACACCTACAACATTTTCATTCAGTTATTGGGTAGAATCCCAACTCTGATAAACTCACTGCTCACGTTTCCCAAATGAAAACTAAAGCCCCAGTATTGTTGCGTTATGGTGAAGTACATTTCAGCACCATGGACAGTGTTCACAATCAGCGGAAAAGACCGTCCTCTTTACAAACGACAAGCTCTTTAATTTTTTTTTTAAAGATATCACTTTCTTGGCTATGAGCAGGTTTGTGCCGAAAAGATATATATTTATTTTAAATGTCTTAGGAAAACAAACACAGCCTATTTTTAAAAGCAAATGGCTTTAGAGACATGTTAAGAAGCAAAACTTTGAGCAAAAGGCGAACATATAACTAAATGCTTGTAAACACATTGAATAAGACTTTGTGTCAATGTCTTACCTCTTCAGATGTTCTCCTCCTGTCAGGGAGCATCAGAGTGTTCGCTTGGCTTCCAGGAACTATAGTAGATCCTATACTCATCCTGGGTCCAACTAACATGTAGCGTTTGTCTCCAGATCTGTACTGGATGCTGTGACACAGTGTTCCATCATAGTTAGGGTCTTGCAGATATTTAGAAGTATAGTCTGTGGATTTTGAGCACTGCATTGCAATCAGCACAATGATGCTGATGAGGAAAAGTACAGAAACTGATCCCAAAGTTATCATCAGGTAAAAAGTCACATCATTCCCTTCATCATCCTTTGCTGCACTTTTAACATCAGAAGCTGCAAAAGCTTCTTTGGGCTCCACAACTTTGACAATCACAGTAGCTGTTGCTGAGAGTGA
Organism: Eupleurogrammus muticus; assembly: GCA_036785175.1. Lineage (NCBI taxonomy): Eukaryota > Metazoa > Chordata > Actinopteri > Scombriformes > Trichiuridae > Eupleurogrammus > Eupleurogrammus muticus. The sequence goes on along the minus strand of JAYKQN010000004.1, from coordinate 22,875,659 downwards.
CACGTTCCCATTGTCTTTGACCAGTATGACCAGTTTCTGCTCAGCCTCGTCTGTCTCTGTGAATGAGCGAAGTGTTCTGATCTGTCCTGTATATCGGTCCAAACCAAACAGACTGTGGTCAGTAACTTCCTGCAGTGAGAACAGTAACCAGCCGTTATATCCTATATCAGCGTCATAGGCTCTGACTTTAGTCACCAAGTGTCCTGCGTTCACATTGCGGGGAATCTCCTCCACACCTTCAGCAGAACCGTTGGAGCTGACTGGATACAGGATGACTGGAGCGTTGTCGTTCTGATCCAGAATGAACACGTTCACTGTGACGTTGCTGCTCAGTGACGGAGTTCCAGAATCTGAGGCTACGACTTGGAACTGGAAAGTTTTCAGTGTCTCAAAGTCGAAACTCTTTAGTGCTGAAATTTGTCCATTTTCTGAATGTATATTCAGAAAAGATGCAATATCATTATGACCACCTTCTCTAAATATACGATAAGACACTGCCGCATTGTCATTTAAGTCTTTATCAAAGGAACTCACAGAAAATATTGATGCACCAGGGGTATTATTTTCTGTTAAATACAATTCCAGGGGACTGTGTGAGAACTCTGGTATGTTATCATTCACATCTGACACCTGAATAGTCAAACTTTTGAATGTGGAAAGAGGAGGCTCACCACGGTCAGTAGCTGTTATTGTGATGTCATAAAGTGACACGGCTTCTCTGTCTAAAGTTTCTTTAGTCACCAATGAAAACATGTTTTCCTTAAATGATGGTTTTAATTCGAATGGCACATTCTCCGTGATACTGCATAGGACTTTGCCGTTCAGGCCAGAATCAATATCTGCAACACTAATAAGAGCAATAACAGTCCCTCGTTTTGAATCCTCTGGGACCATACTGGATATTGATGTTACCTCTATCTCTGGTTTATTGTCATTAATATCTTGGATCTTTATAATAATTCGGCAATCAGTTGCCATCGGAGGTTGGCCTTTGTCAGAAGCTTGAACGTCTAAGTTCAATTCATCCGCTGTTTCATAATCAATTTGTCCGTTTACTCGAATTTCCCCCGTATTTCTGTCCAGACTGAACAGCTGTAAAACCTTTGAATTAATGTCTCCTCCGAATGCATACTCGACATCCCCATTAGTTCCTTCATCGAGATCCGTTGCCTGGACTTGTATCAGTATCGTGCCTAATGCAGCATTTTCTTGTAATACAACAGAATACACCTCTTTAGAAAAAACAGGTCTATTATCATTTATATCGATAACTTTTATTGTAAGATTCAGATTTGCAGATTTTGGCGGAGTCCCTCCGTCTAAAGCGGTCAGAATCAAGCTATGGTTCGTTTTCTGCTCTCTGTCCAAGTGTCTCTGCAACACTAGAAACGGAATCTTATCTGTTCCCCTGTCTCGAATTTCCAGATTAAAGTTATCGTTTTGATTGAGTTTATAGCGCTGGACTGAATTTATTCCAACATCTGGATCTCGGGCGCCTGGTAATTGAAATCGTGCTCCTGGTAAAGTGTTTTCTGTTATTTCTATCACCTTTTCTTTCTCGGTAAAACTCGGTGCATGGTCGTTAGCATCCGTTATTTCCACCGTGACATAATGTATTTCCAGTGGATTTTCAACAACAATTTTCAGGTCTATTAAACAGGCTGCGTTTCTGTCGCACAGCTGTTCCCGGTCGAGATTTTTATGAACATACAAAACCCCATTGTTCGGGTTTACCTCAAATAGCGCGTCCTGAGCTCCAGACACAATACGAAAACGCCTGTTTCCCAAGGAACTGACATCAAGACCCAAATCCTTGGCAACATTTCCAATAATAGCTCCCACTTTGACTTCTTCTAAAGTCGAGTATTTTATTTGAGCTGAAATCAGCTCACCGAAGCGAACCAGCAGAAAGAAAAGCAAGAGACGCGAACAAGCCATCACTCTGCCCCTTTGTCCTTTGTTTCCTTTTGCGTAATCATTCAAAATAGCATCCGCAAGTATTTTCCTCTTGAAACAGCTGCAATTGTCCTGAGATCGGTCTTCAGAAAACGCAAATTCCCGGGTGAAAGGTGTAGACCACGATCCGAAATGACTTTCTTTGTGGTCGGGGTGATAAACGAATTTTAAAATGGGCAGAGTCTCGTCTGCCTCAAGGCTGAGCAATGCCCTACTGTAACACTGACACCCCGTGGATCATGTCACGTTTGCATTTAATGTGAAGGAGAAAGAGAATAGAAAACATGTTTTTACTTAAAAGGAAACATGCGGCGTGAAAGTTATTGACGAGACTAAAACACAATTTTGAGACGTGCACTTGAATTTATATTATAAAGCACAAAAATAATAAATAAGCAAACATCATATCATCATAGCAATTGAATTAATACACAGGAACGAAATTAAAATATATATGCATAAATATTTCTTTACGTGAAACCTGAATATCAGGCACCACCTGCACGATATAATCTTATGTATTTACTGCAAACTTTAAGTACCATGGACAGCACCAATACTCAACTGGAATTAAAAGAGACTTTTAAACATCTTGAAAAGGACCACAGCAGTGCTTCCCGCAGGAGGGGAGTAGGTATGAGCTGTTGATGGTGGTGAGGGGCGGGGCTTAAAGTGTGTGTTTGTTTTAATGAATGCATTTAGGCCCAGACTCTGTTCTTTTAGTGGTGGAATTTCCTGTGGGTCTGTGAACGCGTCTTTCAGTAAGAGGCTGAATCTAGCGTGTGGTTGTGGTTCTCGCTTAAAAGAAGACAAGACTGCAACACTCATGAGCTTTTCATGGCAAGTTTGTTGTTTTGGCTTTGGCTATGGCCATGGTAGCCTGCGATAGGAATAAACTAGCAGCTATAAACCGGCTAACGTCTTAGCGTGTGGTTTTGAGCGACTTTTTTCTCGATAAAGCCTTAACTATCATGGCAGTATATCACTGTGCTAATAAATACACATATACACATATACATATACACGCAAAATTAGAAGAAGTGAAAATCTCGACCTTGCAATGACTTTACCATGTTATTTTTCCGAGAAACAGCATTGCTTACCTCTTCAGAAGTTCTCCTCCTGTCAGGGAGCATCAGAGTGTTCGCTTGGCTTCCAGGAACTATAGTAGATCCTATACTCATCCTGGGTCCAACTAACATGTAGCGTTTGTCTCCAGATCTGTACTGGATGCTGTGACACAGTGTTCCATCATAATTAGGGTCTTGCAGATATTTAGAAGTATAGTCTGTGGATTTTGAGCACTGCATTGCAATCAGCACAATGATGCTGATGAGGAAAAGTACAGAAACTGAACCCAAAGTTATCATCAGGTAAAAAGTCACATCATTCCCTTCATCATCCTTTGCTGCACTTTTAACATCAGAAGCTGCAAAAGCTTCTTTGGGCTCCACAAGTTTGACAATCACAGTAGCTGTTGCTGAGAGTGACACGTTCCCATTGTCTTTGACCAGTATGACCAGTTTCTGCTCAGCCTCGTCTGTCTCTGTGAATGAGCGAAGTGTTCTGATCTGTCCTGTATATCGGTCCAAACCAAACAGACTGTGGTCAGTAACTTCCTGCAGTGAGAACAGTAACCAGCCGTTATATCCTATATCAGCGTCATAGGCTCTGACTTTAGTCACCAAGTGTCCTGCGTTCACATTGCGGGGAATCTCCTCCACACCTTCAGCAGAACCGTTGGAGCTGACTGGATACAGGATGACTGGAGCGTTGTCATTCTGATCCAGAATGAACACGTTCACTGTGACGTTGCTGCTCAGTGACGGAGTTCCAGAATCCGAGGCTACGACTTGGAACTGGAAAGTTTGCAGCGTTTCATAGTCGAAACTTTTCAGCGCTGAAATGTGTCCATTCTCAGAGTTTATGTTTAGGAACGATAATATGGAATGTTGACTGCCTTCTTTAACAATATGGTAAGTAATCGCCGCATTGTCGTTCAGATCATTGTCTGCTGCGCTTACAGAGAATATTGAATTTCCAGCAATATTATTTTCTACCAGATAAAATTCGAGGGGATTTTTTTCAAAACGTGGTTTGTTGTCATTCACATCTGATATGTGAATGTTAAGAGTTTTTAATGTTGATAACGGAGGTTCACCACAGTCTGTGGCTTTTATTGTTATTTCATAATGTGACACCTCTTCTCGATCTAAAAGTCCTTTAGTGACCACTGAATATATATTCTCCTTGTAGGAGGGCTTTAATTCAAACGGTACACCGTCATTTATGGTTAAGATGACTTTTCCGTTCACACCAGAATCTTTATCTTTCACACTGATTAGAGAAATTACAGTTCCAGGCTTTGAATCTTCTGACACTGTGTTTGACAGTGATGTTATTTCTATTTGTGGTGGATTATCATTGACGTCTATGATTTTAATATTGACTCTACACTCACCTGTCAGTGGGAGTGTTCCTTTATCTGATGCTTCAACATCTAATTTATAAACGTCGTTTTCTTCATAGTCCAGTAATCCTTTTACTCTGATCTCCCCAGATAATTTATCCAACTCAAAAAGGTCATATATGTTTCTCCTCAGTGTTTTTGCAAGGCTGTATTCAATTTCCCCGTTGCTTCCCTCATCCGGATCCGTCGCATTCATCCTAAATATTGAAGTACCGACTGGAACATTTTCTTGAATTGTAATTTGATAAATCTCCCTATTAAACATCGGGCGATTATCGTTACTGTCGAGAACAATAATGGAAACATTTAATGTTCCTGATCTCTGAGGTTTACCCCCATCAACTGCTGTAACGATCAGCGAGTGTTTGTTCTTTTGTTCTCTGTCTAAGGACTTTTTCAGCACTAAAAATGGTATTTTATCCTCGTCGCTTTGACGGATATCTACTTCGAAATGTTCATTTGATGTTATCGTGTATGTGCGAATAGAATTCATCCCTGAATCTGGATCATTAGCAGTGTGCAGTTGGAATTTCCTTCCTGGTAATGTATGTTCACCTATTTCAAATCTCTGTTCTTTTTCGGGAAAGCTAGGAGAATGATCATTTACATCTGCGATTTCTACAACCACATAATGTATTTCCAAAGGGTTTTCAACTATAACTTTCAGCTCACTGAGGCAGGCCCCGCTGCCCTGACAGAGCTCCTCTCTGTCGATTTTCTTCTGAACATGCAGAGCCCCATTGTGCTGGTTTACCTCAAAAAGAGCGTCCTTAGATTCAGAAACAACACGAAACCTTCGGTCAATCAAAGAGCTGATATCGAGGCCAAGATCCTTCGCAACATTCCCAACAACAGTTCCGTCTTTAACCTCCTCTGGAATCGAGTACCGCACTTCTGCCAGAGCCGCTTTCCACCCTGAAAGCAGCAGCAGAGCCCAGTAGACAGAAATCCAGGAGCAGCCCCTGGTTCGAGTTTCTCTTTCGGACCCCATCGTTATCCAGCCGCATATCAATACACAAAGTCCCTTCCTGAAATAAACGCCTTTATCCAGCTTATATTTACTGATACCACGACTCTATTACATCGGAGGGCGAGCTCGCTTCAAATGCCCTTTCTGCCTCTGTCAGGCGGAGACAAAAGCTTGATCAGGGGAGGGACAAAGTGTTCCATGGGTTCCCAATGTAACACTGACACCCAGAGGTCTTCCTCAAAGCACTCCACCAATATATTCAAAATAAATAATCTACTCAATGATGTTCTTATAAAACCATCACGACCACACCTTTTTTTAACAAACTAAATTCATACTATTGCTCCAGATACATTGTGAAGTCGTATTTTAAGCGTAAAATGTTCTAAATAAAGTCTTGGTATATACAATGAACGGTGCTCTGTTTATTAAGTATATTCAAACGTTATCATTGTACGATATGCTCTGCATAAAAAAAAGAAAACAACCAAAAAAACGTGCGTTTCTGCGAAATGGATAGACATCTGACCCAGGCCTGCCTGTCTTTCTTAACAAAAGTACTTGAAGGACATTAATGAGTATTGCTCATACGTGTCAACAGAAACGTATTAGTTATTTTATCATGTATAGTCGAATGTTTCCAGACGTGTCACTGACAAACACCGAAACACAGATAAGTCAACGCATTTCAGTACCATGGACAGTGGTCGCATTTAGAAATATTATTCCCTTTAAATGGCTAATAAAATCATTTAGAGATTGTACCCATTTAATATGTTTGGTATTCATCAACTGACATAGCTATGTAAAGTTGTCCTCTCATCATGAAGGGAACACTGAAACAGGGTAGATGTTGTTGACACAGAAAATAAAAAAGAAAAAAGACGTCTTTGATCCACAGTGAGCCGGATATAATAGAATGTGTGAATATTTTTTGACCGGTGTTTGCCTTTTGTACAAAGGATGGACAAATAATATAATCAAAGGAGTAGCCCATTGTAATGTATGTAAACGTGGTATTTATCAGAAAGTTTTAAAGTTCTTACCTCTTCAGATGTCCCTCTCCTGTCAGGGAGCATCAGAGTATTCGCTTGGCTTCCAGGAACTATAGTAGATCCTATACTCATCCTGGGTCCAACTAACATGTAGCGTTTGTCTCCAGATCTGTACTGGATGCTGTGACACAGTGTTCCATCATAGTTAGGGTCTTGTAGATATTTAGAAGTATAGTCTGTGGATTTCGAGCACTGCATTGCAATCAGCACAATGATACTGATGAGGAAAAGTACAGAAACTGAGCCCAAAGTTATCATCAGGTAAAAAGTCACATCATTCCCTTCATCATCCTTTGCTGCACTTTTAACATCAGAAGCTGCAAAAGCTTCTTTGGGCTCCACAACTTTGACAATCACAGTAGCTGTTGCTGAGAGTGACACGTTCCCATTGTCTTTGACCAGTATGACCAGTTTCTGCTCAGCCTCGTCTGTCTCTGTGAATGAGCGAAGTGTTCTGATCTGTCCTGTATATCGGTCCAAACCAAACAGACTGTGGTCAGTAACTTCCTGCAGTGAGAACAGTAACCAGCCGTTATATCCTATATCAGCGTCATAGGCTCTGACTTTAGTCACCAAGTGTCCTGCGTTCACATTGCGGGGAATCTCCTCCACACCTTCAGCAGAACCGTTGGAGCTGACTGGATACAGGATGACTGGAGCGTTGTCGTTCTGATCCAGAATGAACACGTTCACTGTGACGTTGCTGCTCAGTGACGGAGTTCCAGAATCTGAGGCTACGACTTGGAACTGGAAAGTTTTCAGAGTCTCAAAGTCAAAACTCTTTAGTGCTGAAATGTGTCCATTCTCAGAGTTTATGTTTAGGAAAGACATTATGTCGTTTTTACCTCCTTCTTTAACAATATGGTAAGTAATCGCCGCATTGTCGTTCAGATCATTGTCTGCTGCGCTTACAGAGAATATTGAATTTCCAGCAATATTATTTTCTACCAGATAAAATTCGAGGGGATTTTTTTCAAAACGTGGTTTGTTGTCATTCACATCTGATATGTGAATGTTAAGAGTTTTTAATGTTGATAAAGGAGGTTCACCACAGTCTGTGGCTTTTATTGTTATTTCATAATAAGGCATCGATTCTCGATCCAAAAGTCCTTTAGTGACCACTGAATATATATTCTCCTTGTAGGAGGGCTTTAATTCAAACGGTACACCGTCATTTATGGTTAAGATGACTTTTCCGTTCACACCAGAATCTTTATCTTTCACACTGATTAGAGAAATTACAGTTCCAGGCTTTGAATCTTCTGACACTGTGTTTGACAGTGATGTTATTTCTATTTGTGGTGGATTATCATTGACGTCTATGATTTTAATATTGACTCTACACTCACCTGTCAGTGGGGGTGTTCCTGTATCGGATGCCTCAACATCTAATTTATAAACGTCGTTTTCTTCATAGTCCAGTAATCCTTTTACTCTGATCTCCCCAGATAATTTATCCAACTCAAAAAGGTCATATATGTTTCTCCTCAGTGTTTTTGCAAGGCTGTATTCAATTTCCCCGTTGCTTCCTTCATCTGGATCTGTTGCATTCATTCTAAAGATCGAAGTGCCGATTGGAACATTTTCTTGAATTGTAATTTGATAAATCTCCCTATTAAACATCGGGCGATTATCGTTACTGTCGAGAACAATAATGGAAACATTTAATGTTCCTGATCTTTGAGGTTTACCTCCATCAACTGCTGTAACGATCAGCGAGTGTTTGTTCTTTTGTTCTCTGTCTAAGGACTTTTTCAGCACTAAAAATGGTATTTTATCCTCGTCGCTTTGACGGATATCTACTTCGAAATGTTCATTTGATGTTATCGTGTATGTGCGAATAGAATTCATCCCAGAATCTGGATCATTCGCAGTGTGCAGTTGGAACCGCTTTCCTAGCAATGTTTGTTCACCTATTTCAAATCTCTGTTCTTTTTCTGGAAAGGAAGGAGAATGATCATTTACATCTGCGATTTCTACAACCACATAATGTATTTCCAAAGGATTTTCGACAATAACTTTCAGCTCACTGAGGCAGGCCCCGCTGCCCTGACAGAGCTCCTCTCTGTCGATTTTCTTCTGAACATGCAGAGCCCCATTGTGCTGGTTTACCTCAAAAAGAGCGTCCTTGGATTCAGAAACAACACGAAACCTTCGGTCGATCAAAGAGCTGATATCGAGGCCAAGATCCTTCGCAACATTCCCAACAACAGTTCCGTCTTTAACCTCCTCTGGAATCGAGTACCGCACTTCTGCCAGAGCCGCTTTCCACCCTGAAAGCAGCAGCAGAGCCCAGTAGACAGAAATCCAGGAGCAGCCCCTGGTTCGGGTTCCTCTTTCGGACCCCATCGTTATCCAGCCGCATATCAATACACACAGTCCCTTCCTGAAATAAACGCCTTTATCCAGCTTATATTTACTGATACCACGACTCTATTACATCGGAGGGCGAGCTCGCTTCAAATGCCCTTTCTGCCTCTGTCAGGCGGAGACAAAAGCTTGATCAGGGGAGGGACAAAGTGTTCCATGGGTTCCCAATGTAACACTGACACCCAGAGGTCTTCCTCAAAGCACTCCACCAATATATTCAAATTAAATAATCTACTCAATGAAGGTCTCATAAAGACAACGGCCACGATCACACAATTGTCTTAGCAAATTAAATATATATCGTTCCTCAAGATAGGTTGTAAAGTTGTCTTTTCAGGCGTTAAAGGCAATGTTTAAAGGCTCGGCATTTATTATAAAGTATACTATGTTTAATACGTGTACTCGACTCTCATCATTGTACTGTATGCTCTGCATAAAAAAAAGAAAAAACGTTTTTTTGCAACATGGATACGCATCACACCCAGGCCTTCAAATAATTATTGGTCATACGGATAAGTAGAAAGACAGAAACTCATTAGATGAGATCAGGAGTTGAATGTTTCCAGAAGTGTCACTGACAAACACCGAAACACGGAGTTAGTTAACGCAAGTTAACGCATTTCAGTACCATGGAAAGTGGACACATTTAGAAAAATATCACCTTTACAATGGCTGACAAGATATTTCCATATTGTACCCATTTCATCAGCTGACATAGATGTGTAGAATTCGCATATCATGGTGAAGAGAACACTGGAACTGTGTGGATTTTGTTGAAACATAAAAACAATAAATAAACCAGCCAGTCATATTCCACACCAGCTTATTCGTCACTTGTGTCACGGGGGTTTGCTGCAGCCAATCACATTGCAGGACAGAGGCAGGGATACACCACAGCCTATCGTGGGGCTCACACGCCATTCACTCACACACTCATACCTACGGCCAATTGGGAGTCTCCTATTTACCTAAGATCATGTTTTTTTGGACTTTGGGGAGGACCCGCAGATCTTGAAGAGAATGCACATAAACATGGGAGGAACATTTAAACTCCACACAGAAGCGTCCCAGCCAATAAATTAATGAATTAATTATTTAAATAATTGGATTAATATTTTAATCCAAAATGTGTCGGATTTTTATAGGGTCTGTTCTAGATATTTATTTTATGTTTGTCCTTTGCATACAAGGAGAAAGAGATGGACACACAATATTCAGGAAATAGAATAACAGAATGTAATACATGTGAACATGTGATATATCACATAATTTTAAGGTTCTTACCTCTCCGGATGTCCCTCTCCTGTCAGGGAGCATCAGAGTGTTCGCTTGGCTTCCAGGAACTATAGTAGATCCTATACTCATCCTGGGTCCAACTAACATGTAGCGTTTGTCTCCAGATCTGTACTGGATGCTGTGACACAGTGTTCCATCATAGTTAGGGTCTTGTAGATATTTAGAAGTATAGTCTGTGGATTTTGAGCACTGCATTGCAATCAGCACAATGATGCTGATGAGGAAAAGTACTGAAACTGAGCCCAAAGTTATCATCAGGTAAAAAGTCACATCATTCCCTTCATCATCCTTTGCTGCACTTTTAACATCAGAAGCTGCAAAAGCTTCTTTGGGCTCCACAACTTTGACAATCACAGTAGCTGTTGCTGAGAGTGACACGTTCCCATTGTCTTTGACCAGTATGACCAGTTTCTGCTCAGCCTCGTCTGTCTCTGTGAATGAGCGAAGTGTTCTGATCTGTCCTGTATATCGGTCCAAACCAAACAGACTGTGGTCAGTAACTTCCTGCAGTGAGAACAGTAACCAGCCGTTATATCCTATATCAGCGTCATAGGCTCTGACTTTAGTCACCAAGTGTCCTGCGTTCACATTGCGGGGAATCTCCTCCACACCTTCAGCAGAACCGTTGGAGCTGACTGGATACAGGATGACTGGAGCGTTGTCGTTCTGATCCAGAATGAACACGTTCACTGTGACGTTGCTGCTCAGTGACGGAGTTCCAGAATCTGAGGCTACGACTTGGAACTGGAAAGTTTGCAGCGTTTCATAGTCGAAACTTTTCAGTGCTGAAATGTGTCCACTCTCAGAGTTTATGTTTAAGAACGATAATATGGAATGTTGACTGCCTTCTTTAACAATATGGTAAGAAATCGCTGCGTTGTTGTTTAGGTCATTGTCTGTTGCGCTTACAGAGAATATTGACTTTCCAGCAATATTATTCTCTACGAGATAAAACTGTAATGGATTTATGGAAAATTGTGGTCTGTTGTCATTTATGTCTGATATTTGAATATTTAGGATTTTAAAAGTAGATAAAGGCGGTTCACCACAGTCTGTGGCTTTTATTGTTATTTCATAATAAGGCATCGATTCTCGATCTAAAAGTCCTTTAGTGACAACTGAATATGTGTTTTCTTTATAGGAGGGTTTTAATTCAAAGGGCACATCTGAAGTTATGCTTGAAATAATTTTTCCATTCACACCAGAGTCTTTATCCGTTACACTGATTAAGGATATGACGGTTCCAGGCTTTGAATCTTCTGACACTGTGTTTGACAGTGATGTTATTTCTATTTCTGGTGGATTATCATTGACGTCTATAATCTTTATAATAACTCTACACTCGCCTGTCAGTGGAGGTGTTCCTTTATCTGACGCCTCCACATCGAGGTTATAAACGTCGTTTTCTTCATAGTCCACTACTCCTTTCATTCTTATCTCTCCAGTTAATCTGTCCAGCTCAAAAATGTCATAGACTTTTTGCTTCAGCGTTTTTGCAAGGCTGTATACAATTTCCCCGTTGCTTCCTTCATCCGGATCCGTCGCATTCATTTTAAATATTGACGTACCGACTGGAATATTTTCTTGAATTGCAATTTGATAAATCTCCTGACTGAATATCGGACGATTATCATTACTGTCAAGAACAATAATGGAAACATTTAATGTTCCTGATCTTTGAGGTTTACCTCCATCAACTGCTGTAACAATTAGCGAGTGTTTGTTCTTTTGTTCTCTGTCTAAGGACTTTTTCAGCACTAAAAATGGTATTTTCTCCTCATCTCTTTGACGGATATCTACTTCGAAATGTGGATTTGACGTTAACGTGTATGCGCGAATAGAATTCATCCCAGAATCCGGATCATTCGCAGCATGCAGTTGGAACCGCTTCCCTGGCAACGTTTGTTCACCTATTTCAAAAGTCTGTTCTTTTTGAGGAAAACTCGGAGAGTGATCGTTTACATCAGTGATTTCTACAACTACATAGTGCACTTCCAACGGATTTTCAACAAGGATTTTTAGCTCTGATAGACATGCGCCGCTGCCCTGACAGAGCTCCTCTCTGTCGATTTTCTTATGCACATACAGAGCTCCATTGTCCTGGTTTACCTCAAAAAATGTCTCCTTAGATCCAGACACAACACGAAAGCGTCGGTTGATCAAAGAGGTGATGTCAAGGCCAAGATCCTTTGCAATATTTCCAACAACAGTTCCTTCTTTTACCTCCTCTGGAATCGAATACCTTATCTGGGCAAGCGCCAGCTTTCCGAAAAACAGCAGTAGAGACAAATGGAAAAGAAACAAACGGTGCTCCCTCGCTCCTATTTGTTTTGTGGCGCCCATCATTTAAGTACAACTTAGAGGACACACAAGGGATTCTGGTTCTACCACCTCGTTGTGAAGAGCATATTTACGAAAATACACAGCATCAATCCACCTGCTTGCCTGCTTGACTCAAATGTCTCCCTGCCCGGGCGACAAAGAAACGCTTTTTGAGAGGAGGGACAAACACTATTACTACATCTCGGTGTTATAGTGACACCAGGAGGTCATTACATGAGTGCAATGAGCTATAGATATGCAATAATATTCTTTGTATGTGTAACTATAATATGGTTGTCAACGTATATACGTGAAAATGCTAGCGTGTACAAAACATTAAACAAAGCAGGTTCATCATTATCGCTTCAAGAGTGGAGTCGTATTCATTTATTTATTTATTTATTTATTATATATTCGATGTATACCTTGCAAACAAACACTGAGACGTGGAAAGTACAATTGAGTTGTTTTCAGCCAAAATATTAGTTTAAGTGACTTTCACACATTTTCTGATATTAAATATAAATCCTAATTATAATAATATTCCAGAATAAAGCAATTCAGCACCATGGACAGCGGCCATGGAACGTCCCTCCGTTTTTAAAGTAGAAAACAGTATAGTTCAACAAAGAGGAGAAAGCTAAGAAACCACCAAAGCAAATAACACATTATGGAGGTCCAATAACACTTATTTGACTTTATATCTTAGTTTGTTTCTTTTTTAGGTCTTACCTCTTCAGATGTTCTCCTCCTGTCAGGGAGCATCAGAGTGTTCGCTTGGCTTCCAGGAACTATAGTAGATCCTATACTCATCCTGGGTCCAACTAACATGTAGCGTTTGTCTCCAGATCTGTACTGGATGCTGTGACACAGTGTTCCATCATAGTTAGGGTCTTGTAGATATTTAGAAGTATAGTCTGTGGATTTTGAGCACTGCATTGCAATCAGCACAATGATACTGATGAGGAAAAGTACAGAAACTGATCCCAAAGTTATCATCAGGTAAAAAGTCACATCATTCCCTTCATCATCCTTTGCTGCACTTTTAACATCAGAAGCTGCAAAAGCTTCTTTGGGCTCCACAACTTTGACAATCACAGTAGCTGTTGCTGAGAGTGACACGTTCCCATTGTCTTTGACCAGTATGACCAGTTTCTGCTCAGCCTCGTCTGTCTCTGTGAATGAGCGAAGTGTTCTGATCTGTCCTGTATATCGGTCCAAACCAAACAGACTGTGGTCAGTAACTTCCTGCAGTGAGAACAGTAACCAGCCGTTATATCCTATATCAGCGTCATAGGCTCTGACTTTAGTCACCAAGTGTCCTGCGTTCACATTGCGGGGAATCTCCTCCACACCTTCAGCAGAACCGTTGGAGCTGACTGGATACAGGATGACTGGAGCGTTGTCGTTCTGATCCAGAATGAACACGTTCACTGTGACGTTGCTGCTCAGTGACGGAGTTCCAGAATCTGAGGCTACGACTTGGAACTGGAAAGTTTTCAGAGTCTCAAAGTCAAAACTTTTCAGCGCTGAAATCTGTCCATTGTCAGAATTGATGTTTAAAAATGTGGCCATTTTGTTATGACTGCCTTCCTCTCTGACTATATGATACGTTAAAGCTGCGTTTTCATTCAAGTCTTTATCGGAAGCTGTGACAGAATAAATCTGGTTTCCAGGAACGTTATTTTCCACTAGGTAAAGTTCAATTGGATTCTGCAAAAATTCTGGAATATTATCATTCACGTCTGATAGCTCAATACTCAAAGTTTTGAACGTGTATAGAGGAGGCTGCCCACAATCTGTAGCTGTTATTGTTATGTCATAACGTGAAACTGATTCTCGATCCACGCGATGTTTTAAAATCAAAGAATACATATTATCTTGAAATGACGGTTTCAATTCGAATGGCACATTTTCTGATAGGCTACATATTACTTTTCCGTTCAAACCGGCGTCTTTGTCTGTAATACTAATTAGAGAAACCACAGTTCCGGGTTTTGAATCCTCTGACACCGTGTTGGACAGGGATGTCACATCGATTTCAGGTTTGTTATCATTTTCGTCCAGCACTTTGATGATTACTCTGCAGTCAGTACTCATCGGAGGTTGTCCTTTGTCAGTGGCGTGGACGTCCAACTTATACACGTCAGCCTTCTCAAAATCAATTTCTCCCTTTACCCTGATTTCACCAGTGTCTTTATCTAAGCTGAACATATCATATATTTTAGAGTCAAGTTCCCCACCGAAAAAATATTCGATTTCCCCATTAGAACCGTCATCCAGATCAGTCGCCTTAACCTTGATGACACTCGTATCTGCAGCTACATTCTCAGGTACAGTTACGGAATAGACTTCTTGGGTAAATACAGGATGGTTATCGTTTGAATCGAGGACGATGACTGTAACATTAAGGGAGCCTGATCTCGGTGGATTTCCACCGTCAACTGCTGTCAGAATTAAATGGTGCTCATTGTGCTTTTCTCGGTCCAGAGACTTTTGTAAAATTAAGAACGGTATCTTGTCCTCTCCTCTCTCACGAATTTGGACACTAAAATACTCATTGTGGTTTAGTTTGTATGCGCGCACCGTATTCACTACAACATCTGGATCGCGCGCAGTTGGTGCTTGGAACCGTCTGCCTGGAAGAGTGGATTCTGATATTTCTAATATTTTTTCTTCCTCTTGAAAAGTGGGTGAATTATCATTGACATCAATAATTTCTACTCCTACGTAATGTACTTCCATGGGGTTCTCAGCTACCATTTTTAGGTTCATTAAACACGGCGAAGCGCTTCCACAGAGCTTCTCTCGGTCGATATTTTTATGCACATACAAAACGCCACTGTTCTGATTTACTGCAAATTGAGCATCTTCAGTTCCTGAAACAATACGAAAGCGTCGTTCCACCAGCGAGCTGACGTCCAGCCCTAGGTCCTTGCCGACATTTCCAACAATAGTTCCCACTTTGACTTCTTCTGGAACAGAATATTTGATCTGAGCTGAAACCTGCTCCACGCAGCCGAGCATAATAAACGCTACCCACCAGGATAGTATCCCTCGCCTTTGTCCTCCGGTTCCCATCGTTTCCGTTCTGATTATTATATCCACTCAGGGGTCAGCGCGAAAAAATAAAATTGCCTAATCCACAGAATATGCTATTGAAAGATATTCCTTATTACCAACATGTATATATACATATCAGAACGGCAACGCTCGTTCGTGTTGAGGACACAGTCTCTTCTCTGTCGACGTGAACAAAACCTCTCTGGAAGGGGCAGGGCCAGCGCGATAACCCAACAGTTTAAGCCTATAAGACACTGACACCTTGTGGAACTCTGTCCATTACGAGTCCTTGTTAGGTCAAACCACGACATAAAGCCCTGTCCTCTTATGATAGTGAGTTGTTGCCCCGTTAATTATAAATCATTCATAGACAGACGTTATTAATGTAGTTTTTCTACCGTCCCAGGGCGTTTCCCTTCGTATCTGTACGTGCGATTGCTGTGTAGGTATAAAAGTTACCATCTCTTACATTAAGGCTTGATGGTAAGCATTAATAGATCTGAAAAGTGCGAACTTAATTACCTTAGCAATAATGTTACTTATTCAAAATGCATGCAATATATAAAACATCATTATTCAATTAAGGTTGAAGGGAGTTCTTATAACTTTAGGAATTCAGATGTATGCAAAATAACCGGATCCCTGGACCTGTGAACATGTTAAATCCAAATTATCAAAACACAGTAGACAATAATTAGATTGTACATTTAAAGTTAAAAATCGATACATCAATTTGGCTCGCGTGTTTATTATTTATGTCCATGAAGCTCACAAAGATTACTACAATCACTAAAATATGACCTAGCCTGGCTGAGCGTCAGCGCCATGGACAGCGCTACTATATATGCCGTTATATTGGATACGTTTCGCCAGTGGAGAAGCCAGATGTGTTGCTTCAAACAAGTAAAATCCAAACTGATAACTGAATCCAACTTGAAAACTGTCCCAATGAGACCAAAAAAACAACAAAACAGCATTTCAGCACCTTGGTCAGCGCTTTGATGTAAACATGACAGCAGCATGTAAAACAGTGTCATCTTAATATCCTGACCACATTTCAATTTCAAGACATGACAGACAGACGTTAGGTATTCTATAAATGTGACCCTGCACACACCAGCCTGTAGAAAACTATTTAAACATATCTTACCTCAGTGGCAGATTTCCTGTCAGGGAGCATCAGAGTATTCGCTTGGCTTCCAGGAACTATAGTAGATCCTATACTCATCCTGGGTCCAACTAACATGTAGCGTTTGTCTCCAGATCTGTACTGGATGCTGTGACACAGTGTTCCATCATAGTTAGGGTCTTGTAGATATTTAGAAGTATAGTCTGTGGATTTTGAGCACTGCATTGCAATCAGCACAATGATACTGATGAGGAAAAGTACAGAAACTGAGCCCAAAGTTATCATCAGGTAAAAAGTCACATCATTCCCTTCATCATCCTTTGCTGCACTTTTAACATCAGAAGCTGCAAAAGCTTCTTTGGGCTCCACAACTTTGACAATCACAGTAGCTGTTGCTGAGAGTGATACGTTCCCATTGTCTTTGACCAGTATGACCAGTTTCTGCTCAGTCTCGTCTGTCTCTGTGAATGAGCGAAGTGTTCTGATCTGTCCTGTATATCGGTCCAAACCAAACAGACTGTGGTCAGTAACTTCCTGCAGTGAGAACAGTAACCAGCCGTTATATCCTATATCAGCGTCATAGGCTCTGACTTTAGTCACCAAGTGTCCTGCGTTCACATTGCGGGGAATCTCCTCCACACCTTCAGCAGAACCGTTGGAGCTGACTGGATACAGGATGACTGGAGCGTTGTCGTTCTGATCCAGAATGAACACGTTCACTGTGACGTTGCTGCTCAGTGACGGAGTTCCAGAATCTGAGGCTACGACTTGGAACTGGAAAGTTTTCAGAGTCTCAAAGTCAAAACTTTTTAGTGCTGAAATGTGTCCATTCTCAGAATTGACATTTATGAAAGATGCCATGTCACCTTGCCGCCCATCACCTCTTACCACGTGGTATGTGATGGCTGCATTTTCATTCATGTCATCATCAACAGCACTTACAGAAAATATCGACGCTCCTGGGGAATTGTTTTCTACCATATACAGCTCTAATGGATTCTGACTGAACTTTGGTTTGTTATCGTTCACGTCTGACACCTGAACACTCAAGGTTTTGACAGTGGAAAGTGGGATTTCACCACGGTCGGTAGCTGTTATCGTGATTTCATAATGAGACACGTTTTCTCGATCTAAACGCCCCTTTGTGACAAGAGAGTACATATTTTCCTCAATGGATGGCGTCAAATCAAAAGGAACATTTTCGGAGATTGTACAAATAACTTTCCCATTAACGCCAGAATCTCTGTCTGTAACACTGATAAGAGAGATCACAGTGCCAGGTTTGGAATCTTCGGGGACTACGTTACGCAGTGAAATCACATCAATGTCTGGCTTATTGTCGTTCACGTCTTTAATTTTGATCACAACTCTGCCTTCGGCCGTCATCGGTGGCTGGCCTTTATCTGCAGCCTGCAAATCTAGTCTGTAAATCTCAGTATCCTCAAAGTCCACGTTTCCTTTCACTCGAATCTCACCAGTGACGCTGTCTAATTCAAAGGTATCGTGCACTTTTTTCTTTTGTGTTTTGCCAAATGTGTATTCAATTTCGCTATTCGAACCTTCATCTAAATCAGTTGCATTTAATTTAATTATAAGAGTTCCAATAGGAGCATTTTCATCTAATGACACTGTGTGTGTATCTTTGCTGAACACGGGGCGATTATCATTTATATCTAGCACAGAAATACTAAGATTAAGGCTCCCTGTTCTCGAAGGATTCCCCCCATCAAGCGCCGTTAACACTAAACGGTGTTCCGCCTGCTTCTCTCTATCCAAAGGCTTTTTCAGTACTAAAAACGGTATCTTGTCCTCCTCGCTGTCTCTGACTTCAATATCAAAAAAATCATTGGGGCTCAATTTATACAATCGGACTGATTGTGTACCGACATCAGGATCTCTAGCGGCATGGATTTGGAAACGAGTACCTGGTGGAATATGTTCTGCTATTTCCAGTCGCTGCTCGCTTTCCGGGAAGGTCGGTGAATGGTCATTAACATCAGTTATTTCCACGCCAACGTAATGTATTTCCAGTGGGCTCTCCACGACAATCTTCAGGTTTATCAAACAAGCCCTGGTTCCATCACAAAGCTGTTCGCGGTCCATGATTTGTCCAACATACAGCACTCCATTGTTCTGATCCAGCTGAAACAGGGCATGATTCGGACCTGAAACTATACGAAACCGCCTGTCTGCCAAAGTGCTGATGTCAAGCCCCAAATCTTTGGCGACATTTCCGACAGGGGATCCCACTTGCACTTCTTCTGGAACAGAATATCGCAGCTGAGCCCAAATACGCTTCCCAAAACACAGCAACAAAATCCCTGCAACCCACCAGCAGCTCAACCGGCGCCTTTGTCCTTTTTCGCCCATCGTGAAGCAAGCAAAGAAAGGTTTCCTTCGAAGCAAATGCAGTGATTCGACTTCTCACAAAAATAGCCTGATTGGATCCATTTCAAAATCCCTGAATACGAGTATGCGCATATAAATATTAACAGCCACGTATACTTGACACATAGTCTTCGGTGTGTACTCCGTTTGCCATCCCACCTACATCCAACCCACCGTCAGATATGAGGGGCAGGGCCTGCACACAATCAGCAAACCAGCCATTATCGAGCCCATACTGACGCCAAGCGGACAGCTCGCTTTTCATCGCAAGTGTTTTACATGTTAATTTATTTAATAACGACTGGCACGAAATGGGCAGGCTGAGACGTCTCTTTAAAGTTTGTACTGCAGAGGAAGCTTTAGTGTGCGCTCTGCCCCAACCAGCGAGTCCGCGTAAGGGGACGTTCATTATCTTGCAACTCAAAAACAAATACCTGTAATTGGATTTATTGATTATGTTATTAATGGTATATATTATCTTTAACCCTTTCAGCTTCAGCTTCTATCCATGCAGGACAAAACATTGGAGTGTTCTAATTGTATTTGTCTTTCCAAAACGTAATTAACTGGAAATGTCTATGCGGTAAAAAAAAAAAAAAATTTAATTAAATAAAATGTCAGCACCATGGACAGAGCAATTTCACAACCGCATGGTCAAAACAGCAAAGCAAACAAAAAAAAATATATATATATATATAACAATATGTACTTGTGCATTATACGATTTAATAATGATGTGTGAAGGCATGTTTTATGCGAATAAAATGAAAAATAGATATTTACCTCTTCAGATATTCCCCTCCTGTCAGGGAGCATCAGAGTGTTCGCTTGGCTTCCAGGAACTATAGTAGATCCTATACTCATCCTGGGTCCAACTAACATGTAGCGTTTGTCTCCAGATCTGTACTGGATGCTGTGACACAGTGTTCCATCATAATTAGGGTCTTGTAGATATTTAGAAGTATAGTCTGTGGATTTTGAGCACTGCATTGCAATCAGCACAATGATGCTGATGAGGAAAAGTACAGAAACTGATCCCAAAGTTATCATCAGGTAAAAAGTCACATCATTCCCTTCATCATCCTTTGCTGCACTTTTAACATCAGAAGCTGCAAAAGCTTCTTTGGGCTCCACAACTTTGACAATCACAGTAGCTGTTGCTGAGAGTGACACGTTCCCATTGTCTTTGACCAGTATGACCAGTTTCTGCTCAGCCTCGTCTGTCTCTGTGAATGAGCGAAGTGTTCTGATCTGTCCTGTATATCGGTCCAAACCAAACAGACTGTGGTCAGTAACTTCCTGCAGTGAGAACAGTAACCAGCCGTTATATCCTATATCAGCGTCATAGGCTCTGACTTTAGTCACCAAGTGTCCTGCGTTCACATTGCGGGGAATCTCCTCCACACCTTCAGCAGAACCGTTGGAGCTGACTGGATACAGGATGACTGGAGCGTTGTCGTTCTGATCCAGAATGAACACGTTCACTGTGACGTTGCTGCTCAGTGACGGAGTTCCAGAATCTGAGGCTACGACTTGGAACTGGAAAGTTTTCAGAGTCTCAAAATCGAAACTTTTGAGCGCTGAAATGGCGCCAGTTGCTTCGTTTATATTCAGAAAGGATGTCACGGTGGGGCCCGCACTCCTACGGTTGAGTGAGTACGTAACTGCTGCATTTTCGTCTCCATCAGCATCAGCCGCGCTCACTGAAAAAATGCTCATTCCGGGCTTGTTGTTTTCAAGTAAGTAAAAAGTGTAAGGGCTTTCAGTAAACGACGGACTGTTGTCATTAACATCCAGCACATCTACATGTATAACCTTTGCGGATGACAGAGGAGGACTCCCTAAATCCTTAGCAGTTATTGTGATGTTATACATCTGTACCGATTCTTTATCTAAGTGGTCCTTGGTGATCAGAGAGTATGACTGTCCGTCGGGGGATGACTTTAAATCGAAAGGCAGGTGAGCTGGCACGCTGCAGACCACCTGTCCATTCACACCCGAGTCAAGATCCGTCACGCCCACCAGCGCCACCACCGTGCCAGGCGGCGCGTCCTCTGGAATGCGACTGGAAAGGGACGTGATGTCTATTTCAGGAGAGTTGTCGTTCACGTCTTCTACTCTAACAACCACGTTGCAGTGTGTGGAGAGAGAGACAGCGCCTTTGTCCGCAGCCAGCACCTTTATCTCGTAGATTTGCTTCAACTCATAATCGAGGCCACCTTTCACGGTGAGTTTGCCAGTGCTGCTGTTTAAATCGAAAGGCTCAGTGGAGACCCCTCTTAGTTTACTCCGGATAGAATATTCAATCTCACCGTTTATCCCCTCATCCGAGTCAGATGCGTTCACTGTCAGGAGAAACGTTCCTGCAGGTGCGTTTTCCTTTACTGTAACAGTGTATTTCTGTCTGTCACACACAGGGGAGTTGTCATTTATATCGGACACAGCAATAGTGATATTAACGGTACTTGATTTTGAGGGTTTACCTCCATCTGCTGCTGTTAACTGTAACCAATGTAGAGCGGTGTGTTCTCTATCCAAAGGTCGCTGTAATACGAGGAATGGAACCTTCCCATCCTCCCCAAATTCCTCGGTTTCCAGTCGAAAATAAGGGTTGTGGTTGAGTTTATACGACTGTAGTGAATTCAAACCAACATCCAAGTCGTGTGCCCCTTCCATTTGAAATCGAGATCCAACCACGGCGGATTCTAGAATCTCTAATGTGTAGTTTTCATCGGTAAATTTCGGTGAATTGTCGTTCACATCCAGTATTTCCACTATTACTTGGTGCATTTCCAGAGGGTTTTCTACAACTGCTTTCAGGTTAGTGACGCACGGGACAGTGTTTCCACACAGTTCCTCTCTGTCTACTCTCTGGTTCACTAACACAACTCCATCTTTCGGATTTACCTTGAACAGATCCTGCTTTGTTCCTGACACGACTCGAAGATTCCTGTCCTCCAGTCCTGCAACATCGAATCCAAGATCTTTGGCTACATTTCCAACTGCCGTGCCTAGTTTCAGTTCTTCCAGAATGGAATATCGTATTTGCGCAGAGATTCCGTCAAAATGTGTAACAATCAGGAGCGCCAGTAAAAAAGAAATCCACACATCCAGCCACCATCCCTTGATGTCCGTTATCGCCATTGCTTGGTAGAAGCTTTTTAATCAGCGACTGCAAATCCGTTTTCAATTTAACATAAAAACACAGATGTGCAGGGCCATCATTCTGGTAAGAGCTCCGATCTTTCACGCGAATATTTGGGTTGTTACTGACTGCTCATGTAAAACAAAGACACCTCACACGCAACCCCTGTGATAATATATAGCCTAACATCACCACCTATTGTCAATGTAACGATGCTGCAGGGACCTTACTCGTTTTCTACGACATTAGTAGTATAGTATATGCGATTTTTCTTTAGGTGAAAAAGTATAATTAAAAAAGCCACATTAATCTTTTCTTTCACACACAACCCCACAGAATTATTCAGTATAAAAAAGACGTAATATAATTTACCTATGTGAAATGTTGCCAAAACAATGGACTGTTCAGGATGTAAAGGAAATAAACCATTTTTATTAGGGAAATGCAATTAAATTTACTGCGATTTGTACATTTATGTATGATTTTCTGCACACAATTGTTCCTTATTTGCATATTCAGTTGACCTGCTTGCATAAACTAAAATGCTCTCGCATGCAAATAAAATGATCCGGTTGAATTGTCCGCACTGAACACAGTTGCTATTTCCCCTATTATTATATTACACGCCACATATAGGACAGATATTGAACATTTTTAGTTTATTCGGACCAGTAGAATGCATTGTGTGTGCCGTAGCCTTATGTAGCTGAGATGAAGTTACTGACATTAACACTCCTTCTCCTTAAACTCCATGTGATCTGTTCTACACACTCCCATAATCTGCCTCCTATTGCAGAGGTGAGCAGTGACATCTCATGGAACAAACCTGCATGTGCAGCTATGACTTTGCTCGTATGCATTTCTGCCTCGTGTCTGATGCTGCAGCTTTACCGCACTGCAACAGACAATGGGACAAATAAAAAGGGCGGCGGGGAAAAAAAAGCGTGATGATTACACTGCAAGGAAACAAAGTCACCTACACAATAAAACCCTCAAATCTGCGCACCCCCTCCCACCTGCTTCGGGATTGACTTGGAATGAGGTCAAACGTGCGCGTAGACGAGTGCTGCCGCATTATGTATCAACGTCACTTGTATCTGCAGAGTTCCCATCACGCTGCAGCAATTCTAGACTGTTTCAAAGCCCCTTATTACCACTGTAATCAATTTTAAACGCAAACATAGCAGTCGTATTTACAGGGAATATTACTCTGATGTCTGCAAATTGAGACAGCTGCACAGGATGAGGTAGGGCTTGTCAGAATTTTAAATTACAGGCTGCTTCATAGCACAGGCTGCAGCGAGCAGACAGCACGTTGCTATGGAAACGCAGCTCCATTTAGACAGGTTGCTGTCCATGGTGCTGAAAGCAAGCAGGCTCAAGGACGGAAGGAAGGAAAGGGGGAGGGATGCTGTGAATGCTGCAGACAAAGAAAGGCAGTCGTAGCTACAAGGCCCGACCTGGTGTTCAAAAATGTGTATGCATATTTCACCATGAACAGTAATCATTCACACTGCTTTCTTGGTTTATTTCCCAGATTATATTTTTGACGTTTTGAGTGGGTGTGTGTAGGGGGGGTTATAGTGTTTTGTGGGCCTAAATGTCTTTCCTGCTCATACATGACCTCATCTCTCTGGGGAGATGAGGTCATATGGTGTGCAAAGAGGCAGACACACTCATTATTCCACCTTCAAAAAACCCTGGGTGAAAAACCCTGTTACCCAAACTGCTAAGTTAATGAATTACATTGTAATGCAATGTTGAAAATGTTTTGTTATACAATCCTTAAGTTGTGCACCTTGTGACCATGTTAAAGCATGTACAGTACCATGTGGTTTCCTGTAAAAGTCATTTTTTAAACAGCTTTATTAAAATACCTGTCTTAAGAAATGTCCATTTTCTTTTGATTCAATAATGCGTCTGGTGAATTATTGCAAGTATTTTTGAAGGCTTTGATTAAAAATGATGCATATGTTCAGAGAAAAAATGTTAATTGATCTATTCCTAAGACTTTGTTATCCCCAATCTGTAGAGTAGTACAATAGCATAATAGTAGTAAATGTAATTAGGAAAAGGTCAAATTTGAGGAAGTTGAGTAGTTGACCGATGGATGCAAGTCTTATAAAAAAGGTAAAGCACAATTTCAAATAAGCAACATCACTCTCAAAAATATTCAGTCACCCCAGAGAGATTCAGAAGTTCATTATTCAGATAGTTATATGTTTGTTTAATTCAAGAGATAATACAGACCAGACCAAAGCATACAATAAGCCCACAATACACAATTTACTAGATATTGCATAAACATACCACTGAACAAAAGCAATTACTGTATATGTTTGTCGGTGACACATTGTAACTTTATACATGTTATGCATTGTGAGCTGTGCTAAAAGATTTATTGCAGACTTTTACTGTTTCACATTTTGGCCCATAAATCTGATAGTTTACCTGCTCACATTAACAACTTCAGCATTTGCACTTAAAAGAAAAAACACACACGCAATAACTTGTTTATTAGGTAAATGTATTCGCTAAAACTAATGCAGTCTGCCACAGTCCTGCAATATTACCCTAGTATCATAGCCATTTGCAATGTATAATGTTCACAATTTGTTCAATCATCAAAGCTATCAGTTTAACATAATGGTCATTATGGAGGCTGCAGTTTGTGGTGTTGTTGGCAGGTGTTTCTAATCTTTCACACACCTCATTTAGATAAACATCTCACAGTATGTCATCAAATACAATTCATTTGCACCACACACTACAGTCGCCAAAATAACCATAAGGTTTATTCAGGACCTCAATAAAACAGATGGAACAAAAACTTAATTGTATGCCCTTGATGAAGACAGGATTCATTGTGTTGTACTGTTGTATCAGACTGCATTGGATTTAGCTAGGTGCACCTAATAAATCAGGCACCGCATAGATACAGATGCATGATATGTATGTCCACATCTGTATCCATATTTGTGGCATATGCAGATAACACACAGTTGTCATTAATACACATGAGCACAGCTTTTATTGGGTAACACCAAGCATAGCCATGTTGTTTTCAGTATTGTAAAGTAAACATTAAGTGAGTTAGGTATGTTTTCAACTCATTACACAGTCTCAGAAGATACTGATATTAAGAAACAGCCAGAGTTTGACTTTAAAAACACAATAAAATAAAACAAATGTAAAGCTCCATGGTCAAGGTTGTGATGGCTATATGTAAAAGATAAAAGCATATTGATACCATTCTCAACAAATGTGTTCACTTGTCTTAAATCTACTTAAGTCATGTTCTCTGGTAAGCAAAGTAGACAAAAACATTCAAGTACACTGTATACTTAAGTTAACTGTACACTTTCTGAAGTTTCTGAATCCATAGGAAAGCCTCACGAATCACCAAACAAATCCCTCTTGCTGAGAATCTTGGGAAAAGGAATGAGATTACAGATCTGTATACCTTATCTCAAAATCTTAGGGCTGATTTCTGCTGTACTTCTGTTTCGTCCAATAAAATGTAAACGTACCTATTGTTGAAAAAAAGTAAATAGTAAGGCTTCAATACAGAAAAAATGATTGTTCAATACCATATCTAAATTGTAAGTAGATTATTCCATGCAAAAACAACTGGAAGGCAGATACCTGATGGGTAAAGGCCTCACTCTTATGTTTGATGTTTGAACATGTTGAATTCATTTAATCTTTTCACACTCTCATTCATATATTTAGGCCTGGTTTACATATAAAGCACAAAGACAATTACAAAACATAAAACTTCCAAAAGCGATCACATTTACAAAATACTGAATTATAGGTAGGTGCTATTGACACTTAGTTAATTGTGCTGTTTCACTTTTTGAACTGTATGTTTTCTTATATATTATACACCAATGCTGTTATGGAGCAAGACAAAGCACAGAAGTTAAAAATGTAAAATATCCATTATTTGTTTTTTAGAGAGGAAAATCAGGCTCTCAAAGGCATCTCAACATTCCTGTGTCCACTCAATTAGTCCTTTGTGTGGCTTCTTTGTATATCCACTGGTAAAATTTTCTGTAGAGTCTGATTATTGGCGAGTATCTTGTTTTGAATTTCTTTTTTTTCTGTATGACAGTCTTGAGGTGTGGTTGAAGCCATGCACTCTTATCATGCATAATGAATGGACAGAGAGACATTGTTGATTGTTTTTTCATGTGCTTAAAGAAAGAGAGTGCGGGTTTATGTCCATGTTTAGCCACCATAGTCCATTTAGTCCTATAGTGTGTTAACTATACATTGTGAGGGATGAGGGCCAGACCAATTGACCTGGAGGGGGGAGGGGTCAAAGTCAGGAGTTTCTCCTTTCCTCTGTCAAGCTCTCATGTCAGCACCAATCCTGTACACAGCTGGAGTGGCCTTATGTGGAACTGCTGCTGCTGGCTGTGGACGCCTGGCAATGAGACAAGAGAATTAGTTCAATCTAGGAAAAAAGCAGAGCGATGATAGCCATGTGACTGACCAAAGTGACATATCTCATGCAGCCGACGTCTGTCACTCAGACAGGGGCTTCAGGCAGAAGACAGAGTGGGTGGAGGGGTTGAGCTGATCCTTGAACACATAGTTGTGGGGTAGAGGTCTATAAATGAATATACCATGCTCCAAGATTATGTGAAGGAGAGTGGTTGCTAGGTTACTGGGTGACTGGTTTCACTTTGCGCCTTTCCTGCACAAAGAATTAGGTCACAATTCACACTACAGAAGACAGGAATTAAAAGGTGTCATTCAGTGAAGTCAGTAACACTCGATCCAATTACAATGCTAACAGACCAAATATTACAGAAACAGCACAGTCCATCCCCACTTCCACAGTCAACATTCAAAAGTAGGATCTACTCCTTATCTATTAATGATGGGTTAGAAGGAGATAAACACGGGGTTAAACCTCACATGCACAGGATCTTTTTGAGCGTATACTGATTCAATTAAAGCAGCACAGATTTGTCAACGCTTGCTGGTGTTATTACAGCAACAGCCAGATTGTGGAAAAAAAGAAAAGCCAGCAAATGGAAACACTGTTAAAGTGAAGGATTTTTTTTAAGTGTGACCTTCAGGTGGAGCAGCATGATGCTTATTTATATTGAATTATCTTTAGCAGGTGTGTCTTTAGCATCTAATCTGGATTGACATTTTGCTTGATTGTCTGCACAGCATGTCAGACTCAGTTTATTATCAGTACCATTATAATTATTTGGCTTATGTCCTGATATTCACTGAACTAGTGTTAATTATTGTGGTAGTTAGACAGCATAGATGCATTTTAGCAGCCTTTAAGGATGTAACTGTAACTTTGGAGTGTAACAAAAATGTGGGAATGAGGAGGCTAACACAGGAGATTTGGCAAACTGCATGTGATGTCAACTGAGTGACTCTTCTCTTCCCAGAGAATTCAGACAAGACGAAAAGATAATATATAGAAAAACATTAACTGAGAACAGAACAAACACAAAGAGGTCATCATTCATCAAAGGGCATCCGGGGTGGGGGAGTGAGACTCCTGCGTACCTCCAGCTGCTGGGTGGACTTCCCTCATTTAGGGTACTTTAGAGTGGGGAGAAAAAAACAAGCAATTCAATGGTCAGGTCATTACAAGCACAGGAACAGGATTATTTGTGTATGTATCCTATGATCAGAGAGTGAATGTTGTGGCTCTATGAATGGAATGTTATCTTTGGAGAATGCCACTGACTGAGCATGGTTCAGGTGACCCATTATGACAGATACAGTGGGTGATTTAAAACACAGGTTAATTCAATTAAACAGTGTGAATATCGGTTCCTATCAACTGCTCATACTTACCCAGATAGATAGATAGATAGATAGATAGATAGATAGATAGATAGATAGATAGATAGGTAGATAGATAGATAGATAGATAGATAGATCTGTGCTGCTACACAACAGTTCTGTAGACTTCATTGAAAGGGAAAGGAGATGGTTTGTGTGCTAAAACGCAGCACACTGTTGATGCAGAGCATGACAAAGCATTGTTATTCAAAGACAAATAGGAAGACATACATGAAAAGAAAATCATTTTTAAGTATCGTTAAAAATAATATGTACTTAAACATTTATTTAAACAGTTCCTACATGAGCTTTGTTTGTACTTGTTTCCCTCATCTTTAGACTTAATTGTTTTTAATTAATTTATATGTATTTAATTGTACGTTTATGGATTTGTATTATATATGGAGAATAAATGTATCAGATTCCAACTAATGTATGATGAGTGTGATATTGGGAGTTTGTCTCTTTACTGCATTTTAAGCAAATACCTGTTTACTAAAAGAACACACAACCACACACACACACACACACCTGAAAATGTAAGAAGATAAATATCCATAGGGCAAACCATCAACACTGACAGTATCATAGGTACAGCAAAATATTACAAATGTATGCTTCTATGTTGATTTATTTTGTATTATTAATATATTTGCTTTGATACACTGAATAAACTCTTAATACATATTATTAATATAATTCGAAGGTAGATGTTGTTTAAATTGCTAAATGTATTATATATTATCTTATTTTGTAAAGGGTTTACTTGACTTTTACGAAAAAAAAACAACAACAAAAAACACTGCTGTGTTATTGTGCTAATGATAGAACAGATATTTTGCGTTGCTAAATTAAATTTAGGAATAATGTTTTGTTTACACAGCATTGGGGAAGCAGTCATTTGTACCTGCAGAGTAGAAGCAGCTGAACCACTAGTCTCTGACACCCCTGTGCTTCTTGGTAAACTGGACACGATGTATCTGGAGCCCTTTGGTACAGGCTGTCTGATCACCAGCTTTCCTTTCCTCGTCTCTGCTAGAAACAGGCTGTACCAGTAGGCATCGTTGGAGACCAGAGTGGAGTCAGCGATGGTGGAGTTCCTCTCACTGATCACACTGTTCCTGCAGGGAGGAGCTGCTTTGCTGGGTTTGGGTTTCTGACACTTGAGCACGATGGTGACCAATATGGTGATCAGCAGGAGAAAAGACACCGAGCCCAGACCAATGACCAAATACAGGTTTAGGTCAGAGAAGATGTCGTATTCTAGAGGCACCTCAGTCATGTCAGAGTAGGCCTTAACAGCAGTCTCCACTGTGGACAGCTTGATGGTGACTGTAGCAGAGAGAGCAGGCTCCCCGTTGTCCTTGGCAACAACAACCAGTCGCTGGTGTCGTGGATCTCTGTAGCTGAACATCCTCATAGTCCGGATCTCTCCGTTGTATTGGTCCAGACTGAACAAGGTGGCGTCAGTCACCTGTAGAAACTGGTAGGTAATCCGAGAGTTGTGCACAGAGTCTGTGTCCAGGGCTATCACCTTGGAGACCAGAGAGCCTTTATCAGTGGATCTGGGGATCTTTTCCTCCACCACTGATCCATGTGCACGCCACGGAGAGACAATGACTGGAGCGTTGTCATTCTGGTCCACAATAATGATGTGGACAGTCACGTTGCTGCTGAGTGGAGGAGAGCCAGAGTCTCTGGCCTCGATGTGGAAGAGAAACTCCTTCTCTATCTCATAGTCAAAGGTTTTCAGTGCATAAAGATTCCCGTTCTCTGGGTTGATGGAGAACAGCATGGACATGGAGGTGTTGGCTATCTCCTTCTCTAGGATGAAGTAGACTAGATACTGGTTTTCATGGAGGTCAGGGTCAAACGCAGTGAGTGAACTGAGCAGGGCTCCAGGTGCATTATTCTCCAATACACGAATAGTATAAAATGACTGAGGGAACTGAGGAACATTGTCATTAACATCCAGCAGCTCTAAAGTCATAGTCTCATTGTCAGATAAAGGAGGAGAACCTCTGTCTGTGACAGTGAAAGTGATGTCATATTCTGGAACCTTCTCACGGTCTAAAGGCTCTGAGACCACTAACTCATAATAGTTATCAGAGGATTCCCTCAGTTTGAAAGGCATCTTATCTGGAATATGAAGATCAACCACTCCGTTGTCTCCTGAGTCTTTGTCATTAACACTAACTACTGCTATCACTGTGTCTGTTAATACATTTTCTTTTATTGGACTCTGAAATGATTTAATGGATATTTCTGGATGATTATCATTCATATCTGTCACCTGTATAGTGACTTTACACTGCCCAGATAAGGAATTTGGTCCCTTATCAGTGGCAATAACTTCCATTTCATAAAGTTTCAGATCTTCATAATTTATCATCTCTTTTACTCTGATTTCACCATTTTCTGGATTCAATTTAAACATATTCTGCGTTTTCTCTGATGTATATAAACTATATGAATAAACTATATCAGAGTTGGAGCCTTCATCTAAATCAGTAGCATTTAGATCAATAACTAAACTGCCGATCGGGGAGTTTTCCATCACATCTACGGTGTATTTGTCTTTGTCAAATGAAGGGGCGTTGTCGTTCACATCCAGCACGCGAACAATGATGCTGGCTGTACCTGTGCGCGTCGGCACTCCACCGTCCACA